>JALMGA010000001.1:93207499-93807499 GCA_023333525.1 Aspidoscelis tigris stejnegeri | reverse complement strand
AAGTGAGCGAGTGGGTGTGCAGGGAGGGGAGGCCACCCCTCGGATGTGGCAGCATCAGAGTGGGGGAGAGAAGTGAGGAGGGAAAAGGAAGGAAGGCAGCCAAGGATGGCGCTGTGTTAAGGCCTCGTTGGCTGCAGGCAGCCGGAGGAGGAGGAGGGTCGGAGGAGGAGGCGAGCCGTGGCCACGGCAGCTCCTTTCCTCAAAAACTGCCATGAATAAGAAAAGCTGCATTTTACCACTCTGTAGAAAACTACATTGTAGCAGGCATTGGGGTTATACTCAAGATTATGTCATTGATATACAAGTGCCAAAACAACAGGTTTCCTTCCCTGGAACCTCTAAGATCACTCAGATTGCCCAGGAAAGCACTGTTACAGACACCTCAAATTACTGTCATATTGCAGTTATCTGCACCTTGGTCTTTTCCCCCAGGTCTCCTCTTGGTAATAGATTTATTCATCTTCCCTGTTTCCATTCTAACACCTAGTGTCTTAACTGTGTTTTATGTTTAAATTAGTTTTTATGTGGGAAATGATACATAGACATTTTTAAATAAACAAGCAAACGATCCTCTCCTAGAAGCCTTTTGTCCCTGTTAGAGGAGATAATAGATAACCACTGTTATTAGCAGCCACTGACAGATAGATTTGTCTAAGATCTTTCAAAATCAGTGATGTTTGTGGCCAGCACCACACGAGATGTGAATTCTCCACCATACAGATTTGTGGGACAAGTTTATGAGAATGGGACAACATCACTTCTCTTTTCCAAATCCATCATAATTGTAGAGACTGAGTAGAAAGTTTGGAAATACATAGTTGACTCACGAAGGGAGGAAGAAGTGGAAGTCCCACGAAGAAATTGTTGCAAACCATCTTCACCATCGCTGGAACTAGCCATGCTGTTTCTCATTTGCATTACAGAAAGCTGTGAGCAAAGACTAGCCTTACGATCTCTTTTTGGTGATGTCTAGAAATGCAAATTACATAAAATCCTCCATCATTATTACATTTTTAGCACACAACATATTTTTTGTTATCTTTTTTTGGTCAGGGATCAGCAGAATACAGTAGAATAAAAATACAGTAGAATAAGAAAGACAACATGGATAACAGTACAGCAGAATAAAATAACAGAAATGGGGTTGTTTCCACTGCACCATTTACTCCAAGCCCACCCCCTATATACAGTGCCTGACAAAAGTTCTGTCGCTTATCCATGTTGTTGAAACCAAAGCTTATAACCTGACTTAAAATTCATCCATTGGTTTTAGAAATGAATCATATGAAAGCTGAAACCCTCCCAAATGAGGTTTTTAAAAAGAAAATAAATTTGCTTCACTGCTGAAATATTGATCACTTAGTGAACACAGAAAGGTCTGATTTTGGCTAGACAAAAGTTTTGTCGCCTACAAAAAGTAATGTGAAAATCAAACAAATAATTCACTTCAAATACAAAGATATGTTTCATAACATTGGTGAATGAAGTTGTGGTGCTATTAGAGCCATATTTAATATTTTGTGTGACTTCCATGAGCTTGAAGGACTGCATCCATGTGTTTCGGCACTGATTCATACAATTTATTGATGAAGTCGTCAGGAATAGTAAAGAATGCAGTTTTACATGCCTCCCAGAGTTCACCAAGATTCTTTGGTTTTATCTTCCAAGCTTCCTCTTTCATCCTACCCCAAACATGCTCAATGATGTTCATATCTGGTGACTGGGCTGGCCAGTCCTGGAGCACCTTGATCTTCTTTGCCTTGAGGAACTTTGATGTAGAGATGGGTGTATGAGATGGAGCATCATCCTGCTGCAAAATTTGACCCCTTTTATGATTGGGAATGTAAGAGGCAGTTAATACTTCTTGATATTTTAGGCTATTGATATTGCCTTCCACCTTGCAAATGTTTTGCACACCCCTATACTGAATGTAACCCTAGACCATGATTTTTCCACCACCAAACTTAACTGTTTTCTGGGTGTATCTTGGATCCATACGGGCTCCAGTAGGTCTCCTGAGGTATTTGTGGCAGCTGTGGTGTAATTCAACTGAAGATCCATCTGAGAAATCCACCTTCTGCCACTTTTCCAGCGTCCATCCATTTAGTAGGCTGTGGGCCTTGGCAAATGCCACATGGTTTTTTAATAGCGTTTTGTTTAGTGCTGGCTCCTGGGCACTGATTCGATCATGGAGGCCATTTCGAGACAGAATCCTACAAACTGTTCTAGTTGACACAGGGACTTGAGGTGACCAGGTCTGTTGGAGCTCTGCTGCAGTGGAAGAAGGGCTGGCTTTTGGTTTTCGAACCAACAAATGTTCCTCCTGAGCAGTTGTCTTGTGGGGTCTGCCGGACCTGGGCTTGTCATAAACATCTCCAGTCTCTTCAAATCTTTTTTAATTCTTTGTACTTGACACTGAGACACATTAAAGGTGCCAGCCACCTCTGCAGTGGATCTGGTCTTCAGCCTCTTGATAATCAAGGCTTTGGTCGCAGGGTGGATTTTTGGCATGTTGTCAGAGGTCAAGTTGCAGTTCAAGTGAAGGTCTGGGGTGCTGGAGTTCTTTTTATACACACCCACTAATTATCCAATCAATTAGTGAGCACAGGTGAGGCTGTAAACTAGGATTAGGTGCATTATATGAGAAGGCGACAAAACTTTTGTCTAGCCAAAATCTGACCTTTCTGTGTTCATTAAATGATCAATATTTCAGCAGTGAAGCAAAATTATTTTCTTTTTAAAAACCTCATTTGGGAGGGTTTCAGCTTTCATATGAGTCATTTCTAAAACCAATGGATGAATTTTAAGTCAGGTTATAGGCTTTGGTTTCAACAACATGGATAAGCGACAGAACTTTTGTCAGGCACTGTAAGCCAGATTCGCTATAGGGAAGCAGAGAGGGAGGCAAAAGGCTGGGTGGAAGGAAGAAATGAGGTGAGCAGCAGGACGTAAACCTCAAAAGTCTCCCTCTTTGCAAGATCGGGGAAGCAGAGAGGCATGGGGGGAAGGAGGGGGCAGCAGGACGAAAACCTCAGAAGTCTTGATCACTGGCAGAAGAGTTCCTCTTTGCCAATCAGAGGGACGAAGTAGGCACAGGTTTGCTCATCGTCAGTACACCGTGAAATGGCAGGCATTTAAAAGTCTTTCCAATCCCTGCTAAGTAAAATCAGACTCTCCAGAAGCTATGCTCTAATACCTCATTACATTGTATTGTCCAATCTGATTACATTGCAAGCTGCTCACTTTCAATGAAACACATAATGGGGAGAGGGAGAAAAGGAAAGGAAATCATAGCTTATCATTGGATCTGATCAGCTGAAAGTATGCAACCTTTGAAGAGCCGACACACTTTCACAACCCCCAGGAAGGAAGCTGCCAATTTGAGCTTTGGGTGGGAGCCAAAAGACAATAGGATTCCTCCCACCCTCCTCCGTTTTCTCTTCTATAGCTGAAAGGGGAGATGGAGCACTGAACAGCACAATGCAGCCAGATCTCATCAGCAAACAGCCAGAGGAACGAAGGAGAAATCCTGGCTTATCATTGGCTTAGGGGAAAGTGAACACCCCAAAATCATGCTTTCATGCCTCCAAAAAACCTCTTGCATCCCCATTGACAAATAACAACGATTATTCCTAAATCCTGCAGCAAGAGTTCTTATGATTCGAATACAGATAATCCGCGTTCCGGGACCTTTAATCCTCAGAAGCTGCAGATTCATCTGATCCTGTGGGAACGTTCAGCTTGGAAAAGGAATTCAACGCTCTTTAAATCTTTAATGGGGATGCAGCCTCTAAGATTAAAAAAAAAAATAGAATGTCAGTTGGATTCAGCTACATTTTTTGGATTATCCAAATGGATCAGCCAGCACCAGGGATACAGCAGAAGGGCTGAGTCTTTATTCGCCACCCACCTTTAACTTGTAGCAACTTATTTTTTGGTTTGATATAGTTCTCATCCCTACATCCTGAACTGGGGATAGTTGACCAGGACTTAATTAACCATTCTACAGTCAGCCATGGGCAACATCTTTGCAATGAGCACACTGTGTCCACACACAATGTCAGATCTGATCTGTTGAAGAAAGGCTTACTGCCAAAGAAGTTCCACCTACCTTCTACATTTATAAAGTATTACTTATGTATACCCTCTGTAAGTTGTAGTTTGTACTATGCTATTTGATTAGGTTTTGGATTCCTTTTCTGGAGACGTGTCAAACAAGTTCTGTTTAGAACTAGGGGGTTCAAGGAGTCCGATATCAAACTGAACCCCACTAACTTTGAAGGCTTTGGCCCAGTATCAAAACTGAGTACCAATCTATTTATTCAAAGCCCTTTCCTGCCTTTCTCCTCCTTCATTTCACATGTGCAGCCTCCCCTCAATCATGCCCTGACCTTTCCCTCTGCATCCCAGCCTCCTTCTCATGGTCACATCCAAGGCCTTCTTAGTACTGGAAATGCACATGGCCCACTGGGAAGACACATACCCTTCCATTTCCAGAAGGATTAGTTAAGCTCAAAAGCACATCAGCTAGCTGCATAAGAACATATGAGGAGCCACAATCCACCTAGTCCAGCACCCTGACTCACACAGTGACCCACCCATTGCTTCTGAGCATCTCAAACAGAAGAAAAGCACAAAACCTTCACTTGCTCTCTTCCATGACAAAGGGCCTTTAGAGGCATCCTGCCTGTCTCTTCAACTTGGAGGCAATACCTAGGCGTCCATTCCAGTAATAACTCATACACCTGTCCTGCATGAATTTATCTAATTCTTTCCTGAAGCTATCCAGGCTGATTAGCTAATAAAAAGATGCATGGCTAGCAGCCTGGGCCCGATGTCAGCTGTCAGGAAATACATTCACAGCATGCAAGGTGAGGGCATCAATGCAATGGGGAAGGGTACCTGTGGCACACTGATGAAATCAAGCATATGCTCGGCACCATTTACAATTAATGTGGGCTTCACATTAGAAGCTGCATTTAATTACAAGGCAGAAAGACATTTAATTACAATCATTACACAGTGTAAGCAAAAAAATAAAGACCAGTTATCCTTAAGTAACAAATAATTTCCCACGGGGGTTAATCTCAAGATAAGTCTTGCCGCTTCTTACCTCATCAGATTTATCAAGTGCTGTACCTAAAATGCAAGCATGTAGATCTGTAGCCACCACTATATGCAATTTATTTATTTGCTTGCTTGTTTGAATGTTCATCCCACCCTCTACTCAAGGTCTCAGGGTGGGTTACACCAAAAAATTCTCCCCCAAGCTGCAGGGGCAAGACTGGATGCCAAAGTCCATCTGCTCTACAACACAGTGGCAATCTAAACTCTTATCCAAGCCACCATTTCGCCACCACGATGCAGGACCTCTGAGTCCAAATCTTCTGAGGTCCAATCAGACTCTGAACCATCAGCTCAATTTTCTCTCCTCAAGGGTCAATAATAAATGTAGATAAATTCAAAATTATATTTAATAATATATCTGCCTAAATTCAGACATGTATAAAGCCTAAAACTGACACAGAAATACCAAAAAAAGAGATAAAGTATCCGAACATAATCGGACCAAGAAATATTGGTAAGGCATATATATTGACATTATAATAATAATAGACTCATTCATGAACTCAAAAAGTGCTACAGTATTAGATATTAGGCAGAAAAAGGGTTCTCCTATTGCACATGTGAGGAATGCTCTCAAGGACATTGTGTCTGCAAAAACAAACTGATAATATAGCTTCAAAGAAGTAACTGGTCTGAACCAGCCAGCCATTGGACTTGTCTCTACTGCACATGTCAGAGAAATCTGATATGTATTTCTCTTCCTACTTGGAAGGCATTACTGGGAATATTGTAATTATCGGCCGGGTTTAGGTATATTAGATTGTGCTGGAATGTGAGAAGTTCGAAGTTTGTCTTGATGGGGTTCTGAAAAGCGGACTTCCTATGCCGTAGCATACCAAAGTAAATGACACTTTCTGCTTATTTAAAACTAATATGAATAGCATTTGCTGATAGAGTGACAACTTGTTTTCATAGTGGTCTGGAATTTTCCTAACACAGAGAATCTATGTAACCAAAGATGAAGTTGCTTCCCAAAATGTTATTTTTATATCAGTTACTACCTCTCTGATCCTTACAAGATATGATAATTTAAAAAAAAATAGAAGGGATGTTCTATTTTCCATTTGTACTTGATAGCCTTTAGGGTGTTCATGAAAGCTGCATCCAGGCATTGCTTATTCATTACCCTATTTTTTTGATATCCAAAATAAAGTATGGATATTCCAAAATAAAGTATTCCCAGGAACGTCTTAAAATAGTGGAAGAAATAAATGACATCTGGATGTGGTCTATTTGTATCTTAATAAGTAAAGTGCAAGACCTCTATGATTCAATAAATTTAAATCATAGAATGACAAAATTGTGGAGTTAAAAGGAAGTACTCTGCTTTATTGTATTTGCTTTGTTTTATGGTACTTTTCTATTTTTTGTATATTGCCTTGGTTTTAGAAAAGGACAATGAAACAACAATATCATCATCATAATCTTAAAACCTTGTTAAATATGAACAACACATCCAACAGCAGCAGCAGCGAAAAGAAAAGCAACAATGTGTTTACCTTATCATTTACAGTTGGATCATTTAATAAGTACAACTTGTTTGTAATGTCTTTTCCAATAAGGTATTTAAATATTTCAAAAAGAAATGGCTCAGATTCCAGAAAAAATGTAAGTCTCTCTCTTGACCAGCATAAGAATTTGCAATTATCATCAGCTGTAATGGAGACCTATAAAGAAAACAGATTAACAGCATCAGCACAGCTTTATTCATGGCTACTGGCATCAAATGTAATTTGGCAAAGAGGGATGAAAATCAGTAGTGGTTTATCCCATAAAACACAATGTCAACAATTCAACATACAACTGCTTAATACTGTGAGATGGCTTGTGGCTTTACCTGTCATCCCCAGAAAGAAAGTAAGCTCTCAGCATATTGGTTCATGCTTTTAAAACCCATTTTCATTAAAGTATCCTGTCTGGCTACTGGTAGAAGATAGATGGCTTGGGCATTAGCACATGGGACAGAAGAAGCAGAGTGAAAGAAAAGATATGTTCACAGAGCATTTGAGATCCTCAGGACAAATGGACAACTTAAGAAAAACGCCATGTCCCAAAGTCTCCTTTCATTCCGAAAAAGGGCTGATTCATGCAGTTTGGGTTGGATGGGGCAAGAGCTAAGGAGGCTCCTGAACTAATCACAGCCATTCAATCAAAAACAAACCAGCAGCAGCAGTAAATGGGAAGCAGGAAAGCTGAGGAGGGAAGGCAATACCATGATTGACCAGGAGGAAAAACAGCAAGGTAGGAGGATTTTTATGTGCTATTTCCTTTTTTTTAAAGAACTTTTTGACGTAAAGTTTTGTCCCTTCATCCAGAGATGGAGTAATTCTAGAAAATGGATGCCCCCAAAATCCTCAGGAGGGTCACAGCCTAAGTACTGCTTGCCAATTCACTGAGCTACCAGAATGTTGCTTGGACAGGAGACAGTAAAGCTTCTGATCCTATTCTATGGTCTCTACCTCATAACTCCTGGCATAAATATATAATACAAACAGAAGGGGCATTTTTAAAAAAAGTTTGTTATAACAGCTTTACTGCGTGGCTGCATTATTGTGGAAAATTCTGGACATTTTAAATATGGGAGGAGTTTTGTTCAGGTAAGCACAGATATTTTAAAAGGTTGCTGTGCTTTAATTTAAGAGCTTGAGACAACAGCATAAAGTAGCAGCACCAATCTTCTTTTTCTAACAGCTCCTTCCATGAGGTTATCAAACTTATTACAAATGATGGGATTAGGGGCCTGTTCACACTGGGCTTTATTATGGAATATATTCTGGAATAGGAGCCTGCTGTCCACATGCTAGTGAGGGAGGCTAACTAAGTGAGGTGAGCCAGTCTGAGCATGTGGATTACTGAAATAACTGGATTAAGGTAGTTCATGTTCACAGCGCAGCATGTGGTTCTAAGAGCTGGGCAAAATTCCCACTAGTTAAAGAAGTTTGAGAGATGCCTTGCAATCAAGGTTCTGTCCAGCAGATGGCACTAACAGACAAAAACACACACACCAAAGAATTCCAAGTCCAGTACTGTACTTCCAAATACAGAAGGGAAAAAGCAAAAAGCCCTGTCGACAATATACAAACATGTTAAGCATCATGTACCACTTCTTAAACGCTTCTCTCTATCATACATATACTTCTTTGTTTTAAATATGAGAACTTAGAATAATGGCCTAGTAGACAGGCTAATTCTGTTCCATAAGTGGAAAAATGCCAAATAAACGCTAACTAATTGCTATGCTAAAGAGTTGAAACCCACAATTTAAGCAATTAGTTCATAGCAATGTATGCTGTTCAAACCAATCAATTTATTCTGTTTCCTGGCTTTCAGCATTCTTTGTAGCTGTTTCTGCACTTGCATTTAGGCTGAAATAAGAGCTCCCGCAGTCAGCATATGGAAACTGTCCCTGCTAGTTTACTCTGTGTGCAGTGAATGGAACATGCTCCCAATGAATGAGGGATTACTAGCAGACCTGTCTCAGTGGACCAGTGGGCTCTGATCCAGAAAGTTGAAGCCTACAGAAGGAAGGCCTTCCATGTGTGGGACTACCAAGGAACCCATTTCTTCAGTGCATCAAAATGGGTCCCCCTTAGGGTCCCCCTTTGTTCCTAACCCCTGGAGCCTTTGGGGCCAGTGTAGGGGATGGCCTGGATCAGTGCTGTTGAACAGAAACAACTGTTCCAAATCATGCTTTTCTGCAGTCTGAATCAGTGGGCCGGCGTGCTCTAGACCCACTGGTTCGAACCACTGACAGCCGAAAGGACCTATGTGGCAGACAAAGTTGTGGCAGACAAAGTTGACTACCAGGATACGAATGTTAAGAATTACTCATTAAAACTAGATTCACTTCAGCAAAGAATACATTAACACTTAAAGAAGATCGTATACTGAGAACACACAAGTACTAAATAACTGCCTTCCAGTGTATCTATTATTGTGGACTATTTCTCCTTGGCATTAACACAAGTTCTTGACTGGAACACATTATATCAGGTACCAGTTATAGAACATGCACCAGATCCTCTCTCACTATCAAGCAGTTACTGTACATTCAGAGTAAAATTGGGTGAAAAACTGAAACTAATTCATGTGCAGCAAGGCTCTGTGAAGTGCAGTTTAGCAGCATATGATGCAACTTAAGCTGGCACAATTTTAACAAAATGTGTTTTAGCAACTGAGGCCTTGTTTCAGAATTAAGCGTTACTGTTTTATTTAACAAAATTTCTCACCGCATGTGACAAACTGCTGCTTGGTGAACTGCTGGAGTGAGCACCAGGAGTGTAAGAACCATCATCCAATACTCCTGGCTTTACCCGAATCCCAAACAGGGAGCTGTATCCTAGAAGTGAGGAAACTCACCTCTTTCGTGCGGCATTGTCCAGCAGCCATTTCAGCCCCCACTGTCAGCAGAGCTGCTGTATGTGTCATTGGGTGTTTTTCCACTGTCACTAGAACTACCCATTATGTACCCATTAATGAGTACAAAAATGCCATTACGTACCCATTAATGGGTACTTAATGGGTACTTTTAGTGAAAGTGGAAAAACACCCAATGTCCATCACAGCACAACTGCACGCATGATGCATATTGACACACGCTGCAGTGACACCCATGGATAGGCTAAAATGTGTATTAAACCATGCTACATAAGAGGTAAGTTCGCTTACCTCCTGGATGTGACTCCATGCTCTAGAGTTGCATAAAGCCTACAGAGGGCACTGAAACGACTACGTGAATGATCTTAAGAGGCCTATGCCTCTACAGTCATTTGCTAAACAGTGACTATTCAGGATTAGTGAGCAAACTTCCTGGTTTGGAAAGTCTACTACTTGCTTAATGCAGTTTCGCTTTAAGGCCACATCCCCATGGTAAAAAATAATCCGGAGGCATTCCGTGTCTGCCCCAGTACCATCTCCATCCAAGCTCTAATACATGTTGCTTGCAGGGCAATACGTTTTTTAAAAAACTCCACTTTTCAACTGTATGCTTTCGTAATAAGGGGCTAACACGTATTGCCTTGGTGCGTGTGGATGCTCCGAGAGTATTAGGGGCAGAGCTTGGCGGGCCCAATATTAGCAGGCCAGGTTTCGCCCCTGCACCCTGTTCCTGCCAGCTGGCAACTGCTTGAGGATTTCTTTAAATAAATTCTGTGCAAAGAAAAATCACGAGGGGGTAAAATAGTTGAGTGTGCCCTTCTGTCTGCATTTATTAAATTTTTGTGCACGAGCACAGCACTGATCGACAGCACTCCTGCAGACATTCTCTCTTCTCGCCAGACCCATTGGGGGATGCTGCAGAATTCTGCCACAATCGCCTGGTAGAAGCGGTGAGAGTGGAAAAAAAGTCTACAATTCCCTCCATCCACAGAACAACAGAACGTTGGCTGGCCACCTTGACCTCGCTTGGCATGGAGAGGTGGATGGGCTCACCAGCCATACAGAGCGCACTTGCGGACATGGTAGCAGTGGGCGGAACAAGGCTTGGCAACGTCAACCTGGCACTCTATCAGCAAGAGAGGGGATGGGGAGAAAAAGATGCAGGTTTGTGAGGCGCTGCTACCATGGGGACAGGTACATTCAATTTGATTCTGTGTTGCCCTAAATGGCATGGGGACACTTTATTGTGAATCGCAACACGGATTTTTTTTAACATGCATCAAATGCGAAACATGGGGATGCAGCCTAAGTGATGACTTGCTGGAAATGAACCCTAGCATCAAACAGCAAAGTAATTTAAACAGTGCTGATTTAAGGCAAAATTATCATGGGCATATGAAAGCTACAAGTATCTACCATTTAAAATTATCTCCTGACCATCATCAATGAAATGTAAGCAAGAAATGGAGATAAAGGCATCAGCAATACTGCAACCACAAAGCGCATTAGTCTTCAGATTCCCATTCCTTACTATTAAACAGTTTTATCTGATTACTTTTCCCAATATTCTTTTATGAGATTTATGTCAAAACCTTTAAAATATATGTACTAGAAAGAACATTATAATTTTATAGCTGTCAGTGGGTAGCAACACTGAATGATAATGTTTTACATCCATGCATTAAGATTGTAAAAGGCTATATGAAAATGTTAGACAATTCATTCACTAGTTCATTAAATTTTATAGCACCTCATATTTCCTGTACTGATAGGTCTTATATATTATATTCACAGTAAACAGAGGAGCAGCGTACCTGGAACTTCTCACCTCGATTCATCTGGGTTGATCGAAATTCAGGGGAATCTATAAAGGCACAGGGGTAGATATTATGCAGAAAATGCCCTCGATAGGAGACTCTCATTCTGATGATAGAAACATACATTGAACATTTTTTAGGCATCCAAGTAGCGTACAGATGTAACATGGAAGCAACTGATACACTTTTGGGAACACGGGATAATTTTGCTCCTAAAAGTTGCCAGTTTCCAGTGAATTTTTTACTCAAACCCTTCGGTCATTCTGGCTTTCGAGAAATCATTAAAATAATTTAACGGTTGCTTTTTCTTATAGCGGGGGGGGGGGGGAGAGGAGATGTTTGTAGAAAATCCAGTTCAGTTTGTCTCATTTGTTTGCTATACGAAGAATGGCTTATATTCTGCCTGTTCTTCAACTTGCTGTGTGCATCACTTTGGAAGGAATGGACTCTGAAAAGGAGACTAATGAATAATACATACACACTGGCTGGCTGTCACTTCAAATTCAGGTATACCTGCAGTTCAGCTGCTTCTAAGAGGTCTCCTGCAGGTGTAATCAGGTAACCACTGTTAGGAAATTCGGACCACTTTGGGACTCACTGGTATATTCTCGCAAGTAACAATCTCTACATAGATGAGATTCTGGAACAGGATCACTGCACTGCAGAACCATAAAGAACAGGAAGACCTATGTATCCCCTTTCCCATTAGCGTCAGAGTAAGGCCTGTGTTGCTAACTGTTGCTACTTTTGCAGGAGTCTCTGCAGGATTGGGGCCCAAGAATTAGCACTCCTCATTCTTAGACTGCCCTCCAAAGAAAGGAATCACAACCCACAGATTCTGTTCACTTGGTATTTTCGGCTTTGTTTTATAATGTACTATTTTGTGTTATATTGTATTTCTTTTTTGTCATGAACCACCTTGGGTCATTTTCTTCGAAAGGGGGAATAAAAAACAAACTTCACAACAATAATAAATTAATACCAATCAACACCTTCCTGTGTCACACGTAGTGAATTTCCAAAGTAAGAAACCAGTGTTTGCAGATTCTCTCTGCACATTTGGCCAGTATAACAAAAATCTAGGAATACAGAATGTGCTAGATGAACCCTCCCTGAGTACAGGGCATCTTCTAAGCCTGAAGCCTGCTCTCAAATGCATGCCATGTTGTGAAGGGCAGCCTGCACTTGGAGCCTATACACTTCCCCGATACAGTCTCCCTTGGGTTTATTTAGGGGTGTTTTTCCACTGCAGCCTTAGATCCGGATCAAAGAAGATCCGGATCTAAGGAATGGGTACATTCCTTAACCCGGATCTAGTAGATCCAGATTGAGGGAAGCACCCAATGTGTTTCCACAGGAGGTGTAGCACCCATTAGAAATGGGTGCTAACACCCCTGCTGTGGAAACAGCTTTGCACCCATCTGGGGAATCCGGATCGACCCACAAGGGGTCGGTCCATTACCCCAGGTGTTTTGGGGGGCAGGGGGGCAGTCTTCAAAGCAACTTCGAAGTGACTTCGAAGTGATTTCGAAGTGATTTCGAAGTGACTTTGAAGTCAGCTTCGAAGTCACTTTGAAGCATGAGCTCAACTTCAAAAATTGAGCTAATGCTTCGAAGTCACTTCAAATTAAAGTGACTTTGAAGTGACTTCGAAGCCAATGTTGGGGGGGGGTGTCAAAGGTGCATGCCCTACCCCTAGCCTCCTTTGGACCCCATTGCCTGTTTCCAGTGGAAACAGGCTCCCTTTAATCCGGATTTTCTGGCAGAAGACCCCATTGTAGACCCCATTAATGGGGTCTACAGAAAATCCGGATTAAAGGCCAAAAAGATTTGGATTTCCCCCACGGCAGTGGAAACAATTGGGTATAAAATGGGTGCCATAGTGAAATGGGATCATCTGGCTCACACCCAAAAGGTACAAAAATGGGTGCAAAAATGGGTACTTTTGACAGTGGAAAAACACCCTAGGTCTCCTTAAAAACAGTATTGATTTCATTAATTTAAAACATTTATGTACTGCTTCCCAGAAATCTCTCAAAGCTATTTACTAAAAACAAGAAAAAAGCATTTGATAGAATTAATTTAAAACTTATTAAAAGTTGGGTGGACTAAGGAAAAAACACCCAGTTCATCACACAGTGAATGCATGGATGAAGAATTATGCCTTCAGTAGGAACCTGAAGGCTGCAATTGAAAGCATCTCATGGACATCAAAAAGGAAGTCATAAGAACAGGCCTACTGAATCAGGCCTCTGCTCATCTAGTCTAGTATCCTGTCTTTCACAATGGTCCAATTGCTTCTGGGTATGCTCAAGCAGAAGACAAAAATAAACCCTCACTTGCTCTCAACTCCTTGCAAATGACCTTTGGAGGTATCCTGCTTGTCTCTCCATGAAGAAGGGCTACAGAAAAGCGGGCCATCAAGAAACAACATTTAGCATTTTTTAAAATCTGCAACAGGACACCTTATGATGATCTCAGAGCTTCTTGTAGCAGGAGAGATGTTTTTTAAGACACCTTCATCCTATGTTGTTTAAGTCTTGCATGTTAACATAAAATCTTGAAGATGTCTGCTAGTTAACATCTAGTAGCTAACAGACATGTGTCCAAATATGTGTCCCACTCAACTACAGGGCTTCTGGATTTTGCTTTAGCTGCAAAATAACTGTAGGTCAGTGTGTTGTTCACCAGTGGTGGCTGGTGCAGCAGCAATAGTCAGAGATGAAATGATTTGGCATGCTTATCTGAAAGAGTCAATTCTTGGTCCTTTACTAATTTGGACAAACAAATTAAAGGTACACAAAGTGTTCCTGTCACCCACAATCCCACTGCACCAACTGCAACTAGTTAATCAATAACAATTCATTTAATTGTGATGTATTTGCACCCAAAAATACAATTAATACAATAGGCTAGAATAACAGGCACTGCCACATATACACATACTAACAGTCTCTAGTTTCAGAAAAAAATATTTGGAAGGATTGAGTATTGTTTTCCACCATTATGACCTAAAAGAAGCCCAAAAATATTTTCATGGCACTTTACAATTAGAAGCTAAACTTCAGAATTAACTAAAAATGCCAACAACATATCGTATATTGTTTTATATTTGTTGAATTTTTAACGTCTTTTATGTATATTCTGTTTTAATCAGCTGTTACCCGCCCAGAGACCTTTGGGTATGGGGTGGGATAGAAATGTAAATAATAAATAAATAAATAAATAAATAAATAAATAAATAAATAAATAAATAAATAAATAAATAAATAAATAAATAAATAAATAAATAAATAAATAAATAAATAAACAATAATCAACATCAGTCCTTGATCTGGATCATCATTAGATCTTGATATTGAGGTCCACTGGTGTACTAATCCAGAACACAGAGCCGTTTGAAAGGGGGGTACCAGTGGCTCCGAGGCTGGGGACTTTTGTTCTCAGGCCTCCGGAGTCCTCGGAGAACAGACTTAAAGCTCATGTGAGCTTTAAAGCTGCTGCAGGGGCTGGTCTGAACCAGTGCCATTATAAAAACAATACTATTCCAGACCACACTTTGTCATGGTCCGGACCAGCAGTCCACACTGGATAATGGTGAGGCAGTGCAGCAAAGCCCAATGTCTTCTTGGTATCCAGTTTACTTTGATGTATATGCAAAACCACGTCACTAAAGGAAACTAGAAGAGGTGACTGCATGGCAATTAAAAGGATGACAGTATTGTATATTTATAAGAAAATGCAAAGTTATGTCATAATATTTCCACTTTTACTCCCCCGCACCACCACAATTCAGTGAAACAGGAAACTGGTGTTTTTGTTCAATCCATTTCAAGTACGTACTTTCCCTTTAACAGGATACTTAGTCGATCATCCACGGATGTTTTATCCTCAGCAGCATATGTTTGACCTGTTTTCAGTGTCTGAATATTGCAGAATTGTCCCGTTAGTCTCTGGAACAGCTCTGGAGGCACATGGAGAGGTTCGAACATTCTTTTATACAGACTACTGAGCTCTTTATCTATCTTTACCTGGAATACAACAATAAGTAGTAACTTCAAAAACTGTTTAAAAATAATTTTCAAAGCATGCACTAAAGCTTTTTATAACTATTCCATTCTAGGGATGTGCACGAATGGCTTTTTAAAATTCAAGTCATATTGAATCGAACGCAAGAAAATTGAATGTAGCGGGACTTGAATTCGATATGAATTTTAAATCCCATATGAATCCCACACAAGAAATTCCACACAAATCCCGTACAAAGCATCATACAAATGTATCAAAACATTCCATTTGAATTTGAATGTCAATCTTCTAACGTGCCAACATTCGATTTGAATACAAACATCCAAATTTGGCTGAATTCATACAAATTTTGAATGTTATGAATATTCATACACATCCCTATTCCATTCTTATATCTGCATCTCATATCTGGTGGTGTCTTGCAAACAAACTCAGCTCCAGTGATTGATCAGAGCAATTTTCTGAATGAAGGCCAATAAGCTGAATCTCAATACTGAGAAGACGGAAATCCACCAGGTCGAATGCTAGTAGCAGACAAGGAATGCTGTCATGCAGCCTGGCAGGTGCTCCTGGAAACACTTCAGTTGGCCATTGAACCCGGTGAGCTTTGACCATGATATACAGTTGTCCCTGGGGAAGACTAATGTGACCACCGTGACCCACACATTTCTGGCTGCAATATATTCTAAGTGCATCTGTCCTTAAGGCTGATTTAGGTTTTTCAGTTGCACAGAAAATTGGCCAAATTTTAGATTCTGCTGCTGATCCACTAGGTTCTGAACAATTTAGGTTACATAAATGACACTCTTTTTCTATATGGACCTACCCATTACCCAAGGGCTGCAGATGTTCTCTAACATTTGGATTTTATTTTTAGTTTATGCTGTTCCACCCAGCAAGTTATCAGTAGTGCAGCAGCCATAGGCAGTAAGTCTTTCTCTTAGGAAGCTCCTAAGAGATATGAAAAAGGATTTCCTGGATCCCTGGAAGCCAAATGTATAAATACAATAAAGTTTAAGCCACTTACAGGAAAATAAGAAATTATTTATTTTAGACTAGAGTCTTCTGTGGTAGGACTGAGCAAGCACATAAAATATGAGCTTCTGCCTGCCTGTGAAAGTTAGCAATTGTATTCAATTTGCTTGGAAATACTATTCTGATGGCTGAAATGATTAGAACGGCACTGAAGTTAACTGGAAATAGAATTATACTCTTTAAAACCCTAGAATTGGATTCAGTCATCTTCCTGATTTTCCCAAGGCACTTAAACACCTGGTAAGGCAGATAAAATATAATCACCTGTAAATACAGCCCTGAACAACTCAGTTGCTCAATTCTCGCCAAGTTCAAGAAGGATGCCAGGACCCCTGGACTGTACTTTCTTTGGTCATATCATTCTATTAACCTTGTTCATTCTGCTGAAACACTAGGGGACATCATATTAACAACAGCAAAACAAGGTCCTGCTTCAAAGGAGAAGTCTCACATACTTCTCACACTTACCCAGCGGTACACCTCCACGTGGTTAATGGCAACCTCAGAATGCACAAATTCCAGTTGTGCCAATTTCGAAGAAACTCAGAGGAAACAACCTTTTGTATCAATGCTTTCCTGGTATTTGCTTCTATTAGACAGAACTTTGTAGCTTCAAATTACTATCCTCTGAAACACTACTGATAGTCATTCTAAACAACCAGTGTGTCTTAACAGCAGTATACTGCACCTCTAAGCAGAGTGGTTCCTAGACTCATTTTCAGAATATCAATTAAAATGTATCTTTCACATCCACTTTGATTTCTATTTTTATGATATTTTAGTTATTTTGTTAATTTTTAAGTAAAAAACTAGGGATACCATTAAAATAAATGACAAAGGAAGCATCCCATTCAAATTTGATCTGCATGTCAAGTTATGTCATATCAAGCATATCACAGTATTTTACCCCAACTCTCTGATCTCCATTAAGAAGGTAGTTAAACTGACTTATCTTGCTCTAAATGTACTGCTAATGATTATTACCACCTTACTCTTAGCAAAGGCAAAAAAGAATGGAAGAAGACCCAAGAAACCTAAAATGACACATGTAAAGATCCAGTCCACCACAAGACACTGCAGCAAAGGAAAAAGAAAATAGTGTTCCACTAATGTTTTCCATTTTTAATGTACCAAAACAGGAAAGGAAGATGAGAAGCATGGATGATATTTAGATGTCTTATCAAATTAATATTTACTAGCTGAGCAAACAGCAGTTTGGCTTGCAATAAGAACAGAGCGAGAGTCATGGACAGCAAGAATAGGAAAGATACATTAGGACAGGAGGTATGATAGAGGTGAAACTGAAGAGAAGTAAGAGAAAGATGATGATAGGAAACACTCTGAGAATGACTTCTTAATGAGCTTGTTACTGTGGGCTGATACATGATTGTCAGAAAACTTAGTGATCTGAAGACCTTAATGGTCAGGGAATTATGGAAGCTCTGCATTTGGCTTTCAAGAAGATTCTGTAGATCTTCATGGAACCTTGTCTTCTGCTGGCAGTATTTCTCCAAATACTTAGATCAAATGGCATACCAGCCCTCCTCCTTTCAGGATATTTAGCAAAAAGTGTGATTTTGTGCTCTCTGTGTCACTGTTCAGTTTTTTCTCACTCAGGAAATGCTCAGGATGTGCTCTATACAGCAATCTGCATGTAGGATGGATGGACTTTTTTGGTGGCAAAGGATCAGCCACCACACACCTAGAAGTGCAACAGGAGCCAACATGAATCTGACAATAATCCTGCCAATAATCCTCTGTGCTGTTGGATTACTGGCTTAGTGAACAATGGGAATCTGGCAGATGCTTCAGCGGCTTCTGAATCAGGGCAGGAGCTACAAATGTTTATGTTTTCAGCATCTTATTCACACATGCCTACATAGGCTCACAGAGCAATCTGTAGGGAGGAACCTGCCACATCTCTGCTCAATGGTTTTAACTGCAGTGACATGATTTATTACTTATTTATTTTATTTAAAATATTTATAAAAGGTATAATCTTGAAGCAGTTTACAAAGAAAAAAATAGATAAAATCATCATAATTATGTAAAAACATGATTAAACTTAAGGATAGGGAAACAAACAAACAAACATTCACTCTGGAAAGGCCTGGGTAAAAATAAAAAGGTCTTCAATTGAAGCCTAAAGACCATGCTATGTTGGGCATGCTATGAATATCATAGGGCAGACTATTCCAGATACCACCACAGAGAAGGCCTAACTGTTGCTAGTCCTAAGATGACATTCAATGATTCATGGAATCCACATCAGTACCTCCCCGCAAAATCTTAAAGGATCTCATAGGTCTATGCTAAGGAATGCTGATTCCAAATTGTTAGGGATCTTGTATACTAAAGATAAAATGCTGAATCTGTCCTGGCAATCAATGCAGGTGCTTAAACACAGGTATGATATAGGGTGTTTTTCAACTGAGCTCCTTTGATCCAGATATATGAAGATCTGGATCTAAGGAATGGGTATTTCCCTTAATCTGGATCTAGTAGATCCAGATTAAGGGAAGTACCCAATGTGTTTCCATGGGTGGTCTAGCACCCAATTGCAATGGATGTTAGAATGCCTGCTGTGGAAACACTGGAGCACCCATTTGCAAATCCAGATCTACCCACAAGGGGTCTGCCTCTTACCCCAGGTGTTTTGGGGGACAGAGGGTGCAATCTTCGAAGTTGCCTTCAGAGATTAGCAAAGACTCTGGAGTCCCTCCGAAGCTGCCTTTGGAGATTAGGGCAGGCTCTGCAGAAAAACCCCTTGCGAGAGCAATGCAGCAGTCAAAGGTTACAAAGGATCTTCAAAGTTAGCAGCATGTTCATTAGTTGCAGCTTCCCGATCAGGTACAAGGACAGCTCCACAGAGTAAGGCTCCAACTGACCTTAGGATATTAAAATCTACTATAGTATCTCTGGGAAGATACTTGGCTAAAGTGTGTGTGTGGAGGTCAGTCCTGTGTCAGCTCTTATAATTCCAACTTTGGAAACATATACACAGAATCCACTTATAACTAAACTTATAGGTACCAAATTACATGACAAAAATAATTATATGCTTAAGAATTTCTTTACCTCAACTGGTCAGATGAGGAACTGGCAGTTAATTGTAGGCCTTTTAACACCTCCCTGGGCAATTGTCTAGTGGCACAAAGCTTCCATTATTGAATACAACCAAAAGAGGGCATTGAGGTACTTAACGCAATTTGAAACAAGTACTAGAATTACACTGGCAGGAATAGTTAAATATATAACACTGCTTGATACATTACCAAATCCACTTCCATCATTATTAGCCTGGGATGCAGAACTACCAAGACAGAGAATGGCAACAGATCATACAACCACACATCGTGTTTACTGAGCCCAAATTTTATTGAAACTAATCAAAAACATCTACATACATGGGATCAGACCCCTGTTCAAACCTCTTATATCTGTAGTACTCACTCCCCAATGTCTCCCCAAAGCCATCTTATACGAGAGCCAAATGTACTTACCGGTCTTCTCTTGTATAACAAGTAAATGAAATGCAGAAGATTGATAACAAGGAATGCTGAATTCCAGATCATTATATCCAGAGCACAACGGAAAAGTGTTGCCCAGATGATAAACAGCGCACATCCTGCCAAAAACAAATTGTGCCAAATCGCTCTGAATACACAAGCAGACAGGCTTATTCCACTGCCCTTTCCCCAGAATTACCCTTTAAAAAAAATCTGCTTGCTATGAATTAAGGAACAACTCACACACTTTCCTTTACAATCATATAAAGAAATCTGGAGTTAAACAAAAAAATAGTTCTTTGTACACGTACACCTTATCCCTGACATACACTCCAGCAACAATCCAAAAGCCTTTCTTCTCCATACTGGTGCAGTTCAAGGGACACCCTTTATGCTCCATCTGCATTAGATGGAATGTAGACCAGACTAGCCAGACCAAATGCCTGCCCACTCCTAGATACCAACAAGCCTTTTAAAGTTTGTTTGTTTGTTTGTTTAGGTCTTGGGGTCTAAACTGGAGCATGGAGTATTGTGCAAGGGACACTCCTCCATGTGTTCTAGTTTAGCAGGGGACCCAACTTTGGTAGCACACCAAAACACACTGTCGAAATAGGTCCCCCAAAGGCTGTTTTCCCCTGGCTCCAAAGTTTGCATGCACTTTGGGGCAAGTGCAGAGGTTGTCCAAGAGCAGCTATCCCAATGCGGACAGCCTTGTTCTGGGACATGTGGACCAGGATCAGGAAGTGGACAGCTCCATGTGATCCAGACTGTAATCATACTAAAGTTTATCACTTTTGTTGGTCTTTGATATTACATATATATTTGGAAGTATACTCAGAACATTCAACTGTTTCTACATTAAAATAGTTATGGCCTAGAAAACCTATCAGTTAGAAACTTCTCTGAGGTTACACTTTTGATTTGTGGAGATCAGAATGTTTCCCATAGCTGCTGATTTTAGAAAATCTCTAAAATCCCAAATGGGATTATCTGAACCTATTACCATCACTTTTTACTTTCTGTTTTAAATGGATGTTTATTCCATGATGTAATCATCTGATTGTAAGACTCTTTAGTCTCCTTGTAGAGAAGGAATACAATATTCAACAAAACTATGAAAACACAAACAGAAGTATCAAAAGACACTAAAAGCTTAAGGAAGTAGGCGTGTGTGAGGCAGGTTCAACCCTTTGTCCAAATCTCATAGACCAGTTGTGTCCCTTAGCACCAGAAGCCCATAAAAGTAAAGCTAATGAAGTCCCAACAAGGGTTTTTACTAGCCCTGGATGGTGCTCCTGGGACCTAAATCAGCTCAGACAATTACTGCATACCTGCTTTTAATTCTATTTCTTGCCAGCAAAAAAAGCTTGCCGGGGCAGCACATCAGCACACTAGTGTGAACTAAGCCAAGCCTCACCTTCATCATCCCCACTCGACAAAGTATGGACTGGGCTAGAGCACTGAAGGTGGTGCCCTATTCTGGTATAACTGTAGACCTCAATGTGTGGATAGCTCTTCTCCCATGGTCCAGTATACTACAAGGAAACATTGGTGGCACTCCAGGAAATGGGTCAGTCATTAAACCAACCAGGCTACAAACTCCAAAGGAAGAAGCAGGGATAAGGGTTGGAATGGAATGGGCCATCTGAATGTGGATGGTCCTGTTTTATTCCACTGGCAACCAGCTTGGGAAGGGTTACTAATTCTGGGATGGATCAGCCTGCCCTGGGACACTGCATACAAGTACAGTGTTGTTAGGTTGTTTTTCTACATCATCATCAATTTAAAAAAAAACTCTCAAAGGTGACCCAGAGATGGTACTATCAGGAATCTATGTGCTCTCCCACTGCTCCGATCAGAGGTGGGATGAGAATGTTAGTACCACATGGTGCCATTTCTAAGACTCTTTTACTTGCTCTTTAGGATCAACTGGGGGGGGGGGTCACCTGCACCACCACTAAGATAGCAAAAAAGGTCTTGTCTTCTGAATGACAACCAAATTGGGCATTTTCATGCCTGTCAAGGAACAGCACTCTACATGGGTTCTACCACTACCAAAAACTAATCTCCCATACACTCTTAACCAAGGGCATCCAATGAGGACTCCTAAAGCTGTATTTATTTACACCGTGCTACAGGATGTAACATATGAGTGCTAGAACTATATAAAACTGTATCTACTTTAGACACAATACCTTTAAAATTCTACGGCACATTTCTCTCAGTCAAGTCTACACTCAACCAGCCTTATTTACAACATGTATACATCACAGGCTGGCCTACCTATTATTAGCATGGCACGCAGGGCGATCATATGAAGATGGACAGTAGTTGGAATAACCAATCCAACCACAAAACAAATATTGGCCATATGAAAAACCAGATGATGTATCTCTTTCCAGTTTTCACAGGCAGTTTCATTCAAAGGCACCAAGGTGGCATTTCTGAAATCCGGGATGAAATTCAAAGGGTTCCCGGTGACAGCGTGTGCAGGATTCATCTTGAAGCTACCTGTTAAAATAGTTCAGAAAGAATAAGATTTTTAACTAAGAGTCTTCTTTTATTCAAAAGTTTCAACAATATTTGGATCAAAGATTAAACATTTCCATTTTGTGTCCACAATGCCACTTTATTTCTCAAAGAAAGGAAAGTCCTAAAATATTTATCATAGCACTTTGTTTCCTGAGGCAGAAAAATTCAAATGTCACATTCCCCTTGTTCCCATCTTGTACACACAAAATGCATTCTGAAGAATGATCTGTACATAGAAGGAGGTTTCTATGCTTGTATCAGGAAAGTATGGGGTACTTAAAATTAAACTGACACCTTATCTTATCTGCCCTACACCTATCAAACTACTATGTAGCACTGACACTAAACAGAGCTTCTAAATATAGCACTTATTACAATTCCAGAAAGCAGATAGGCAAAAAGCAGCACAGTTTTTCTCACAGCCAATTTTTCAAACAGCAGAAGCAGGGCTTGCTTTATTTGTTCTAAAATTATAACTGAAGATAAAACATATTTTGCTTAACCGGGCTGCCCAATATCCACTTCTTTACTCCATATCAGTTCCCACTAACACATTTAACTGTGAGTCTGATATTTCTTGAAAACTTTCAATTTCTTTCCCTGACACAGAAAAGGATGCATGTTATCTATTTACAGTGTTTTCTTTTTCCTAATTCATATTTCCTAGAATTGTGTCTCAATACTTAAGGCAACTGCTCTTTATCCATCTGCTTGGGAAACATCTACTTTTGAGACTATTTGCTGGTAAAGATTTTAATGACAGCAGTTGACAACATGAAACTTTAAACTTCTGACTAAAAAATGCCAACGCTATCCAATATTTTGAAGAGACAAGTAGAATTTTATAAGATGAACATTAACAAGTACTAGTTCAACAACAAAATCAAGGTTTTTATTGGAGTTGTGCTTAGGATTGTTAGGATGTTTTGTTTGCTTTTTATTTGTGAAAAGAGGACACAACTATATTATTTATGTATACAGAACCAGTTTAGAATTCATAGCACATGGTGAGGCACTTTTTTTTTGCATTCTCCAGCTTTTTGAAAATGTTTCATTATATGGTTTCCTAGCCACATTTTAGAAACCTAAGTAATATTTAAAGGGAGAAGAAGCTGTGGCGTGAGCTTTCACAGACAGGTCTTCTAAAAGGTAATTTCAAATGCTTACCTACAGTACACCTTAGACAAGGGTCCCTGTACAGCCATACCTCCATGCTCCCTTAAGACTGGTCCTCTGTCTGCATACATTATTTAAAATTTTAAAAAAGAAAAAAATGTCTTGACAAAATGTGTAAGATTTCTGAAAATCTAAACAAGACAGGTAGATGACCTTAACAACTCAAGAAGAACACTGCTCAGCATTATAATTGCTCATTATTATTGTATCAAAATGTCCAATAATATGACTGAAAAAGGTTGAGGAGTTGCTAAGTCTACATTTGCTAAAATAAATAAATTAATAATCTTTTGCATTTCTGTTTCACTAAAATACACACAACACAAATTATTTATTAGAAATGCAACAGCATTTCTGCCTTGGAACTGCCTTAGAATAAGCTTCATTGCATTTCATGGACCTTGCCTTCCGACAAAAAGGCTGCAAGCGTATTTTTATGCAACAGGCTAAGACCAAGGAATGCCTAGATTGGAATCCTGGTTCAGTGAAGAAAACACCCTAAGTGACTTCGGCCCTTTCACCACCTTCCAACCTACCTGTCATGGATTATGTAAGAATAAAAATGAGGGTAGGAGAATGATGCATACTACCACCTTGAACTCTTTCAGAGGAAAGACAGGTGATAAATGCAACAAATAAATAAATACATAATGCCTGATCACAGATACCTGCCAGATCTGCAGAGTGAAATGAGCGAGAGGGAAGACATAACTGGAGAAGTAGCCCATAGCCTTCCCTGCCTTTCCCAGTCATAAGAACATAAGAACATAAGGAGAAGCCTTGCTGGATCAGGCCACAGCCCCATCTAGTCCAGCATCCTGTCGCACACAGTGGCCCACCAAATGCTCATGGGCATCTCAAGCAGAGACAAGGACAAACCTTCTCCTGCTCTCGAGTCCCAGCAGATGGCCTTAGAAGTGCCCCGGTTCCTCCCCCCCCACCCAGCCTGAAAGATGCACCTAGGCATTCGTTCTAGTAGCCACTGATACATCTGTCATCCATAAATTTGTCTAACTCTACCTTAAAGCCATCTAGACTGGTAGCTGTCACCACCTCTTCCGGCAGCACATTCCATAAGCTGGTGACCCTCTGGGTGAAGGAATACTTCCCCCTGTCAGACCTGACTCTCCTACCCATCAGCTTCATAGAGTGCCCCCTGGTTCTAGTATTGTGTGATAGAGGAAAGAAATTTTCTCTATCCACCGTTTATATACCATGCATAATTTTATATACTTCAATCAGTCAACTTTGGACTGCCACAGGTATAACGAAGAACACTTAGAAAACGTTTTACACATCTTCCAAAACATCCCTAATTCTGTACCAGTGAGAAGGAGGGGTGAGAATTATGTCACACTAGATAAATAAGTTACAGATACAGCTAGAGGAAACATGACCTAGACATTTAAGTTTCTTAGCTGTATCAATGCTGTGCAAATAGCTTTGAGGGAAGTAACTATTTTTTAAGACAAGCTACTTTAGGCGAGGACTGAAGAGAAGAGAGAAATGCTGAACTTTCCAAATCATGAATTATTAACCCCAACATTTTTTTTAATCGCCACTGGATACCCCTGTCATTTTTGCATCCTGTAACATTTTCTTGCTTCAGAATGAGGGTTACACATAGCTTATGTCCTATAAGAAGACAGAACAATACGCCAATTTCACTCAAATCCTTTGTAAGACATGCAATTAATGCCGAACTCCTATGCATTTTGCTGTGAATGCTGAAATACTGGTTTTTATTACTAATCACTTTTACTTTTTGGAGAAAGAAGAACAGCAAGGCACCAAAGGATGGATAAGGAAGGAAATAAATTTGCACGTATCAATTTGGCGCTGCAAGTATCTCATACCCGGGCTGCAAATGTAAAAAGTTGGCAAAGGTTAAATGTGAAAAAGAATAAAAAGACAAGCTGGAGGTTCTACTGGCTTCCCAACTGAAGGCACTTTGGGAAAAGGATGGTGCTAGCTATGTTACTGCTAGAATTTGGATGATTCTGGCACTGGCTGGTATACTGGCCCAAGAGGCATACTAAGAGCTTCCTCTGTAAACCCTAATGACCTTTCAAGGGGTCTTCAGCTCCAGTGTGTAGAAGGGAGGCTCCTAAGGCAGTTTAGTCTTGTGGTTAGAGTGCCAGACTCATATCTTGTAGTCACCGGGTTTGATTCCATACTCCTTCAGGAAGCCAGCTGGATGACCTTGGGCTAGTTACAGCTCTCTTTCAGAGCTCATACTGCCCCACCTACCTCACAGGGTGTCTTGTTGGGAGAAGAACAGAAGGTTTGTCAGCCATTTTGAGTCCCCTTAAGGGGGCTCTAATAATAATTTTGAAAGTATACTAGCCAGGGCAGAATCACACTTTCTCAAATTCTAAGAGGTACCAGGAAGACACTGAAAGGATGACAAAGTCTTTTCCTTCAAAAGGTTTCCACATTCAGTGGTCTGGCAGACCCCAGAACAAAGTACCATGAGGTAACAGCCTGATGTGAATAAATGAATTAGACTAGAAAGAAAGAATAAATAAGTAAATGGAAAGGGCTCTTCTAAGGATAATAAAGTAATTCTACAATGGCTGCATTCACACATATTAAGAAAGGAGTTCAAAAGCAGCCTCGAAGTGGTAGGACATGGAAGCTACCATTTGCATCCTACCTCTAAGCCATTATAAAGGCAAAAAATGCATTTTTGAACTGTTTCTTCTGGATTTTGATATGAATAAGAGAAACTAGCATGTTGAAGCTACCAATTTTAAGCCATTTTAGCCACTTTCTAAGCTGCACATGGATGCAGACTTAGGCTTAGCCAGGCTTCAGTAAGTCTTGGTAAGGTTTGGTCACAGTAGAGCCAAATACTGTATATATTTTAGCTTGTCTATTTTTTTTTTTTTTTTGGAGTTAAGTGACTAAGTACACTCAATACTGCTGACCATATCAATAAATATATTTCCCTAATTCCTGACCCGTCTTCTGTCTTAAGCAGAACATGTGAATCAAATGTGATGCTGTCATTACAGAACTACTGATTTATTAATTGTTGCTACTGTTAAAAACATAATGCAAAACAAAAACATATAACAAATTCACATTACATCCCTGGTCCAAATAATCAGTAAGGGAGCTTATTTGTATTTTTCATCTTTGAAAACTATATTAAGGTAAAAAAAAGAAACTAGAAGAGCTTTCAGCCGTCACAAAAACTTAATAATTTAAATCCCAGCTTCTCTAGATCAGAACTGTTTTAGCTCTATTAACACAGCCACTTTAGAAAATTATATGGGGTTCTCTCTTTCTCCTTGGGGTTGAATCTAGGCAGGGAAGAGAAGCAGCCAGCAATGGTAGTTCCCACAGTGTGGCCTCAAAGTTATCAGATTTTCCCATAAGCTGCCTCTAACTTAGGGTGTTTTTCCACTTAGCACTAGAGTACCCTTTAAGGACCCATTAAAGACCCTCAATGGGTCCTTAATGGGTATGCTAGTGCTAGGGCTTTTGTCCACTAGCACTAAAGTACCCATTCAGGACCCATTCAGGACCCTTAATGGGTCCTTTAGTGCTAAGTGGAAAAACACCCTTAGGTTAGGGCATTTAAATTCCAAAACTTTCTTAAACAGTCTTGAGCCACAAAGAAAGAATACAGCTTTTTAAAAAAACACAAAATATTAACTTTATGACATAAGCTAGATGACTGGCAACATTGTTGAAACCAAGTTAAGTCTAGGCCCGGATGGGAAACCGCCTAAGAGTCCTATATATAGGCTCCTGGTTTCTGCAGTCAAAAATGATAAAACAGTTAATGAAACAAAGAGGGTGTGTGTGTGGCGGGGGGTGAGTCTACGTGGAATTTCTGCCCTCTCTAAAATAAATTTAAAAGAGCAACTTCTAAGAGACGTGGTCTGACTAGCTGTGCTACAAACAAGGCTAAGGAGCAGTTAGCAATGTCCCCGAAAGTGCTAAACCACAGAGACCTCTGGAGTGGCATGCTTAGCTAAATAATATATTTTGGGAAACGGAGGAAGCGCACTGCCGAGCAGCGGTCCGTCTCCGTCTCCCGAGGACAATTTTACCTCCGTATCAAGCGTGAACTGGGTGGTTGGGGGGGGGGGGGAGGCGCCCCGCCGGCCGGGAAAGAGGGACCCCGCGGGCGTCCGCAGCAACCCGAAGTACGACCGACGGAGCCGAGGCGGGCGACACACTAACCCAGCAGCCAGGGCGACGGTCTGGGAGGGCGGCGCGGGGGCGCGCGCTCTCCCTTCGCCTTGCTCCGGCGGGACTCCTTTGGTCGTCCCTCTAGGGAGCCCCGAGGCCCGAGAGGAGCAGGAGACGGGCAGGAGAAGATCAGCCCGGCGGGCGGGCGGGCGCACTGCTGGCTGCCCGTCTCCTTACCGCCTCGCTCCGCGCACCGCCTTCTCTCCCTTCCCCCTGACGCCTCAGAGTCCGTCGCCCCGCTCCGTTTCCCCTTCACCCTGGGCGTGGGGGTCTCCTTGGCCAACTTCTTGCCTCCCGGCCGGCCCTTACCTGCCGGGGACGCCTCGCCTCCGCGGCGCTGCCACCGCCTTCCCCTCCCAGCGGCTGCGTGTGCGAGCGCGAGGCCGCCCCGCGCCCTGGCTAACCCTGGCCCTGCGGCGCCTGCTAGAGGAGCGACGAAGCGCGCGCGCCGCGCGACCCCCGGAGCGGAGCTTTTGACTAAAATAGGCATGGGGCTCGTTGCAGCGCAGCCAAGTTGCGGGCGGCGCCAGGCAGGCAGGCACGCAGCTCGCTTCTTCTTCCAAGCTGCTGCTGCTGCTGCTGCTCCCCGCCAACGGGCGCGCGTCGGCAAACCAAAGAGAATAAAGCGCTGGCTGGGGGGGCGGGGGCTGCGGGCTGGGGGGGCGGGGGCTGCGGGCTGGGGGGGGGCAGCCAAAAATGTGTTCAGACGCGTGCCGAGCTCCTGACGGGGGGGGGGACGCGAAAGCAGATCTCCCCGTGTCCCCTCCAAGGACTTTGCCGGGACACTGCAGTCTGTACGGAGTACTAGGCAGATGCCATCACCTCGGTGGGTGGGGGGTGGAATGCGGCGAAAGAGTGTTTCTGAGCATGTAACGATTGAGACGACTGAGTAGCGTCCCTATATTATGCTTTGCCCCTTTCCACAAAATTCAGTATATCGTCTCCTGCAGAGCTCGATGTACTTGGGAACGGGCTGCCGATGGCCAACCTGGCATAAACAGTATATGGCGTTAAGATGTCATTATATATATACTCACCCCCACCCACTATATCAATATATATCAATATATTGATATATTGATATTGATATTCCGCCCAATACCCAAAGGTCTCTGGGCTGCTCACAACATTTAAAAACAAACATATTAAAACTATCAAACAATACTAAAAGTACTACAAGGTTTAAAAAATCCATCATAATAATATTTAAAAAAAAAAGAATGATACAAAACAGTTAAAAACGGTAGTGTTTGCAGCGGGGGAAGCGTAGGGAGCAGTTAACCAAAGGCCTGAGTGAAGAAGTACGTCTTCACCGCCTTCTTGAACATGAACAGAGAAGTGGCCTGACACACCTCCAGGGGGAGACCATTCCACGCCTGGGGGCCACCACCAAGAAGGCCCTCTCCCCGGTGCCCACCCGCCTAGCTGCTGAAGGCGGTGGGATAACCGGGAGGGAATTCCCTCCAGATCTTAAGACATGGGCAGGTCGATATGGGCGAAGGCGCTCCTTTATGTTAAATGGCCCTGAATTTGGGGGAAAGATTTCATAACTGTTGGCTCCTTGGTGAAACTCTTGCTTTGCAAGTGCAAAACCTTAGGGCGGCGCAGGGGGGAGGGGTCCTCATGCATTCCTAGGCATTCTCCTGTTTGGCAGTCTGTTTTATGACCCGTCCGGAGACCTTCGGCATAGGGAGGAATAGATAAATAACCAAGATTTTGCTTGTTTTAGCTGTGCATCCTTTCCCTTTGCAGGACCAAACTCCTACTTGGTCCTAATAGGCCACTAGTGAAGCTGTGTATTACACGCATTCATCATATCTATCCTTTGCTTCTAAATCAGCCTGACTCTTTCATAATTGTTCTACAGAGACAATATACAACCTTCAAGATTTCTGTCTTCAGCTTAGTTCCACAACGCATCCATCACTTTACCCTGTTTTCTTTTGCTTCAATTAACTGTCCCAGATTTTAAATTAACTTTCCAAGATGTATGTGTCAAAAAGGGCACAAATCACACCGGGCTCGTCTTTTTGGTCTGGATCGAAAAACAGATTTTTAAATTGCAACTGCATTCTGCTGCGCTTCTCTACAGCCATTTCAGTTGCGTTCCAGCAAAGGGATCTTTCCGCACTTGGCCCCGTAGTTGCCTTCCAATGTGCTCCCAGATGGAGCATCTGCACTTGGAGGAACTGTTTCCAACTCAGAATGGCTCCTTTCATGCAGAAGTGCACTGGAATGTGACTATATGTGGAGCACATGTGCACTTCTCCAGCACCAATGCCCGTAAGGATTCACACCTCTCCCAATGCTGGATTCACACCTCTTCCAGCACTGGAGGGTCACGGGACATGCCATGCAAGGGCCCTGGCATATCGTGATGTGCCAGCACCAACACACACATGCGGCATGTTACTATTGTCCTGGTGACAGTGCCAGCAGACAGCAACGATTGCAGTACCTGGATGTACATCTGCACCAAGGTGTGTGGACATGTGTGGGGCAGAGGTTGGCATGTACTAGCATTCGCTATTGCAAATGTTTAGTACACGCCTGGGGAACTTCAACCTTTGCCATCCACAGAGGGATGGCAGAGTATGGATTCCCCCCCTGGTTTTGATGCAGAGACTGCCATGGTTACTCTTAGTGGAAGATCTGCACCAGGAACTCAACAAGGGGAACTCCTCACTATTGGTTATCCAGACCCACTTCCAAATTGCATTATTTGGCATTTAATGTGGATTACAGGTAGGAGGAAAGCATCTCTAATCTGTTTTAGTTTTTTAAAAAATGTATGCCAAAGTATAGGTTGGTCAGTGATGCCCTTTGAATTCCAAAGATATTCATAGGACCGTAAAGTCCCTGCTGTAAAACATGTATAAGCAACTGTGACATGTTAGGTCCAGGAACAGTTTGGTCAAACCCAACTAAACAAAAAATACTTTGGCCAGTCAACAAAACCTTCAGATTTCTTGATGAAAATGTGTTTCAACTGAAATCTCCTGCAGCTGTGGAGTTACTACCCACTCAGTCACATTGTTCAAGAATGGGAGGTTGGAGACTGGATGGTAGTTGTTGAGGTCAGCTGCATCCAGGGGGGGTCTCTTCGAAAATGGTCTTACCATTGCTTCCCTGAGGCATGATGGCATCTGATCCTCTCTGCAAGAAGTGCTGACCACCTTCACCAGCCATTTACCCACCACCTCCCTGGTAGATTTCACCACTCATAATAAACAATGATTCAGAGTACAAGGTATGGACCTCACTGTTGAGGACCTTCTCTCGGCATCAGGCTTCACAAGCCAGAATGACTCCAGATGAACCAGACGAGGCATCTCTGTAGGCACATCACATTCTACTGGAAAAATCCTGGAGGCAAGATCAGAACAAATTCTAGCGACTTTACCTGCTGTTCCATAGCAGCCTTACTGTGGAATATTATTTAAGTAAAAATGACCAATCCGTGATTTTTACAGTTCAGTGATACAGCCAACTTTGGGAAAATATTTAGTACTCTAAAGTTTCAAATTTCTTCTAGCTTTGTTCTTTTATTCTAGTTAATTTATTGCTCTAGTTTATTATTTCACTTTATTTGAGCCAGGCAGAGCACGATCTTCATTAAGGGAGGCCTTAATTGGGATCTATTTAATTGGGTCTACCAGTAGCCCAGGAGGGCCCTGATCCAGAAAACAGAAGACATGCAGAAGGTACACCTCCCATGTTTAGGACACCACGTTTTGGCATGCTACCAAAAGACCACCCCTCCCAGAGGCAGAGGCCCGGAACTTTTGTTCGCAACCCTTGGAGACATGGGGGGGTGTCCACAAAGCTTGCACAAGATCATGGCTGCAGTGTGAGCTGATCCAGATCAGTGCAGATGATCAGGGCCATGTCTTCCCATAATCCATATCAGTGGGACAGGCTATTCTAGAGCAAGTGATCCAAAATACAGGCTGGTAGTAGATGCAGGAAGGGCCACATGACAGCAGGAAAAAGCTGGTTCTTTCTGCCAGATTAGCCTTAGAGAAACTTTGCCTTATCAGCCGCTTCAGAATGTGCCATTCTCCATTCAGCTATCCTCTTTAAGAAGAAACCATAATCCAATTAAGAGAGATAAATTGTTTTTGAAATGTTCTGCAAAACATGCAGTTTTGGTCTACCACCTGAGAAAGCCCAGTGGTGGGCCACTGTGCAAGATAGACGCCATTCTAGAAGGACTATAGTCTGATCCAGCAGGGCTTCATGGTTATCTAATGCAATATCTTATTTTCCCCTTCTTTCATTTTCTGTTTCTCAGAAGTAACCAAAACAGTATTTTACATTTTTATTAGTTAATTATAGAATCTGTTTCCCATTGTGTGTGTATTAAGATGTTCCTTTTAAATTAGATAGCAAGTCATTCTTTGTAATATCAACTATCGCTTTTTGACGCTGGGCATAGATTCTCCTATACCTTTCATACTTTTAGTGTGAATTTTAATTAGTAAAGTTGTCAATAAAACTTCCCTTGTAGTATATTTGGTGGTGGTGGAGTGTGTGAGAGAGAAAAGAGAGAGAAATGTATGGATCAAAACTTTTAGAACATGCCAAAAACGATGCATAAAGATTTTTTGTCTGTTAGCATGTCGTGCCAGAGCATATTTTATATTAGCAGTATACTAGATTAGCAAATAGATTTTAGGTTGCGAGGACAGGCTAAACTGCACATTTATAAAAGTATGTTCGATCCCATGCTATCTAAAACAACATTCACCCAACATTTTGTATTGACCTTTATGTCTGGCTCACGATACCTACAATTCGAACGATTTATTTAATTTTTCTAATCCCCCTGTGAGGTTTTATAAAAGGCAGTTTCCCAAGTGAAGTATTTAAAGGACAGGGGAGCTTCAAATGATGTTAAGTTCAACAAACTACAAAATGTAAGAGCTATTTTCTTAATACAGTAAAAACAAACAGGAAAGAAAAGTAAAAATAAAAATAAAAATAAAGGTAAGGTAGACAAGGTAGCTGGTGAATCATTAGATTAAATGCTTAGAATTTAGCATTTTTGTATAAAGCTTGATATATTGGTTGTAACAATTTTTATCGAACAAGCAGTGTGTTACTTTACTGAACTGGAACCAAAAGATATTAGAATTTCTAGCATGAGTTCATGATGCAAACATAATTTATCTTGTATACCTAAACAGTTCTTTTAAATGTTCTTTTATGTCCTGTCATGCTGGCTTAATAATGTTGAACCTTTCATCTGAGAATTATTATGTGATGGCTAAAAACCACTGTAATTAACTTACTGCTTCCCAGTGCTTGACAGGTATTTCCAAATTTCCATGTGCTTCAAACTATCAGTTGGTCTTTACCAATTTTGCCTTGTACAAATCTGTTCTAGCCTTTTGTTTCTGACCAGCTTATGGAGTTGTGTTAGCTTTTCTTTCCCGTCTTTGAAAAGTCATTTCTTTAAAAATTAATAATTGCATGTTACCCCTTCACATTTTTCATCCAACTTCATCTAAGTAGCTGTAAAGCTCTCCTCCCCTTACCTTCTCTTTATTATTTAATGAACATGTTATAAATATTGTAGGATAAACTCTAATAAATAATATTTATTCTTACAGACTCCTAAGGCATTTCATTTTCTGCACATCCTAAATAATAGTGAGTCCCCATAATGTGAACAACAGTGGGCCCTAGAAGTATTAAAATTTTAAGCCACAGCAGGAAAACTTGAGCAAAATAATTCATGATAAGCATCAAAATATGTCTAGAGGAAAGATCAATGTATCTCATTAATTCAAAGACAAGAAGTAATCATTTGAAAGCATTATGCTTTTATAGCTATTCAAATATTTATAATAATTGCCAGGGTATTTTTCCCTAACAATCCTGAGTATCTCTCTGCCCATGGATTTTTTTTTACTAAAATATCAAAATCAGCTATTTTATCATATAATAAGGACATCCTAACATAGCCATGGACTAGTTGTGATATGTGTATAAAAGTAGATTACCGAATAATTCTTAAGAACATAAGAGGAACTCTGCTAGACTGGGCCACAGCCCATCTAGTCCAGCATCCGGGCTCACACAGAGACCCAACAATTGCTTCTGGTCCTCAAGCAGAAGACAAAGGCAAAAACCACCTGCTCTCAGGTGGCTTTAGAGGCATCCTGTCTGCCTGTCCAACATGGATTTGATACCTAGGCATTAGTTCTTGTAGTTATCAATACATCTGTCCTTCATGAATTTGTCTCTTAAATCTATCTAGACTGGTTGCCATCACCACCACTTCTGGTAGTAAATTCCATATATCTTTGGCATTCCCAAGATAATCCTGGGGATATAAAGAAACATTGCTATCATGGGAAATTTATCAATGATGATGCGTTTCCTGCTGGTTCATTGGCAGGCAGAGGCTATTGCAGGACCTAAAGTTCCTATACTTGCCTCCTACCATCTGGAAGGATCATTAGATAACGGTCCAGAGGATACCTAGGGGCCTTATTATTGCTTCTTACCATTCCTCTACTCAAGTTGTTGGAAAACTACTTTTAAAAACTCTTTACCCACATGTATTTTTACATATGTTACATAATAGTGTGAAAACTAAGTTCTTGAAACCCTTTAACTATACCACCTGCCTATAAAATCAAATTTCTAGCATTGTTTGTATATGGATTTGCCTTTTCCGTTTATGGAAGACATGGAGATCTAGTGGAGGTTTTGCATTGAAAAATGAATCTATCAGCTGTCACTCACTTTATGGTCCTACGATGCCTTCAAATATCTCCAGGGTCTGGAAAATACTTTCAGAGCCTATAAGTATTTTATTATTCCAATAAAAAGAACCCCAATTGTCCTCTTTTAATTAACCTGGGTGTAGTCAGATACTGTATATGATTTTAATCAATGAATCTAAGTTAAGTTCACAGTAAAATCATGTGGAGGAAGGTGGAAAACGACAAACCAGATCTGCCATTGCATTCAAAGTGCAATTTTTTTTAAAAAAAAAATTTGCTAAAGGTAAATGAGAAGCACTAAGCAGATTCAGAAAAATTGACTCATTACCACCCTCTTTCACTTTCAAATGGATTATTCATGTGTCATGTTTCAATACTGCATGGCAAATGAGCTGGGAATGAGGAGTGTACTTCAACAACTGGATGTTCATATGCTCATACTTCAGCACTTCCTACGTCATGTTTTAAGAACCCTATTCCTACATTTTAGGTACTGAATAAATGTTGGCCAGGTTTCACTAAGTGAACCAAGTGGAGTGGTGTCTCACACAGCACAACCTAGAAGGTAGGCGCAAAACTGGACTGGCGCCTTAGATCTCTCTGAACTGCATCTTGGTCCACAATGAGTTAAAGAACAATTCAGAGACATGAAGGGCAAATTCCAATTGGATCTTCACCCAGCTGCACGGCCACAGTGGCAGTATGCCTTCTTAACCTGGTGGAACCCATTGGAGTCATATGTGGGCTACCATGGAGGTGACATAACAAACAAATGCCACATACCTCACAGTGGCTCCTGGCCCTAGAAAATTTGTTACTTTGGAGAACCCTCTTGAGCAGGAAGTTTTCTACTTTGAACTATTTTGTGTAGAACTGGAAAAGGCCCTGGAAGTCAGTCATTTTGGTCTAGATAGAAATCACCCTGGTAAGTCACCTTCCCCTTCCTCTGTGTATTTACAAGGAATGGAGTGACTGAGAGTCATTCATCCAGCATTACAGGTAAGTGGACCTATAGTTATGAAGTATGAGATATTACTGCTAAGATACTTTTGACTTTTTTCAGTCAATTGCCTTAACCCTCTATGGTGACAGTAGGGGTTTGTAACTGATGAAAGTTTTTTTAAAAAAACTATGATCAGTCAAAATCTGCTATTCTAAGTGAAACATTTCACCAGATTCACATGCCTTCCATATATACCTTCAGTAGTTCTTCCAAACAGAAGCATTTTGTCTCCTGCTTCATTTTAAGGGCCTTTCTGCACTCACCTCTCTATGGTCTGAACCAGTTGGTCTAGGCCAGCCAGACCTGTTGGTTCAGACATGAGAAGTCATGGTCTGGAAGGTGCTACCTGCACAATGGTGCTGGTCCAGACCAGATAGCCTCCCAAGGGCTAGAAACTTTTGTTCCAAGCTTTGGAGTCACAACGAGAATCATTTCAGTGGTGCACTTTGATGTGCCACCAGAATGGGTTTCCTGGTATTCCCAAACATGGTGGCATACCTTCTGTATGTCTCAAATGTTCTGGGCCAGGGCTCAATGATCTGCCAGTATGGCTATTTAAACAGGTTTTCTGGTAATCTTGGATTATGCTCCATCCACCATGGAGTGTACCAATATTGGGTGGGTCCTTACAGGTTCTCACTATCGACCAATGAGGCTCAGAAATTAACTTTACAGCTCATTATCATGGATTAAGGTTGAGTGCAGAAAGGGCCGAATTTATTTTTTTAAGGGCATCAACTATAAAATAATGGAGAGTGTCCATCCCCATTAGATACACTTGTAAGTTCAGTGAGAATAAATGCTCCTGTGCATTAACCAGGTTTGACACTACTGCTCCTATATGAAATTAGCACAAAGCTGTAACTAAAACTAGTTCAGGCATAGAAAATACAAATATTGTATATACCACTATTTCATTCACTTGATGGGTACATGTGCTATGCATGTGTGAGCCCTTTATGATTTTCTACCTTCTGAACTGTTTCTTCATACCACAGTTAGTGCTTTGGAGAGCTGTCCTTTGTTTATATTTATTCCCTTCTGAAATATTCAGAAAGAAATGTAAAGCCATCATTCTATTCATGAACACAAACAATAAGTTTCTAGTCTTCTTTCAGATTTCATTGACATGTAGTTTCATCTATTGCATATATTTTCTGAAAGACCAATGCACGTTAAGTTCAAATGTATGTGTTATAATTATGAAGTAACAAGGAAGCTGAGAACACAATACCACAATTACAAAAATAGTTTAGCCAGTAATAAGTCTAATCTGTCCCTATCGACTCTTAAAATAGTAAGAAAATTCATTGTGACATACTATCGATTAGGAAGAGGAATTTCTGAATGCGGCAAAAAGAATCAACCTAGGCATTCTTTTCTGCTAGCCAAGAGTGTGTAGTTTTATTTTGATGATGCCTTTGTGAGAATCTTCAGCTTAATTTTCAGAATACCATCATGGTGTCTTTTCATACTTCATTTCATGACATTTTCATAAGGTAAAATCTGTCATTTTGAAGAAGTCACTTTAAAGCCGGTTAATGCTGTCTTGATCTGTTTTCAATTTGGCTCGCAGACCGTCTCTTGGGTGGATCTGGTGCTGACACATGATAATAGTTTGGTAAACGAATATCATATCGAAATCCCTTTCCCAAGTTCACTCTGTCATTCAAAGAGTAAAGCTTATCAGCTATGTCATTCCCAACTAAAATGGAAAACAGACGTGAGATGAAGCGATGCTTAGCAAAGAGCAAATATAATCTTTTTCTCCTCCAGGCTACGTATCGACAGTCTGTCTCAGCGGTAAGGGTTACCTGAAAGATAAATTGAAGGAACGAACAGGTAAGATGGTATTTCTAATGATATTTTAACAATTAAAAATGATAATTATTCTTTGTGCATTTTATACGTTAATAAGCAGAAAGAAAACCTTTGTCAGCCAGTATGAGTCCCCCTTAAATGGATGAGAAAAGTGGGGTAGAAAAGCCAAAACGAGTTCTTCTTCTTCTTGATGTTTCCCAATAGCATACAAAAATGCAACAGAACCCTTTCACAACTCTCCATATAAAATCTATTTTCTCCTCTAACCCTTTACTTCTTCCCTGCCCTTTCTTCCTTTGATTCACCTAAGAGATGTACCTTGCAGATTAGATCAGCGACCACAGAGGTAAACTGAATATACATACTAGTGTATATTCAAATTGAGTGGATTTGCTCCATGTCCATGGCATCTTTTGAATGTATATCCAGAATTCATATGCATAAAATAAAAAATAATTCTGCATCATCATGAAAACACCTCTCTGCCCCATGGAAGATATTGCTGAGTATTATTATGGGAAACAGCAGAAGAAGGGGAGGAAGAGAGAACAGAAGCCGTTTCAGTTAGCTTTGGCTTCGTGCCAGGGTCAGTTCTGGTAGAGAACTCTGGGTTGTGCCAAAGCCATCAAAGAAAATAAAGCTTTTAAGGAAGGATCCAAAGGAAGTTAAAAAAAATAAATAAAAAGTAGCACTAGTCTAGTGTTGTGGGAGACAATTTATTTATCTTTATTAGACATTCTATAGAACACTTCCTCTGGGTAATGTACAACACATCCAATAGATATATATATATATTTAAAATAAACAGAATAAAATGACAAATAATACCACATTGAATCCACAGGAGAGTATGCCAGCCATAACTTTATTGGACTTAATGCAAACCCAACATATTCCAGTAACTGAGGCGGCCAGGAGGGAGAGAGGGGGTCTTTTAAGGGCAGAAAGACATCTGGACAGCTGAGATGGCGGAAACGGAGCTCATATTCACTAGCACCAAAGGCTGCTCTGCATGGAGTTTCTTGTCCGAATCAGACATTTGGATCTATTACAGTCCATCTGCTCAATCCAGGAATGCTCGAGGGTCTGCATCCTTCAGCTCACCCTGAAATCTACTCAAGTATAAGACAGTTTAGGTTTTTAAAAGATGCTATGCAAGTAAGAGGAAAAAGAGGGGGAAATGGGTTTTTGTATGGAGGGCAAATCAATAGAGCAATTGCACTGATAAGAAATTAGGTAATGACCAGATTGGCAGAAACAAGAAAAAAGGTGATGAGGCTCAGATTGATTTTATGCGGCCCAAAATGTATTTGTTTCCTTTCTTAACAAAGTTTTACAATGAACTATAGAATGGAAATATGTTCATTCCCGCTGCTTACATTCTGACCCATTCCAAGCATGATGATGATGATGAAGACGAAGAGTTGGCTTTTACACCACTTTTCCCACCCTTTAAGGGGATTCAAAGTGGCTGACAAAACTTTCTATTCTTCTGCCCACAACAGACACCCTGTGAGGTAGATGAGCTCAGACAGAGAGCTGTGACTAGCTCAAGCTGACTTTATGGAGAGTGCAGAATGAAACCTGGTGATTCCCGGACAAGAACCCGACACTCTAACAAGACAACGAAGCTGGCTCTCTAGTCCAAACTTGCTCATAGAAACTGGAAATGACAGAAATAACCCTTTACACAGAAGGAAAAGGGGTAGAAAAGGGGAGCACTATGTTCTTAAGAATCTCAAAAATCTACTCCAGGGTAGTATTCTGTAGTTATTTGGAGCTCTTAGAGCCATAAAGGGTACCTTTGCAACTTCCATGTGCTCCGTTTGGACCATGATAAATGTTTCCAGGGAATGCAGTACCCACTTGGGCCTTTAGCTTGGAGTGCGAAAGTCATGCTAGGTATTGGTTAATACACTCCAGTAATTGTTCCAGTGAATGCACTTTGATCCCATGAGCATTCTGCAGAGCCCGATGTCATTTCACTGGGCTCCAAACACGGCTACAGAAATGGGGTGTTTCTGGCACCCCACTTAAATCACACCAGCTTGCAATTTCACTGGCTGAGGAACTTTTGTTTCCTAGCCTCAAGAGAAGGCTGGATAGGGCTATAGCAGAGTGGACAGCCCCAGGCTGAGCCACCATGTCCTGCTCTGGTCTTGCCCGGATTCAGCGATCCAGCCTATGACTGGCCTCTACATCATGCACAAAAGCATGTGGTGCAAAGCTCCTGTTGTGTCTAAACATATTTTCAGAGATGCAGGTTGAAGTTCTGGGACCGGTCAGCTGCTAGGGTTTCTATGTGGAGTTTAGGTGTTGTTTTTCAAATGATCTGCGGAATCCCCTTACCTGAAAAATGCCTTCTTCTGTGGGTCTCAGTGAGTCCCATTCAGGTGAATCAAGGAACTGAAGTGGGAAAATATAGTGCAGAAATTCTCCATCGACTGTCACTCTGATCCTAATAAGAGAGAAAGCAGTTTACATCAATGTTGCCACTATGCAGAAAAGAATCAGTAAGCAAAACTTAAATGACACATAGTTTAAAAAGGAGGTGAAGTGACAGAATATAAAATTTCCATATAAGTCATATCAATGGAAATAATTTCTTACTAATTATGGGTAAGAGCTTGGGATGGGCTATGTAAAGCATCTGAACCAGCCACACTCCTCTTCCATGCGCTCCAGGTTTTCTGGATGGAACGCCTAGCAAACTTGACCCTCGAGCACAGGGAGCAAAGATAATGACCTAGCTTTGCTTCTTCCTGGCTGTCCTCCTGCGGCGATTTTGCACTTCCCTTCCCATCTGCTGGATGGAAAAGGAGCACAATCAGCCAACGCTGACGAGCACTTGCACTTGAAAGTGCTAGTCACTTACGAAGCCCCACACGATCGGTCACTCACCTGTGACCAATTCTGGGACCAGTCCTCTTCTGGGCACTGCCATTTTGGTTGTGGCACCCTCCGCGACTGTGCATGCATCAGTGCCATCGCCATGATGATGCTGATGCACTGCGCATGCGCATCTATGGTTGTCCAAGGTGCCAGTGCGCTTCCATGCACCTCAGACAAACCTGGAGCACCAGAAGAGGTACGAATGGCCACCGCTGGACACTTCTGGTAAGGTTAGTAAAGGTGGAGCACAATTACATGTTCCACACCTAGTGCATGTTTAGGGAACTTCTGGGAAGGCAGGGGGGCACCTAGAGGCTGAAACAGCCTCCTCAAGGTGTGTTCTTCCCCAGAAGTTCCTTAATCATGCACTACGGGTTGTAGTGCAAATTGGCCTCTGGTCTCCTTTGCATCAGAAGGGGCAAGGCCAGTTGTTGTTGCACTCAGCTGCATAATGACCCCCAAAAGCATTGTTTTTGTTGTTCTTTTGTTCTTCAGAGGTCTAGTAAGGCCTGTAGGAAGCCCCAGAAGGCCTGAAAGTGCATCAGACCATGTTTTGCAGTAATTGCTATCTTGTAGCTCCATCCTATCGCCAAAGAAGGCTGAGAGAAAGCCAGAGGAAGGAAGCTGAAATAAGTGATTGCCTTAGCTCACTTTTATCTAGGGCTTCTAAAAGGGTCATGGATAGTATGCATGCTTCACAAAGTGTTCAAAGCCATGCTTTGCTGCCAGATAACTACCTACAATAAGTCATTCTTGTACAGTGCAGAATCCTGTCCCTTTCATGTCAAGTTACGATATAAAGTTAGATAATACTCACACGCACTAAGGAAACTGTTAGAATTCACATTCTTTGTTCTTACACGAAACAAGTGATTGTACAGGGGAGAGGCATTTGCGGGGACATGAGACAGAAATTTACATCTTTTGATTCATCTTTACTGTTCTCCACTATTTCCAAACCCCAAGCAGAGTACTGACTCAAGAAGGAAAAATGAGTAGGAAGATCTTTGAGACATTCATTCTGCTAGGCAAGCTGCAGTGCCAGGAGAGCAAAGGCAGATGTGCAAGGGAATGGAACCAGGCATTAGAGATTTGCAGAAATAATCCAGTTGTTCTATAATTTGTTATGAGAAGGATTTTCCAGCTATGTGAGTTCTGATGCCTTAGGCATTACCACTGGAGTGGGATTAGGCTACTTTTTGAAAAGGAAAAGTCACACTTATGCAGAATTAATCCTTCTAAAAAAATGCTAAAAAAAGTGCTTTCTAAAAAAAAAAAGATTTTGCCATCATCCTTGTGTCTACTGTATTGACTTGCCCATTCTCAAATTCTCCACTGCCTATAATACCTGGAACCATATCTAATCTTGAGAATTCAGAGACTACAACAGGAAATCTAATAGAATACATTTCCAGATGTTGGGACTGTAATTCCTGCCCCTGGCCTTTGTTGGGCTACATTTGGTAGCGTGGGAAAAGCTGGGTTGGAAAATAATTTAGGTAATCACTGGGTATCATGTTGGGTATCATGAATATATCAGATTCAGGAAATAAAGATATTAGGTAATATTGATACATTCTGTTAAAACCGAACACTAGTGGCTGCTTTTAAATAGAAACAAGCTGTTCATGCATATGAAGGCAGGACTGAAAGGCAAACTCACAGTTTTGCATTCATAATTATGCAATTTTTGCTTATATTATAAACTTTACAAAATGTAACAGAAGACATATGTTGGGCACAGCATGTAGAGCAATGTAAAAGAAGGAAATAGCTGTAAGGAACAGAGAAGCTATGTTTATGGAGATTAGGATCTTTGAAACACTATGCATCCATCTCTTTCTTCAGCCTACCATTGCTGCATTTTAATTCATTTAGAAGTGGAAGAAAACGGCTTTCTTCTCTGGAAGCAAGACTTTGCTACAATTTTTTTTTTCAGAACTCCTGTTTGTTTTTTATTTAGCCTTGCATGAGTTTGTAAACCGCAAGTAATTACTGAACAGATCTACGGCTTTTATAAAGCAAAAATTGTATCTTGGGCTCTGTAAATATTTTCACATGGATTTACAAAGTGACGATATAAAGCCTACTAGATTTGTTGAAACAGGAATGAACCATGCATAGCAGAAGCAACTGATTTACCATCCCTAGATATTTTTCTGTTTTTTAAAGGGACAACAAGTTGGGGGGAGGGAAGAGACAGAGAGAGACAGAGAGAGGGATACAAACCTTCCTGAGATAAGCAAGGAGAGCTTGTCAATCGGTGTTTTCCCTTGCATGGCATAACAGTGCTCCTTCTCCAGGGTAACTACTTGCTCATCACAGCACAGGACAATTTCTCTAAAAACCGTCAGTGAAATCCCCAGTGGCTGAAACAAGGTGCTGTAAAGCTCCTGAAATTCCTTGTCAAAGGCTATACTCCGAACTTGGTAAGTTATATAAACAAATTGTACGCAGCAGATCACAAAAAGGATGAAATTCCAGGAGAAGATATCAGCCGCACAGACATCCAGCCAGGCCCAGACAGATGAGCAGAGAAATCCAAATCCGAGTAGAAAATAGACGTAGAGCAGACCAAAAACGCCACTGCCGCCCATGTAGCCAACAAGGAACAAAACGCTAGCTAAATGATAGACTGACCCTTCTGCTTCAGTCTTCCAGTTTACGCAGACAGGGTGGGCATATATTAAACTGTCCCAAAGGCTTGAGTTGTCTTCCATGGCTGACAATTTTCAAATGTTTTGTTCTATGGATATGAAAGATAGAGATAGGAGGGGGAGTCCCTTCATTCTCCCATGGTTATCTTTGTTGTTAGCTGGTTATCATCTTGTCCTGGATTTCTTGGCATGAAGAGCTGCAGCAGTAAATGTTTTTCAGCTAAAGAAACCATCTGTTTAAAAAAGTCCATGCTATCCATACTGGATCTTGTAATCTCCACATTCTGCTTGGGTCTATAACATTAATGATCTGTCCAGGAGAAAAAATAAAGAAGGAAAGCAGGCATAAGAACTGCAAGCAATGTTTCTGCAACTGTTTTCATAACAAATAGAAATGTCTTCTATTTCAGCCCTGAAGCAATAGAATCCATTGAAGAACAACATCATTTATTTCAACAGTCCTTTTATAGCACACTACTGTGCAAAATTACAAAAGAAAGACGTATGCAAAAGTATATAGTAATCCTTTAGAATGTAGGATCTAAGGTCCAGAGATGAGAGCATGTGGATGCTATTTTCCCCATCCCACCTCTAATTCACGTTAAGCTTTGGAAATGCATTTTCACCCTTAAAACACAGATTAAAGCACTACCATCTCAAAGCTGCCTTTGAGGCACTTAAAACAACAACTATGTGTGGATAGATGCTAGCAGGATTTTGGTGATCCCAGAAGTCTTCTCTGAGCAAAAAGCCGGACCTGGGCCAATGTATCTCTGCAGCTAGAACAGATCCTTGACTCACAGGGGAGGGAAAGAGATCCAGGTAAATGACTGTCTAGGCAGGGGGGATGACAATTAATTGGAGTTCATAACATTTATTATCATCATCGTCGTCATCTCTCCACTTCTCTACAATCTCCAGCACTGATAAGAATGGTTCAGGAGGACATTGCTACACAGCACAGGGGCTTGGACTGGGTGGCCTGAAAACTTTCAAGTGATACTTCTAATTCTCTCTAATCCTGAATCACTTTATGAGACCATTTTAGGAACTTTAAGTTGTGTATCAGGTAAGTTCATCTGACTTTAATTATCAGCACCCAAGTCAAAGGAGATGCAACTAGAACTGTAGAGGAGAAGTTGACCTTTTCTGCTCTTATGCATGGTGTTGTGGGACAAGGTGGGCTTCCCTTTACTGAAAAAGCATCCTGTCCCAAAGTGGCTGGACAGATCTGGACAGCCCATTCTGCTCAGGCTTTTGGCACCACCTCCAGAGAACCTTTGCCTCCCTAACCCAGGGCATGTTGCATCCAATGTTGATTAATCATGATTGAAGTGGGCAGGGCTTGGCCTCATCCACACCAACACACCAATGTGTGGACTCCTGCCCCTTATTCTGCAATTTGCAGAAAGGGCCATTGGAATCAACCAATAAGGAACATGAGTGGTTTATCCCTGGAGGCAGAAAGTGAATGTTGGAGACACTGCTGAGGACTTCTTGTAGCCAGAAACCTTGTTCCTTTTTTAGCCAAAAGATGGATGTGTATCATAGGATGCAAGACAGTCCAGAATTATGAATTGGGAGGTCTAGGATATTGGGGGCAGGCACATAAAAGGTCTAAGAGTGGAGTGGGGCAGCAGTGAGCAGAGCTTAATGCATTAGCAGTAGCGGAGATACATCTGGCACTTCAATGGGCCATGGTGAAGCTTGGCATGTCACAAAGTACTAGAACAAAGCTTAACAGCAACAAGGTAAATGGAGAGAATTGGGCAGAAGGAGATATTCTCAGGAACAAGTCTTTATGAAGCTACCACAAAAAACATAAACAGAATGTATAAAATATACTAGCATTCTAAGGCTAAACTAGAAACCATGAGCAAAACACAGTGTTTCCACATCTATCCTTCCTTCGTTAGATTGGATGAAAGGGCCCAGTCAGAGAAGAATCTGTGCTGGGTGGCATGTCCTTAATTGTGTAGCATGTTAAAAAATTGCCAGCTTTTGCTATGTAAATTCCACTCCACCCTAAATTTTTAAAGCATCCTCACAGCACGTGTACTTGGATCCTGAAACCTGAAGTGTGCCATAAGGCCAAGCTGGGCAAAAATAGACCCTAGAACAGTGTCTGAAGATGAGAAGCAGCAGGCAGCCTTTACCCCAGCTGATCCTGTCCCTATAAATAGCCTGCACTTGCTCAGAAAATGAGGGCCTACCAAGATAAAATCTAGTCCGGTCTTAGCATATGGTACTTCACTTCCTTTACCACAGTATCTTCAATAAGACCATAAAGAAGATTGGGATTATACCTGCATTAATAGTGAACTATTCACAAGGATCTCACTAGCTACAAAGTTTGACATAAGCACTAGTTTGGGGGGGTAGAGTGCTCCTGAAAGTTAAAAAGCAGGTAGAATAAAATTTTGTCCAATATGATCAGTCTTTCCTTGCTTCTACAGGAAATAGCTATTTTTATTTCCTTGAACAATGAATAATTTCAGTAAAGCCATCTCTTGTATTTCAGTGTTAACATAAAAAAGCAAAAATTATCTCCCACATTCCCCAATTCAGACACTGTCACAAGTATGACTTTTAAAACAAGTTTTCATGCTCATGTATATGATACCCATTTATTTAAACAATCTGTCAATGCAATTCTAGCCCTGGCTATACCAGGGTATCCTAATATAGGATAAAGAGAATCCACTTCGTAAGAAGATCTAAAGCCAATGCAGCTTCTCCATTTGCTCATGGACTAGATGAACACCCCCCTGGCCTATAAGAGGGGTGGGTTACATGTGCATTCGGCAGTAGAGCTGCAGTGGGCAAACTTGCATCCCGAGAAAATGATTTTTGACATTTTTTTTTAACAGCAGCAGAAATCCTTGTTTGGGTTTTCTTGCTTCAACATTATTTTAAACAGATGCAATTCATAAGAAGGATCCCAAAATATTTCAATAGTTTTCACTGCTAGAAATAAAGTATATACAGTACGTGTCCATGTTGTCCATTAATGCCAACTGAAGGTAAGTGAATAAGTAAATTGGCACTAATGAAAAATGGATAGTTCAATTATGAACACTGCACAGGCATTTTCATTTTTAATAGGTAGGTATTGCTATAATTATGAACTAATTTCTGGACTCTGCCTTATGTTTTTCCTGCTCAAATGAATTGAAGTATGGCCATTTCTGCACAGGCCCTGAAGACCCCATTAAGATCCCAATAGGGACTCATGTGGAACTGATCCTCCACCTACCTACCACATGGAGGACCTCATGAGGGATGTGTCATCTGCACAAGTGCCTCCCAATTCCAGTCCTAATGGGGTCTTCAGGTGCATAGATCTGGATTTGCAGCAGACCCCTTTAATCATGTCTTCAATCAGGTCTTCCATCATGAAGATTAGATTGCAGCGTATGCTTCCACATGTGCATCAGGCCAATGAGGCCCAGGGACGGGCTTAGAGGAAGCGAGTCCTGACTGTCGTATATGTGGGCCAATCACGCAGTGCCACTGGCAGAACATCGTCCTCCGGCCTATGCAAGGCCCAGGGAAGGATTCTATGGCATCTGCTCAGCGGCCTTGTTTAGCACCCATTAACGTTGGGCGTTAAATGCCCTGTGCTGACATATGGGGTCTCCAGAAAGATCCAGAACATGACGGACCAGATTCTCCAAGGACCAGATGCCAAAGATCTGGTCCTCCTTAATCCGGATTTAACAAAGTAAGTGCAGAAACGGCATATGGCTCTTTCTCTGGATTGCTCCTGGGGGCACTTGTGCTAGGGCCTGGACTTGTCCATGACAAGAAATGCATAAGGAAGAACAGGGCCACTCCAGTTCGCAAAGTACGGCTGTAATGTAAGACACCAGCAGAACTGTGTGGACTTTGTTGTCTTATCACAGCAAAGTTTGCTACATTCCCTTTTCCGCTAAAATTCACTATTTTTCGCTGGGGTTTGAAATGGTAAGCACAGCCCAGAAATAAGTTGGTGATGGGCACAGGCATGTTTCATTTCTTTGGTTTGTTTCTTGGCTTGGCTTGAATGTAAGCATGCAGGTGTTTCCATGGTAACCGTACAAAGGATTTACTGCTGTAGATAAGAATTCCATCCCTGAGCTGCAAAGATTGGGGATCTTAATATCCAAAAGAGTCACAAAAACGTGGCCTCATGTTTGTGGACAAGCAAGCTATTCAATCAGGCAGCGAACAATTATCTGGGGATACTGCCTGTTTCATATTTATTTCAATGGGTAACCTTCAGGATCTCTCCACTGCATATACTTATGAGAAAGTTAAATTCATGCCCTAGGAGCAACAGCCTGCATAACTGAAGAAATGATATTTCAGACAATAGCTTCTCTGCAGGGCCATTTACACTCCATTTCAGTCTTTGTGAGTTATTCTTAATTCCTGTGACTAAAGCACATATAGGGGCAGTCTGATTTTTTCAGGGATTGTTCTGGGGAAATGAGTTTCCTGTGTTTGGCCAGGGAAGCAGAAAGAAAGTGGGTTCTAGAAAGAAGCTCTCCAAGCAGGACATGCTATTGAACATATAAACAAGAGTTATAAAGCAGGCAGAAAGTAGATGAGAACTATGGGCCGGTTTGCACTTGGATTTACTCTGGAATACACCCTGGAATAAGGGACCGCTGCCCATGTCCTGGAGCAGGCTACAGCAGGCCTCACTGTAATAGCATGTAGACAACAGACTCCTATCCTGAGATATGCCCTATACCATGAGGAAGTCTGTAATAGTACATAGACTCCTATCCTGAGATATGCCTTATACCATGAGAAAGGATTCTCATTCTGAATCCTAGCAGTTCTGGTATGGGAGATAACATTTGCAACTGCTTAGGGTCTCATTAACATGGAGAAGTAGTTGTGGTGATGGGATGACCATCACTTATTATGGGTTACAATGCAGGCTATAGATTTTGGGATGTTACTGTTAACCTGGGAAGATTTGAATTAACTGATCAGAAACTACTGCGTTGATGGGTTTCTCAAAGATTCTTCTGTAACTGATATAAAATGCTGAGCCTCCTCCCCAGGGTGCGTGCTTGCTTTGGGAAATTAATCTCCTTGTAGGACTCATCTTTCTTTGCACAAAGAATAAAAAGATTCTTTTACTCTCCACCTCAGTATGTTTATTTTTAACTTCATCCCAAAAAAATGTACCACCACCATCAACTGAAAGTGGCTGAAAGGTACCTCAGGCATCCCAATGGCAGCTAACTGAATTGGAAGACAGTGGTGTAAAGATATTAATTACAAACCCCAGAGAATACAGCAAGCCTTATCTGGAGTTTTCAAAGACCAGCTTCCAATCCAGACACACTTGTTTCAAAGCTGTTGTTCAGCTGATGGTGAAGATAAATGATGTTAATGACCTACGCTTGAACCCTGCAAACCCAATATAAATTAACTTCATTAGTGCATTACGTAACCACATGTTATTTCCCCAGGCAATTTGCTTACAAATAAGTTATGTCAATGAAGCTTTTCTATCTGTTTTCAAAGGAGGAATGAACAGCAGACAAATGCATCTGTATGGAGTGATAAAAAAGGGGTCAATTCCCAGCTTCCATTTCACCAAGGTACCAGAGACCTGGGAATTGGCAGTTCGACGGTTGGGAGTTCTCTAAAATTGGCGCCTGTTCCTGGAATGCTTTAGTTAGCCAACGGAAAGCAAGAGGTTGGCTGAGCCAGAAGGTTTGGGGGAGGAAAGAGTCAGAGAGATGGAGCTGAAGCTGGTAATTTCAAAGCAGAGGCTTCTCTGAAGGAGAGGAAGGCCCCAAGGAAAGCCTGTGAAGTAGTTAACGTACTAGAGTTTAGTCTGAGGGATTGAGAAGGGCAACCTAATTATCTTTATTCTTTGTTTCTGGGTTAATCTTGTTTGAACAACAAAAGAGGAGTCACACTGTAAAGCCCTGTGTGTTAAACTTGCTGGTTCCATTTCAACTACCTTTCCCTCCTGATTTTGATGTTGTTTCAATAAAGAATTCAATTTTGAAAGTCTGCTTTGCTTCTTGGAGATGGGTTGGAGTCCTGATCACATATCTCCACAATAGTGTCCTACCAGAGACTAAGTTCATTTTAGTCTTCAAAAACAAACTCAAAGGAGCAGGACAAGAATTGCTCAGCCTAGTTTTCCACTGGACACCAGGAGAATTGAAGTAGTTTGTACTCTGGCATTACTGGTGGCCTCTGTATCCAAGAAGGGGCCACTGCTGGAACAAGCAGAGCCCACACTCATTTCATGTTACAGACTTCTCTTTGTAAACTGGTAACAGCAAATTATTTCTGTATCTACCAAGAAAACTGCATGGATGTCTCTCTGAAGCTATGAGTGATCCTCAACTTTGTGTTACCTAACAACCATAATATACCTATTGATGAGTAAGGTCCACACAGTTCAATGTTTACTTTTTTTATTTATTTTGACACACACACAGCAATATACATAATGTCAACATTTCAGGTATTTCATACTGTCAAAATTTCAGTTTCAATATTCAGTCTTATCTGTTGGTTTTGTAACCACTGATATCTTTTCTGATTGGCGTATAGTGCTATTACCATTCAGGATACAAGCAGGCTTCATCTAGTGCCGAATAAGACAGTCTAGACAGGTACTTTCTCTTTGGGCGCACCCATTTCTAACACATTCTAGTTTTCAATAATTAAATCTTAATAATGCTTTGCACTGTATTTCTCTGTGCTGTGATATATTCATCAATAAAAAATTACCAAGCTTTCAAAGTTAAATTATCTGCATATTTCCTAATTTGTACAATAAATAACTGTGCTACAGTTCCTTCTTTTTATTTTATGATTAGAACCTGTAAAGACTGTCAATAATCCCAATTCTATATTTAATTCTAGTGACAGAGGAAAATAAACTGTTTTTTTTCCGTTTTCCTTCAAAATCTCTGCACCTTTTCACCAAACCACCACAGCTCCACAAAGTTTAATGAGACTTACTCCACGGATTGTGACCTCAATCCCACTGCAAAAACAAAAAGCAAATATGAACAGAAAAAGGATGACTCTGCTATTAATTACATGCCTGCTATCAGAATTACTGAGATTAATTTTTGCAGGATTAAAGATGCTATTAAACTAGTGTGATTGATAATACTGCCTTCATGTGGACTTAAAAGGATATTTAGTTATCTTTCGACAAGTTCACCTGATGTTGCCGAGTGCAGGCAGTATTTTTCCCCTGTTAAATATCAGCTTTCAACAATACCTATGCATAATTTTTCATAAACATTCATATTTTTTCAGTCTTATTCTTTTTCTTTCTAAAGGAAATGCACCTTCCAAATAAATAAAATGCTATTAAACTAAGCTAAAGGAAGCCATAAAGAGCACACTTTGAAAATCATCACAGAACTCTTCAGGATACTGAAATTAGCAAAATGCATAATGTTCTGTTACAAAGATCTGTAGAAATGCAAAGGAGCTTTTTTAAAAGGTATATGCACAGCTCTCAGAAAGCATTGCTTATTAGCCTCTTATGTCTAGCTCCTATTAGAGCCCTATCTCCTGTTCCAGTAGAAGCTGAATTGACAGCAGGCTGCTAACAAGGGATTGACTGTAGGCTCAAGCTATTTTGTTCTTACTTTTGGGAATCGATGCTGTTTCACAAAGTGGGGGCATTTGCCTACAAAGCTCCCTGCTCCCCTATTCTTAGAATGTGTATGTACCAAAATGTAAATATCACAAGAAACTGGAAATCAAGAGCTCGCATTAGCAACAATTGTAGGTGTCAGAGTTTCTTACATCTTTATGATGTAAGGAGAGGCATGAAGGAAATCAGAAAAACTGCCCACTGGCAAAACTCAGGTGATGCAACACATTTATGTAGTTCACTATTTCGACCTCTAAGCAGGAAAATTTTCGCTCGTCATGTTAAGAGGAGCTACATCAATATATATAACCCTCATCAATATATATAACCCTTCTCCCAAATATTATCAAACTGTCAAAAAGGATAAAAGTAATCTTAGATGTATTTTATTTTCAATTTAAAATGTCAGTAGAACACCATGTGATTAATTTGTCTTTTATAAAATCCATCCTATTACTTTCAACTTAATTTTCCCACTGGCTCTGTAGCACACAAAAATGTTGCTCAGGAAAAGGTAAAGTTAACTGCTTTTCATCTGTTGTTACTTTGGAACACTTCTGTTGCAAAAATGCAACGTAGTGAACAATTTAAAATGGATTATGGGAGAGTATCCCAATGCAGTCTGATGCAATGCAGTCCCAATGCAGTCTTTCCTTCCATTTCCTGCATCTTATTTTTGTTTCTTGATGAAAAGGAATGGCAAAAGGCTGCTAGCACCCTGCCCTGATTATACTGCCACTTTGTATGACTATAAAGTACCATTCATAAACTACTTGTATCATGCAGGATTGTGGCAGTTCATCTTTGGTTTTTCCATTTTGTATCAAGAATGGCTACAACACTGTAATGCAGAAATTGTTGTCCTTCAAATGTCTTCAGGCAATGTAGTTAATGGTTGATTTTCTTATTATTTGTTGGCTGTTATGTTATTTGTTGGTTGTGGATTGTTATGTTATTTATAATTTCAATTAAAAAAAGCTTTTTTTTTTTAAAGAATGGCTACTCTACCAGCCTAGAAAAAGTGTTAGACAAATTTATGGATAACAGATGTATCAATGGTTACTAAAATGGCTGCCTGGGTACTGTCTCCAGGTTGGGGAAAGAGGCAGAATGCCTCTATGGGCCAGTTGCTGGGATGTGAGAGCAGGTGAATGTTTGCCCTTCTGCTTGAGATGCAGAAGGCAACTATAAATGGTATTTTTCCCTTCTGGATTCCCATGCAAGTTTTTTTTCTAGTTGACTGGTGTTGTGAGAAGAAGCTGCTGATGTATAAGAATGGTATAACACCACATTTCCATACTGACATCTCGAAAACATTACAAAGTTACTGTGAAATTCTATATTACAAAAACTCTCTAATAAATTATTAGTCCATAGAAAAACTAGCAGTGGAAATGAACACAAAGCTAAAAAGAAAAAAAAAGCAGCTGAATTTGTAAACCATTCCATCTAGGAGCGAAACATCTTAATTTCTCACTTTGTTAATCCAATTAAGCAATTATAGTGAAACAAGGCAAAACTATGTACCAGAAGATGAGTTGAATGTTTTGCCAAGGTTAGGGACTACTGCCTCAGAATTTGCCTACGAAGCACTTTTGCTTCCTAATTAGGATGCTTTAAAAAATTCCAGGCACTCATAACCAAACATGAGTGACAGCAACTCATCAAAAGACGTATTCTTAGATGAGGGATACTTCTAATGCTGCCACACATCTTTATAAAAGACTCCCAATTAGGAGGATTCCTAGATAACAGTGACTGCATCTTTAACAAGGAAAGGATGCCTAATTTTCCCAGATGTAAATAAACTCAGGTAAGCAGGTAAAAACATATTTATTCCAGAAGGCCTTTTTAACCTAATAGTTTTTAGTTGTTTCCTACTTCTTGTTTTCTATATTTATTGTGTTTTACTATTTTAAAAATCTGGTATTATTTTACTTGTATATATGTATGGGTGGTTTTGAATTTCTGGATATCACTGTATTGTTGTCTAATCTTGTACACTGCCTTGAGTCTCGTTTTGGGGGAAAGGTGGGATATAAATAAAATAAATAAATAAAATTATACAGCTATTCACTTGGTCATGTCTCTTTCTATAGTCAACTTTTCTCACTATGAATCAATGCATCTTACCTTTTCCAGAGGCTTTTTCACACTTCCCATCTGCTGGATGGGAAAGAAATGAAATCAACTAACATTTACTAGTGTTCACACTTACAAATGCTAGTAAACATTAGTCTATCCCCACCGCCCAGTAATCAAACACTTACCTTCTGTTCAACTGCCAATCAGACCTCTTCAGGATGCCGTGATCTTGTGTGCAGTGCCATCCATAACTGCATGGCATCAGTGCCATCACCATAACAACACTGACACCCTGCACAGCCACAGTTGCATCAGGAGGTCAGCGGATCTGCCAATGCGCTTGCACAGCATTTCTGTTGACCTCCCTGTCCAGCAGAGGTGCAGATGGTCACTGACTGGACAGGCCCTGAAGACCCCATTAAGATCCCAATAGGGACTCATGTGGAACTGATCCTCCACCTACCTACCACATGGAGGACCTCATGAGGGATGTGTCTCTTACAAGTCCAGATACACTTTTCCAGATTTTGCCTAACTACTGGCCAAAGTGTGAATTGACCTCAGATCACATTCCTTTTATTACTATTTCATTAACTTTCAGCTACCACCATAACCACAAAGATAAAAGAAAAGATATCCTTTTTTGAGCTGGGTTCCTAGGAAATACCTGAACACATCCACATAACTTTCTTGGTATCAGTACAAAACTGATACACTATTTCCTTCTTCCAGAATGTTTTTTCAACTTCCCTGCCTAGCTCAAAGCACCAGAATTACCTGGAGGTATCTCATAAAAGGTAGGAGATGCAGCCCTGCTTAGCTTCACAGGATCAGTCAAGGTACTGCCACTTTGTGAGCAACTTATAACTACCACAAAATAATAACGGTTGGAACAGCTGGCAAGGAAAGAGAGAGAGAGAGACCTTGGCTGTGTAATTTTATTTGCATATGTGCTAGTAAAAAAGCTTGCTATTATATTTCTAATTTAAAGCATAACAGCAATGGCTGGCTACTGATAAATCATCTATATATAAATAGCAACACCATCCTCAGAATTCAGATGCAAAAAGGTTACTGCCACACAAGGTCCATCTTAATTTTAAAAAAAGAAACTTGTGAAAAAGTAGCAAACTCTGTGCAAAATCCAGATTGTGTGAAGTACTCTGAAAGCAGCAAACTGAGCCAGCGATTTGACATATCACAATGTAAAACATATGCACAATATTCACACAAACTCTAAGTATGTTTTCATTCATAGTGGCTTCCTAGGCAATCTCACCTACTTAAATTGCTAGATTCACAATATTAACAGATGGCTCATTTGATTGCAGCTGGAAACCATCTTAATGTGAGCAAGGTAGTGAGTATATATCAGCAATGCCACATGTGACCTAGGATGGTCACAGCTCAGAGGTAGAGCAACTGTCTGGAAAACAGAAGGTTCCTTGTTCAGTCTCTCACTTCTTCCAGAAAGAAAGTTATGGGAAAGCTGCACAGGTACAGTCACTGGGTGACAAAGAGTAAACCTTGACTTAAAGGTATATAACAATAACAACTCCACACAATGCACCTTTGTTGTGCAAACACAAAGAGCATTAAAAACTTTACAACATACAAGGTTTCTGAGACTAAAGGAACAAATCTGTGGTGAATGAAAAGAAAAATAAAGTAAAAAGTAAATGATACAAGAAAATAAATATTCCTAAAAAAACACGGTTCAAAGTTTTCTAATACTGAAGTGTTACTTACCTGTTCTGGGAAGAACATCATAACCACAGATGGGAATGGGGATTACCCCCAGGTTGAAGATTTACACACCCCTCCCCCTGAACCTCTGAAGTGGCACCGAGGGAATAGACAGGGAAGCATTTTCCTGCTCTGAAAGCACCCTGTTCCCTTGATTTATCTCGCAATGGACAGATGAATTGAGAGAGCTGTCTGAACCTGCATAGTGTGGCCAGCTGTCACAGAAGGATGAAAAAGCAGCCATACTGCAAGTACGCAGATACCGGCTCCTGCCTAGAAAAATCTGGATGGAGCCATGTAATTCGTCTCCCTGGAAGGTGGAGACATGCCAGCAGCAACTCTCCCCTGAAGGCAACTTGAGTGGAGAGATGTCCAAATGCAGCGTATGTCAAATATTTCTCAAGATGTCCCTCTTTACTGAATAAGTATCCCCATCAGCTTTTCACCTTACAATGTAGAAGGACAGAAGAACAATCTCCCTAAACTAGATGTAGAAGGGCAAAGAAACACCTTCTGCTTGCAACAAAAAAGGGTGTTTTTCCACTAGCACTCAAGTACCCATTGACGTACCCATTAAGGACCCATTAGGCTCAGAGCAGGATGACCCCATTTCTACTACAGACCCCATTAGAGCCACATTTATTTCCACCACAGCTAGAGAAATCCAGATCATAAGGGTCCTTCAGGACCTATAATCTGGATTTCCTGTAGGCCTTGCATTGTAGACCATTAAAGGGGTCTACAATGGGGTCTTCATCCATCAAATCCAGATCCAGATTATAGGAAGCCTGTTTCCACTACAATTGTGCAATGGGGTCTAAGGAGGCTCAGGGGGGTCACCCATAGGGCGGTGTCCCAAACTCAAAACTTCAAGTCCCTCCGAGGTTTCCTTTGGAGATTAGCACAGGCTCTGAAGAGAACCCCTTGCGAGAGCAATGCCACTGTCAAAGGCTCCGGAGGACCTTTGAAGTTAGCAGCACATTGCTCTGGAGATTCTATGGAGCTGCTCCAGAAGATCTTTGAAGATTCTACGGAGTGTCTATGGAGATTGCACCCCCTTCTCCCAAAACACCTGGGGTAACAGGTGGACACCTCATGGGTAGATCCAGATTTGCACATGGGTGCTCCAGCATTTCCACAGCAGGCAGGCTAGCACCCATTGCTATTGGGTGCTAGACCACTCATGGAAAAACATTGGGTACTTCCCTTAATCTGGATCAACTAGATCTGGATTAAGGGAAGTACCCATTCCTTAGATCCGACTGTGATTCCAACTATGATTCCAACTAAGGATATGAGGAACTGGGATGTTTTTGGACTTGCTTGCATATCTGAACACAAAGAGAACTGGGCAGAGGAGGAGGAGTTTGACAAATACTTTGTCAGTTTGATCCTACCCCCAAACAAGAGGCCTTGGCTTCTTCCCTTCCCAATTCTGCCAAACCTCAGGCCATACCCTTTCTCCCAATTGTACCCCCACAAACTGCAGGCCATGCCTCACCATTCCAAGCATGTGGTCTTCTTGTTTGATGCCTACCAGACCTTCTATAGTGAAGAACTACAAGTCCTCCCATTTCCTGCAAAAGCCTTGAAAGAAAACAATGGTGAGGCAAATGTGTGATCCAGGGAAAGTGGCCAGCAAAATCAGGATGCTGAAGTATATTTTGGGGTGGGTTTAACTGCACCATTCAATGAACAAGGCAGCTGGTTTGTAGGACTGGCCTGTATGTTCTGGATTCAGGGCAAATGGTCCACCTCAATGCCGGTTCAGGGCTGGCCTGAACTAAACCAGAATTGTTTATTGTGACGGTTTCAGGGATACAGGCTGCAAACTGTTTTGCTTCCTGGCTTTGCAGGCTTCTAGCTCGCTGCAATAGCCAGCCTTGTTGCAAAGTTTGTTGCAAACCCTGGGATTTGGGCTGCAAAAAGAGCGGGAAATCCTGTGCGGGCCCTGTTGCAGTGATTGGCTGGAGTAAGGTTTTGGAGGGAAAAGCTGTCCGGGGATCTGAGTGCTGGAGGGGCTAGAGAAGGAGTTCCCACCAATCAGGCTGGAGGGACAGCAACCTCTGTTAGGAGTCTCCAGCAGCATTTTATTGCGGCTAGAGCCAATCAGGATCAGGGGTGTGTGTATAAATGAACACAGAGTACAGCAGAAGGAGTCTTCATGCTGGGCCAAGAGCTGAAAGGAGAAGAAGAGCTGAACCTGAAGGAGCCAGACGAGTGGTTGACCAGGGGTCTTCGTGCTGGGACTGAGGCTGAAGGGAACAGAGGAGCTGATCCTGAGGGAGCTGGAACCAGTAGCTGACCAGTGGTCTTTTGGGCTGAGTGATTTCTGAAGGAGGCAATCGGGTGGATTGTAGCTCTGAGGGAGACTTCACTAGCAACTGACTAGGCTGGATGATTGGATAAGCAAGGACGGACTGGGCCTTGTGATCATCTAGGGCCACGTTCTGGTACACTGGCTTGGTTTGAGCTGTGGCAAAGCAAGTCAGAGGGGGAGGAACGTGTGGAGGCTTGTCTTTTAAAAGGGGAACTATTTTCCTTTGGAGAAAGGGGTAGCTCCTAGCCTTAAGAGACTTGCAGATTTAAACTAACAACTACCTGAACCTTATTATCTTTTTAGTATTGCTTGTGTATAATAATAAACTTGTTTTAGTTTACTGTTGAAACGCTTGCTACCAGTGTTTTGTGTCCACACTGTAGTATTCACTTGGCCGTTGCACGAACCCAGCATCCTAACAGGGCCAAGCTTCTCCTAGAGAGGGCAGGTACTAACCGGAACGCTGGGCATCGTGGCATTTATTCACGCACATCCTTAATTCAAACGTTTAATAGATTGCATGGCACATATCATAACAAGGAGGATAATGACAACACCATCTTCTAGTGAGAACACGTGCAGCAAAACTGGCTGGGCGGTGGGAAATGGGAGAACTATGGTGGGAATAAGGTTCTGAGGATAAAATACATAAGAGACATGAAAGGGTGAACTTCTAAATGGCATTCCCACCTTTCTGTCTTTGGACTTGCCCCCAACGTGCCAGAGCTCACTAGGGCTGTCCTGGTCTTCACTAAATGTGGACAACTAAAACACTATCCACAGCTTGACTGGGAGCACTTAGTGAGTTCCCAGTCATCAGCGTTTGCATCTTTCTCCAGGTTCGACACTGAGTAGCGTGGCAGTGTGACTGTGGCTGCAAAGTCGTGTGCTTGCTATGTCCTGATTGCCTGGGGTGAAAAGTCTGGGATGCACTCCAGATGTTGCTGTGGTGCTCTGACCTGCCTGGGCTTCAAGTGCTGATAATCTGGTTCAGGACTACATCAGGACTTGAAGTGTGGATGTCTCCCTCTGCACCTCATCTTGGCCTCACTGGAATAGTCGTATAATACCATTCCAGTGCAATCTGGAGTAAGTGAAATCAGCCCTTTGGTTCTACTGCACATACTGCAACTGGTGATTTAATACTTAAAAGTGTGGATGAACGCAATTTTCTACATTTGATTCGAATAGAATACTCAAATGTCCAAATTTGTACAAATAGAGAAAAAACAAATGTATTAAAATTTGAACTGATTCAAATACACTTGTATCTACTTATACGAATATTTGATAGATATTTGATATGAATGTCGATGACATTCGTATGTATCTGTACACATCTGCACGCATCCCGTTTTTATCCCATACACATCTCGTTTTCATCCTGTATGTATCCTTATAGATGCGTACAGATACTAATAAGATGTGTATGGATACATGTGTAATGTGTACATATCTGTACACATATGAATGTCCAAATTATTAGGGAGACAGTTTGGTCTAATGGTTAGGGAGCCGGACTCTTATCTGGGAATACTGGGTTCGATTCCACCCTCCCCCATGAAGCCAGCTGGGTGACCTTGGGCTAGTCACAGCTATGAGCTCTCACAGCCCATCTACCTCACAGAGTGTTCTGTTGTGGGAAGAAGAATAGAAAAGCTTTGTCAGCTGCTTTGAGTCCCCTTAAACGGGTGAGAAAAGTGGGATAGAAAAGCCAACTCTTCTTCTTCTTAACACAAATGATTCAAAATATTCGTATTTGTTTGAATATTAAAAAACAAATGTCTGGAATTTGAAATGAATTCAATCAAATAATGAATACTGCGAATACTCTTGCGTATCCCTACTTAAAAGCACTTAAAAGTTCAAAATTCAGTAGAAGGAGAAAAAGGAAGGAAGGAAAGAGAGTAGATTTCTGGATTACCTCTGCTCTTGAGAGCTTGTTGCAAGCCCCAGTTTCCCACTGTAATTAACTCTCACTAATGATGCTGTAGTTAGATTTCTGAATAGCTTCTCTTGTAGAATTCCCATTAATATATTTTTGATACATTTAACTTAAAAATTTCAGTTAACAATGATCAAAAAGGACCATAATCTAGATTTTTAAAGACTACATGCATACCAGAGTATGTACTCATTAAGACCTGCCCCTGAAGACACTTCTGTAATGAATTGCACTGTATAGGATGTTATCACTTTCTGTTCATCTCACCGTTCACATCCTATTTCAAGAACTTTCTTCGCTGCCAAGTCATGCTGAAAAGATTATATCATGTAGAATACATTTCCTCCCCAAGTAATAGCTGCATAATTCCTCGCATCCTTAAAAAAGATTTTTTTTTTGATAACTCGAATTTCTCCCACCATTTAAACCACTTCCATCTCCTTGCAAAATCTGAGCACTGCAAGGAGAGGGCCTATGGTCCTTCAGATGTCTTTGGACTTCCAGATACTATCAGTCCCAGGGTGTTTTTCCACTGTCACTAGAAGTACCCATTAAGTACCCATTAATGGGTACTTCCAGTGACAGTGGGAAAACACCCCCAGTCAATCTGACCAATGAACAAGTTGCATTTTAACCGTTTAACATATTTTTTGCCAATTTAGAGCCTTCCATAAGGTTTATACTAAGCGATAAGAGGCTGCAGTGTGTGGCCCTTGTGTTCTCATGCCAGCTCCAATCCACCTTTTTTAGCCTACAATGTTCACAAGAGGTGAGGGGCAGCTCTGTGTGTGAATGATCCCACCTGCAAACCACCTCTGAGTCTCCTCAGAGGTGTTTTTTAGGAAGAAAAAAACTAGGCTCCATTCACATCCAAGATTTCTGATAGGCAAAGACCACTACAGTATAAACAAAAGATCTAGACCATACGAGAACTCAAGCTCTCATGCCTAATCCCCAACTGAAGAAACCCTGAAAATTGAGCTATGATTCTTCTTATTTACTTAGTGTAATTCCATCCTCCTTCCTTCTAACCTAGAGATCAGACCAGCATATATGGATTTGAAAAGCAGCTTCCTGCCTAGAAAGCACTGACCAGTCCTGAACCTGCTGAGCTGCAACAAGGTGCCTGTGGATCACGTCTTCGAGCTACGCTTTTACCTTTCTCTGTATTAAAAAAACCCTGGGACTTCCCAGTGAAGTGGCCTCAAATTGGCCTGCATACAGGATTTATCTAAGCCATCACTCCACAAAATCCACCAATATGTGAAAGCAAGTTAAGGAAAGAGTAAGAGTCTTGAAGTCTATTAGTATGCAATTTCCTAAAGGGCTCAGTTTGCACAAACTGCCTAGGCACATGTATCAATAGCATTTTGCACAATCCCCCCCCCCAACAATCTGTCACAATGACTTTGGAGGCAGTTCTAAAATATTTTCAACATATGTTATGGCAAAATTTGCAGTAGCCAGCTGTGTGATTAAGAAGTCCAGTTTAGAATAAACAAGCCCTTGTAGCCATTTGTTACTGAGTTGGGTTTGACTCCTGATCACTGTATAGACAAGCACTTTGCAACATCCTGAGCAGCCTTGAAAGATGAAACACAATAATCATGGTACAGTGGTACCTCGACATACAAGTGCCCTGACATACAAGTGTTTTGAGATACAAGCCGCCGAGCGAGTGATATTTTGCTTTGAGATGAGAGCAAAATTTGAGATACGAGTATGTAAATACAGTACAGTACATAACAAAAACAACTGAGGTGGTGTTTTGGGAGCTGGAATGGATTAATGGGAAAATTGCTTTGAGATATGAGCGATTTGACATAAGAGCAAGGTTACGGAACGAATTAAACTCGTATGTCAAGGTACCACTGTATACACATTTATTGATTCCAACCCAAACTATGGGTTGTTCAAGATGGTACAAGATTCTTCCATTCTTGCACTAAGAGGTCAAGATGGTTTGTCTTCTTGAAAGTATCATGAAACATTAGAAGAAAATAAAGGTTAGATTTTGGGATGTTTTTTTTTTTATTTAAATCTGGTGACAAAGAAGTATGATTCAATTTAAAGCTGTTGTGTAGGGAAGGGAGGTCATAGCATCCCACTCTAATTTATAATGTCACCATAATACAGATCTAACAGAATTGGTAATTAGAATATGATGGTATCAGAGCTGGAAACCTCAGAGATAATCTAGTGAACTACCTTGTTCAACCCTCTTCAAAACTTTTAACCCGGAGTGTATACAATATGGGAGTGGCTGTAGTCCAGCAAGGGAGGAAACTGAATGGAAACCAGAGAGTTGCCACTTTGATCCTCAGCTTCTCCCCGTGAAAACTGCACAGAGGTGCTCTAAAGGTGAACATGTGGTCACCCAGGGCCGTGACTCAGTGGCACGCAACAACCACAGTACACAAGATACCTTTGCCGCAGGCTTGAGTTTGGACAGCTCATTTTAGAAATCAGTCCTTCCAGTGTGGACTCGAAAATACAGGTTCAACTCAAAAGTTAACCGTCACACCTAACACACTCTGCACCACTCCACCGTACTGCTTGGACAGCCACAGACTCCTGCATTCTGATCATGCTGACTTCCAACACACTTTCTAACTCATATATTCTATGGCTGTGTTCACACATAACATAAGGAACAGCTTGGAGCTCAGAGAGGCAGTCAGATCTATTCCACTTTTCCTAGCACAGAATGTCCGGTGGGGGGGCAGACCTGTGTGGAACAATCCCACTTGGAAACCGTCTCTAATTAGTCTCATACTTTTTTTTCTCTATTTAGCTGACCACAACCTACGATTCACTCTCGACCTTAAATAGCTGGAGCATGCAGAACTAGTATACTGTCTCTCTGCGCTCAAGACATAGAACTGGCCAGGATTTCCCCAGTTCCAGCCTCTCGTTTTCTCTTGCGCCACAAAATTCGGAGCAAACTTAACTGTTTCTCGCTTATCTCCTTCCCGCAGCAGACGGAAGAGGTTTCCTCTCCACAGGCGCCTGCCCCAACCGAGCTCTGCTTCCTTTTCGGGACAAAGGGGCCGACCGAAGGGGGTCTGCGGCGTGTCCACACAGGCGCTCCCCGACGCGTGGCGGAGCCGCACTCCAAGCAGCATTGGTGCCTCCTGTGGACGCCCCGAACGGAAGGCGGAGCGGAGGGGAGGTGACAGCCGAAGCGAGCCCGAGTCTGACCCGCCCCGTCCAAACTCAGATCTCAGAGTGAGACGACGACGGCTCCCGTTCGGCAGCCGCACCAGAATCCAGAACCGGCTCGAGAGCGCCTTCGCCCCACAACCAGAGAGCAGCCCGAGGTCAAAACTCCCCCTTGGCGGGAGTCTCCGGAAAAGGAGCCCAATTCCCTCGGGCCCCGAGCGGGCGGCAGCGAAGTTTCCCTACAGCGAAAGGGAAACAACGCCGTGGGGCCTCGCGGGCGAACAACGTCTGGACGGGCGATGTTTCCCTCCCCGCGGGCTCCCGCGCCCTCCATTTAGCGTCTTCTGCTCCCCTTACCTCAGTCGGGAGGGCTCAGGGCGAGCGGCGCACGGGCTCTCCCGCCCCGTCCCTTTTACCGCCGCCTCTGCTGCTGGGTGGCTCCGTCCGGTGGCAGCGCAGCAGCAGCAGCAGCAGCAGCTCTGACTAAAAGAGGGAGCTGCTGCTGCTGCCACGAGGCAGGCTGCGGGCGGCGCCAGCTTCATGGGTAGGCAGACTCAGGAGCAGCAGCAGCAGCGCTTAGCTGAGGGGAAAGCGGGAGCTGCGGTGGGACCCCCAGTGCGCAGGCGTGGACGGCAAAGTTGGCTCGCGCGCCTCACAGCAGCTGTAGCAGCTGCCGGGGGGGGGGGAGTGGGGCGACCTGGATGGCCATTGTTGGGTCGGTCGTTGCCGCTTGTTTGGCATCGCGGGTGTGTGTGTGTCTGTAGTTTGCCTTAAGCTGCTTGTGGAGGATTTTCTGCCTTATGGCAGGGATAGTGGAACTGGCCCAAATTCAAGTGGGGCGGGTAGCAAAGGGGTTCATACCGCCCTGGATCGCTACTGTAAACTGATGTCAGCTGCATCCACAACACCACCGTGCTCTGGAATAGATAAGACGTGACAAAGACGCCCGAGTATCTCTGAGCATGTGCAGAATATGTTACATGCGCTATACCTGGGGGTCATATAATCTACAGCCAGCTGTTGCCTGCTAGAAACAGCTGGAGTTAAGAGGTGGGATTCTGTTGTAAAATAGTATTTTTTTTTAAAAAAAGTTTAAATAGCACATTTCTTTTACTACTGTATGCCTTTTATTCGAGTGATTTCTCTACCATCTCTTCAATAACGTTTCCCTCAGGGTTCACAGACAAATAACAATTAAAACTTTAAATAATTGACATTTCAAACAATACAAATTTCAAATGTATTGTCCATTTTCTTCTGTGGCTTATTAGGCACTTCTGTGCGTTTTTTGTTCTAAATATACAGTTTGACATTTTGGATGACATTTCTTTGGTCTCTTATCACTTCTGAAGTCCTCTCAAATTTTCCCACTCATTATTAACCTTTGAAATTAGCTGTTGCATTTATACTCCTCTCTCTTTTTTCCCTGAAGTTAATTTTTTTTTTGGGGGGGGAGATTCAACTAGGATAGATTGTTAGCTATTGTTAAAATTCAGGAATTTTTTTTAAAAAAAGAACATTTGCTACTGTATCTTCTTTTTGTGATGGCCTGGATGTAAAATAATAAATTGAAACCTTTCCAGACAATAACAAAGTACAGTGGTACCTTGACATACGAGTTTAATTCGTTCCGTAACCTTGCTCTTATGTCAAATCGCTCGTATCTCAAAGCAATTTTCCCATTAATCCATTCCAGCTCCCAAAACACCACCTCAGTTGTTTTTGTTATGTACTGTACTGTATTTACATACTCGTATCTCAAATCTTGCTCTCATCTCAAAGCAAAATATCACTCGCTCGGCAGCTTGTATCTCAAAACACTTGTATGTCAGGGCACTTGTATGTCGAGGTACCACTGTAGCTGAATTGTCACTTCTGTCAAAGGTAAACTCCCAAATAAAGTACTATATTTCATTTTAAAAGTATTAGTAGTCCATAATAAATTTGGACTTACTCAAGATTTTTGTAGTCTTCTGAAGGCTGCATACAAAAATGGTTTTCTCAGATTATACTGAAGCAGAAATATTTTTCACTAAGTAATTAAAGTGTAAATTCCAAGTGTACCTACAGGGAGGTAGTATGTGGCACAGAAGACTCTGAGCTAGGAGTATTCAAAGTACAGTAGTAGGCATATAGCATGCACCATTCCAAGGCTCCCTGAATGCAGCTGCAAATGAAACTTCTGATGACAATGGCAAAGCTCCTGCCTGGACTCGCAATGACAGTTCTGAAATGGCATCCAAAATGTCCAACAGATCCCAGGCAGGAATTTGCCTATTGAGTCACCTCTTCCTCTCTCTGGGTATTTGGGCCAAATCCCTCCAGCAGAAGCACCTTCAGAATTATTGCAATTGGATTAATAGTAGGTCACTTCAGTCAGGTTTTGACGATACTCAGGGGTTGATAAGGGGCACTTTAAGCATACATATGGATGGTGCAAAGGCCCTAGTTTACAATCTTTTTCTTACAGTATTTATCTTACTGATTATAAGCCATGCACTTATTTTATTCCACATAGGGGTTTAAGATTGCAATATCATTTGATTTAGGATTTAAATGTCTTTACCACTTTTCTGCATACATGGAAAATAAATACATCAAGCAAACGATATGTTCTTGATTCATAGGGTGTTTTTCCACTAGAAGTACCCATTAAGTACCCATTAATGGGTACAAAAATGCCATTACGTACCCATTAATGGGTACTTAATGGGTACTTTTAGTGACAGTGGAAAACACCTCTCTTGGGAAAAAAACCATGAGCATAACATCTATTTAGTTGTTTCTATATTTGTCTACTACCCTTGATTGTTTGGAGTGCATACTTTTTTAATAACTGCAATGTTTCAAGTAGTGATGGTGATATTCAGTCCCATGCTCCAGAATTTCCTTATTTCAACTGACACCTGAGATTAGTTTGAAAAGAAAACGACCAGGTAGCGATGACAATGTTATATTTAATTTAATGATGGGAGAATAGAAGCATAGTGCATGTAAGAACGTATTAATTGCTAATGAAAGATAAAGTTGATTAACAATGAGTAGCTTTGAAACTGCTTTCTAATGAATCATCCTTAAAAAATGTGCCTGCTATGTCACTGATTAATTTTCTGTTTTACTTTCTCCCTGAGACACAATTTTTCAAAAAGAAACTTTTGTTGAAGGAAAAGTTAAAAACATCAGAATTGTTCAATTTGCTGCCCTGCCAAAGAAGATGGGAGGGAGGGAGGGAAGTATATATATACTTCCTTATATATATATATATATATTCCTGTTGTGATCTGCCCTGAGACCTTTCAGTGAGGGCAGGATGTAAATTCTTAAATTAAATAAATACATTTATTTAGGTGTCACAGGTTGCATTGTCCATCTGCAAGTGGCTTGCTGACCAACAAGATTCTCTGATATCCCTTCTTGGTGATGGCATATGTAGCAGATCTAGAATAGGTAAAGGAGGTAGTGTGGGAAATTATGAGGAATGTGTGGGTCTGCATCTCAGCAGAAGAGCTTATACTGAAGGTCTGGGTTTTGGTCTATTCACTACATGGGCCTGAAGGTCTGGGTTTTGGTCTATTCACTACATGGGCCATGCCTGATTAGTTTGCCATCATTACTTAAAAGACACAAGGATTTCTCATCTTGCCTTTGTGGATCAGCCTTCTGAGATTCTGAGTGTGTAGCTATAAATATTCTTAATGGTAGTGACTTTGAGAGTCCCTTCGATTGCAAGAAGATCAGATAAGTCAACACTAAAGGAGGTTAACCCTGACTATTCACTAGAAGGACAAAGACTGAAGGAGAAACTCAAATACTTTGGCCACATAGTGAGAACACAGAACATGTTGGAAAATACCCTACACTGGGAAAGACTGAAAGCAAAAGAAGGAGACTGCAGAACATGTGATGGATAGATAGCGTCATGGAAGCAACAATATGAGCTTGGGCAGGCTTCAGAAGACAGTGGAGAACAGAGAGGCCTAGCATTCTGTGGTCCATGAGGTCACAAAGAGACATGACTGAATGACTGAAGAACAAGTGATTATATCTGTTTGGACAAGTTTCCTACAAGGGCTAATAACTAGGGCTTATTTACAGCTGCAAATCTATAGTATTTGCACACAGGAAGAAGATGATCCCTGTGTATATAAAACAGTATCTTTCTAAGCATATAAGCCATGCAGAAGACATTTGGAGTACTGTGTTCAGGTTTTCTCCTAATACCAAGTTTCTTTCCCCTTCTCCCAGACATGCAGTCCCCCCACTTTTTCATTGCTATCACTGTGTCACCATGTTGTGGAAAACTTTCTGCTGAACAAGTGTCCCAGGCTGTACAATACACTTTGCTTCTTGGTGCAAAATAAATAGCCAATTAATGGTAACAAAAAAAAGCTGATTGAACAAATCAGAAGGAATATATCTGTGTGTTCATTACAGAATAACTAAGATCTCTAAATGGTTATAGTGTGGGCCATATGAGAAAAACAAAAGCAACCATTTATTCCTGAATGGAATTTTTATTAAAAGATAAACAATGAAATACTGGAGTTAGAATTCACAAGCGAGTAAACTGCCACTCAAATATTTAACAAAATTGTACTAAAATAGAACAAATCAACAATGTGATAGTCTAACCTAAGGGTGAAAGAAGAGGAGGGAGGGTGGTAGTTTCACAAAAGCATTGTTTGGTTGAATTTTTATCCCACCCTATGCCCAAAGGTCTCAGATTATAACATTTAAAACCATAACATATTAATCATATTAAAACCATACCAGTGCCTAGATGTGGGGAGGAAAAGTTGTTTCCTTATTTAGTCAAAGGCCAGGTAAACAAGGTGCATCTTGAAAGCTCTTCTAAACATACCAAGTAAAGATGCCTGACACATCACAGTTAGGAAAACTGTACCACAATCTGGGAGCCACCATTGAAAAGGCCCTATCTCAGCAGAGGGTACTGGTGGTAGTGGAACAACCAGGAGGTTCTCCCCTGCAGATCTTAGGGCATGGACAGGTGGATATGGAAGATGGTGTTCCTTTAGATATTTGGGGCCCAAGTCATTTAGGGTCTTATAAGTTAAGGTTAGTACCTTGAATTGGACTCAGTAGTGAAGTAGAAGCCAGTGCAGCTCTTTTAAAACTGACATGATGTGTGTCTAGTCAGCTGGTTCAGTTAGCAGTCTAGCAACTGCATTCTGCAGCAGCCACAGCTTCGAGGCTGTCTTCAGGGGCAGCCCCATGTAGAGAGCATTACAATAGCCCAGTCTGGAAGTGTGGATAACTTTGCATTATACAGATTTGAAGAGCAGGGGACATGTTGAAGCATGGGTGATGAACTGCACCCTCCATAGGTTTGGACTACATCTTCTATCATCACATCTGGCTGTGGCTGGCACAGAATGTTGGGAGTTGTACCTGAGAAACATCCAGAGAGCTGCAGTTGGGCATCCTAGGACTAAAGATCTCAGTGGAGGAAGGTGATCTCTCCAGAGACTGAACACAAATTGACTGGGAATTTAATAAAATGATCTGGAAAAATTGCTGCTGTGCCGTGGTAAGTTTGGGAGGTAAGTCCTCTGTTTTTTGGACAGAGTTTGGGGGACCACATACCATACTATAACAAAGTATTCAGAAATGTTTATCTTTAAGAAAAAATAATACTTTTTAATTTAATTTTTCAAAAATAAAACAAGTCCATTAAATAAAACGAAGGTAGAATGCCAGCAGGGGGAGAGGGGCTTCCCAGTGTTTTGCACTGAGTGTCATATGTATGACTACCTGCCCACTGGGCAGATGTCCTCGGTCTGTGCTCGGTGCAATGAGCTCCAGGCTGTCAGGGAATATGTCCCTTCCCTTGAAGCCAAGGTAGCGGACCTGGAGAAGGAGAAAGAGAGCAACAGGGCTGAGGGATGGAGTAGGAGCTTTGATAAGGTCCACCGCAAAGCTGAATTAGGATGCCCTATCTTTGTTTGAGTTAAAATAGGGGAGCTAGAAAGCTTAATGATGGAAAGTAGGATTGATATTACTGGTATAACTGAAACCTGGTGGACCAGTGAAAACCAATGGGATACAGTCATCCCAGGTTATAAACTGTATGGGAGAAGCAGGGAAGGACAACATGGAGGTGGTGTAGCCTTGTATATTAAGGAAGAGGCAGAATCTTACAAACTGGAATGTCAGGGTGTGTCTGACTCTTCCACAGAAGCAGTGTGGGTAAAAATACCAAGCCAAAAAGGAAGCCTAAAAATAGGGACACGCTATCGTCCTCCCAATCAAACTTTTCTCATTTTGGTCAAATTCCTGACTGAAATCACTTAAAGTTATAAATCAAACAATACATACCTATTATCAACATCCTCCAGAATAATGCTTATTCCGTGTTCTGTGTATTGAAAAGATGTCACTGCCAGTGAAGAAAGGTGATGGATATGTGTGTGTGTTTGTTTTAAAGTATCATATCCCCAAAGCTTTCCTTGCAGATATTTGTTTATGCAAGAATGTAGATGCCAATGTAATTACATTTTGCCACAAACTGTATCAAGCTGCATAATCATTATGTTTGTGTGAGCATCTGGAAGCATACGGGAAAGGTGAAAAGCGGCAAGCTTGAGAGCATTTTAATTTATATTCATGATGACAATATTGGGGCTGGAAATGTATGGAGAATAAACATCATGGCATGTTGATACTTGTGGGACAGATGGTTGTTCAGAAAAACAATCATGGATGTTAGGAAATATCCCACAGTGCCAAATATATAGGGCTTCTGGCTCAAAAATTATAAATCATTAGTTTATCTTAAAAATATCAGTAAACACCAAAGGAAAGGCTTCTTATTTTTTCATGTTTATAAATTCAGCCATTGATATGTTTTCTCTTTGGAGTTTTCTTCTTGCTCTTTTTATAGACAAATTGAATTAAATAAAAATAAAAATGATCTGTGGGGTTTCTTTAAAACTCCAAACAAAATGTCTAATATTGATGTAGCTGATAGCATGTGATATATTCCTCTAGCTCCAAGATGTGATCGTTGAAAGAAAGAATGAAATTATGAGTTCCTGAAAGTGTGTTAGCCCTGAAACTAGGACTCCAGCAAGGAAGATACCACACAAGTGTAGTTTTAAGAATTGAGAGGCAGTGTATTTTTGTTGCATTAAAAAAGCAGTCCCATACATTTAAATGTTGATATCAAAATGATATGCATGAGCCGGTGAAAAAACTGGTACTCATCATGGAACTATTAGAATGAGATTATTAGAGCTGCTTCATAGAGCTGTTACACTCAGTCCAATCTCCAAATTCTAAGCAGTTACACTCAGTTTTAAGTCCAATTGTCCATCCTCAAATACTTAACTGCATCCGGATACCATTTTACTTACTGCTATTTTTGGAAATTCCAGAATAAAATATGTTCTGAAATAAAGCACTTCCAGTTCCAGGAGAGCTTTATTTCAGAATATCCAAAAATAGAATAAGGGTGTTTTTCCACTGTCACTAGAAGTACCCATTAAGTACCCATTAATTGGTACAAAAATGCCATTTCATACCCATTAATGGGTACTTAATGGGTACTTTTAGGGTGTTTTTCCACTGTCAATTGTATCCATTTTTGCACCCATTTTTGTACCTTTTGGTTGTGAGCCGGATGATCCCATTTCCACTACAGCACCCATTTTGAACCCGATTGTTTCCACTGCCGTGGGGGAAATCTGGATCTTTTTGGCCTTTAATCTGGATTTTCTGTAGACCCCATTAATGGGGTCTACAATGGGGTCTCCTGCCAGAAAATCTGGATTAAAGGGAGCCTGTTTCCACTGGAAACAGGCAATGGGGTCCAAAGGAGGCTAGGGGGAGGGGATGCACCTTTTACCACCACCCCAACATTGGCTTCGAAGTCACTTCGAAGTTGACTTCACATTCACTTCAAAGTGACTTCTAAGTCAGCTTTCAAAGTCACTTCGAAACATGAGCTCAACTTGGAGGTGGGAACGACAAGGATCCAAACAGTTTTTAAACAGTTTTAAGTGATAATGAGAATGCAGCCCTTGTCTGATAACATATCATTAAAGGCTGAAGTAGCACTTCATGGTCATATATTTACTTTTGTGTCCTTCATAAAGCCCCAGTGTGGCTGTAAAGGTACCACCACATCTTGCCCACCCCACCCATGGCCACAAAATTCCTGTGAAGCAGCTATAAATGTTTCCCCCTATAGGAAAGTAAGGTGGGGGAGTCTGAGCCAGCAATAGGGTTCAGGGCCCGAGATATAACTAAAAGATTTGGACTATTTGGACTATTATCACAGAAGCCCAATAAAAAGGAAAATATCACATTGGCTAGCTCTAGTTTATCGTTAAGATGGACTGAGTTCTGATTTGCTGTTCCTGTACTTTACTTTGTTTCACAAAGTTATGGGTTGTTTTTTTACACTGGGCTTTATTCCATGTACGGGGTCTACCATAGTGTGCACCAGCATGCAGATGGCAGTCCCCTATTTGGGGATATAATCCAGAATAATGCCCAGTTTAGAAAGGGCCATGGAGTCAGAAGGGGCTTCTTGCAGTATGTGTAGGAACACCATGGCAATATCACTACCACACAGCTTTCACCTTCACAGCCAAGGTTTCTAGTAGATTTGTTTTTCCAGTTAATTGCTTGGAATGGGACCAAACTCCACTGCAGATTAAGCAAACAGTCCACTTGTACAGCTGTGGGGGAAAAATACAAATCACAGAACAGGACATAGTTGTGTTGATACTGCTCTGGCAGATGTCTGTACAATAAGGTCATTCAAGTATTTCTTTTAAATGTAAAATGTAAATTTAACAGATGTAATTTTCAAAATTTCCCCCTCTATCTTCTATATTTTTTATTGTTTTCATTTTGCATTTTGTTGAAAGTATTTGCTGTATTTAATTTTTTCTACGTTTTTCATTTATATTTTTATTGCATGCTTCTCTGTGTATTCCAGGCCTCCCATGGGAAAGTGGTAATACACACAAGATGGTAATATAGGATAACAGAATAAGGTCAGATCTTAAGGGTAAACTCTTCATTCTCCCCGAAGAGTGCATTCAGCCTAAAAATCAAATGTACTGTTGCCTGCTATGTAAAATGGCACTATATTTTTACTATGCATTCCTACAGCCAAGATCCAGGGCACTGGGTCTCCAATCTGTTTGACTCTAAAAGATATTTAGGGAGATATTTCTAAATATATGTGCACAGCAGAATAGATACCGGTAATTAAATTCTGTATGAATAAGTTCTATATGGAATGAGAAATGCCCCAACTCTTTTTTTTTTATCTACAACTAGACATTATAAACCTGAATGTCCATGAACAGTCTAAGTATGAAGCTGCACAGGCCTATAGTCATGTCTAGCAGATTGGCCAAACAAAATGCAGTCTGAGGCATTAAATCAGACTCAGCTGTATGAAATCATACAAATGTGTATGGAAAATGTACAGTATTTTCAAATGAATCTGGATTTTTTGCAGACTGATTTTTCTAGCATTCCTTGTTTGAACAGGTGTTTTTTTTAAACTGTGGATTTACAGCTGATTCACATGGGATTCCAGGTGAAGATAACCAATCATTTAGGGTGCTTCAGGTAACCCAGACCTTCAGAGGGTCATATGTTTTCTCAGTAGTGAAGATTCTGAAACGAGAGGAGTGAGTGGAGAAGAAAAACGTTTACTCCTGCTTTATTTAAGGAGTTAGTGGACACTATCTGGTTTCCAAGGTAATTGCTGGCAATCCTGGGTTGAGAGAACAGCTGTGAATGTAAATCTAAATAATCCTGTCATATGTACCCTTGTCCTTTAGGGCATTCCTAAGTATTCATTGCTGCAGTTCTGTGGTGATTATGCCAGGAAATACTATATTTTGTAGAAGGCTAATTTTTGCCATCAAAAAGCCTATTGAAATCAAGCAGAGAGGCTGCTATATATCATAATAACAGCAATTTAAATCAATTATTTTTAAATGTGCCTTTTTAAAAATTAAGTTTCAAATATGAACTTGAAATTTGTCCTTTCCTGCCAGTAAATGCATTTTACAGAATTTCAGGTACATCTTTTTCAGTTACTGATCATACATTTTTACTACAGTGGTACCTCGACATACAAGTGCCCTGACATACAAGTGTTTTGAGATACAAGCCGCCGAGCGAGTGATATTTTGCTTTGAGATGAGAGCAAGATTTGAGATACGAGTATGTAAATACAGTACAGTACATAACAAAAACAACTGAGGTGGTGTTTTGGGAGCTGGAATGGATTAATGGGAAAATTGCTTTGAGATACGAGCGATTTGACATAAGAGCAAGGTTACGGAACGAATTAAACTCGTATGTCAAGGTACCACTGTACTGTTATTTTATTTTAAATAAAATACCAGCAATGAAGCTAAGTACACCCAAGGTACTACAGGAAGCACCTGTGTTTTGTTATTCTTAGAAATTAAATTGTTATTTTGATTAAAACAAAATATTTCATAAATCATCTCAGAGTGGCTTTCACATTAAATACAAGCACAATGCGCCTTTTTATACCTCTTCCCACAAAGGGTAGAATAGTGACAGTGGCCATGTTTCCTGAACAGATAAGAACATAACTATGGGCAACTCAAGCACAAGGCAAAGGCAAAACCTTCTCCTTTAAATGGCCTTTAGAGGCATCCTGCTTGTCTCTCCCACCTGGAGGGTGTCCCGTTGATACATGTGTTCTCCATGAATTTATCCAGGCTGGTTGCTGTCACCACCTCTTCTGGTAGTAAATTCCATAGACCAGTGACCCTCTGGATAAAGAAAATACTTCCTCCTGTCCATCCTAACTCTTCCTGCTTTCCTAAACCTTTCACAATGGGCTTACCTGCTCTTAAAAAGCTTCAAGTCCTGTAAACACTCTGTGGTTTTCAGGAGATGCATCAAACAAAACTGTGCCTGTCTATGCCTTTTTTTCCCTATGAACATTAATTTGACACAAGCCTACTGTATATTAGAGCATTAAATAAATCAAAAACCTGTTAGAAAAAGTATGTTATGACTTCGGAGAAAATATCATCAGCCAGAGCAGGACATTCAACTCAAGAAACTGCCTTTTGTCCCGTTATGGCCTTTTCTTCACTGGCCTTATTCTGGATTATATCCTGGAATAGGAATCTGCCATTTGAAGGAGGAGGAGGAAAGTGTTATATCCCGCTTTTCTCTTCCATTTAAGGGGACTCAAAGTGGTTGAGAAAGCTTTCTGCTCTTCCCCTCACAGCAAACACCCTGTGAGAGCTCAGGAACAGAGCTGTAACTAGCCCAAGGTCACCCAGCTGGCTTTGTGGAGGAGTGTGGAATCAAACCTGGTATTTTCAGATAAGAGTCTGGCTTCCTAACCACTAGACATAAATGTATGTCTAATAATTAAATAATATCTACACTCAAGTCCCATCTCAGCTCACCTGTGTTTGTTCTTGTATTAATGTATAAAATCAAATTTATATTTTTTTTAACCAATACATTTCCCCAAGAAAAGCCTGACATGCTTTCTTCCCATGAATTTTGAAGCATATAACAATACACTGTGAACTCACTGTCATATAAATGGACTGGAAATCTTCAGTAGAGAATAATTTACGAGTTGAAGGACTGTAGCTGTTTTCCAATCTCAATGGGTTACTGTGACTCCTTAAGGAGGAAATTAATTTGTAAGTGTAAAAATAGTCTTGTCTTAGCAACGTATTGGAAGTATAACTGAAATTATATAGGACAGGCAGATTTTTTTTCCAGCTGTGGCATGTTATAAAACACATAGGTAAATCAGTAGTAATTTAGAATCTCAGGTCTAAAACAAACAATGGCTGCATCCAAATCAAGAGGCCTTTTCCGAAGGCTAGGCCACATGGGGATGCATTTCCCATTCACACGTAGGTAGGTAAGGAATGCGTGGGAACATGTTCCTACCTCTCTAAGTGCAAATGCGGAACCTGTCCCTGCGTGGTCTAACCTGAAAAGGTGGGGCGCCCCTCCCAGGCCTGCTGCCTGCTCCGTTCCAGCATGTCCTACTTGGATTCTGGAGGTCTTCATGTGAATAGGCCTATGGTCTTGTGGTGTACCAGTTCAGCCTAGTCCAGAATACAGAGGCATGCCAAGGGAACATGGTGGTTCATGGCCAGAATAAGTTCCCTGGGAGCTTAGAGACTAGGGCCCTTTAATTACTTAACTTTACTTCCATGGAACGTTATCCCACAGAAATTAAGTAGAGGGACAGTGACTGGCGTACACATTGCAAATTTTAGGGCCATTCCCAGACTACCTGGCAGTGAGCTTGGTGTCACTGAAGCATGGACACTTCTGTCTGGAAGCATCTGCCTTGCTGCAGCAAGGTCCATGCATGCATGTATTTAAGTTAAAAGTTATTACACTGGGGTCACTGTTCCCAACTGGATCAGTCACAGTGACATCCTTTACCATGTCCTGAGCATTACTTAGGATCAAGTTCAGGACTGCCTTTCCCCTGGTTGGTTCTAAGACCACTTGCTCCATGGAACAGCCATTTAGCAGGTCTAGGAATTTTCTCTCTCTTTCCTGAGTTGAACAGGAATTCACCCAGTCTACGTGAGGATAATTGAAGCCCCCCCCCATTATAACTACCCTATCTTTTTGGGATACCTCCTTTACCTCCTTTTCCAATTGTTGATCTCCTTTGGGCATTTGGTTGGGAGGGCGATATCATGTCCCCATTTTTAGGCTTCCTTTTTGGCTTGGAAGTTTTACCCACACTGCTTCTGTGGAAGAGTGAGACTCACCTTGACATTCCAGTTCATAAGATTCTACCTCTTCCTTAATATACAAGGCTACACCACCTCCAAGTTGCCCTTCCCTGTCTTTGCTGTACAGTTTGTAACCTGGGATGACTGTATCCCATTGGTTTTCACTGGTCCACCAGGTTTCAGTTATACCAATAATATCAATCCTATTATCCATCACTAAGGTTTCCTATTTTAGCTCAAAAGGCTTCTGGTGCTTGCATATATACATTTGTACTCACTCCTCTGGTCCAAATTTTGCCATCGAAGAACATGTGAATCCTTATACTGCCCCTTGCATTCTTCTGCTTGCATACTATTGATGAATTCCCCACTTTGCTCAGCATTATGTGCATATTTCAACGGTGGACTTTCCTGAATGGGATGCTTCCCAGGTCCTGTCAGCTTTCCCCCAGGGATCAGTTTAAAAGCTGCTCTGCAACCTTGTTAATGGTAAGCGCCAGCATTCTGCTTCCATCTTGGTTCAAGTGTAACCCATCCTTATTGTATAGGCTTGTCTTGTCCCAAAATGTTCCCCACTTCCTTACAAATCTAAACCCCTCCCTCCGACACCACTGACTCATCCATGCACTGAGGCTCCTGAGCTATGCTTATCTGGCTGGTCCTGCACATGGAACAGGTAGCATTTCTGAGAATGCAACCCTGGATGTCCTGGAATTAGTCTTTGGCTTCCAGGATGCTCTGTCTCAGCTTCCCAATGTCATTGGTACTGACATGTACCATGACCACTGGCTCCTACCCGGCACTGTCTACTAACCTATCTAGATGCTGCATGATGTTTGCAAACTTTGCACCCGGCAGGCAAGTCACCATGAGGTCAACATTCCCATCACAAACCCGGCTCTCTATATTCCTGATAATCGAATTGCCCACTACAAGAAGCCCTCCTCTCACTACCCATGGAGGAGCATCCTTGGTGCCAGAGAATACAGGCACATCCACTAAGGAATGGGGCCCAACTCAGGGAGCGTTTCCCTCTTTCTTGGCTTGATGCCCTCTCTGCTTGAGGCTTCCACTCTCCGAGACAGCTGGAGGGCTGCTTGTCATGGAGTGGGATGCTCCTATTGCATCCCTGAAAGTTTCACCCTCAGCCCTGTTGTTCTCTCTCTCCTTCTCCAGGTCCATTACCTTGGCTTCAAAGGAAGAGACACATTCCCTGAGAGCCTGGAGTTCATTGCACTGAGCACAGACGCAGGACTTCTGCCCAATGGGCAGGAAGTCATACATATGACACTCAGTGGAAAACACTGGGAAGCTCCCCTCCCCCTGCTGGCATTCTACCTTCATTTTATTTAATGGACTTGTTTTAGTTTTGAAAAATTAACTTAAAAAGTATTAAATAATATTTCATAAAGATAAACTTTTCTGAATTAATATTTTATGTTACAGTATATCAATTTTGCGTGCTGTTAGGTTAATATTAATTTTACCCTTCTCCACTGAGATCTCAAACTTAGCCCTGCCACTCCTTCTAGCTCAGGAATGGCTAATCCTATAATGGCCTATGCTAATGGTTTCTTTGTCCTTTTGTTACTCCTTGCCTGAGCAGCAAGCAGTAAATAATATAAACAAGGAAATGTAAACAGGGAAATGTGGTGCCCTAGAAATTGACCTAGAGTAACCTGACCTAGAGTAACCTGAACTGGCTACCACAGCAAGTCCCCCAAACTCTGCCCCAAAACCAGAGGACTTACCTCCCAAATGCACCACAGCTCAGCAGCAATTTTTCCAGATTATTTTATCAAATTCCGAGTCAGTTTGTGTTCAGTCTCTGGAGAAATCACCTTCCTCCGGTGAGGTCTTGCTCAAACATATCAGATTTAGTTAGAAGTTGTGGAGGCTGCCAAACCTTATCTGCTATGAGTCCATTTATGTGGACGTATACATATTATCCCTCCAGATAATATGATAATTAAAGGGCTTTTATATTAGATGACCAGAGTAATTGTAATGTCTGGTGAGAGTCAAGGAAGCTAAAGTCACGATTAGCTGCAATTCAAGAAGCCAAAAATAATTAGTCGAGTTCAAAGTTCAAAGGAGCAAATGTTTTTACATTCTGAGTGATTCTGCAGTCTTGACATAGAAAAGATCAGCAAATGTTATAAATAAAAGGTTAGCTTGCAGACTATATATATTGTGCAATATTAATAAATTGTGGAGTAGTAATAGGCTCATAGCCTGTATGGCACAGGGCGCATCTGATATGTTTAGTGCAATAATGTCACCAAACAGTCTTTAATCCAAACCTGTTGTCTAGTTCAGACTTTATGACTTTAACACAAAAATGGCAAACCGTTGTTTTCTCTTTGGTGATTGAATTGGGGCCAGAGAGGACTCATGGAAGAACATGCCAGTGTTTTTGGCACATTCACCAACACCTTGAGTCCCTATGCAAAAATGTGTGCAAGACTGCTGTTCATTTGAAGAGACCATGCAAGAGATTTGTGCGGCACAATTTACATGTGTAAGAATTTGCCTGGATTTTCTTTTGTTTTTATTACAGAGGGATCTTGCACTTCATCTAAAAAGAAGAAAATCTGTTTGCAGGGTAAACTTTCTCATAAATGTGGCCAAGTTTAGATCCTTCCTAAAAAAGAATAGCCTGTGGTAGATGCCAAAAGCTGTCAAAAGATAGAGGCAAAGGGAAGGGATGGGTCTTGTATGAAACTGGTGAAGTGTGATATGCATTTTCCACATGGCTAGGAAAGGGTCTAGGAGCCTTTCTCATTGCACACTGGAGTGGGATAAAGGGAGGCTCTGTCCCATCTTAGTATTCTCTCTCCATGCACAAAATGGAGCATAGACCAGGCTAGGGCATCCAAAATGGCCTCTTAGTCTAGTCTACCAATAGACATCAAGAATGATGGCATGCCTTGGTAGCCCAGAATATAAAGGTGGATGCTTTGGGGGGGCATTTCAGGAAGTACCACAGGATGTGGTGTGCTACCAAAAAGCCCCATCCCTCCAGAAACTTCAAAAGTCAGAACAAAACTTCTCAACCTTTGAAGTCTCTAGGGCTGACTCAAAGGGCTGGCTGAGCCTTCAGAATGGGTTGCCATGGCTGGGCCAGTATGGGCCATCCAACATGTGGGTGGCCCTTAGCCTGTGCTAGTGGAAGTGACCATAGGCTCTGTACATAGAACAAAACATTTGTACCCGATTGACAGTACTACAGACAGACTCATCTATGGTTCTTCTGCTACAGAAATGATGGTAAAGGTTTGTGAGTCATTAACATTTAAGAAGGAAAAATAGCAACCGGAGAAAATATGTTGTAAGGACAGAAGGTTAATCTTTGAAGGTACTATGTACTCTAAAATTTAGAATGCTAATGATCCAAGTAATTCAAGGTGCAGACAAGGTTAAAATCATCTAGAAGATTAGCTGAATGATAAATCAGACAGATGATGTTGTTAAATCAAATGACAATGGAGGGCAATTTGCTAAGCTTAAAATAGCTTACTAGTTCACTTGCCATTTGTTTTTATGCAGTTTAATTCAAGCAAGCAATCAGCTATTGTAAATAAGATGGGTTTGGAAGACTTGGTGGAGGGGAAAAATATTTATTTATTTGCTTATCTATTTTGCGATAAGCAAAGATTTTCATACACAAGAAATATATACCCTAAGTTGTTCATCAGTAAACTACTATAATATCTGAGAATCTTTAAAGTTTAAAGTTATTTTAATAATCTTTATTAAACTGCAAGAATTGCAAGTGAGCTCAATTCATTGTTTTTATTTTATTTTATTGATGAACATTTTGTATTGTGCATAGAAAGCATGGTAGCTCACTATTCAGAAACCAATTTGGCTCTTTTCTAGATTTTAAAAGTACAGACAAAGAGATGATTTTGTCAATTGCTTCCTCTTCAGCCTCATAACCAACAAAGTATTTAGAGCTGAGGAACCTTCCAGATCTAGAGCAAAGTGGGAAATGGCATACAGGACAACACCAGAAGGAACAAAATGGTAAAAATCAGTCTTCTGTCAGTCCTTTGCTGACTTCCACTTTTGGATTAGAAAACCACATGAATTACTTTCTGCCCTGGTACATGGACTCTTTATCCAGCCTTCAAGAAGCAAAGGGGACCAATGTCACAATCAAAACATCAGGTCAGTGCCACCATAAGGTAAGCTGTAGCAAGACCTTTGCAGATGACCTCTGTAGTTGATAGTCTGGTGTTCAAGAGAAAATCATACTTTATTTTGCCATGCTTTACATTTACTGATTAAAGCTCCATCCCTCATTCGATGCAGTAATTTTAGGCCTCTTTGGACTACAGCTAAAACGCTGTAGAACACTTTGGCCTGAATGCGTCTAAGACACTTTCCTATCTGCACTGGCAGGTTAAGGATGTGTTGCAAACATGTCTTTTACCTACCTACGTGCAGATGGAAAACTGTCTTAGGCACGTCTTTTTGAAGGCCGAACGGTTGTCCTGGGACTCACAAGTCCCACACCCGGCCTCCCCCCATTGGCTGCTGTGGAGGCAGGGGTGGACAGCCCTGGTGACTCCCTTCCCTCTGGCCAGATCGGCTTCCCAGCACTGGCAGGACCCCCACCCCAGGGGTGCGCGTGCATGAACGGGCCTTACCTGTTCGACGTGGGGCAGCAAGTGGGGGGCCGGCTGAGTTCTGCGTCTGTGCTCAGGGCAGTCCCTGATTCACCAGGCACCTGGGAAGGGAGGTGCCCACAGGGAAGGGAGGCGCCAGGGCTGTCCACCCCTGCCTCCACAGCAGCCAATGGGGGGGAGGCTGGGGGAGGGAGAGTGTGTGAATATTTTCCCTCTGGTACATCTGGGACTGCGCTGGGATGGGCCAAACACGCTGAGACGGTTTCAGAGCATGTTTTGGGATGGGCTGGGGCGGCCTGGAACAGAGCCGCCGGCCCACTGGAACAAATGCTCCATCCCAACATGTTCTACACACGTTTGAAAACACCTCGTGCGAAAAGGCCTCTTGTCTGTACACACAGCGTTTGTTCCCTATTTAGGGATGAAAAACATTCATACGCTTTGTTTTGTTGCTTTTAATAGAAATACTAAAACCACGTGGAAACCAGAAATTCTGTAGCAGAGCACATATTTTACATATGAAAAGGCTGAACTTTAGTCCCTAGCATCTCTGGTTAAATATATCAAGTTTAAAATTATGGGACCCCAAGACTCATCAGCCATCCAAGAAAAGAATGAGGGAGTGTAGTCTTGCACCCTGCAGCTCCCAGGGGATAAGTTGAACCTGATGCCTTAAAATCCCCCTGTCAGAGAGTCCTGGTTTCCATTCTATAATCAATCAATCATTAATACATAGGAAGCTCCTATGTGAATGAGAACAGAATCAGAACCCACACAGAAATTGTCAGATTTTCCTTAAAATGTGTCAATTTTTTTGCTGTACTGTTTTGGAAGGAGAAAGGGCAACTTAGCAGAACAACCAGCTTGAAGAGACTATCACACACTCTAACAGCCTGTTCCCATTACAAACTTAAAATGGGTTGGAAATGGTTTTGATCCTTACAGTCCCCATTTCAGGTTGGCTTAACATTCTTCCCGTGTGTTGAATCGCCCCAAAGCATTGTAAATAAAACACTCATTTCAACAGGTCTCGCTCTTGTTCTTGCATTTTAAACAGTTTACATTTCTTACAGTGGGAACGGTACCGTTTTAGTGGGATGAGAATGCGTGTTTAGGGTTTCCCTCCCCCAATAGCACTCTAGGAACTCCCCACCCTTGTCACGTCAAAAATTTTGCGGCAGGAGGAACCCCAATCAGAGAGAGGGTGTGGGCACCATGACTGGCAATGGGCAGGGAGAAAAAGGTACGCTTTCCCAAATGAAGTTTTCAAGCGCTTTCAGAATCAGGGTTGAGCACGATTAAAGTTGAAAGTAATGGGATCAGGCAAGTTCGTGTTTGCATCCGGTTCTTTTATTTCAGTTTAGGAAAACCATTTTAAGCTTGTAATGGGAACGGGGCCTAAGTATATTTAAGGCAAACCACATCATAACATGAGCCTTCATGGTAAAGGTAGGCTTCAGCTGGTGGGGGTGGAGTGGAGAACTGCTTGGCTTGATAGGGGGTGTTGTTGGAGAGTGAAGGGGCCAGGGGGCCAATGAGGGTGGTTGCCCGGTGGGGGATGTTGTATGGGGGTGTTGCAGGAGGGTGAGAAGGCACATGGGAGGGATTGCATGCTGGAAGCAAAGGGGGCAGTGGTGGTGGTGACAATGTGACGAGAGTGTTGCAGGAGTTTGAGGGAGCTGGTTGTTGTTGGTGGCCGCAGTGGCCACAGATGGTGGGTGTTTTGGGAGGGGGCGGCTCTGCATGCCAAAAGGGGCCATGCGATGGGAGGGTTGTGTGAAGGTGGAATCCTCCCAGTGCTGCCACCACCACCACTGCCTTTTGTTAGGTGAGAACAGCTTGACTGCAGTGATAGCAGTTCTTTGACTGGCCCTGGGTCCATTTTTGGCTGAAACAGACTCAGTGCTGGCATAATCCAGTTACAGGATAGTCCCTTTCTGGCTAGGAAAGTCCTAAAAAAACCCAGAGTCCTCACGTGACCATGGCCATTATCTCTTCTACTTCTGTAAGATCTCTACTATTTTTGTCATTTTTGTGCCCATTTTTGCATTAAAAGTTTTCTGAAGGTTTTTCTTCTCAGGGAACTCCCTCTGTCTCATAGCTGAGATGTAGAATAGTTTGAGTTTGCACTGAATACCCTGCCTGTTTGAAAACAGAGTTCAAGTTCAAACTGGACAAAGGGGTGTTCTAATGAACCTAGTGAACCCACCCTGTTCAACTGAAGTTTGAATCAAACCTAACACCCTTCTGTTTGGGGGGGAAAAAGTTTCAATTCGGACTGATCCAGCCCCTTTCCAGTTTGATTTGAACCAAACACACAAAGAATGTTCATACACTTTTCTAATTCTGAATGTTTCAGCTATATACACAGAAGGTGAATAAAGATATAAGCCAAGGTGCTTAGAATGGCATATCTTTATTGGCTCTATGCATTTTGGCATATGACTTTTTCAAGAAATAAACTTCCAAAAAAAAAAAAAAGCTTTTTTGAAAGTTGATATTTAAAGAGTACTTTTAAAGTACTGTATATTCCTATTAACTGTACAAGATTAACTGGATGATCACAGAAGAAATGTGTGAATTAACATTACTTTCCAAGCAACAGAATACACTGTTGTCCTTCTTTGCAAAATAGAAGAGCAGAAGGTTGCTTTTTTAGGACACTGTGTAGTGTCATGACTCCGGATGCAAGCTGTAGCCAGGAAATTGAGTCACACATATTTTGGAAGCTGGAACAGGGTTTTGACTGTGAACCTCATGTCGGTTATCAGGGGACCATGGAAGCTGGTTTAGTGATATTGTGCTGAGTCAGATCCCTCAGAACCAAGTATTGTTAAGGTAACTTTCTTTTGGAGATGCAATAGTTACATCTGAGTAGGACTCTTGGATGAGGAAGAGGTTAGAACATAAGAACAGTGGAGGAGCCCTGCTGGATCAGGCCACAGTCCATCTAGTCCAGCATCCTGTCCCACACAGTGGCCCACCAATCAAGCAGAAGGGCAAATCTTCACCTGCACTTGAATCTCAGCAAATGGCCTTTGGAGCATCCTGCCTGTCTTCCCAGCTAGGAGGATGTACCTAGGCATCCAATCTAGTAGCCATTGATTAAATGCTATCTTTGTATGCTAACCCTCAGCCCACTTGGTGTTGGTCCACTGATGTGAGAAATGCAACAGACACATTAAAGATGTTCATAAGTGTCAATGGCTAACAATACCAGTTTCCAGTGAAACAACTGTGCTTCTCATTTGTATATGATTTATTGGGCTGTTACGCCATGTTCTAGGTTTCTTCTGAGAACCTAAGCTTTCAGATATTGCTGCAATATTTATCTTCAGAGGGTTTGGCTTTTGGCAGGGTCAATATCCAAAAGCTTTGATTCTCAGAAGAAACTTGGAACATGGCATAACAACCCAGTAACTGCTACAAATGTGATTGAAAGTGGCCACAAAAGGCTACATCCAACCAACTCTGTGTTTGAAGGTTTCCTGAAATTACTGTATGTGAAATTTTATTCCCACCATTTGATGACAAGATTACAGCCTGTGCTTCTATTCTGCCAGTAATTATGTCCACTTGTTCTTTTGGTGCAGAGCTGCCCAATATTTAACAAGCCTGGGAAAAATGATATGAAGTGGCATGCACAAATGTCGCAAAATTATTTTCCAGTTCCTCCTTATTTAATCCCTATCACAGGTTGAAACAGTTCTTGTTTCTAATACTAAAGATGACATTCTGTGGCTCCAAGAAACACAAGGAAATATGGGTGTAGGGGACACACACGGAACCATTTAAACTTTGGCATTTTGTCGTTTGCTGACAATGTAAAAGGTTAATGAAGTAGAAAGTGCTGTTCTTCATTTGAATCTTGCCATCTGACACCCTGAAAAATTCCTCTGTATGGGGTAAAATAGCAAGACAAATGGCTTACACTCTTTCCTGCTGTCTGGCCTGTATGTGGTAGTAGTGAACATGTATAAAATGGGTCTTGCTAGCAGCATGCATAAAACACTTAACAAATCTCATCTCATTCAAACGTTGCATGATTCCAGAGCAATGTTGCTCATCACTGAGTGGTTGATTCTTTTTTAATCACACCACCAAGTGTTAAACAGGAGTTTGCAACAGAAATGGAGTGCAAGCATGGCACTACTACTACTAAATATAGTAAATATACTAAATATACTAAATATATACTACTACTACTACTACTACTACTACTACTACTACTACCACTACTACTACTACTACTAAATATAGTTTATAGGCTCTCCGGCCATATAACTGGACTGTTAAGAATCTACTCTGAATCTGTGTGGTTCTTGGGAAATCTCCCAATTTGCCAGATATTTCAAGGATGAATGGAAACAGGCTTTTGAGTAGCTGCTGCAGTATGATATCGTGTCCAAGTATTCATTATATTCTCTTGTGATCGCATATTACTAAGATAAGTGTTTGAGCATCTGTAGGAGAAAAGATTATATCAGTACATAAAAATGAAGTTCACTGTTGTCAGTTTTATATGTAATAGAACTCAGCTGGCAATTGTTTTGTGGCATTACTCTTTCTATCTGTTCTTATCAGCGGACAGTGCACAATCCTTCCTCACAGGATTGTTTTATATCTCAGCCAAGATTAGTGACAGGGGGACAAGGAAATTTCATATCCCAATGTGATAGGTGAAAATGCTAACATTATGATGTCCTGCCCATACCTGGCCCAGAATTGAGTGTAGCTAATACCGTATCTTAAAAGGACATAGTATTAGCATTCACATTTCCATAGTGTCTATAACAGCTGGGTTGGTATCCATCTGCTTGGGACAGTTGCTCCAAAGCTTGTGCCACCTTTGGTGCCAGCTCCAAAAGCCAACAGTCAGGAAATAAACTTCTTGGAGCTCTGTGTTAGAGACTACAACTCAGCATACTTTCAAGAATGTGTAAAGAAAAGTGCAGTGTAGTGAGGGCAACTGCTGCTGGAGTCCCTTAAGGCAGTTAAATAGCTGTTAAGACTTGCTTGTTCTCTTGAGTCTGTCTCTCTGTGTCTGACAGTGTATAGACACTTATATGATGAAGCAACAGCTGTATGCAGCACTAAGATATTGTCACATTAAAGCAGTTTTGACTACAAATAGATCTATTGATATACCAGACTAGGTGGACACTTGGGGACACGCAGTTTAGTTTGTTTTAGTCTACATTCCATCCTGTGTGGACAGGGTGTACTAGGAGGGTGTGGAAGGGAGGCCTTAATCCCTTTCTTAAACCAGATTAACGATAAGTATGTAAAGACCCAAAATTTCCTCATGAGGTCCTACAGTGTCATGAGTCTTGATTGGGCAAAGCAAAGGCACTTATGAATTTCTGGTTGGGAGAGAAATTACTTGGCTGCGATTGTCAAATATTTGTGATAGGAAGCAGCAATACTCAGTTATTGGAGGAATTGAATGTTACTGTAGATTGACATGGGATAGTGATGAAGGAGGAGTTTGGTCACAGATTATTGTGATTTGCAGTCCTTTACTCTTCTGTCAACCCTACTTAACTGGGGCAGGGTGCCTAGAGTGGTGTCTGCACATGGTAACTGAGGGCAATATAATCTTTGAACTTTCCCATGCAACCTACAAGGTTGCAACCTACAAGGTGCTGCTGGAAGAGGTGGTGACAGCTACCGGTCCAGATGACTTTAAGGTAGGGTTAGACAAATTTATGGACGACAGATGTATCAATGGCTACTAGAATGAATGCCTAGGTGCATCTTTCAGGCTGAGGGGGGAAGGAACTGGGGTGCTTCTAAGGCCATCTGCTGGGACTCGAGAGCAGGAGAAGGTTTGTCCTTGTCTCTGCTTGAGATGCCCATGAGCATTTGGTGGGCCACTGTGTGCGACAGGATGCTGGACTAGATGGGCTGTGGCCTGATCCAGGAGGGCTTTTCTTATGTTCTTATGTTCTTTTTTTAAGCGCTGAAACTGAATTGACTAATTTTTCAAAAGGTGGCTGCAGTGTAGTTTATTTTAGCGGTTAGGAAGACAAACATCACATGGAAGCAGGAGATCCTTGCTGTTATACCAAAATCATTAGACCATTATAGCCTGATTTATCTTCTGAATGTGTATCAAATTAGTACCTCTGTTGGCTCAGGTAAAATGTCAAAACAGCATTACTATAAGCACTTCCTAAAGAACTACTTTACTCTAAGCCTGTGCTTGTGACCATTCTTCTGAGTTTATCTTGCTTCAGTATTGGGAACAGCTTGTTGAGCCCAGACAAGATATATTGCTCTAGGGCGGGATGCTGGAAGACTGCAATGCAGACATCTAACTGAAGCTCGTGATACTGTTCAAGGCAGCTATGCTTCATTTGTTGAATATTTTAATGATAGGTATTAACCGACATCATAGTTTCACAATTGGTATCATGGATCCTGCTAGTGAAGGGGACACTGTCATGAATGAACTAAAAAAAAGCAGAAGCCAATCCTTTTCTTTTCCCACTTCTTTTGAAAAAAAAATTAAGCATCCTTCATATTTCAAATACATTTTAAGAATAAGGAAAGTCCAGATTCAAGCAGATGTTATTTTGAAATCAAAGCTGTACAATTTGTTCAAAAGCAGACAGAAAGGAGTTTAGTCCATCTGATCCATTTCATGCACTAAAAATATTCAAATTTATTAAGAAGAAATCTTCTCCTTAGAGTCATTCAACAGGGTGAGACCATTTCAGCCACTCAGTCCTGCAGGAGTCCAATGGTCTTTTTGCACTGGATTAGTGTCGCTTGGATCAAGCAATATGTCCCAAGTTGGGATGGACTTGGTTTGAGCTGGAACAACACCATCTGCATTGGAACAGCTAGTCCTTAAGGTCATATGAGCTTTGGAGTCAGCTTCTGAAAGCTCCAATGACCAGTAATGAAGATTCCTGACCTTAGAGCCCCTGAAGAACCCACTTCAGCAGTGTGACTTCTTTAGCTGCCACCATTGTAATCTGGAACATGGAGGCATGCCCTATGCATTCTCCTTGGTCCAGTTTACTGTCAGTTTGTATGTTGATGGACCTATTTAAACAAAAGCAGCATACTTGCAGACATATTATGACTAGTATTAATCCAAATACTGCAACTCAATTTATGTGGACTTTTCCAATTGCAACTCTGAATCACAATATCACATAAAATGTATCTCTTTGAAAAGAATGATACACAAATTGAAATTATGCAGAAAGTGAAATACAGATATTTTAATGGAGAAGTATTGGCAATAACCCTCACGTTCCTGTGGCAGAGAAAAAGTGAATCGCCAGTTTATATGGAACAGTACTTACATTTAATTACATGTGTGCCAGATATGTTTACAAGGAGAAAAATTACATTAAAACTGTTTTGTCTGAAATAATAACCACCAACACCTTTGACTCTAGAATTCACATAACAGCATCACCTGCAATCTGTCTATGCACCCAAACATGCTATTTTAAAACGTATCACTGGGCATAAAATGAGGAGCCAAGTAAACATTGAATAGAAGCAGAGAAGACAGGAAGTTTAAGGGAAACTGGAAGTGGCAATTCTTAAATGTAAGTACTACACCAAATGCTCCTGTTTTAAAATATTGTTAAAGCCCTTGATTTATTGAGGCAAGAATAATCTATTCTATCCATTCAAGACTTAGGCATCTCGCTATAAAGGCATACATGTCAGATGCTTCCTCTATAACTTTAGCCGTTGGCTTGCCAGCACCGTGTCCGGCCTTGGTGTCAACATGGATTAGTAATGGATTGGTCTGTTTTGGGCTTCGGCCTACAATGTACTGCAGAGTGGCAATGAACTTCAAGGAATGAAGAGGCACCACGCGGTCGTCATGATCAGCTGTAAGAAGCAACGTAGCTGGATACTGGATGCTGTCTTCCTCAGGAATCTTGATATTATGAAGGGGAGAATATCTGTAAGAGGAATACACATTGGCTTTTTCAGCAACACTCATGCTGTTCCTGTTACTTAAACGGACTATGTAAAAGCCTTACCTTACTTTAAAAACTCAGGCTATACAAGTGGTGATTCCATGTGTGCCTACATACCTGAGTTGCTTTGGATCCCGATTGCTACATGGGCTTCCTCCAGATGGCGGCTGGGTATTGTGCTAGAAAGCAATAATGTGAGGTATTGCTCCCTCACCACTATCACTTCCAGATGCTGTCTTTGTGTGTCTTAAGTAAAATGCGCATCTGGGCATCCAGGATATGTGTGTCACTATCACTGCATACATGTGGCTGGCTGTTTCAGCCTCTACACGTGTGGTGGATGAAGCAACGATGGCTACTCTGTCCTTGAGGTGAGGAAAAAGTGCTAGAACTGGAAAACCTATGACCAGTGTCACACCAATATTTTTTTAAACCTTTTTAGTGGCATCAAAGTGATGGTCAGAAACACATGTCTGTGTTTGTCTTCTACCCCTTATCAGTTTTACTTTTAATAAGCATCCCTGGCAAATAGGCTTATCTGACCAGGGGTATTTTTAAAGTGCGCACATGTGGAACCACCACATACCATGTGCATTCTGGATTCAAGATGCCACTTATTTAAAATATCTCACTATTGTGAGATAGGGCTTTTCCATATTATTTCTGAATCATAATGTTGTACATAATCAAGATAATGTTTTTACTTACTTGTATAGCCACTCAAACTGTTCTTTAATATCTGAACAGCCAAAGTCTGTTGTCCAGGCGTGGCCAATGGTGAATTTGTGGAACTTTAGCATGTCCATCACTCCCACTTGAGCAATAACACAAGCAAACAGATCCGGACGCTGATTGGCACAGGCAGCTTGAGAATGGAGAAAAACAAGCCATCCCGAACACAATTAATGCTTAAAGTAACAAACCTTGCTTCCTGATAAATAAGTAAAAAGAGCAAAACAGTGACACTGGCTCAATAGCTAACAGTTATTTTGAAATTTTTGAACTATTTTCAGATAACTTTCAAAGATGTGAAAAATGATGCAACTGTCTTAAAAACTCAAATCAATAAATCCTGTCAGTGAACAATAAAGCTAAAGCAGCTGAAAGACCAATAGGCTGTAGGGCTGGCAGAACTCGGATGCTCCTCCCAATGTTATCTCTGACCTCGTCCATCACCACCACCAATAAGCAAACAAATCCAGGACAGCATATGTTTGTTTTCAGCTGTCCAAAATATGTTCAAATTGAACCAAACTTAGCTTCTCTTCAGTTTGATTCAAACAGAACAAGAAAAAAAGTTTCTGCACGTCTTTAATGCTGAGGGTAAGAACATGTGGAGAAAACAAAGTCCCAGTAGATCTCTGAGGCAGCAGTTTTTATATTATTATTATATGTAAAAACAGTAGTTACACACAGCAAACAAGATCACTCTGCTGGATTTTGTATTATATCACTAGTCGGGCACTTCCCAAGCACCTAGGACTGTGTGATGTATCGGCGAATTATGCGAGCAGACCCCAGTAAAGTGGCTTTTTGTAGTTGGCAGGTGGATATTTTGTCAATGCCAATGGTTTTCAGGTGCCTACTAAGATCTTTTGGCACCACGCCCAGTGTGCCGATGATGACTGGGACCACTTTCACTGGTTTGCGCCAGAGTCTCTGAAGTTCAGTTCTCAGGTCTTCATATCTGGTGAATTTCTCCAACTGTTTCTCCTCAATTGTGCAGTCACCTGGAATAGCAATGTCGATGATCCACACCTTATCTTTCTCAACAACTGTAATATCAGGGGTGCTATGCTCCAAATTTCGGTCAGTCTGAAGCCTGAAGTCCCCAAAGTAGTTTTCTGGCTTGTGATCGCACCAGTTCTTTGCCACTGGCAGATGATACTTTTGGCACAAGTTCCAGTGGATCATTTGTGCTACAGTATTGTGTCTCTGCTTGTAATCAGTTTGTGTGATCTTCTTGCAGCAGCTGAGTATTATTATTATTATTATTATTATTATTATTATTATTATTATTATTATTATTATTATTATTATTATTATTATTATTATTATTATTACTCTCTTTCCTTGACATATTCTTCCTGCTGCCAGAAGAGCCCTGCCCCTGTGCTGGAGGCAAGCTGACCATTCTCCAGTCTGCTGTGAGGGTTCCAAAAGTGGAAGCATGCAGAGATGCAGAGATAAATATGAACAATACCAATAAATATATGTACATTATATACAAAAAGTTTAAAGAAATGCCTAGCAGAGAGAATGCTTTAAAAATAAATCTGAATGTTCTTTTCTCAGACCAGAGACTTCCATCAGCAGTTTAGTTGCTGCAGTCTGCGCTAGTTCGAGGTTCTAGACTGCATTATGGAAGTCCAGCCTGGAGGTTACTAGAGCATGGATCACCATGGCCAAGTCAGGAAGTTACCAGAGCATGGATGGCCATGGTAAAGTTGTTCCAATCCAGGAAAAGCTGAAGCTAGTGAACCAGTCAGAGATGGAGGTAAGCACTTCTATCCACGGCTCCAGAGCTAAAACTTTATGAACTCAAGACCTCTTGACAAACAGTACCTCCATCTTGTCTGGATTCAGTTTCAATTTATTTCTCCACCATCCAGAGCATTATTGCCTCCTGCCAGAGGTGATGTTACCTTCAACACTGACAACTTTGACATCAGGTAAAGCATCTTTTTTCCTAGGTCTCAGCATCGGTATCTTTGCTTCTCAAATTGCTTAGATGCTGGTATATATATTATTTATTGCTTAGGCCTGGTTTTTGTACTTGCTGCTTTAAAATTTATTGCTGAAGGATGCATTGTAACATAACAATAATAAATCCCTTATCGAGATGGTAGATTTTTTTTGACTTGGCTTAAAAAGCTGAACACACATACACGCTTAAGGGCAAAATGTGTAGGAAAGGAAGTGGTAAGAATGAACTGGAGCAAGGCAGTGAGAACTATGAGTACAGAATATCTATGCTAACAAGCTGCTAATTAGGGATATATGACCGGTCCTTTAGTTCTATTACACAGGAAGAACAGACAGATGCCGCAAGTGCAGTAATTACTTATGCAGCTGATAAAGACGGATGTTTTCTTAAATGGCCAGTTGGTATTTTGCAGTCCTCAGTGTTGTGTTGCTGAACTAATTACTTTATTCTTCTAACTGGTGTTATAAAGCACTTAAAAATGAAAGTAGGGTAGAGAAGATCTTTCAAAACCTATGTTCCTCTACCTTAGATTTATTTTATTGTAAATGTACCCAAGTTAATCAATACATTGAAGAAAATATATAGCTTCTCCTTACCTACTAAAAGGCCCCCATTTGAACCTCCATTTATAGTCAGCTTCTTTGCAGAAGTATAACCTTCTTTGATAAGATATTCTGCTGCAGCCTGAAAGTCATTAAAGCAGTTTTGCTTGCGGCCCAAGATGCCACCTAAATGCAAAGAAGAAAACAGACCCTATTAAACACACACACACACACACACACACACACACACACACACACAGCTTTTTGCTGCTTCGGAACAGGTGGCTCTTGTTTGTATACACACAAAACAACTGTCTAGGCAGGTCTTTCAATTCTATGAGTGTTTTAATAATTTATGCTGTTGATGAAAAGAAAACAGACAATGAAGATCTTTCAGCAGAGAATTTGGAATACTCTAATGCTTTCAGAAGCCCTGAATAATATATACTTATGTTGTAGAGTGAAGGGTAGATGTGGTAGGGTGGGAGCTCACACCAGGTAGTGTTCTTAACAGCTTCAGAAAGCCAAACAGCTATGTGCATTTGTCTTAACAGAAACTCAACAGTATTCTGCTTTGTAAACTTAACATAAGAACGTAAGGAATACCCTGCTGGTTCAAACTAGTGGCCCATGTAATCTGGCAGATGTGATTTCTCAAGTGGTTAACCAGCTTTGCACAGAGAAGCCCACAAGCAGGACTTAAGGTCAGAACTTGCCCTGCTCATCTTCTCCGTTCAAAACACAATACATCTTCTGGCCATCAGGGCTCCCAGGGTGCTGTAGAGACGTCAAAAGCCCATTTACCAGGGCTGCAAGAACATTCTTCTCTGTGGGTGACTATTGCTTTTAGGATTCTGTCACATTTACAAAATATTGTCCAATCTCAAATTACCTCAAATCTTTATACTTGTAGGCCTGGCATTTAAGCTTTACCAATAATAACAGCAACAACAACAGTAAAACAGTAACTTTTCACAACAGTCACTGAGAGCTAAGAAGCTCCAGCAATGCTGCAGGCTTAAATGCTTTCAATGCACTAACTGGACAGCATACAAAATAAATCTCGAAATGCTCATTAGCTCTAGTGTCTTTATATTTCAGCAAAGCAAGAAGCTGAATTATCTTGCATGAAGCCATTCTGGAACTTGGCATCAGACTTGTATTAACCACAATGAATTATAGAAATGCTTCTTGAGCTCTTCACAGAAGATAGTGCTAGGGCTATGATCCAGAAAGTTTACTGGCTCCATTCAGTTGCAATTATAAATTATTTTTATTATTATGGGAAGGAACTTAAGCTCACACAGGATTTTGAAGCTTGCCCTCACCTTCTGTGCAACTGAAAACAGTCAGTGGAAACTTCTGCTTCCATTGGACACTAACCTGGACACACAATTCATCTAAACTATGGCTTAATGACTACTGAAACAAGACAGATTCAAAACTCAATCTATGAAGCCAGGTTTTTAAGTGGTGTTTAATTGGAAATCACTGGTGGTTTTGTCTTTGTGTCCACTCTAGCAAGGAGGAGGGAACAAAGAGCACACAAGCCAACTACTTCTCATAGCAGTGAACTTTGTTTATTGTTGGAACCTAATCACACCAGGGGTGCTTTTCCACTTTCACTAGAAGTACCCATTAAGTACCCATTAATGGGTACAAAATGCCATTATGTACCCATTAATGGGTACTTAATGGGTACTTTTAGTGACAGTGGAAAAACACCCCAGGATTGTATTCTTCTTTGTTGCTTTGCTTTGTTTTGTTTGAATGTGCTTTGTGTGTAACATGCAGAGGAATTCTTTACATTTTGGGCCAAAGATGCATCATATCCCAGGCAGTTTCTGTTAAGAACAACCTCAGTAGGTATGGTACTCGTGCCACTGGCATAGTGAGTGATTTTAGATGATACATTGTGCTATATTAGGACAAGCATTGAAGAATTCCATGACAAAGGATTGTAAAAATGAGTTCAAATGTGTTAAAAGAAAGAAAAGGGGACAAAGTCCAACAATGAATTGTGAAAATAATTTCTAAACTAATTTTATTGGAGCACTGATGATAAAAGCCAACCCAGCTCCCAGGAAGAGGGGGAAACTAATGTAATAGTGTTATAGGAGAGGTAATGTAATTGGTGGAATGTAATAATGTGAAAATTAATAAATATATAACCCACTCAAGGTGTTTTTAGATGATACACAAATATTTTTTATTTTAAATAAATAACGTTTAAGAGATCGATCAATCAATCAGTCAATTTAAGTAAGTTGATTTAAATGTTTAGTAAATAATAGCATGAGTGATACATAAATACTGTAAAACCCATGATGCTGGAATGACTGAAATTTGGAAATACTGGTTTTCCTGGAAGAGAAGGTCAGAGACATTTTGGATACAAAATTGTTATGTATTTTATGACATCTTTTTGTAACAATCTGTTTTTTTGTGCTCTATGATTTATGAGAGATGAGCAGGTCATAACATCAATAAACCATAACATAATGATTGTTGATTTTATACATCTTAAAAATGAATGCTGCATCGTTTTCTTTGGAATCTGAGAAAATTTACTGTGAAGGAGCTATTACTTTCCTTGACAATTTTTTAAATATTCCTTACAAAGATGACATGGAACTGGTTTGTCACAGTTCCGTGTATAATGTGTATATATATATATATATTTTTTAAAACATTGAAGTGCACATAGACTGTCAGAACAGTGCTGATATTCTGCCCATTTGTGTCATTTCTAGTTTCATTGGCAATACAAATCACACACAGCACTGGAGAAGAAACAGAAAAGTGGGGTGGGAAAGAGATCCCATGTGTTTTGAGTAACAAGAGTTCTTCTGTACTATAACACCTGAAAAGATCTCCATTAGCTGATTTCTTCCGTCGCAAGGGAAGGCCTAAGTAGCAAAAATGAAACTTACAGAAAACAACAGGATTAATTCACAGATCAATTGTAAACATGGCACCACCCATTACAAACCTCGTTCAGATTAAAGAACAATAACATCACTGGTGTTGTTGAAAATAAAATAAAATAAAATACCCCACCTATTGACAAGACTTGTCTGCTTTCTTGGCATCAAAGGTCTCCCAACAATAGTGGCGTAGATGTGAGCCACAGACTTAATCAACTGCTCTCTTCTTGACCATGGCTTGTCTCTCTTTCAGAGGTTACCACCCCCAGCAACAAAGGTTGCTAGGGACAGTAAAGGGTCAAAATAGCAATTTCATACATTGCCAATGGTGAGTGTGAGATTTGCATCCAAGCGTCATTGCCTTTAGCATAATTTCAACTAGGAAATTAACTGTATCCAAACCCCAAACAGTCCAGCAGATGGGGGTTTGAATTACACAGAGACAATACAAGCATGATCAATATAACGTGTCAAATAAATGACACAAAGTTTTTATGTTAAAATCTTAATTCAAGTCCAAACAGAATAGATTTATTCAATCGGTAAGAATTCAATACCAAGTGCCTTCTGCCTGTTTTGACATCTCCCACCATATTTAATTTCATTTGTACAAGTTTGGAAGCAATCTAGGATTGCAGTGCCAAGTTCTATTAACATCAGAAGTATGTAGTTGCGTTGACATTAACAATCAACAGGCTTCCAGCTAGCACCAATGCATAGTCGGGTGTGCAAATTAAACCAGGAAATAGGAAAACAGAAGTCTTTCTACATAATGTTAAATCATATTAAAAACTCATTAAAGCTTCATGGCTAATTGCCGCTTATTGAAAGCTACTTTCTTGTGGGAGATGTAATACTATGTTACTTTCCAAAAAGATCTATATTCTTATTTCTCAATTACTGAGAAACATTCCAGACCACAGAAATAAAATTATGAGGCACATAGCTGATGCAATAACATTATTTTTCTATGTATAATGTATGTATTCCTTCAAATAAGCTGATGCTCCAAATTCAAATTAAGATTAAAACAAATAAACCTACACAGTTATTTAGCAGATGTATGTGTAGGAATTTATTCAGCGAGAAGAAATTCACAATGCATTCTCATTCATGTTGACTCAAACTTCTTCAACTGATTTCAACAGAGCTTGTCCTCAAAAGAAAGAAAGAAAGAAAGAAAGAAAGAAAGAAAGAAAGAAAGAAAGAAAAGCCATCCTGAATTCAAAAGACCAACTGAGCCAGTTTGGTCTAGTGGTTAGGGAGCCGGACTCTTATCTGGGAATACTGGGTTTGATTCCACACTCTTCCATGAAGCTAGCTGGGTGACCTTGGGCTAGTCATAGCTCTCTTTTGAGCTGGCACAGCCTCACCTACCTCACAGGGTGTCTGTTGTGGGGAGGAGAATAGAAAAGCTTTGTCAGCCGCTTTGAGTCCCCTTAAATGGGTGAGAAAAGCAACGGTAAAAAAAACCCTCTTCTTCTTTTTCCCCTGCTACTTTGGAGCTTATCCTGCTGCCAGAATGGATCAAGGGCTGGTCTGGTCCTACCAGATTGGTCTAGTAAGGTGTGAATCCACTGAAAGGCAGCTCTCTTAAAGGAGACAGAGGCTTTGATTTTGGAGGAGAATTTTACTGTTAATGTGGCCTGCCTTTACTGTTTATTTTCTACGTACATGATTTTAATAATACTGTGGTAATAAAAAACTGAACCTGATCTTAACATGTTAGGTGGTGCCTATGTTTGTCTATCTGTGTATAGAAGTTTGCAGGTTCAAACTGTCAAAGAATCAAAGCCCTTATATTTGTTATACATCAAGAAATCCTTACCTTTGTGCCAGGTCTCTCCATATTCACCACCTCCCCTGATATTAGCAACAGCTAGAATGCCACCCAAGTGTCTTATAAAAATGAGTCTGGATACACTAGGAAAAAAAGTCCAAAGTCAATTAATTGGTTTAAACATTTTCATATTTGGCCTCCTAAATTCCTTGAGTAATGAAAGCAGGACTAAGATCCCACTAGCAGAAGAACATGGATATTTGGATTTTCTAATGCTATAAGCTTAAGTAGAAAGGGTGGTCCACACTTAAACGCTTGTGCCATAGGACACCTTACAATAGTAAACAGGGTTTTTTTTTTTAATAATGACAGACATTTTGATGATGTCTCTTAGATCTGTTTCGCTATTTGCACATGGACAGAATGTGGACAGCAAATAGTTGATCAACCAAAATTAATTCCACACTTTCTTTTTTTTATTTGGAGGGCTGGGAACATATTTTACAAATCCAGAGAACAATTCTGAAGAATGCAGGAGAAAAATCCAGATTGGATCCCTATGGTTGCCCACTAAACATTTTTCACCTTTTTATTTCTTTTATAAACCATGAAGACCCCAGTAGGAAACGCGGGGAAGAGGGCAAGGCAGTTAAACCTGGTACCAAGGCTCAGTATAGTTCTGGGTCAGGACAGCACTGGCCCATAGCAGACTAAGCATACTTGGTCTAGTCTACTGACCACATACAGAAAGGGCCCTGGTCTCCAATGATAGCTCATATTGGAAATTAGGACAAAGGCAGCACTCAGTCACCAAAGCCTTGTGGAACTGGGCTTAACCCTGATCAAGCCTAATCTGCTGAAAACCCTCCATATGTTGTCAGATAAAATATCCTCAGCTCCAGGCAGTGTGAGCAGTAGTGATGGTGACAGCTAGCTGTCCAGCAGCATATGACAACTGACAGGTTATCTCTGTGTTTAGATTAATATAGAAAATTATAAGACTGTCATAAGAACAACTAGAAAGACAGAAGCTGTTGAATTACATTTTCTGGTTCAATTACTTTTGTCTATAAATAAAAAAGATGCGCTTTCCTTTTCTCTACATTATTTAAACAGTTATCCAAAATCAATTGAAAAAGGAAGAGGTAGGGTTTTTGTATAGCTCCATTAAAATTACTTATTAACATCTATTACACTCAGAAAATGACCACTTATTTCTCTGCCTTATTCCCCTTTTCCTCAGGTGAAAGGAAACACAATAAAGCAAGAGATCCACAGCTAATTAAATGTACCCCAATCACCGATAATTATGAAATATTGTAATTAAGGCTGCATTCACAAGCAGCAAAAAAAGCATCTCAAAAGTGGCATCAAGGTGGTGTTCCCATCCCACCTGTAATCGACATTAAAGGACAAAAAGGGCATTGAATGTGGATCAGAGGTGGAACAGCCACCTCTAAGGCCAGGACTCAAAATGACTTTCGGTCAGATTCCAGGCTGTTTTTAGGTCTGAGAGCTCTGGCAAAAAAATCAATTTTTTGTTTCTTTTCTGGACTAAAGTGGCCTCAACAAGACTCTTTTGCATTCTGACAATGAGTCCCTTAAACTGATTAGTCTATTTACATTTGCAGTGTCTTATTGACGAAGGAGACTATTTTGGACAGAACTGGACTTTAGAGGGAACTTGTCCTAGGAGGAGCTCATTCATTTTATTGTATTCTCTGCTCTTGGGCAGATATTTTGTTTTCATTTTCATCCAGGAGGGTGGGGGGGGGGGGTAAGCAGTGCATGTTCAACAGAAGGAGGGTTTTTGAGGGACAGGCACAGGTGGTGCTGCATGCATAGGCAGGTGGCAGCAGCACTATGAGGTCTGACCAAGCCTGTGCATGTCCCCTCTGGCTCCCTCCTCTATGGCAATGGGGGCACTTGCAGCAGCTGTGCCATATCTCACAAAATCAAGGGTGGGGGCTCCTCCTTGGCTGCTGTCCTGCCTACTGCTGCCTCCGCATATGTGGCAGGCCCTCCTGCCTCAGCAGCAGTGGGAAGTGACTGAGAAGGAGGTGGCCAGCTTTTCTGCACGCATGGCAGAATGGGAAGGATCCAAAGGAATTAAAGTGTAAAACACATGTAGTACAATTCAGAACTGCCTCAGAGATGTTGTGAAGAATCCTGGGAGGCAAAGGGGGAGACAGCCTCTGATCCTGGCCAGTATTTCTCTCCATTATGTATTTTTTCACACAAAAGTTTATGGAATTTATTACCAAAAGAGGTGGTGATAGCAATCAGTCTGGATAGCTTTAAGATGGGAATTCATAAATTCATGGAGGACAGGTGTATCAATGGCTACGAGAATGGAAGCCTAAGTACTTCCTCCAGGTTGGAGAGATAGTCAGGAAGCACCTAAAAGCCACTTGTAGAGAAATCAATAGCAAGTGAAAGTTTTGCCTTTGTTTTTGCCTTTGAGGTTACCCAGATGGAATTGGTAGGCTACTGTGTGAGACAGAATGCTGGACTAGAAGGGCTGTGGGTCAATCCACCAGGGTTCCTCTTATGCTCCCATTATTCAGCAGTTCTACTGTCATTCAGTCCTCTCTACCCAACACATATTTTTTTCTGCCATCTTTTTCTTTTATGTGCCTTCTCTTTTTGTCATTTCCCCCCTTACCAATCACAGATCTTTTCTTCCACATAAGATGCTTCAATTATCACCAGTTTACAACTGGGTGCAGTAGTTAAGCAACAAGAAGCTGCTTCTTGATCGGTCATGCCATAAAATGACCTAGATTTTTCACTTCAAATCCATTAGGAATAATACATGCCATCTTGATTTATCCAAAATAAAATGACATGCAAGCTGTGCAATTTTTAAATGTATCAATATTTGCAAGGCTAACACTTTATGATCTTCCAGCTGAGCTCAGTGTGAAGTCTGAAAGGTCCAAAGCTTAAATATTTATGGAAGTACTCTGAAGTCCATTTTATCATCACTGAAGGAAGATCCTTTGTCTTCTGCTTCTGAATCTATGACTCATTCATTTGGGTTTTATTGTCAGGTCAAATCTGCAAAGCACATGGTTGAATGACTAGCTGCTGGATTATAAGATATGAAGGGAAAAATGGAAGGAGTAGGCAGAAAAAAGCCCTTGAAAAGTTGGCAAGATTAAAAAAAAGGTTGTTGCTTGTTCCTAGAATCTTGAAAAGGAGGTATTTTTATTTCAACTGTCCATCATTATACTACTAAGAACCTAGAAGTTGCCTAATTCTTTATTCTTATTTCTATGGAAAAAAAATATTGATCGTACCTAAAGAAATTCCCAAGGTTTTTGAACACTGCATTATGAACATTAAATATGAAGGGTTAAAAGAAAATCAGCATTCATGCCATGTCTAAATCTGATGAGGTTTTGATGGGTAAATGTTGAAATGGCCTAATCAGCACCCTGTCTTAACCAAGGCTGGGGAAATCCACATCTCCATCATTGTCATTGGATCTTTCATCAATAGCTCTGCTTTGACTGTAGGGCTATGCACAAATGCAATTTTCGATATTCGTTCAATTTAAATCAAATATTCAAATGTCTGAATTTGTACGAAAAGTGAAAAAACCAAATGTATTAAAGTTTGAACTAATTTGAATACATTCATATTTATTCATACGAATATTTAATATGAATTTGATGATACGAATGTCGGCAACATTTGTATGTATCTGTACGCATCCCATTTTCATCTGGTACGTATCCATATAGATGTGTACGGATACGTATGTAATGTGTTTGTATATGTATACATATGAATGTCAGGATTATTTGAACAAATGATTCAAAATATTTGTATTTATTTGAATATTAAAAAATGAATGTCTGGACATTTGATTTGAATTCAAATGTCTGAATTTGATAAAATAATGAATATTTCGAATATTCTTGCACATCCCTATTTGACTATATGGACAAGATGACATCTTTATAGTCTCACAGTTTTCTGCTTACCTGTAGCTTGGTGTGATAGAGATGTTGAAACCACCATAACCGTAAAGGAAAGCAGGCAGTGATCCATCTAATTTGATTCCTTTTTTGTGGACAATAAACATAGGAATCTTAGTACCATCTTTGCTCGGATAGAAAACCTGTGACATAATGGGAAAGTGAAAATTATCCCTACTGGATTTTATTTTATGAAGAGATAAAGAGAAACAAGATTTCTGTTATTAAAAAACTCAAGAATATAAGACATTGCCTTAAAGCTATTTAGTCCAACAGTTTGCACACAAGGTAGCCTGGGGAAAAGCAATGAATAGATCATGCTATGGGCACTGTGATTTCATTTTCACTAGCTGGAATCAACCAATCACCAAACCCAAATTACAGCTGTTAACTACTTGTCTGACCACCTAATGAATGCGATGTTTTTCTATTACATGCCATCAATGAAGGTGGCAATGTTCTCCCCACCACCACAGAAGGCGCTAGGTATACGAAAGAACTAAGGCATGACAGGCATTTGGAAATCCAGTACATTTAAGCAGATTTTAAATGCAGCCAGATTCACTTGAATGCACCATTACAGAATTTCAAGGAAAAAGAAATCACTAGATCCATAGAGATTTTCAACCACACCAGTTGCAATTTCAGCTTCTGCCAGTAATCAGTGAAAATAATCTGCAAGTAAGTTTACTGTTGAAATGTCCTATATATTTTATCAAGAGTTATATAAAAAGAATGATGAGAACATAAATGACATCCAAAAATATTTAAATGATCAAAACCTGCGGCAAATTTCACAAAACAAAGAGAATTGTTGAATGCACGAATAACAAGAGAACTGGAAGAATAGATCAGAAAAGCCAAGACTGGAAAAGCCCCGCGATTGGATGGCCTTTCTATGATCTTCTATAAAACATTCAAAGAGATCATATCGATACTGACAGAAACAATGAATAATATTTTACAAAGAGGAGTAATCCCAAAAACGTGGGAAGAAGCAACTATTACCCAGATACCGAAAGAGGGACAGGACCTTCTACAACTGAAAAACTAGAGACCTATATCACTGTTAAGTAATGATTATAAACAATTTGCAAGCATAATGGCTAATAGACTTAAGCAAGTGTTGAATGCTTTCATACATGAAGATCAAGCAGGTTTTCTACCTAACAGACAAATGAAGGACAATACAAAGAACATTAGTGGTCTTCCATTTCAAATTTTGCAAACTTGTATGTTTCAACATTTAGTTATCAATGTGGCTCCAGCAGATCATTGCCTCTATCCACTGAGCAACAGTCAGATACGGAATTTATACACATTATGGCATGCACACTGTCTACTATGAGTAACTTATCAGGAATGATGTTGTACTATAACTTGGTTTTAATCCATTTCAGAACTGCTAAAAGAGAGCAAACAGTTGCTTGAATAAAAACAGTTCCTCAAAAGTCCAGAAGAAATAAGTATTCCCGCCCCCCCACCTTAAAAGTTGTACTTCAAGTTTCTGATGTCACAATACTGAGAATTGGAATTAAGATCAGAAGCTCTCCTAGAGATACTAATGAGTTGGACATGACACATGAGAAAACATGTTCCCCAAAGCAAGCAAGACTGAGATGCTTTAGAACTTTAAATCTGCACCTTGTTACCATGTTTCCCTGAAAATAAGATAGGGTCTTATATTAGTTTTTGCTCCCAAAGAAGCACTAGGGCTTATTTTCAGGGGATGTTTTATATAACACTTATATAGGGCTTACATTTTGAGCATCCTGAAAAATCATGCCAGGGCTTAGTTTCAGGGTAGGTCTTATTTTTGGGGAAACAGGGTATATGACTCCCCAAGAAGTAAAATGAAACTGCCATTTTATTAAACAATGGTATAATTAAATGCAAATACCTTTACTGAAATAAACTATACTGAAAATTAGGCAAGAGCTATTCTTGTAACCGGTAGCTCCAAGTAGAATATTATATTTCTCTCCCACGGGATTTTTGTGAGTATATTTATCACCACCCACACAGTTGGTATAAAACAAAACACCACAACTATGGAATCTCAAATTAAGCTCCTGCTCAGTTGCAGCTGGGCAGAGAAGAAAGATTCAAGAAAATACACGGAGAAAGGAGAATATAATTAAAAGGGAACACACACACTTTTAACTATGCTTTTGTACTTTATCTAGACCATCTATTATTTATGGTTTTATTACAGCAACAGTTGTGATAAAATCTCCCAGCCTGGCCTTGAAAAAGTATTACTTTAATATTCTTTCACCAGAATAAATGGCTTTGTAAATCAGTACCAATCCCTACCTAAAACAGCAGATTCCACGTAAATCTGTGCCAGTAATAACTGAACCAAGCTAATCCAATAATGGAATACTTAACAGGAAACAGGCTAGGTCAGACAAACAGTAGTATCAGTAAATTCTTTCACAGATGTGTTGGCCTTGAAAACAATATAAAAGCTATAAAAGATAACTAAGAAAGAAAAGTATGAGGATTGCCTCAGATGTTTCTGAAGATATCTTACTGGGGAATGTGACTAGAAATTATGCTATTCAGTCACAAAGGGCTGTAGGACCAGATGTGGTTCAAACTAGCAGATCACTTAATGTTCTTATATAGGATGCCTTCAAATACATTACAAAAGATCAAAAGTGGCTTAAAGGTGGTAGTATCTGAATGCTAATGCTACCATTCCACATCTTATCCACATTAAAGGCTAGAGAATACATTTTAGAATGGTATTTTGTGGTCTTTAATGTAGATGATAGGCACTAGGATATGGATGCTACCACCTCTAAGGCTGCCTCCAGAATACAAGAAGCAAAGTGTGATCTATACAAGATTTTCCTCATTGCCTTTTGCTGGCTGCTGCCAGAAGCAAGCATTAGTACCCTGCTAACCTGTGTGTCTGGTGATCAGCGTTCATGATCAGCTATCTGGAGTCTACCGGAAGCCAGCCTTTCTGGTAGTTTCCAGAAGGTACTTGCAAGAGCAATGATAATGAAAGGAGCCAGCAGTCAGAGGTAAAATACAGAGGTCTCCTGTATCTGGCAGAGGTGGAATTTCTAGACAGCAATTGCTGTTAGTTGGTGGAATGAGTTACTTTATGGAGTGGCATCTTTCCTGGAGATCTTCAAGGAGAACCTTGCATTGAATGGGGGCTTGGACTTGGTGACCTCTAAGGTCTCTTCCAAGCCTACAATTCTATTAAGGCATCAGATCCTTCAAAGAATGGAATCCTATTTATTTTACTAAGATTTCAGTTTTGGTTGTTGCTGTCTTGAACAAAGCCAAACTAATCTCACCACTATTGTATTAGTACTGCAACTAGAGAATTTTAGCTAGACACAATTTAAGCAAGCAAGAAGATCAAGTTATTTATTTCAAAATCTTAAAGGATCTGTTGTGCACTTAAAGTTCTCATGTATTTCTTATATCTCCCAAATGTTTTTTCTGGCATAGGAGAATAACTTAGGCAGGAACTCTTTGGAAGAAGAACACTGCAACCATACTGCAACCTCTTGTATGATTGTTCCAATATACACAAATATAAAGGGAGCACATTACAAATTTCATATTACCCAGTAATGTTTTACATCTAGTTCCCCTTGTCAGTATTGTCAAAAGCAGAATTTTCATTTTCCGTGGGAATAACCGAGTGTGCAGGAATTCTAGAAGAGTGCAGTTGATGAATTCTCGGAATTTAGACTTAATTGCAAATAACTATGCGTCTTCATCTCGACCCAATGGTGATAGACTCAGAATAAAAATTAGCCAAGAATGACTCAGCCAACGAGTTGAGATTGAATCTTAATTAATCTGGAGATGCTGTGGGTAGGAAGCTCCAGGTTGCCTGTTTTAGATGAGTTGCAATTTCCAAGAAGAAGCAGGGATGAAGTTTAGGGGAATCTCCAGAATCATCAGTAGCACTGGAGGCCTAAGTCCCTATTACAAGCTTCTGCAAATACACCAGCTACGAGCCTCTCTGAAAAGGGATATCTGGCCATGCACTAGTAATCTCACATTTGGATTACGGTACTGAGTTCCTGTACCTGCTCTAGAAGCTGCAACTAATGCAAAATGCACTAGCCAGGGTGCTGAGTGGGAAGTTGCCTTGTGCACATTTTAATCCTGTACTTAAGCAATGCTACTGGCTTGCCAATTTGATTCCAGATGACATTCAAGATTCTACACTTAGCATGAGGCCTAAACAATCTGAACCCTCATGATTAGAGTTCAGAACAATCACTAAGATCCTGCTGGTGAAGCCCTACTGTAAGTATCAAAGGATACTGAATGTCACTTTACAGTGACCTACAACTAGGCATTCCCTGAAATGTTCTCTTCTGATGTCCATGAAGCACTAACTATCACATATTTCAGGTGCCTAATGAAGACCTATCCCCTTTCCCAGGCATTTCCTGTGGGAATGTTTCTCTACTCAGTTCTAAAACTGTCTCATCCAATTTTAAATGTTTTTACTAGTTACTGTTTACTATTTAAAATGGTTTTAACCATGTTTTCATATCCACATATTCTTAGGATTTTATGCTAAATGAGACACAGGGTGTAAACAATTTAAGTAAATTATAAGGATTAATAATTGCTATAGAAAGACCTAAGAAAATGATAAGCTATAATTGAAAATATCCCAAGAAATATCATAATATTTAGCAGAATATTCGGGAGAATCTCAATATTTCTAGACTGACTTAATAGATGTGCACTTCCACTTTAGAAGTCCTATAAACTTCTGATTGCATCCCAATCGTATTTTGGTAATACATATTTATTCTTCTGTCTTTCGCTTTACTACATAATATGTACATACACAATATCACTCAGAGCTACTGTGTTTTGCTTTAGCTTAGAATATAAGAAAATAAGGGCATGAGAAGCTCTGTTGGATCAGACTACAGTCCATCTGGTCCAGTATCCCATTTGCACACTAGCCCACCATTTACTTTCGGCATTCTTAAGCAGAAAATGAGAGCAAAATCTTTGCCTGATCCCTACAAATGGCCTTTAGAGGCATCCTGCTTGTCTCTCCAACCTGGAGGCAATACCTCAGCATCCATTCCAATAGTCATTGATACACCTCCATTAATTTATCTAACCCTTTCTTAAAGCCATTCAGACTGGTTGCTGTAACCACCTCCTCTGGCAGTAAATTCCATACACTTAGGATACTCTGGTGAGTGAAAAAAAATACTTCCTCTTGTCAGTCCTAATTTTCCTACCTATCAGCTTTCTAGAGTGACCTCTTGGTTCTAGTGTTGTGTTACACAGAAAATCATTTTTCTCTGTTCACCTTTACCACATCATGCATGGTTTGACAAACTTCTGTCAGGTCCATTCTCAAATGTCGTCTTTCAAACCTGAATAAACCTAGGGCTCGTCCCCATGGAGCTGCCCCTGCCTCACGGTGGATTCGGGGCAGCCTTAATGTGAATCTTAATTCTCCATGGCAATGGAGGACAGGGTCGGTTCAAGTAAAACCCGCCCATTCCTGCATCAGAATGCCGTGATTTTCTCCACTACCCCCTTACCTGAGTGCTTAATCGCTCAGGTAAGGGCTTGATTTACCCTAAAGGATCACCTGACAGCTGCTGTCAGGAGCTGTCAAGAGCATGAGGAGAGCTCCGGTAAGATGATTAAAATAAACGTGGAAGCCACGTGTTTTAATCATTTTAGCAGAGCTCTGCTTGTGCACATGACAGCTATACCCACCTGTCAGGCGATTGTTTGGGGTAAATCAAGCCCTTACCTGGGTGATTAAGCACTCAGGTGAGGGGGGACAATTGCGATCGCAGCATTAGCAGTGGGGACAGCAAAACCCCGCCCGCTGATGCTGCGATCACAACTCGGGAGTGTCCCCATGCCCTGATGATAACCCATTCTTGCCCTGTAATTCAGGGTGAGAACAGTTATAAGGGGGGGGGGTTGTTTCGATTTTGAGGATTTTGTCCCTCATCTAGCCCAAATTAGGGCTTTGCATAGGGACATTCGCCTCGCAGTATCCTTACCATGGGGACGCGCACCTAGATGTTTTACAATTTGTTACAGAAAACACTAAAATCATTACAAATAATCAAGAAGGCTTCATCAGGCCTTTTTAAAATCACCCACCAATAAGAAAGCAGCAATATGATGCTGGTGGTGATGAACTATAAGAAGTCAGTTATTTAGAGAAACCTCTTATTAATGGTGGTTGCTGGAATGACACACACTAGGTGGCAGGAGGGGGGGTGAAGAGAAGAAAAAGATAACTTTAAAAAAACTTCAAACAGATTTCTTACAGTGAAGACATAGTTTTGTTCTTTAACTAATTAGAGAAAATAGTTTAATTCTGCCTACATATATAGCTAATGTCCCAAGAACTGATTGAACAGAAGGGTAGCTTAAATAAAAACTTTAGAAACCAATAGCCTTATTTTATTTTTGTTTTTGTTGAGTTCTGCCAAGCATATGAAAGATCAGTGACCATTTCTTACATCTCCGAAAATAAAAAGGTGCCATTCTTGCTGAGTAAATGACCAGGAAACCCGAGGATTTTAAGTTTTCATTAAACAAATATTTAATGCCAGGACACAGCATGATGCAGGCAATTACTGAAACATAACTCAACAGCAAGAGAAAATACATTTATACACATACACACACACACACACCAAGTCCAACACTGAAGTCTTCAGAACACGAATTATAGATGCATTTGAACTGTGGCTTGCCACCTCTATCCCTTCTTCTTCCTCACCTCAGTATTTTTACACCTCTTTTTACATACACTGTTAACAGCTTCTTCGGGCACAGAAGTCCATTAAGTTCATTCAGTTCAGTATTGTTAATCGTGACTGCCTGTGTTGTTGTTGTTTTTTAAAGTCTCAAGTTTTCATTCTTACTGATTCTTACAGTCCTAGTTTGCGACTAGATCTGATTTAGAAATCCAACTAGTACCAAGGTCAACAGAAACATTTTTCTCAGCAAGCTTCCCCTCACTACTTTCAGGCACTGCTATTGTTTTAAGAGTATTCATTTTACATTTTATTTTTATGGCTGTAACCTGCCCTGAGACCTTCGGGTACAGGGCAGGATAAAAATGCAAATAAACAAAACATGTGACATTTAAGATGCTCACTTCTGCATTAAAAGGAACTTTCAAGTGACTAACAGTGGCTTGGAGTTATTTCCAGAAATCGTCAAGATGGTCTCAGCCTTTGCCACTGGTGCTTGCCTGCCTCTGAGATTGTGTGGGGACAATAGTCTATTGCAGTGGTTGGCAAACTCATTAGTCAAAAGAGCCAAATATCAGCAATACAACGACTGAAATTTCTTCTGAGAGCCAAATTTTTTTAACTTAAACTATATAGGTAGGTACATTGTTATTAACTTAATTAGGATACTCCAAAACTGGAAGAGCCACACTCAAGGGGCCAAAGAGTATGTGGCTCCCGAGCCGTGGTTTGCCTACCCCTGGTCTATTGGGATCTGGGATCTTGTTTTGAAGTATATAGAAATGTGTTTCCAACTACTTAGCACTTTTTGTGTAAGTTAACCAGCATGCTAAATTCTGAATTAAGGTTTTCTTGGTATAAGATGTTTATGGTGTGTGAGCCTTCAGGGTCTTGGCTGGTGATCTTGATAGAAATCTTTAATCACTTCCCCCCCACCCTCACCCCCACTGCAAGGCCAGACTTGAGAATGGCAATTTGCAATTTTAAGACAGCCATACCCCTCTTACATGGGAAGTTGCTAGTAAAATGCAGGAATAGGAAAGTGCAAGCAAGCCTCATATCATGATCAACATACTATATCACTGCACAGCTTGCCATGGCATTGGATGGCCTTGACTCCAGGCTCTGAGAAAGCCAAGGTGTGCTCACCTGAGTGTTCCACCTAGAAAACTTTGTACCCATGTAAAAGAGCATGGCTACTTCACATGTTTCAGAAGGCATTTGGAATGACCATTTGCACTTTCCTAACTGACAATGAATCAAAATTTTAGAGTTCAACCTTGTTTGGGGTGGACCACTAGGCACTCCTTAACAGTTGGGTTAAATGCTGGGAATAATTAGGAAGGGAATAGAAAACAAGTCAGCAAGTGTCATTTTGCCTCTCTATAAACCTATGGTGAGGCCACATTTGGAATATTGTATACAATTCTGTCACCAAACGGCAAAAAGGATATTGTAGAACTGGAAAAGGTGCAGAAAAGGGCAACCAGAACGATTAAGGGGCAGGAACACCTCCCTTATGAAATCAGACTGCAACATCTAGGCCTCTTCAGTCTGGAAAGAAGGTATTTAAGAGGGGACCTGATTGAAGTATACAAAATCATGCACGGTACAGAAAAGGTGGGCAGAGAAAATTTCTTTCCTCTATTACATAACACAAGAACCAGGGGGCAGTCTATGAAGTTTATGGGTAAGAGAGTTGGATCAGACAAGGGGAAATATTCCTTTACCCAGACGGTCATTGGTTTATGGAATTTGCTGCTGGAAAAGGTGGTAACAGCTACCAGCCTGGACGGCTTTAAGGAAGGGTTAGACAAGTTTATGGATGGCAGATATATCAATGTCTACTAGAATGGATGCCTAAGTATATCTTTCAGGCTGGGCGGACAAGCAGGATGCTTCTAGGGCCATTTGCTGGGATTTGAGAGCAGGACAAGGTTTGCCCTTGTCCCATGGGCAATCAGTGGGCCACTGTGTGTAACAGAATGATGGACTAGATGGGTTGTAACCTGATTCAGCAGGGCTTCTTTTATGTTCTAGGTTCTTAGTTCAGTATAAAGATGTGCACAAATAATCAGAAATTCAAATATTTGATTTGAATCTGTCAAATGCTGACATTCAAACTCAAATCGGATTTTCAAAAATCCAATACGGATTTTCAAATAATTAGCATATGTACATTTGTATCTCTCGTATATGAATCTGCGTGAAAATTATACGTATCTTGCACTTAAAATATGGGATTAAAACGAGATGCATATGGGATAATATGGGATGCATATGGATTTTTACAGGATGCGTACAGATATGTATAACAGATACGAATCTAACATTTGAATGTATGGATTCAAATAGGATTTTATGACATTTGGATCTTAAATATCAGAATCGAAACAGATTTTATGACATTCAAATCTACTCTGATTCGAATTTCAAAAATACATTTGTGTGCATCCCTAGTTCAGTATAGCTCCTGGAGTGTAATTTAGGAAAATGAATGCCTATGCCGGAGACAAGTAGGGGTAAATGAATGTATTCCTTTTCTTTTGCTTTCTTTCTTACTACTGTTGAGGAGCACCATACACGAGAAAGGTTAGAACATAAGAACATAAAAGGAGCTTGGCTACATCAGACCACAGCTCATCTAGTCCAGCATCCTGTCTCACACAGTGGTCCACCAATTGCTTCCGGACATCTTAAATAGAAGATAAAGGCAAAACCTTCACCTGGTTCCAACTCCCTGTAAATGGTCTTAAGAAGCTTCCTGTCTGCCTCTCCAGCCCGGAGTTAGCATCTAGGCATCCATTCTAATACACTTGAATTTGTCCTCCCTGAATTTGTCTTACTCTTTTTAAAGTTCTCCAGGCTGGTTGCATAAGGTTAAAGATACACCTACTTTAAAAGCACATTAATGTTATTTCAAAAAGTTTTAAAATTTTTGATTTTCATATTACTTTCATAAAATGAACTCCAACTCCTTAACAGTTTTGGATCAGTGATTGGCTATTGTAATGAGGTTTGTTGCTTCTGATATGGATTTCAAACTATAACAAATTAATCCTTCAAAATACTTCTTTAAAGCCCTTTTTGTTTCAAGAACAGCTGCACTTTTAGTTGTTCTTCCCAGAAAAAAAAGTGATGTGCTGTCAGACTATTTATTAGATTTTACAGTAGCTGCTCCCTCAAAGAACATCATTCTATGACAATAGGGGCCTTCTAGCGCATATAATCATTCATCTTCACAGCAGAAGAAACTCTGTATGGAGAATACTAATAACTTTTTTTTTCCAGAGTTACTCTACTGTGTTAAGTTTCAGGGGAGATGCCCTGAAGGACAGAGCAGAAGCAATTAGTTTGAGGAAAGTAACTTACTTTGAATAACTTACAGGCACATTTCTCACAAGCAGGAGAACTGAAAACCAATATGTGGTAATAACGGAAGAACTCATTGGTATGAGGCAGAAAAGCAGAAGACTGTTTCTTCACTTTTTGTACTCACCTGGTCCAGTAGGACCAGGCCAAGCTGGGACCGTTCCTGCTGCTGGGCTGCTTCTATTGTTCCATAATGAGGTTGTCCTAGGAAAGGCCATGTGCTTGCCTTTTGAAAATTACGTGATCTTTGGAGTTAGCCTCTTTGCTCACCAATGGTCTAGCTAGCCTCACAGACTGGGGTGGGGGTGGGGTGCATTTTGGTAGTGCAATTTTCTATGCTACCAAAATGGCTCTGCGCTTGCTAAACTGGCCAATGGAGCTGCCTTTCCTCTGTGTGCCTCGTGGGATCATTTAGCACCTGCCAGACTGCCAGTAGACCTTTTTAAGAAGGTCTGCCGCTATCCCAGTCTAGGCAGCCAACTATGGTCTGTCCAATGAAGATGGGGCCCTTCTAGCAGAGAGGCTGGTCTACTCTTAAGCCATTCCACTGTGTGAAAAGAAGGCCTCTGGACTCTTCATGGATTAACTTAAGGGTAAATGTGGAAAGGTCCCAAAGCCTGTAAGCAAGCAGTTATACCTTGCAATCACTGCAGGATCTGCATGGGGGCTGGCCCAGCAGCTCCTGAGGAGAGCCTCTTCTGCACTCCTGGGAGGCCATGTCTCTAGTGAAAAGCTGTTTCTGCATGGGATTTGGTGTTGAAGCATGCACTATATAAAATGGCATTGGAGCCTGCTTCAATGGGAAAACACTTTGTACAGCCCAGCATTAATTCACCAGGCTCCTGGAAACAGCCCTGGAAGTCGGTTATGGGCACCTGGCCTTACAACCTTGGAGGTTGGGAACATTTGTTCTCAGCCTCCCAAATTGGGCCAGGCTGGTCTGCCACAACGTGGGTGGTCCTTGGCCTGTGCTGCCAGCTCTCCCACCTATCTTGGGCTAGAAGGCTCAAACTGGCCTGAAACGTGCTATATGCAGATCCTGCCAACGACAGTACAGACCCAAACAAAAGATGTTTCCACTCCAGTGAGTGACAAAACAAATCCTATTCTAAACATGCAAATTGTCTATGCAAATATGCAACTATTCTAATGTTTTTATTCTTTCCTTCTGTACCACTTTTAAGTTAGTTATGCACTATTAAAGATTCATAACAGTAGTACAACATATACGTGAAATTGTCAGATCGAGCAGTAGAGTTTTCAGTTAGCAACAGCCTAAGAACTCCATCTGGTGGCTATGAGTGAAAACAGCATCTAATTATAAAGCCCAGATGGTTGTTAGTACCACTCTTCCTAAATCTTCTCCTAATGATGAACCAGGATATAAAATACAAGGATTCCGGAGCTGCTATGCTTTAAGTTGGGTGTGATACAAAAGAGGTCTCCGGTGTGTGCCTATAGCTAGAATTTCTAATTCATTAATTTTATTTCTGATTCATCTACCATATTCACTTGCCTTGGACTTGCCTTGCACACACTCTGCATCTTGCCTTGTTTCTCAAATCCTGGAATCCCACAATCATTAAATCTCGCTTCTTCTAGTGATGCATTGTCTTCATTTGTGATTTGCTTGTTCTGGCCCTTGGAGTATTTTCTGATTCTGTTCCAAATTTGGCTGCTTTTTGCTCTTATTCTCTGCTTTACCAATTTTGAATGCTTGGGTGGGGTACGGACTTCGGCTTCCTGGTCCAACCCTCAAAGACTCCTCAGAAGATGCCAGCTTGCCTTTGCCCTGTGCCATTTGAAATAGCCAGCTCTGCTCTGGTTTCTATGCACCAAGCACCTATCCCTGATGCTCTACCAGCTCTTATGCAATGCTCCTCCTCTTCTGTCACCTGGTCCAGCTGCTTTCTTGTCTTTGTTTTCTGTTAACTCTCTTCTCTCTTCTCTTTCATCAGTCCTGCTTTTAATCAGTCCTTCATTCGGTTTTCATCAATGAAGGGAAAATTCAAAGTAAAGAAAATTCCAGCAATAAGAAACAAACAGAAGAATTGGAACTGAAGACCTCATGTGCTTGCTTTTTGCTCTTCCCTGTTCCCTCCCACACCATTTTCCTTTTGTTTCTTGTCTCTTTAGATTGTAAGCCTGAGGGCAGGGACCTGTCTAAGATTAATATAATATTGTAACCCGCCCTGAGACCTTCGGGTATAGGGTGGGATAGAAATACAAATAAATAAATAAATAATAATACCCCAGGGATGAAAGTCATACCAAGTCTTCACCAGTAACATATAAGTGAAGAGTACCTTTGGGGTTGTTTTTGCTTTATTTTATAAACATTGTATATTGCATTACCATTATACTATTATTTATTATTGTATTATTTATATTTCTATCCTGCCCTATACCCTAAGGTCTCAGGGCAGGTAGCAGCATTTAAAATCCATTAAAACAGTAAACAATCTATATCAAAATGATAGTATCTGCAAATAACTACAAAATATATTACATGTTATATTACTTATAAAGTGATTCATTTTTTTTTACTTTGTTAACTGCCTTGAGCGATATGAGAGAGGCAATATATAAATAGACTGATTGAAGTCTTTGCTCCTAGCCTTTCATTCTTGTGTTCTGTGAGTGGCAATCACATCCCAGATGCAACAGGAAATCAAAGCCCCTAGCTACAAAACTGACCAAGTCTTGTACCTGGCCCTGCTTTTGCCTCCTGCCACATTCCATGCTTCAGTCCAGGTACCCAGTCTCCAGCCCACCACCCAGCCTGCTCCTTGTTGGTTATTCTCAACACTCCTGGGGGCTGGCGGCAACAAATATCAACAAAAGATTAACTGCATGCCATAGCAAGAATTTTTACAACCTCTACATTATATTTTTCAATGGAAATATTTCCCTATCTTCCTGGGGTCACCAGTGCTGCACTCTCCTCACCTACTACAAGATGTGGGAAGAGGGTGGTAACCAGATACTGGGCTTCAAGCATGATGTGGAGGTAGTTTATCTAGAAATGTTTCGTACTTGAGCCCTTCATGTGGAAGGATTTCTTACCAATATTCAGAAATGCTGATTAGGATATGTGTGATCACTTCTTCCAATACTTCAAGAAAATATTGTCACGCATTATTTTATTAAGATGCGGTCATACGTAAATTCTAAATGTTATGTACAGCCATTTTACATTGGTTTCTCCAGAACCCCTTTAGAGAACTAAAACACTTTCCCCTATATTTTTATCTCCTCTACAATGTACCAACACATTTATTACATACATAATCAAAACACCCCTGTGCTGATTTCCAAAATAACATTCCATGATAAAAAAATACCAAAATGATAACAACCACAACATATAAAACTATCAATACCAGTCAAGCACAGCAGCACAATCAAAGCATAATTGCTAAGTTTTCATGCATATTTTGCTGACATGGATATCAGTATCTTTTATACAGCAGAGGTCATGAGTAGTTTATACTTAGTTCAGCCCATTATAGTTGCTCATCTATGCAAGAAAACTAGAAAAAAAAATGAGCTGAGGAAAGGGAGATATGAAATTAGAGAAAAACTGTGTTTTTGTGTTCTTCTTAAATCTATAGAATTTGCTGCCAGAAGAGATGGTAACAGCAACCAGCCTGGATGGCTTTAAGAAGGGGTTAGACATATTCATGGATGATGGGTATATCAATGGCTACTAGAATGGATACCTAGGTACTTCCTCTAGGCTGGTGAGACAGACGTGATGCCTCTCAAGGCCATTTGCAGGGAATTGAGAGCAGGTGAAGGTTTTGCCTTTGTCTTCTACTTGAGATGCCCATAACCAATTGGTGGGTCACTGTGCAAGACAGGTTGCTGGACTAGGTGGGCTGTGGCTCAATCCAGCAGGGCTCCTCTTTTGTTAAGCTGGCAACTGAGAGTTATCCAAAGTTCTGAAGCACCAGCTGCTTTAGGAAGCCCAGTAACATGGCCACCATCTATCAAGTGCTGGGTGTAAAGAGTGTGCCAATGTCACCTCGCCTGTTCAGCAATACTTTAGCAACTCTTATGATGGGTGTCATTTCCCAGGGTTTGTGTGACAGAAATATCTGTGTAAAAATGTAAAGCAGGTGGCCTGTAAGCTTCTAAAATTAGAATAGTGAAGAACAGATAGAGAAGCATGCTCAGCTGTAGTCAGACCAGACCTTGTTGGCTCTCCCACCACACAAACACTTAACTTTTAAGAAGTTGAAAGAACTGTAACATAAGTTACAGTTCTTTCAGGCCTTTCAAAGTTTATAACTTGATACATTTTAATTCTTGAAGAATTTTAGCCAGACCTCAACACTATTTTAGAACAGCTTTATTTCTTTGCGTCTGTTTTATGTGAATATTAGCACTGATACTACCATCAATATAACTCGCGTCAGTGCAAGATTGAATTAACCGTTCAGGGAAAAAAATCCTGATTCTTGTAGGAAGCTAGGGCAAACAACAGAAACATCAGCTAAGCTGTTAAACAAGGAGCAATATTCTCCTTTTAAGGCCCAGTTTCATGTACTCCTCCCTTGTTTTTGTTTATGTATTGCAATAACACCCCCTCAGCACCTCACTTTCCTTGATTAAGGAAACTCTGTTATAGCAGGGATCAAGTACTATTTGTAGGGCTGGTATAAATGCTACTGAATAACGTTCAAAGCAGCTCATCTATAATTCATCCTCTCTTAAAGATAGATACCTCAAAGAGAATCGCTCAAGAATATTGTCTCCACCACAGAGAACTTCTTAATCAATTAAAACCTGGAGAAGGAAAATACCTTGGGGCAGAACTTCACCTTACCCATTTCTCACAAATGCAACTGTCCCAGCTGCCTTCATTCCTCATGCTCCCTCTGCCCCACCCCACCCCTAGCTAGGAAGAAAACCATTTGCACTTCCTCAAGCTATTTTTAAACCCATGTTTACAGTGTGTGTTCAAAAGAGGCATTAAATTATGATTCACTAGCTAAGTTATAAGCAAAAACAACACCTCTAAAAGATGGCTCAGTAAGATTTTAGCAGTCATTCAGTGATCCTCTGCACAGAAATTGGTAAGAACCTCCTTGTCTGATACATCACACCTGCTGGATGCCTTGGAGGTCCCCATCGCCAGGACCTTCACTCACATACCTCATCCACTTCCTGCTTCTCCTTCTAAAGATGCCAGCTTCCACCTTCCTATATTCATTTTTTATTCTGTCCCGCTTGATAGATTCCCTGCATTCCCATGGGAAGTGGAGGATCACGAATGTGGCTGACAGTTTAATGCTTGTGTGAAAGTTTCAAGGGCATGTGAATGGGGAAGAGTAACGGGAAATAAAAATGGAGTATTAGTTTCTGGGTACCAAATGGGTCCCGAATAGGGAAGGGTTATCTGAAGAGTATAAAGCTTTGCACTTACTTTGTACTAATGTGGTTTCTTATCAACTATTCAATATGCATGTTTAGTAATAAAGAAATTTATAACAGCCATGCTATCCATGAGATTTTAAGGCTCCAAGTCGGTTGTTCTTGTACTCCTTATTCAATTGTCCTTGCAAACAGGGCTCCCTGCAGCCCTTGTGGCTGCAAGAGTTACAAAAGAAGAATGTAAATGTATGATACAGGTAAGGGTATACTTGGATGTGCCTTCCTTGAAAAAAGAAATGCAAAAGCTTGAAGTGGAAGGGTGTTGGAGTATACAGTGGTACCTCGACATACAAGTGTAATTCGTTCTGTAACCTTGCTCGTATGTCAAATTGCTCGTATCTCAAAGCATTGAAATTAATTGAAATGCCATTAATCCGTTCCAGCTCCCAAAACACCCCCTCATCCCTTCTTCCCTCTTTCTGTGTGCTCCTGTTCCACATTTCCCTCGAACCCAGGCAGCTGAAAGGACCCAAAGGAGGGCAAGGGGAAGGGGAAGCGCCCTCTACCTCTCGCCTGTAGGGCCCCTCGAGCGCTTGAAGATGAGAGACGGAAGGGAAAACAGACGCAGGGCGGCATCCCAAGGCGAGCGACGAGCGGTGGAGGGAGGGAGGGAGCGCGCGCACGCGCGCTTGAGGATGAGAGACGGAAGGGGGCGAGGCAGAAGGGAAAACAGACGCAGGGCGGCATCCCAAGGCGAGCGACGAGCGGTGGAGGGAGCGAGCGCGCGCTTGCTTGAGGATGAGAGACGGAAGGGGAAGGGGGAGAGACGGATTCCTCGTATCTCAAATCTTGCTCTCATCTCAAAGCAAAATATCACTCGCTCGGTGGCTCGTATCTCAAAAAACTCGTATGTTGGGGCACTCGTATGTCGAGGTACCACTGTATAGGGAAGTTTAGAGACAATGAGTCAAGAAGTCCATTCATCCATTCTGCTACAGTTATAGCTTTTGCTGCTTTCATGGCTGTGTGCCACTGGGCTTAGATTCTCTTTCAAACAGAATCTCTCAGCCCCACAGTGGCCAAGAAGAGAAAGTTCTGTCTGTCCTCACCACATACAGCTTGTAGTCCAGGAACAATAATCCTTTTTGGGGTTGTTAATATTATGTTCTACAATAAAATATAAAAATGGGGGGGGGGGGGCGGGGGGACACACACTACTACACCTACTTAGCAAATACAAGCTGCAGGCTGAAGTAATTTCCATGGTTCTAAAATCATGTAATATTGGGAAACAATATCTTTAAGGGTGTTCCCCTCCTTTTGCAGGGAAGGACTTTGATGTTATTCCTTTATATATTATTAATTTTCAGAATATACAACTCTGCATGTCACCACTGCCTACTGTTTTTCACTTAATTAAGCCTATTATTTTAAAATGCATTGCTTATAGCTAAAAGTAACACTGAATGGAAATTTATGACTCAGGCTGCCTTCAGATAGTGAAATGTGGGATCTAAACAAGAGCTTGCAATTGCCTCTTGTTGTGTCTCACCAGATGCTTACTGAAAACTCTGGCTTACCAGTATTTCTGATGAGTAGCATACGAGACTGGCTAGGGACTTAAGAAAGCCAGTGAAACACCCATTCATTCTCTCATGTTGTTTTTGGGTTGTCTGGCTGGCTTCCATAAGTCCCCAATGGGTGAATCTCATTTGCATCGTTGCTAGATTGTCCACAATAGTGTTTTTTGAACATTGTAATCAGTATGGGTATGTCTGGCATTCCCAATACAATTCTGAGAGGTTTATCTCACATCTGGAGGCTCCACAAAGCATTTGAACTTCAGCGTTAGCTTATAGTATTTGCAGTGCTCAGCAACAGTACAAAGCTGGTTTTAACTTCACCATTGTTGGTTTCTGAGTTGTTTCTTCATCTGGAATGTAATTCCTTAAGTTTTCTTTTTAATTTTTCACAACAAAATTAAATGCAAACTGTTCCCAGGTGCCTAGTAAACTATTTGGGCTTCGAAGGCAGCAGTATTTAATACTTTAATGTGGGGTGGGTGGAAAGACTTCATCTTTAGTTTATCTAGGGCTGTTTCCGCATGGTGTGCACTACCCCACAACACACTGGCCCAGGCTAACAACAGCTTGCTCTAGGAGCTGCATTTTGAAGGCTGGTCTCTGCTTTCAAGGGTTAGGAATGAAAGTTCCCATCTTTTGCAGTTCCCTTTTCAGTGGTGTGTCCAGGCACAATGCATTTCTGGCACTCTTTTGGGGTGCTTGGCCAAAAAACAGCCAGGCCCGGTTTTACTGATCCATGTGCTTCATGGTCTGGTATAATAACTGCTGTGCCCTTTAGAACTGTTTTTTTTTTAGGGCTACCAGTGTTGTGGAAAAGCGGGGGCGGGGGGAGGCCTCCTATATTCAGTGTGGACCATCTGAACCCTTGGAACTAGGTTACCAGACCCTTGCAGAGAGGACCTAAGAGTTCTTACACAGACTACAGACAACCTGTGGTTATGCAGTCATTACTGGAAAACTATCATCCCTCCTATGGGTCTTGGGATCCTGCAATGCTGAAAGGATCCTTACCATTTATCATCTAGATCCTTATCCATTGTAAAATACTCTGCTAATTTGCAAAGAAGAAATCAATTTGTACCATCAAATTATTGTGTTCTTCTTTCCCCTACTGCATTTCAAAAAAGAAGTATGGATAGCTAAGTGGGTAGCAAGGAACAAATAGCTTTATCCTTCATTTACTTACAGTAAAACTCAAAATATATTTTTACTGAGAGTATTGCAGACCTTTTAAAACTAGAAAAGCCTTTCCTTTAAATTGCTATTAAATGTAGTACTGATTGCCTTTTCTGCAGTCAGCAATTTCTGAGTGATGGAATCAATGACTATGGTTTGGAGCAAATCAATGTCTGTTCAACGCTGTTGTTTAAACAAGTAATGTCCGCATTCAGGTTTGGAAAACAGTATCAAATCTTGAAATCATTTTCTAAGAGTCAACTTTAGATCTCACCAGTTCAACAGGGAACTCATGAAAATACTTACTTTTCACATGTTAAGCATTGTTTTTATTATTTAATGATTACATATAAACCACTCTGATTATCCTTGCAATTATTTATTTTATCTATTTCATTAGATTTGTATCCCATTGCTATGTGAAGGTCCTAGGTCAAATCATTCAATGTAAATAAGATTAATAAAAATAGAATAAAAATTCATTGAAATATAACCGGACCCCACCCCATCAGCAGGACTACATTAAGAGGAAGTTAAACATCAAAGACCTGGCTGAAGATATATGATTTATCCAGATGCCAAAAACCATATAATGTTTTTGCCTGAAATTCTTCAGAACAGGAAAAGCCAAAGCTGGTAAACCAGACAAATAGAGATAGTCCTTATTTTTATTATACTTAATACTGGCATAATCGAAATAAATATCAGCATTTGGCTTGTTGCAAGCTTTGCATTCTTAACAAGCACAGTACTGTATCAGTGAATACTGATTCACCAATAGAAAACCACATTATCTAAGATGAAGGATGAAACAAAAAGCTTATAAAATGAGTTTAAAACAAATCAACATCTTCTGAGCCTCATGCATATAGGTGACTCTTTTGAACTAACAGAAAATCAATATCAGCTAAAAATAATTCATTTCCCTGATGAACAGGGTGAACGATAAGATGAAGAATCACCAAAAAGTAGTTTTAAAAACCATAGGTACATTTATCTACACTTGGAAAACAAACTTATATGAATAATCTATTTCATTTCACAGAAAAAATAATGAATCGTAGTAATAAATATATTTTTAAAGACATTCCTTAAGAAAAATTAGTTGGTACATTTAAATACAATGACACACTACTAAGTTCTAGAATGGTGTAGGAAGGCACTAGGAACAATTTTTTTCTTATAACTTTGCCAATTAAAATCAGTTCTGACTCATTTTCAACCTTGTCAAATTACCAGTTGTGTCTTTCATACAGGTAATTCTCTGTGAGAGAGAGGATGTTTTTCATCTTGTTTCTGCCTTTGAACACAAAGATATATCTGTTCTACATACTTAATCTCCTTTCTGATACTTTTCTGCAAAGATCACTTTATGACTCTGACCTCTGTGAACAGAAGTTTCTATCAATCTTTATTACTGAAAAAGGTTCCTTCTTTTTCTATCAGATTGAGGTGCAGGCAAAATTAGAAAGCACCATGGTGAACAAATCAGAGGTATAACAGACAGGATGGTCTTTCTATAAATGTGTAAGACTAATTTCATGCAGCCACATTACCTCTATCAGCTACAACAAGATTAACCTATCAAATGAAGTAGGAAACCTCTAGAGTTCTTCTGCTTCCCCAGAGAAGTCTGCTTGGCACCTTCATTTTAAATATATTTTAGGACACAGGTTAGGACCTTCTAAAGCCCTTTAAAACCTGTTTTTAGTTTATTGTTTTGTTTTTATAAGTGGGCTTGGCAAACAATTTTCAGTCCAACTGCATTGTATAAAATATCTTGCTTAATGGTTGCTTCTGTTCTGTACAATAAAGAATATTTCTGTATAACAGCAGGAAGTTTCTTCCAGAATGTGGGAACTCTCACAAAAACAAAGAATCTCTGTGCCTAAGTGATAAGATAGGGATCATTAATATTTGTAAAAACATACGATCCCTTAAAAATGAAAAGTTAGCGTTACTAAATAAACGATATATTGTATTGAATTTACCACTAATCCCAAACTATTCATTCACTACAATACTAAGCATTCCTATTTCAAAGTAAGTCTCATTGTGCCCACTGGTGTTTAACTCTCAGGAAAAAGTTAGTAGGGCAAAAAACCCCAAACACTTCTGAACATCATCATCATCATCATCATCCTCTCACTGCTGCCTCAAAGCTCACTTTGCTTCTTTCAACTCTCTCTGCAACTCTATGAAGATAGTAGCTATCTTTAAATCCTAGTTTAAATTCTGAACTGTAGGAATGAGCTTGATCCCGATACAATACATTCTCTTTTCAGAAGTGTTTCTCGCAAACAAATGTGACTGTCAAACTTTTTATAATTCTTTTCTTTGAAAACAGCTCTGCAACAGCTCTCTAGCTCTTATCATTCTAATATCTTTAAGTGACACTTGGGATGAATGCATCTGAGTTTCACCTTCACCACTTCAGCATCTGTAATCCTGGCATGCCAAAATAGAACTGAATTCTAAATTAAAGCAAGATCTCACTGCAGGTATTACTATAGAACATAAATACAGTATAGAAAGAAAAGCTATATTTACACGGGCAACAGGAGAGAAAAGGCATGATCTTGACAAAAAGCAGCATAATTTACCTTACAAATTAGGAAGGCTCAGTCAAGTGCAACTAGAAAAAAATTCTCTCAAAACACTTTTTCTTAAGAGAATGAAATAAGAAGATGTGGGAAGGGATCTATTCAGACAGTCTAACACAAAATTTTCTTATGAGAACTTAAATCTTTAAGCACAAATAACAATTAACTCAAAATTATACAGAACAGCATTTGAGAGAATGACAAAGCAGAAAAAGCACTTGTCAGCCTTCTTCTCACATCTGTTCTTAGTTGTGACACTCACTATTTTTATTTAACAAATGCAGTTTCTGCACTTGCCCGGTTCATTAGTCCAGCTGGAATAAGCCAGGTTGGAGCAGTTCCAGTGGTAAGAACAACCCCATTGCTCAGTCTTCTGCACTTGGACAGCACCCACACAGGCTCTGGAGATCATGTTATCTTTGGAGCCAATCTCTGGGTTTTCTGATGTCCAGGAAATAAAAAAGCCCTGGGGAGACTTTGGTACACTGATGGAACGGGTCCCCCCAAATAGGGTGCTCCTTGTTCTATTAGAGGCCCCTAGACTGTCCCTATACCTGTTAAAACTAGTCAAGTGGTATCCTGATCTAAGCGGCCATTTTATTTACCTAAACTAGGTACACTCTGTCCAATGCAGATGGAGCAGTTTAAGGAGGGAGAGGCCTTTCTCATCTGCTCCAGTGTGGAAGAAAGAGTCCTGAAGTGGGCTAGGCCTCACACTATCCCATTCCATTGGCAAATGTGCAAAAGGCCAAAGGCTGAACCTTATTCCAGATTATATCCCGGAATAGGGCCTGCTCTAGTCTTCACCAGCATGTGGATGGCAATATCCTATTCTGGGATATAATCTGGAATAAGACCCAGTACACGAAAGCCCTTTCCCTTGATGATGGCCAGATACCCTCCTCCTAGTTAGAAATGACTTCGAAGCTTAGGTTTTGGGGCTCCCCCTCATGGGTGCCCCCTCCCCCTAGCCTCCTCTAGACCCCACTGCCACACAAGTGTGGAAACAGGTTCCCTTTAATTTGGATTTTCTGCCTGAAGACCCCATTGTAGACCCCATTAATGGGGTCTACAGAAAATCCGGATTAAAGGCCAGAAAGTACCCATTTGATCAGGATTTCCCCAGCGGCAGTTGAAACAATCGGGTCCCAAATGGGTGCCGTGGTGGAAATGGGATCATCCGGCTCACACCCAAATGGGTCCTTAATGGGTGCAAAAATGGGTACTTTCTGATAGTGGAAAAACACCCCATATTTTAATCTACACCATACACACACAAATAAGCATGTGCTACTGCCATTCATCGTAGGGAAGACATTCTAACTTTATAATTCTAGTTGTTGTTGTTTCATTTTGGCAATATCCAAATTGACAGACGAATAAAAAATAATTAAAATTATTAAGTGGTCAGTACCGTTCCTAGTACAGCATTCCAAATATGGCTACTGTATATGTTTAGAAATTTTGCAGTACTGAATGATTTATTTTCCCTACAATCCCTTGTGTGAAATTTGCCTTTTACACAGGAACTGAATGTTAGCAGAGGTTTTCTTGGTGCTAAGATGCCTTTGTGTAAAAAACATTACATAATTTAACCTATCCAGTGAAAATTCTTAGGGACAAATATGAAACACCCATAAAAACCAAACATGACACTACTGTTCAAGAAAGGATCATGCATATGTATAAGAGAAACCCACAGATGCAGATCTGTTAGGCATTTCTGCTGCATAAGCTATTTGTGCTGGACAGTAAATCTATTTGTTTTTGTTACATAAACTGGGAGGTGTGTATGAATGTATGTGTGTCTGCATAAATCTGAAATAAGCAGAACAGCAACATTAACTAATCTCTCAACAAAAGTGTTACATCTTAATCCTCAAGTCTAATTGCAGCCTGAATTACTTTTCCCACTAATTAGTATCCGTGCAACTGGGGTGGGACACTGGGGAATAAATTTTAAAGATAACAGAGCATGACAGACATGCAACTTCAGCTACAATGAAGAAGAACAGAACAGAGGAAGCCTCATGAAGTGGTGTGGTAAGTTTTGCCATGAAACGCTGTCTAAAGATTTAGTCTACAAATTATACGTCTGGTGCTGTTAAACGAGCCTTTGATTACCTGTACTGTTTGGTAAGCCGAAGGATCAAATCCTTTCACTGTGATTTCTCGGAAAACTCTTGGCTCCAGTTCTTCTTTGGTAAGATCACAATGGTAAATAATACCTAGAACAAATTAATTCAATTTTTTAAATTTACTAACTTCGTCACTTAGGTTTAGGGTCTAGATTGTCCAAGGTTTGTAACGATAGGCCCAGTTGGAGGGTAGTATTAGCAAAGCGAATTAGCCATGATTTTTTATTTTGCAAGAGTCGGTGGGGCTCAAATGATTTGATTTTATCAAGTCTACAAGGTCTCAAACTACTGCATGGAACCTGTAGCAATACTAACTCATATTCACCTAAATGCCAAGAGCACTGAGTTCTTTAAGACAGTAGTAACCAGAGTGGCCCAGTCCACCCAAGGTGAGTAAATAGGATAGGAGAGAAAAGACAAAACAACTAATTTATTTTTACATGGTCACCAGCACGCCTGCATATCACATTCTGTTGTCCTGCCCATAATTAAAAGAAAAGGTAAAGATGAGTTCAGTTTGACTCCTGTTGAAAGTAGTTTTCTTCAGTGGTATTTCCGCACTCACCCACTGAAAACCAGATTAAGGAAATCCGTTTTTATGAAATGTGTCTCTAACAAGATCCGTCTGAAATAGATATGGACCTAAATAAGGCCTCTGCACTTGCTTGGGAAGGACGGGTTGTGAGGAACACACTATGCCTTTGCAGTGTGGACGCAGTAGCACAGATTTCCAGACAGATCTGGCCTCCCAGAGGCCACGCTGCCCCAGGAGCCGTGTGATTGGAGCATTCAGCCGTCAGTCACCGCTCCTTTCCTGCCATGCACGGATGCATCAGGGATGGACTGCCGACCAATCAGCAGCATGTCCGAGATCCCGTGACTGCCTGGCGCCAAAGCCTCCTTTTTGTGAATGGAATCGCTACATTTGACAGCTGGCCATGTGGCCATTACAGGGCCGGGAGGGGAGCTGTGTGCGTGCCGACGGCTGCATAATTCCAGTCACAGCACTCTCGCCCTCGCATCCCGGGTTTCCCGACGCTGTGGGGAGAAGGGCAGGGCAGGGCAGATCAGACAAATGATCTCTAGCCTGCGAGCGAGATCAATGCGCTCTGCATACATTCACACGGTCATTAACATGCGTGCCATTCCTCATCACGATGACAATAATGCATCGTGGGGTTCAGGGGAGCGCAAATCCATATCGCCCTTCCCAATCATTAGGAGTACACATGGGGCAGCTGGTAGTTGTAGCCCATGAGGTGAGTCAGCCCCCATGGGCCCCCTTTCATAAGCCTGAAAGAGCTGGGGCCCTCTCCGTTGGCGATCCCGCTGCTGTGGGCAGCTCCATGCCCCTGGCCGATACACCACTGCTGCCCACCCATGAGTGGGACCCTTCACGTGGGGCCGAATGACCCCTGAGGTTCCCCACCTGGCCCTCCTGTCCAGCTTGCTGCCCCTCTGCTGCTGTAGCTAGGAGCATGCCCAATGTGAAGCCCGTGTGGGAGGGACTTCGTGGCTGGACTGTGCTTCTCCCACCTCACTCAACCTGGTGACTTCCTGTCCCCCCACATGTGTTTTCTCTCCCATCCGTGTGCGGAAGCGTCCTCCGTTGATGCGGATTTACAATGCAAGGACGGATTAAGAACGGATTAAGACCTACTTTTTTCAAGTCTTCCCGGAAACCGGCTTTAGCGGCTCCTAGTCCCAATAGAGACAGATCTCGCACAAGCCAATGAGGAAGCAGACTCCTCAAACCGGTCACTAATGTGTGCTGCAATGTGGAAGGCAACTTTGCAAGTGTTTTATATCTGTCCTTAATCTGTCTTTAATGCGGTTTAAGTGGCCAGTGGAGAAATACCCTAATTTTGAAGTAGTCTGCTTTGCCACTGTCTACTCCAATGATATTTCCACTTCAGTCTCCAATCTTGGCAGTTCTTGGTTGTCTGTCCTCCACATATTAAACACAACTTAACTTTTTGAGATCAACAAAATTTTTGAGAGTCCCTTGGATTGCAAAGAAATCAACCCTTGACTGTTCACTGGAAGGTCATATATTGATGCTGAAGCTCAAAGACTTTGGTCACATAATGAGAAGCAGGATTCATTGGAAAAGACCCTGAGGCTGGGAAAGACTTAAGGCAAAAGAAAAGGGTGGAATAAGAGGAGATGGGTGGACAGTATCATGGAAGCAACAAACATGAATTTGAGCAAACTGGAGGAGGCAGAGAAGGACAGAAGGGCCAGGCTTGCTATGGTCCAAGGAGTCACAAAGAGCTGAATGAGTGACACTTCTTTGTTGTCTTCCATCCACATACAAAACACATCTGACCCTGTTTAATTTTTTAAAATCAGCTAAGGGCACCTAAGGATTCCTACCTGCTGCAGCAAGCTATTAATTTGGAAAACTATTAATTTATTATTGTTGGCACTGATTGGGGAGACTTTATTTTATTGTCTACTTATAATGCTGCATGCAAAATGTATCCTAGACTTTTATTAATTTTCATCAGTCTTATTTTGAATAATAGAGGAATAAATTAGATTCTGTTGGACATTCTCACATTTCTGTGGGTTATAAATCACTATACAAGCATTATAATACAGAAAGGTGGCATAAAAATAAAATTCATTAAATGTGTTTCCTTCCAGAACAATAAAGGTATTCTTGATAACTGTTAAAATATTTTTTCTGGGTTTACTGAAAGGTAATTTAATTCAGAGGTTATAAATTAAAACCATGGGACAAAGGTGAAGCAAATTTGCAAAACAGGCATGTTCGCATTCCACTTTCAAAAGATTCTACTCTATTCAATTTCCAGAAAAATGACAACATGGTTTTCTCCCCAAGTGTTTATATGATACAAAATTTAGAATAGACACTGTTGCTTCAGAATATATTATAACAGGTATTACACCGATTTCTTTTCTGAGCTGCACAAAGATATAATATTTTCCTCTATCCATGTTTGGTACATTTCTTAGTAATATAGTATCAGATCAGATATTGAGAGTTATATCATTGCATAATGTTATAAAGAGGATCTAATATCGTATTGTATTTCCATTATCACAGCAGACTCTACAGATCAGTTAAGGACACTGAAAGCAGGGATATCATTCAGGAAGTCCAGCCTTTTATCAGGACCTCGGGGACCACAGGCGGAAAAGGAGATTAGGTGGCACTAGAAGGGCTCTCCTACAAATAACAAGCAATGCTGGATTCCTCCTCCAGCTGCCATACAGGGAGCCATCCTATCATTGGCTGCAGTGAGGAAACAGGGTGGCACTACACAACCTCCACAAGCCAGCTGCCGCTTAGCAGCCATTCTACCACTAAGGTGTAGTAAAGAGACAAGCCAGCTTTGTAGGGACTCTCCATCTGCCCTATCTGTTCCCTTTCAGGTCTCTTCTCTTTGTGTGTCGTGCCTTTTTATATTGCAGACCTAAGGGCAAGGACCTGTCTAACATTATATATCATCAGCCACTTTGTGTCTCCTGGCTTAGGGGCAGCATAAAAATCAAATTTGTAAATAAATAATTTTTGGTTCTTGATGGTGTAAATGTGTATTTTTTCCTGCACCCAAGCACACACTGTGATGTGTGAAAGCAGCCCAAACAAAGTACAAAGACAAATAAGTCCTACCTGGTGATAAGAAGGATGTAAACTGATAAAATATTTCATTGTCTTTTTTCTGACCGCTGTATCCCACAATGCTGCCAACATCCAGTGGAAGCGTCTTGAGGTGAGCACCAGTAGCAAGATCGTGCAGCTGGAGGACATTCTTCACATCATGAAGGTAACACAAGACTAAGAAGTTTGATCTTACGCACGCTACCCATTCTGAGAATAGAAAGACAGCCATTTTAGAGTAAGTGCTAAATAGTGTCTTATGGCAAAGACAGCTAAAAAGGTACCTTCCAAATGTTACTGTGTAACAGACCCACTCTGGTCCAGCCAATATCATCAGTGATAAGAAATTTTAGGAACTTCAGTTCAAACAACATTCACATTATAAGCTGTCTCACAGATTTCCTCATTTTTCGAAACTATCGGTCATATTACATGAAGTACTTAATTCACAACACACAGCTCCACTGCTTAGTGCTTTCCTTTGCTTTTAAGGTAAACTTCCCCTCCAGATACCATTTGGATGCAGTGCACAGAAATGGGTTGTTTATGTTTTTTTTCCTAGCTATGCTTGCTCAAAATACTCCTCCCTAATTTATTCTTCTCTTAAAATTCATATTTAAGGCACAGTGTGTGAAAGACAACTAAAGGGTAATATGCTTTAAATATAGCTTGCGTTGTCAGTTTCACTGAAATTAAGATGTCAAGGATTAGCTAAGGAAACTTCACACGAAAACAGGAGTGACTGCACTCTGGCCAGTTCCTAATTGTTTTTGTCCCATGATTAAGACATATCGTTGTAGTTTGTGGTTGCTTGCCATTCCTCTCTTCTTCCAACAAATGTAGCACGCTGGCAAATCCTTCCAAACCAAGGCAGTTGGCAGTTGAGCTAAACCCAAACCCTGAACAATACCCAAAGTAAATATTAACAATAATATCTAAGGGGTGCTGAAAAACAGCTCCATCATTGTCAGGTCAGGTGTGTTGCAAGCTTGAAACAAACCTAGAACCAGTGGCTTCTTTTTCATCACATTCATGGTTTTAAGAGAAAGCTTAAAGTTTATAAAGTTAACATTAGAAAACTCTGAATAGCCAGTATATTGCAAAAATGGCAGATTTCTTTCTGACAAGATGAAGTACAAAAAGAAATGCATAGAAGCATCTGGGCAACAGGAAATACTGCCCACTTGGAAGTTGTTCTGTGAAAATCCTTCACTTCAGCTTTTGCTGTGAGAGAAGATTACTTAAAAAATAAAAGAAAATGCAAAACTCTGATGCCAGGGAGCTTTTCATCAATATCCCAACATGAATCTCCCACAGTTTATGCTCAGTAAACATCTTCATTTTGAAATAATTACCCCAATTTTCTTCCTCTTCAGTTCACAGAACCATATTCTAAATTTGTGTCAGCAAATAGATGACAGCAATAACAAAAAGCTAGGGTACACTTTGGCCATGTTTACAATTTTACTAATGAAATTTTGCTCTAAAAACTATGCTTAAAATGTTGTAATTCATTAGCAGTAGCCGGAAGAAAATCACAATCAGAATCCAGTTCTCTGTGGCTGGAACGCTTGGGACTTCCAAATGTTTCATTGGAATAATTGGCTCATCCGATGGAACATTTTGAGACTGGGCACATTGCAATTGGAATGTCTCCTAAAGGAAGAGTAGTCTCAGTATCCTGGAAAAAGGTCACCTGCACTTGGACAGCTTGTTCTGGGACAAGTCTTGTGGTGTGCAGTGCTTGTACTGCTCTGAAATTTGTGAGGTCTCTACAGCTAGAAAAAAAAGTTCTTGGCCTCAAAGTCCTAGGGGCATACATTCTGGTGGCACAATTTGGTGGACTGCTCAATTCATCCTCCTGCTAAACTGGAACAGGGAACCATGCATCTTTCTGTAGACCTCCATGGGCTGATCTAGCGGCCTCTGAAATGCTGGTAGGCCTGAAAAACTGGCATCCTGGTATAGGTGGTAAGTTTGTGGACACAGCATTCTAAGGGTTGGGTCCTCTCCAGATTACACTGGAGTGCAGAAGAGAGAAGGCCTGAAGAGAGATGGGTCCCATGCTATTATGTACTGTCACTAAGTGTAAGAAAGGCCTTAGTTAGAACCTTCAGTTCTAACCAAAACTGAAGAAGCAGTCCATGTACATATCTAGATAAAACACCAATGTATACTTGATGGAGATGTTGCTCAAATAAAATGTTCTTCTACATGCAATCTTTACTTAAAAAAAATATCAAAATACAGCACAGAGATGTGCAGAACATAAGTTCCATAAATGAATGGGAGGAATCCATACAATACACCACAGCCTAGTTTCTCAGGAATAGGAAGATTTTTAAAATATCCCAGCTGTTTTCTATAGTAGTTTTCTATTATTGTTGTCTGCATTCAAAATGGATAGCTGAGTTCAATACTGTGCATAAAAGGGATAGCTCAAGGGTACAGCAAAACATCTATATGATTTCTGAAAAGCTGAAATTTTGGCTGTCACTTTAATCGTGCTTAATATTCAGCCAGCTGTATTTCTGAAATAAAAATTGCTTAGGATTGTTCTGCTGATAGGTGTCTGCACCTGGGAAAGTACTATAAGGAATATATCCAATTTTCTTCAAAATGAGGAAAAGATTTCACAAAAATAGGCACAATCACATTTCAAAATAACTCAGGCTGATAGCCATACATCAAAATTGTACTCTATTTTTCCAAGCATGGTAAGAGTATTGTATTTTACAGGAAGATTCACTAGATGGGGCAAAAAATATCTCAGTTTATATGTTTAATAAAAACAGAAAGGACTAGAGCAAATGGTTATAATTATTATGCAATCTAAAACTTGTTAGCACTGGTGTCAAATGCAAATGCTGTGACAATGAATCACTTTCTGCTCAGTACAATAACTGCTTAACCTTTGAGTTCTTAGGTAACTTGTTTTTGCAGAAGACATTCATTAATGTGTCATCTTTGTTATCAGGTACAATCAGAAACTCACTTGACTGCAAAGCTTTTACAGCGGTAAATTATTCACTGCCTTATGCTATAATTATATTTTTCAAAGCCAAATCTTGCAAGTGACTAAAGCACTGACACAATGGAAAGCTAGCCTTTTAGCACTGGGACAGTTTGCCCACTCGAAGTATGTTCAGCTGAATATTACAGCTTTTATATTTATTCGGCAAAGACGGAGTCTTAACAGTTTAAAATACATTAATTTAATTAAATTAAGGGACAATTGATCCAGGATGGGGCCCAGGTCATACGAAAGCATATACCCTTCTTCCATATAGACCTCCTGTCCTGAGTATTGTGATCCCAAGGAGAAGGCCTCGTAGTTCTAGCTCTTTCAGAGAATCAAGGGGCAGTAACATGTAAGAGGGCCTTTTCTGTGGCAGCCCCCAGATTCTGGAACTGCCTGCCTTTAGAAGTTTACCAAGCACTATATGGTAACAGTTTTCAGCACCTGGTTAAAACATATATCTTTCACCCAGGCATTTGATGTTTAGGTTCTTCTGAGTGCTATCCTGCCAGGGTGGGAGGAAGGGTTATATTTTAAGGGCAAGATATACATTCTTAAGTATGTAAATAAGTAAGTAAGTAAATGAATGAATGAATGAATTGTATTAACATTCAAAATACACATTCCATTCTTATATTCTTGCAAAAGCACTCCTTATTTTCCAGTTTACATTTGTAAAGGGGTATTTTAGTATGATTTTAAATGATTTTGTTGATGTTTTTACTAAATGCTATGTTCTGTCCTGGGGCAGTTAGGTAAATGGCGGGATATAAATGATTACTGTACATAATAAATAAATAAATGAGCAAGCAAGCAAGTAGCTGTGTGGCACAGGTAGATTTCCATAGTCATCCCTATCATTGAAAAATACCTCTTAAAGTGCAATTCTTGATTTTATTTTTAAAAAGTCACCATTTGCTATGTTGTGCCCTGTTCATTTATGGGTAATAGGTTACAGCTGCACAACTGTGAAATCAAATTTGCCTTAGATTATTATTACTCTCTGAGGCAATCTGCTTGTCCCATTTAATCCTGAATGAAGATATCAGTCTTTCATTACATTATTCTTCTTCTGCTGTGAAAAGGAGCAACAAATAAAAATCTTAGACGTTTTCGCACGGGGCTGAACGGAACGCGGAAAAGACAGCTGTGGACACGTCATCCGCATTGGCCGCGCGCGGCTTGCATTCCGACGTGTCCGCAGCTGTCTTTTCCGCGTTCGAAATGTAGAGCACTTTAAACTGCTCTACACGCGTTCCAACGCGGACGAGCCGCCCGCAGCCGTTCGGGAGGAGAAGCATTCGCGCCTGCTTCTATCTCCCGAACAGCTGCGGGCGCGCCTCCGACGCCGCGCGGCTTTGACAATCAGCTGTTTGTCAAACAGCTGATTGTCGATCTGCCTCCGCGGCTGTCTGCGCGCCCCTTGCCGGCGTTTGCCGGCTAAGCCAGCTTCGGGCGCTTTGAGCATTCGCACCCAGACGCTCCGGAACGCGTTTACACGCGTTCTGGCGCGTCTGTGTGTGAACGGGGAAAGCGCCCGGAGCTGGCTTAAGCTTTCCGCCTGAACGCGTTCCATTTCGAACGCGATGCAGTGCGGAAATGCCTCTTGTCTCAGGTTCCCATCATGATTGAGAGTTTTCTTCAAACAAGCCAAGAACAAGTCATGGTTTCACACTGTGATTTGTCCTGACCAAAATAAATCATAACAGGTTGCTGCTACCTGGTTGGTAATTTATCTAATATGGATTAATATGATATACTCACAGTGGTACTTTTCAGGTCTAGGCCTCCACTTTCTACATGCTAGTGCGGATAATAGAAGCCCTGCTGTCCCATCACACTTTGTTCTCACTGAATGAAGCATGGACTGGGCAAGGGCACCCAAAATCTTGCCGTCACCTGGCATAAATGTAGATCTCTGCCTAGACCCAGGACTAGTATAACAGATCATGGAGGCATGAGAACGGCACACCCGTATATACCACCGGGGTCCCTTTTCAGAGGGGCTCTGGGAAACATCACTGGAAGTGGTCTGTTGCAAATCTGACCAGAATAGAAACTTTGCCTCCGATAATTCCTTGGAAGCAGCAGCTGAGCATGGAGCCGGATAAATCTGAATGCAGACAACACTGTCCAGCTCCAGTGGCAACTCATCCCAGCTTGGGTTAAGCTGACTATCCTAAGACCTATCACCAGGGCAGACAGAAACTCTTCCAGAATTAGCAACACATATTTATTTTGTAATGAATGACAAAAGTGAAAGAACCCACTTTTCAGCAAACCCTGCTGCCAAGCTGGCTGCAAGCCGGGAGCACCCATACTTTAGGTGCAGTAAAGTAACAGAGTCACCAGGAAAGGGTAAAAAATGATGTGGATGGTTAGCCAGAAAGAGTCCATTTTTCTTCCCCTACCTCATGGGCTGGATATATGTATGTGTTTGCAGCAGCCCAGGTCTTCGGTGTTTGCTACTAGACTAGTACTACCTAAGGTCTTACTAAAGCCAATAAAGAAGTAACTCAGTCATAGTGAAAACCAATCAAGAGGAGCTTCTTCAGCTGTCATCTAAACTCATATAAAGAGGATATCTGATGCACCTTAGAAGGGAGCCTACTCCATAGCCTGGGGGCCATCACCAAAAATGCGCTCACACATATTTGCACCCACTTAAGTGCTGAAGAAGATGGCATTGCCAAGAGGCCCTCACTGGCAGATCTACTGTAAGGGCTTGGGCAGATCTATACGAGAGGTGTTCCTTGTTAAAAACAAACAAACAAAATCCATTCAACTGCCAGTGTATTCCTGGCTTGTGCAGAGTTCTTAGACAGAACCTATTAAAACTTGAGTTCTCTTACCAAGCACGTCCCTTCCATGTTCAGGAACAAGCACCTTCCACTTGGATTCGTCAGGGTCATCAAAATCAATGTTAACTAACCGATAGTTTGGAGCATGACGGTTTGTCTTGAAAGTGAACACTGTTCCTTCATTGGTGACATATTCATATTCAGCATCAAAATTGTCTATCAATTTCACCCAGTGCAGAATACCTGCATAAAACAAAAATTAATGTTAATCTTAAGAGGAGCCTGTAGATTTCAACAGATATGTGCTTCTGACCTCATACAAGACTTTTTTCCAGTTAGTGTCTTAAGAGTAGGAATTACAATTAGAGAAAAGTGGGCTTGTCTTACAATCACCTACTTTTTGTGTTTAAATTCAATTCAAGATTACTAGTCTAACTGGCATAATGTTTGCACATACAGTATTTATTCTGAAATTACTTTCCTGAATTTAGAAGAAGCTTTATTTCCATTCTGAGCACAGGAGAAGAAAAAAGAGACACCAAGCTTATTACGAGATAAAGAACTTTGGATTATTTCAAATCATATGTCAGATGATTTTTTTAAAAACAATCCCTCTCCCCATGAATTTTTTTAAAAAAATAATACTGTTTATCCTTTAGCCTCACTGCTGACAGAATGTATGTTGCTCTTAGGTCACCAATATTTGAAATTAACATAAAGGAAGTCCTGCAATCACTTTAGGGGGAAAAACCCTGGCATTGGAGAGCTGCTTCTACTTTTCAAAGACCTTTTCTACACTGGCAGTGAACTAGACTATGGGATGTACTAGGCCTCTGCCTTCTGCACCATGGTCCCCCCTAGCACAAGCCATAACCCCCTTCTAAACACTATGTCTGCACTTCAGGACATATGGAGACATGACACAGTATCCTGTTCCACTAGTAGACATGGCAGACTGGTCCACAAAAGGTAAGTATACCAGCTTGGCATCTTTTTGCCCAGGCATCTGAAAGTAGAGCTGGAAATGCACTGCATCTGCAAATCTGAAAAAAAAAAAGAACTCTAGCCAAGCAACTGGAACATTTGTTCTGAACCACTGGAAGTGGCCTGGGTTGGGCTGCTTGCAATATGCACAAGCAGATGGAGTGGCCTACCGTGGGCTAGGTTACATAGCCCAGACCAGCATGGCACATGACAGCTCACACAATGCAGAAACAGCCAAAATATCCACAATGAAAACATATCCTGTCTATCTAAACATTACCACCTGTATCATTATAGAGAGTGATTATTTATTTAAGTTCATTTGCATCCTGCTCTTCACCCAAAGGTGTCATGGCAGGCCAAAACACTCAATTAAAACAACAAACTGATAAAAACAGAATTAAAAAATGCTCTGATGCAGCAGAGACCTGAGTGAAGATACTGTTCCAAAGTCCAGGGGTTACCAAAGAAAAGACCCTCCCATGTGCCACCATCTCTTGCACCTCCGAGGGTGGCAAAAATACAAGAAGGGTCTTCTCTTCTTACATTAATGTCTGGACAGTTTTATATGGGATGAAGTCCTCCTTAGATATTTAGGGCCACGGCCATTTAGGGATTAATATGACAATATCAGCACCTTGAATTGACCTTGGTAGCAAATAGGGGACCGATGTAAATCTTTCAAGACCAGTTGTGATGTGAGTTTGGCCAGAAATTCATATCAGAAGTTGAGTAGCTGCATTCTGCACTAGTTTCAACTTCTAGATTCTCTTCAGGGGTAGTCCCACGTAGAAAGTATTGTAGTAGCCAAGTCTGGAGTTTACCAGAATGTGGATCACTGTGCCGAAGTTGTCCCTATCCAGGAAAGACCAATGCTGGCGAAACATGAGAATTCTCAAAGGCTACCTCTGTGATAGGAGGAAAACTATTTTAGACCAGGGCCTCCAAGTTCCAGTTGCTCCAACAAACTACCAGGGTTGGTGATATTACAGTTACATTATCCCTGTCCCATAAAGGGCATCGAACAAGACAGTTCAAGTTGAAATGCTCTAGATAATTCTTCACTGTATACTAAATATCGACTCAAAACAGAGACACAACGTTCAAATATTCCTCTCATCCCTTGATTGTACAACAATAAAATAAGACAAATGTTACTGTTATGTTGTATAATCCATTAACTGCCTACCTAGACATAAGCCTCATCTGAACTCCAAAGTACCTGCTTCTAAGTAATTGACCTAAAAAGTCCACCTTTTAAAGATGCAACTTAATAAAGAAAATTTAAAGCAAATAAAAATAACTTCCGTTGCCAAATTATAAAAGCTTCTTAAAAATATTTTTTAAAAAACAGAAAATTCAAGTATAAAAGAATTTTAAAAGACTTAAAAATAAACATGATAAATCGCAATGTCTCAAGGTATTATTTGTTTTTCTATTTGGATTTTCCATTGCTGTCTTGCATTACAATGTTTTGGATTACAGTGGGATGGAATAAATTGGTTTAAATATAAGGGAAGAAGGTGCATTTCTAATAAATTTCTGTTAAATGAAGAAATATGGTTCCATCCGAGAGTGAACAGGCTTTCTGAGTCACTCTCCCTACCACTTTCTGCATGTTTTATCAAATTGTCAATATGCCTCAGGGGCAGGGAATGTCCTAACAGAAAGGTTTCAATTAATCATCATTATAACTTCAAATTACAAACCATCAGTTCATCTTGCAAAGAACTGCCTCCTAAAATTCCCCACTTTACCAAGGCATGCCCCTCTCTCTAGAAGTGAATTTGATGGGATCAAGTAAAAGACGGAAGTGAATTGGTCTGTTATGTGGCATTACTTAGATTTATATTTGAGTGATCTGTTCACTAAGGACATTTGATTGGGCATTGTACCTTTTGAATTTTGGAGGCAAAGTTACTGTAAAATCGCTACCATTTCAATGGAGAGGGCATAGGCCTGTCAGAAATTAAGGGGCTATATCGTATGTGGCCAATGATGTATTGTTGATGCAGGGCTGTAAGAACTAATGGCAAACATTTATATTATTCAGTTTGATTGCAAAGAGGAAGACTAGAAGCCACTGTAGAAGACCAGCCTTGGTTGGAACATGACTGGCTGTCCAGAGATCTCTCTATCAAAAGTACTTTGGGAGTCCAAGGTATTATCCTCTATTATGGACTTTATACTGTTTGTTACCAATTTTGAATTCCAAATGTACAGTAGATAGTGCACACAGGATGCTGTTACAAGGTTTCGTATATATATTATTTATTATGCAAATTGTTGCTTATACATTGGTTTTAAATATAGTTTAGCTGTACTTTTCTTTCCCTATATATTTTTGTATAGGATTATCTGTGTCAGTCTGGGTGTTCACTCCTGAATCCTTGTTTTGAGGTCTTTGGCTTGGCTCAACTTAAATGGAGCCAACTTTTTTTGAAAGAGTTTTGCCTCTTATAGCTTTTGAAGTGGGAGGCAGAAATACTGCAAATGCCATCCTAATCTTTTCAGAAGCAGAAGACAGTTCCCATGGCAGGGTGATGTTACTAATCTTACAAATTTCATACTGCTACCAAAAACGAAGTATGTTTCATGACACAAATTTAAAAGCCTTAGCTTATAACATATACTTTTGTTTTCTTCTTCTTTAGCTCTTTCACTTCTATCACTGCTAGCCAAGAGAAGATTTCTCTGCCTGATAGCAGAACTTTTTTACTAGGTATCTTAATCAAGAAAATTGCTGATATATTGCTAGCCAGCCTACACAGAAAAGAAAGAAAGCTACTTTTTGTACAAAAGATATTTAATTGGAATGACACCAGTAGAGTCAAAAGTGCATGGCAGGAAATGAAGTTACCAGCTTAGAGTTGGGTCATTGATTTTATCTTTTCTTCTTGCAAACAAGTACTCTTGCTAGTCTACATCAAGTATCAGAGGGACCAGCTTACTACAATGAGCTACAATCTTGTTTCAGAAAGAGAATTGTTTAAACCTAACACAAAAAACTGCTGTGCAAACTCATTTTTGTGGCAGGCACAATGTTCCACATAAGTTACTATATTCATATTCACATATTGTAATCCAGGATGCAACCAGCTGAATGCCATGTTCTTGAACTTCAGGGGCAGCGAACATCTTCTATTACTTATTTGAAATGTGTGCTTGAAAATAATTACTTTTGTTTTTCTTTCAAAGCCTAATTTTCAACGTGCCATTAGCAAAGAGCAAAAAGTAACAGCACCCACTCTAATCTTAGGAGTCAAATCCATTTTCTACCAGAGACAGAATGAGTTACCTTCAGTGATCCCAAGCACATTCGGAATCACTGAACAGACAAGGCACAGCTGTCTCTTCTATAGTAGAACTAATAAAATGTCACACTTGATGGAAACCTTTTCTCCCATATTTAACTTTAAAAGAAAAAAAGATGAAATGAGCACAAGAATGCAGAACTTGAAATGGTCTATGTGTAAGAGAAAATAGAAGCCAAGACGTACAGTCAAGTTTAATGTATCAGAACCAGGACTAATAGGAATGCCCTTGCAAAAAAATGCTCTGGATGTTTTGGGAACCGGTTAGATGCACTATATGTAGCTATGAGATCAATGCGACCTCAATTCAGGAATAGCATCCATCAACTGCAGATTTAAATCTTTTGATCAAAAGGTAGGTTGTTCTTGTTCTCAAGGTACTGTGGACAATCTGTTCTCCAAATTTATTTTCCCCTTTATTTATATTCCATATAATTATGAAAGGCATACGTACTGGTAACTCCTCATAAAATATGCCAATTATAAGACATAAGAAAAATCAACATGACAAGAGTTTATCTAATACGTTTAAGAGTTGCTCATGGAACAATTTTTGAATATTGTCTAACAGAATTCTTGGAACATTTTAAGGCACAAGTTGTTTGAATGAAACACTTGGAAGTTCTAAACATTCTGTCCTAAGGATCAATGTGTAACCCATTTTGACTCCTCTGTGAGGCTATAAGTGACCACCTCTTCAAAAGCCCAATTTCACCCCTCCCCTTTCCAAAAGCAATTTTCTCAGGTTGCTTCTAGCTTTCAGCCATGATCACTGCTGTTGAATGGGAAGAAATCAACAGTTCAAAAAGTTTTTCCTTCCCTTTATACAGCAGTGATTTCTGCTGAAAGGAGAGAGAGAAAAACACTCTTTTTTGGGAGTAAAGAAGATTGCTACCAGAAAAGGGTGTGATTGTGTTTTTTCCTCCCTTTCCAAGGATAATTTAATTGCTCTAAAAAGTAAAAAAAAAAAAAAAAACAATCCTGCAAGAATCACCTGATGGATGGGGAAGGGGAGCAATGAAGAAGAGCTTAATCAGGTAATTATTTACAGTACCTTCCCCTATCCAACAGCTGATTCACGGCTTTTCACACTCACCTTTCAACAGCAATGACTGAAAAAGAAGAGGTAGAAATTGGACTTTTATCCTCCTTTTCTGCAGTCTGTCTCATGGCTTCAAAAAAGAGAAAAAAGCTTGGCAGACAGGGCAAGACTCCTAGTCCAAAGACCCGATTTCATCAGTACTCAAAATGTTCTGAGAAAAACAGAACCTGGTTTTGCTCCAATCTCGAAAAAAACACTTTCTGATAGAGTGTTTTATTCTGAGCTTATGGCCCTTTCTGTATTGGGCCTTATTGCGGATTATATCCCAGAAAGGAAACCTGTCATATGTATGCTGGTCCAGACTAGGGGAGGTGCTGCTAGGTGGTCTACCATAATTTGCACTAGCATATAGATGATAGGTCTCTATTCTGGGACATAATCAAGAATAAAGTCCAGTGCACAAAGGGCCTAGAGCTCTTGAATCCCCTGTTTTAAATGCATTAGATTTCTATAAGAAATGTTTTGCTTACTCCTATCACTTTAAATAATTTGGTGCTACATGCTTGCCATTTTGATTAATGGCAGGCATGGTAAAATATTTCACACTGAGTAGAACTCTTATTACTATGATACAATACATAATACGTATCTTGCATTTAGTGTCTAAGCAAAACTTTGCCTTGCCTGTAGTCTTCCACAGCTTCCTCTGTCAGGCTTTCTGTGTCAGAGGAAGTTATACTGATATCAGAATTAGTAACCATTATATATCATGAATCAATCCAAGACTTTCAAGTCAGGAGACAATGCCAATCATCTTGTAGTCCCTGGACCATTCAAATGAACTTGAACAGAGGTAGTTAACCACAAAGACTAAAATTAGGTGCTGTATGAAAAAGTGCCTTAAATTGCTGAGTGCTCTATAGGCTCTGCAAAATATAAGATAAATGCAGCAAAATATATATTACTTATATGCATTTTTAATGAACTTATAATATGGTATGAACATCTAATAATAAGAGGAATAGTAGAAATGTTTGGTCCCCCCTCCCCTCGTTATCTAGACTTCAAGACCCTTATCTAGACAAGCTGGCTGAGGGGAAAAACCCTTATCCCCATCCCATGCAGGCACTTATTTGAGCCAGTCTGCTTTTATATTGATTTTATTGTGACCTACCATGAGATCTTTGTGTATAGGCAGAATAGAAAAAAAAATCAGTCAATCAATATATCCCTTTGAAAGCAATGGATAGAGAGTCCCTCTACCTGAAACAATGATGACCTTAAGGGGGAAGTAGAAAAATTATCTTTCATTCCATTTTCATTAGTGGATGTCTTGGCTGTGTCAAAAGCCCTTCCACAAACTAAGAAGATAAAGGAGAAGAAGGAGAGAGAAAAGGAGGAGGAGGAGGAGGAGGAGGAGGAGGAGAACTTTTCTCACCCATTTAAGGGGACTCAAAATGGTTGATAAAGCTTTCCATTCTTCTCACAACAGAACACCCTGTGAGGTAGGTGGGGCTGTGAGAGCTCAGAAGAGAGCCATGGCTAGCTCAAGGTCACCCAGCTGGAGGAGGGTGGAATCAACCCCAGTATTCCCAGATAAAAGTCCAGCTCCTTAGCCATTAGACCAAACTGAGGCTGCTTCCACTGGTGGAACTGAGACAACAAGAAGCAGTGCAGGATCTAAGAAAGATCTCACAGTTGTCTCTTACTGCCCAATGCAGGACATGAGGAACAGTCCTGCCTTATCTTCTATGTCTGGTGGCCCATCTTATTATCCTTTCACATTGAGCTATCCAGAAGCCAAATGCCCACTTACATCTTTTTGATATTTTTATTTCCCGTAATAGTGATATTACTGCTTATTGAGGGGCAGGAATAGAAATGCCTTGATTATAGTTGGTCTTCCGAATATAGTCACAGGGAAAATGTAGGTTTTAACCAGCATCTAGAGGCACCCTGAATCTTTTCAATAAGCTCAATAGATAAGGCAGTAAAACCAGTCCATAAATAAGCATATCTTTGATAGTCTTAATCTGAACATTTCAGAATATTTTTTTATGTTCCATAGTACAGCTATTCATTACTTTAAGAGCTATTGCCAACACCTTATAAAGTAGCCACGAGCTAAGCCCATGAAATGTTTTCATACTGGCATAATATGCTGATTGATGGAGCACATCCAAAACAATCTGTTGCTATATTCTCTACTAACTATGTGGATGCTTTTCAGAGACAGCACTCCAAAAAATACGACAATCTATATTTAATGTTAGATGAGAAAGCATTCCAGATGTCACCTGCGCTTCCAGCTGCAGTGTCAGATAAAAAGGAAATCTGTGCAGCAAACCTTTAAGGAGTGGGGAGTGAAGAATCCTCATTCAGAATAGGCTTGATAAAACGTCCCCTAGAGATAAGCCTCTGACTGACAATTTTACTTGGAATAAATTTGGATCACCTCACATCTAACCAATTACATCCTAAATATATTTTTACAATGTCCATAGCTTTACACACCATGGAAACAGAGGTCTATTGTCTGCACACTGGTCCCACTGGGAAATCAGGTTCAAATTTCTAGACAACATATCCCAAAGGTCTCACACTAAAAGATACATAAATATCATCAGAAGCATTCTAAGGAATTGGCCAGTTAGGAAACCGGAGAAATTCCAGAAAAGCAGTTCCTCTGATCCTTATCCTAGAGCAGTGGTTCTCAACCTGGGGGTCGGGACCCCTTTGGGGGTCGAACTACCCTTTCAGAGGGGTCGCAACGAGTCTCCTGCCACCCTTCCCTCCCACCTCCCAGCTGCTCCGCCCCCATGTTTGGGCGTCTCCACAACACGAAGAACTCCATTAAGGGATTGCGGCATTAGGAAGGTTGAGAACTGCTGTCCTAGAGGAATGATTTAGAAGACTAGGTGCTTCTCAACATCAGAAAAATCTAGAGTGATATCCTATTTTGGTGGGGAGGGGATTGTCTAAGTATCATTATGGAATTTCTGGAGCTGAAACCATTCATGTATGTTCCTTTGTTTCTATACTCACCATTAAAGATTCATAATAATCTTGGCTATATCTGTTTGCTCTTTCAAGAGTCTTTTCATGCATATTTGTAGGAGGATCCAAATAACTACCACTATCAATATGCAGTTTGGCAAAACCAAAGAAAGATTTCCAATCTGAGTCTTGCTCTACCCTTACTACTCTCATGGGAGTGTCCAATGAGGAACCATGAATGACTACAATTCACCATTCACTCTTCTCCAAGAGTTGCTTAATTATTCCAGTGAGACATTTGCAAAAACATTCATTGGACTGCTTCATTTGGTCTGTTTTTACTGGAGCGTCAGTTGAAGCAGTCCAACTGGAACAGGGCTGTCCTCATTGGGACAGCTCTTCCAGAACATTTCCCTCACCAGCTCTGAAGGTTGACATGGTGAGGAACTCTCGGGGACTCATTTCAGTAGTGCAACAAGGCACGGTGGGTCCCTCTCTGTAAACCAGGTATTTGGGGCCACCTAGTCTAGTTTACATTCTCTCCTAGGGAGTGGGGCTTGCCTTGTACTGTACCAAGATGCAGAAGGGAGGTTCCTGGACTCCTTCATATACTGGACTAATAGTACATACAGAAGAGATGAGAAGGACAACAGTGAGGTTTTCTAATAAACACCCTTGTAAGGGAAATCAGCTAACTTTTCAACATACTATAAAGAGCATGTACAAGCACTAGCACTGCCATTAAGCTCAGAGAGTGGGAGTATAATTAACTTGATAATGGTCATTTGGGTATTTATTTGCATATTTAAAAATATTAAAAAAGCTAAATAAGCAAAAGTTTAAACACCTAACCATACAATTGATCTATTTTGGGAGCTTATTCATTCAGTTGAGAAAATATCCAAACATTTTGGTAATTGATCTATGTTAGTTATAAAAATTAACATTTGTTTTAGAGTTTCTCTCCAGAAAATAAAAACTTCATAGCAAGACATTATGATTAGATTCTCATCTCTCTCTTTGTCTTCTTCCTTCTAAACATGTGCTTGTTTATAATTTGAATTTAGCCTGCATAAGCTTTATACAAAACAAAATATCTTGGGAATGACAAGATTTCTTTAGTAATTAAAAACTCTTAATACGGGTTAGCCAGAAGAAAAACAACCAGGTCAATGTGGTCCTTTGAATGAAAAAATAATTACTGGGATCTTAATGATTTGAAATTCTTAGTATGCAAAAAGCATTTCTCCACAATAGCAAAAAGGATTCAGCCATAACTACTAGGCAAAATTGACTCTCGTGTAATCTTGAAAGTGACTCATCAGCTGCAAACCAAATTAACAATAAATACATAACTGATCATTTTTAAAACTATTTTTAAAATTCTCTGTATTTCTAATTACTAATGATACTAAGATATAATGTTTATCATCAAATCTGCAATTAGATTATTCCTTTTCTAAAGCACAAGATTAAATTGGTCAAATTCAAGACACAGTGACAAATCACAATGGTTAAAGTTTTACTGGCTGTATGCCGAGAAGCTCAAATCATACTTAGATTAGCAAAGTATGCATGGTAATTATGCTGCGCCCTGAAGAATTATTGTGCAGCTCCACCACATTATCATGTTTGATTATTGATACCTTTTGTAAACACTCTGATTCTGCATGGCAACATCACCTTCCTGAACTAGTGAAACAATGTGCCGCAAATAGATCTAGATTCTACTGCGCTGGGGATTTTTAAACGAAGGATGGCCACCTTTTGAAAGATCGTAGCAGATCCCTGTATAGAGCACAGGTCTGGACTGGAAGACCACCAAGACCCATTCCAACTTAGTCATTATATGATTTCTATGATTTGCTGTGCACAGTTCTCCTTTCAACTATCTCCAACTAGAACAATAGGAATAAAAACAATTATTGGTCCCTAATAGTACTTCAGCGAGTTGGCAGAAGAGGCTTTCATGGATCCTCATACTGCCAAAGCAACAAATGCAGTAGGTCACTCCAATTAAATCTAAAATGTATTACATTGCCCCACAGTCAACCCCTCACAAGATCTGATGCTGTGTCAGACAAGCCTGTGAGATGCCTGATGGCCTGCAAACATGCTGAAACATTAAATATCATGTGGGATTTCCCGCACTATCTTTAATTTAGTTGTTAAGGGTAATGTTTATTTATTTATTTGTATTTCTATCCCGCCCTATACCTGAAGGTCTCAGGGTAGGTTACAATATTATATTAATCTTAGACAGGTCCCTGCCCTCAGGCTTACAATCTAATAGACCAGGAAAGCCCCAAGGTGGTACCTGGACTGTACAGTAGTCTTGCCGGTATACCAGAAGGTAATGAGCATTTTCAGCCAGTCAGTTTGCCAACAGATTAGCTTAGGAAGGTGAAAATGTTATCCTCAGTTTCAAAAATATAACATTTTAACCTTCTTTTAAAAAGATACAAATTTTTACAGCTGAATGTTGCTGAAACAGAATCTTCCATTAGCCTTGATGGCAAAAGCCTATGAGATACACTATTCACAACTGATTTTGTTATAGAAAATTTGCAAGTATGTTGCTTATAATTGACACTGTGTATACAAAAACACTTGGTCTCATTAACCAATGCATAGAGAGTAACAGATAGCGTGTGTAGTATAGTGACTAGACCCTGAAAGGCCAGAATTAAATGAAAGCTCATTTCTCATCCCAATATATCTTTCAAGACAGTTTAGGCCTTTCTTCATAACAATAATCTATAGCAGTGAGCAAGGGAAATACTATAGGTGGTTCAATGCAAGCACCCAGATTTGTATTGTGTGAGTGAACGCCAAATCATGGGACAGAGTTTTGTAAAAACAAACTAGACCATAATATAGATAGGCAAAATGGAAGAACATGTTAATTTTCCATTTAAGAAACAATAGATGGAGAAAAGCTAGATCAGATGGCAACAAGAAGGAGATTAACTTTAGAAGAACATAAGTAGCATGCATAACCGAACAGGACTATCATGCAACTTTTCCTTTAAATATGCAAGAAGGCAACACCTTACCTGATATACCAGTTGATTCTTTCTGTAGGTTACAGTACCATAATCTGTTCACCGGATCACATCCTTCTCGTATGGATAACAAAACATATTGTCCATCATCCGATACCTAAATTTTATAATAATTAATACAACATCAACATGACTTACTCCAAACAGACCTGATTAGTAACATGACTGAAATAATTTTCACAGCTTTAATGGAAAACGAGTTGTGAATTAGGACCAATAGACAGGTGTGACAAATTAAAGTAAAAATGTTAAAAAGCAATGTCGGATTTTTCACAAGTGGGTTAAAAACCCTCTCATTCTCTAGACATACCTGGATTACTCCTACCAGCAGCAACATCAATGGTAAGAGGTAAGCATGGCTGTAATCTAACAATGACCAGGTCTCCACCTAACGTAGGACCTGGTTTCTGAGTGGGCACCTGGGAAAAGGTGTGATCTTCACTGCTGCAAGACATCGCTGTGTCCTCATTTTGGAGTCCCCTATTTTAAGGAGCAATCTGTCCTGGGTTGAGGACAGAAAAATTGTACCCCAGATAACTAGTGCCTTGGACTGTAACCATGGGGTCTACAAACGAGGTAGTGTGGCTGCTGTGAAGCACCTATTTGCCATGGCATAAGTAGATGGTGAAGATATTTCAACAGCAGCCCCACAAGTAAGTGGAGCTATAGCCAATGACTACAGGACAACAGGTTCTCCAACTTGGGAAATAGTAGAACTATTGATATCCAGAATACTTCAGTCCATGCCACATATTGAACACAAAAATACCTTTGAATCCAGCACTGTGACTCAGCAATATATTTTGAGAAAACATAATTGCCTGAAATTAAAACCAGGCTAGAAAAAAAATCCTCTTAAATTTCTTTCATCTACAAAGCCAATATTTTATGTAGATTCCTTCCCACCTGAAGTTGTTATGCTAAATGCAAAATGCCTGTAGATTGTGCCAAAATTATACTGACAGATCTGTATTAAGAATAATCACTCTACTGAAAGCATCCCAAATTAATTATATCCTCACTTAAATGCAAATTTTGATCAACAAACTGAAAGTTATTTTAAGATTCTATTTTATTTTTGTCCTCTCTGAGATGCTGTTACTAGTCACTATGCTGTCTTTAGCTTGTTTTTATTTTGGACACCAATACATATGTATCTATATATTTCTGTTTAGTTGTTTTGAAGTATTTTTAATGCAACTGTTACAACTGTTCTCAGCTGAGGTATTACATTCTTTCTTATGCCTTTGCTTCACTGGGGCTTATTTCAATTATATTCTGGAACAGGGGCCTGCCGCTACATCCTAGTGATTACTATGGCAGCTTCTGATGAATGGGGTCTGCCTTAGTCTGCACCAGCACAGGGATAGCAGTTCCTTTTCCAAGATATAATCCAGAATAAAGCCCAGGACAGAAAGGGATTCACTTTTAAAAATGGAGATAGATATAGAAGAAAGGGGAAAAGTTACAAGGATTATAGAAAACAACATGCAAAGAATAGAGATGGATATATAGGGTGTTTTTCCAGGGTCAGTTAGTACCCATTTTTGCACCCATTAAGGACCCATTTGGGTGAGAGCTGGATGATCCCATTTCCACCACAGCACCCATTTGGGACACATTTGTTTCCACCGCACCTTGGGAAATCCGGATCATATGGGTACATCTCAGCCTTTAATCCGGATTTTCTGTAAGACTCCATTAATGGGGTCTACAATGAGGTCTTCAGCCAGAAAATCCAGATTAAAGGGAGCCTGTTTCCACGAGTGACAGGCAATGGGGTCTAGAGTAGGGGGAGGGGATGCACCCATGGGGGGGAGCCCCAAAATCCCAGCTTTGAAGTGATTTCAGAGTCATTCCGAAATGACTCTGAAGTCACTTCAAAGAGATCGGCAAACACTTCGGAGAGGCTCCGGAACTGTCAGCGTGGTCCGTTCGCTATTAGCGCAGACTGCACTGACTTCCCTCCGAAATCCCTCCGAAGCGATCGGCAAAGGTTCCGGAGTCTTGCCGCCGGTCTTTCTGAAGATCAGCGCAGACTTTGGAGGTGCTCCGGAGCTATTTCCCGCTGACATCGCAGGCATTCTGGGGCTGTTTTGCGCTGACTTTGGAAACGTTCCAAAGGGACTCTGGAGCGGCTCCAAAGTCTGCGCTGATCTCTTCGAAGGGACTTCAGAAGGTGCACCCCCCTGTCCCCCGAAACACCTGGGGTGACGGGCAGACCCCTTGGGGGTCGATCTGGATTCCCCACATGGGTGCAAAAGTGTTTCCACAGCAGGGAAGTTAGCACCCATTGGGTGTACCCATTCCTTAGATCCGGATCTTCTTAGATCCAGATTAAAGGAGCGCGGTGGAAAAACATCCATAGAGTGTATAAGTCTATTGGTTCAGACAAGCATTTTGAAATAAAAATAAGAATTGTATATCCTTTTGCTATAATCCTCTTTTGCATTTTGACTCCATCAACTACTTTAAAAGACCATAACCTAAACTTCAGACTAGAGTAAGCCAAATTTGCATCACACAAGGCAAGTCTTTCTCTGGATGGAAAAGCTTTTTTGTAATATCTGTCTAATATAAAATTACGCACAATTTATCCCCAACTGAACTTTCCCACACATCCACAAATGGCATTCCTACCCTAAAAGATAATGGCACATAAATGCAAAGAATTGCAGGCTCCGTTCCTTGAAGGAGAGTTTGCTTTTCTACCCCGCTTTTCTCAACCATTTAAGGGGATTCAAAGCGGCTGGCAAAGCTTCTATTCTTCTCCCCACAACAGACACCCTGTAGGATAGATGGGGCTGTGTTAGTTCAGAAAGAGAGCTGTGTGTAGCCAAGGGTCACCCAGCTGGCTTTGTGGAGGAATGCAGAATCAAACTCAGTGACTACAAGATATGAGTCTGGCATCACAAGACTAAACTGACGGCTATTTGGTCCTTCCTCTTTACGTATTTATTAATGGATTAATGCTCTACTTTATAGCTGGTCATGCTCTCCAGACACTATGTGCCTTTCTGCACTTACCTTTCCGTGATCCAAACAGGTGGATCTGAATCAGCCAGGCTTGCTAGTTTGGACCAGGGAAACACATAACCTGGAACAACACTGTCTACATAATGCTGCTGGTGCACACCAGCCCTCACCCTGGTCCCAAAGTTATGCAAGTGCCAGGATTGGGTTCAGAGTGCTCTGAGAGTACAGGAATGAAAGTTCTAAGACTTGAAGTCAAAATGGATCACCTGGTAGTGGGGAAGATGGAGATGTGGCTTCTGCATGCCATGTTCTGGACTAGGCTATGCTGGTCCACCACTAGCCTTTTGGCATAGAGGCTTACCAGTAATCTCGATTATGGTTCCCTTATTGGGATTATTTCCTGTTCAGTGTGGATGAAACGTATCAGAGGTGGGCAGGGCCTCACAGATTTGACAGTGAGGGCTCCTACTGTGAATTAAATGTGAGAGCTCAAAGGCACTTTCTTGCTAAGATATCAAGAGACTACTGATAGCAACTGTCAGTCTTCCCTTCATTAGCAGGAAGAAGCATCAAATGGCCAAGCTCAAGAACACTGTCACACATTTTTTAAAACAAAGCTGTACATTTTGGAAAGCAAACTAAGAAGATTTTGAGTTCTGGGACTCCAGAGAAAAGTCATACTAATATGCAGATGCTTAAAATTGATCCACGGGCGTTTCTATGTGTCCCACACTATTGGCCAACAGCCTTTCTGCCATTTGTACAAGTAGCAAATGTGCCTACTGCCCGGCCATCTAACTTAATGGTGATTATTCATTCTGAACATATGAGATACTCAGTCAATCAGAGCAAAACAGATCTTTGAAACTTTTCTTTCCAGAGTATCTGACAGTAGTACGTCTAATAAGCTTTCTGTCAGCATTTCCTCCAGTACCAGTGAACAGTCTGTAACAGTTTGCTTAATGCAATTCCCCAAAACAATCTTCATTTCATTCCCAAACACATAATACTGGTAGGATGCCAATTAAGCTTGTCATCATCAGCTGTCTTCATATTAATGTGTTTCAAAATTTACCCGTGTGTTTCAGAGCTCAAAGGAACTTACATCTTCAGAGATACTTTTGTACAAATGAAACCTTAGAGTGAGCATGCGTAATAGAGGAAATATTACAAAGACATAAACCTTTCCCAACATTTTCCCCATACCTTACTTGCTACCTGTTGGACTGCAGCTTGCTGCTTTTTAATAAAACCTACATGTTGTTTCCCTTATGCTGCTGACATCATATTCAGTTGACCTGACTCCACCACATTTCATTGTTAAACCAACTAGGTACAGCTTGCATGTCACAGCTAGAGATCTGCAGAGTTCATTTTGCATTTGAAAATTCAGTTGTACAGTTAAGTTCACGGATGTCTGCATTAAACTGAACATATGGCAGTTCATTATCCAGAAATTCAGTTGAACTGAACCAGCTTCCTCATTGCAAACATAAATAATTCAATTGAATAGTTCATGTTTGCTGTACTTTTCACTTTGAAAAATCTTGTTTTAATGGGGAAAATTGTTTTTTTTTGTATTTGAGTAAGTATGTGTACAACGCTTTGATGAAACACTTTGCTGTTGAACCAAACATGTAGATGTTTGCTTTGACGACAAACCAAACGCACAATTTTTCATGCATGTACACCCCTAATCACAGCAGCTGTATGAAAGTTAACCAGTCTAAGTAAGAGAGGTAAATACAGTAAAAAACAAAATGCTATTGTCCTTAGTTTGATAATGTAAAGTCCTAGTTTCAAATCCAAAATAGGAATCAAGTCATGAAGAGAGAAGATGGCAGAGAAAGGTCATGCTGGCAAGAAAGGTTCATTATTGAACTGAAACAAATTGAATTAAATAAAAAATCAATAGACATAAAGTCCATTATGACTTATTCAAAGGTTCCAAGGTAGTATGCCATCCAAACCCATGTTACTCATTTTGAAGATAAGAGTTCTAATAGCATTTTAAAGAAAAACAAAAATCCATCTATAAATGTAAATGTACAATGTTCTGAGAACATTTTCTTTTATGATGTAAAGCCTTCATGATATGTCCTCATATTTCAGAGTAAATTAGGTCCCAAATTAGACACAAATTACCCAACATAGTGGATTCAATAATCTAGAACATTTTAAGTTCTTGGCCATAATCCTAGAGTCTCTTTGTCTTTTTCTCAGTTTGGACATTAAAAACTGTAGCAGCTTCTGGTTGGGATGAGATGAGAAAAAACTGGGTCCCATGCTGCAACTGTGAGTTTGGAACCTTTGCACATCCTCCTTTAGGTGTTAAGTTCTAGCTGGAGGTGGAAGAACAGAAAATCCCTCGAGTTGGTTGCCGCTGCTGCTTTTCCTGCAATTTCTGTTTAGTTTCTCCTTTGTCATTTTGAGTTGTCTTTTATTAATTGGCCCTATTGTTTATTTTCTTATTCGAAACCGTGTACTGTAATTTCTTAAATTATATAGCTTACTATTAGAATTCTGTACATCGTTTATGATGTACACTTGATGCTTGATTTATTGAATTGGATTTCTTTATTTGATGTATTTCTCTGGTATGGTGATTGTATACATTATTTTGTTCCTCCCTTTGGTGCAAGAGGTGTTATAAATAAATGTTATGTTATGTTCAAACTCAGCATTTTGACAGAGTCTAAGATGTTAAATATCATGCATTAAGTTCATACCCCTTGTGTGACACCATTTCTCATGCCTTTGTGGGTAGTGGAACTAAAAAAAAGACATCTCTTTTCTTAATCGCTTTGTAGGAGAAGGCAATCCTTCAGATTTTTGAGCCCACCTCCTTGTCCTGGTTTGTCCACACTGGAAGAAACAATGGACCGAGATAGGGCATCAAAATGGTCCTACTGTGGACATCTTCAAAGCGGCACTTGCCTTAGCACACAGCCAGCACGCCCCTATTCCTAGATATTTCCCACAATAAGGCCAAGTGCAGAAAAAAACTTAGTCCATTGACCCTGTTCCCTCCCTTTCAACCAATCCAGCTCTAAGATGTCTTTTCAGTGATTCCACCCTGGCCCTACAGATTTGTCTGCCTGTATAAATAACGTGGACATTAAGTTCCCAAACTACATGGCTGTTTCCACCTTCACTCTTAACCCAGAACCTTGGGAAATATTCACTGCATCTCACCAGTGCATACAACGAGCACCAACACCTTGAAACTATCATCACCTTTCTGTATTACTATTTGATATAACATCAGTTCCCTCTTGGACTACTTAATGATAACTGTGTTCTGAAAAGAAGCACAAAAGTCCTTCAGGTCAAAACATCAAGGCTTCATTTATTTGTTCAAGCACTAAGTGCCTGCAGCTGATGTCAAAACAACTCTATAATATAACTTCAAAAACATTTCAAAAGTAAAGGATATTACCTGGACTATTGTTCCTTGCACTGTGTTTTTTGAAAGGCAAAGAGGAAAAGAATACGTAATTTCCTGTAGACTTTTCTGATCTTAACATTACTACTTCTAGAACTCCAACAGTGTCAATGTAATTAAAGAGCCACAAATCTGAGATCACTGATCCATTTTTCTTTCCAGTTTAAGAAAGGACATGTAACTTTACATTATCATTCTACAGCGACCTCTGCTGGAAATGGACTCTAACTCATTTACAACATACCACTTCAAATTTTTCTCCATTTTGTAGGAAAGAGAAATTCAGGGTCAAATATTTCTTTGATTAAAATCAATATGCATACTTATATTCAAAGAACAGAGGCTGAAGGTAAAGCTTGAGAAGAATATATCATAGGTAATATAGTTAGCCTACTGTTTTAGATTAAATCAGAACATACTGATCTTAGTTTGTCACATTAATATTGTGTCTTTTTTTCATAACCATGTAGAGACCCCTCAATCCCTCATTCCACATCCTCCTAAGAAAAAGTGTGGGATGTGGGACTGGCCAAAAGGAACCTCATGGCTTTAGAGTACCAAGGCATTCCAATCAGAACCCCACAAATTATCACCTTAAGGATGGAAATCTGTTGTTTATGGAAATGTAAAAGGACTCAGAATGCAAGAGGCATCCTTTGATGTCCTTGAGCAGAACACAGCAAAAAAACCTAAAGCCTGGAACTGCTGACCAGATTTCTATCATGTTCGTCCTAAAACTACTGTATGGCTGCCAATCACTACCAAGCCCATTTCAAGGAGTCAAGGCTCTTAATGGCTTGGGCCCCAAATATCTAAAAGAATGCCTCCTCCCTTATAGACCAGCCCATGCCTTAAGACCTGTTGGGCAGAAGGCTCCTAGCTGTGCGAATGCTTGCAGAATCTAAAGGGGGTGGGAATGCAGAACAGGGCCTTTTTGGTGAAAGCCCCCAGGTTATGGAACAGCTTCCTTTCTGAGGTGTGCCAGGCACCTTCCTTCAACATGTTTAGATGGCTGAAGATATACCTCTTTCCTCAAGCCTTTTACTGACTAATCTATCCTCCCCTCCTGAGCACTATAAATTTAATTTTAAATTCTTGTGTTTATGAGTGATTAAAATTAGCAGAGTCTTAATTTTAACCTGATTGTCTTCCTTTTACTTCTTGTAGCCAAACCTGAGACCTCTGATGTAGGATAGGATGTAAATGTCAAATAAATAAAGACAATATCCACCAAGAATACACAAATGTTGTATTTTCACTTAACTCCTTTCCAAACCCCTCCTGAACTTCTTTTTTATAACAAGGGTGTGGAAACACCCCGAGTATGCCTCCAGATGTGGCAAAAACCTGCAACTCTGCCAGTGCTATACTGGGAATGCCAGGCGTAATTGCAGTATTAGCAGGACTTTGGTTGGCTTCCAGTAGTCTGAAGTGAGGTAATTTTGAAAGGTGCTGGCAGACACAGAGGTAAGACAGCAATTGTTTCTCCTGTCTGAAGGTTGGAAGGAGTAAGAGGCAATCATGGGATCACCTGTAGACCCCACCATGCATTTGGAGGCAGCCTTAGGCAATACCCGAGAGGCAATTGGGCCTTGGAGACTAGCAGGTTTTACATTGGTTGCTGCCAAATGACAGAAGATTTCCTATAAGGATGTGGAAAGAGAAAATGAATGCTTTAGGAATAATTACAGCTTAGTTTATCTGTTTAATTAACACCTCAGAAAGTTGAAGTACCTACGCAATGTTTTGCGCCAGACTTCACTTTCTAAGCAGTTTTTAAGTATTGAATCCACAGTTGAATCCTGTATCTGAACAGCACAAAAGAGGTATAAAAACAAGAATGGAGTTCCACTTTTGAAAATAAATCCATTTCACTTTATTGTCTGCGGAAGTTAATGAATACGGGTATGCCTCCAAACAAGATGAAAATTACCCTACCTCCGCTCCGCCCATCCATTTTGATTCATGGGGAAATTCGGCACATAAAACATCCTTCGTCTGGTCAGTTCCCAGAACATGGTAGTACAACTTCTGATGCAAATTAGTTGACGTCTCAGTACCTAGGGCAATGAGCACAAATAATTATAGGTACATATCACCAAAATGACTAGCTATTAGTTCTAATAATATGGACATTCTACACCTTCTCAGATTAGAAGCGTTACAGTTTGCCAAAGCCCTAAAACTGTATCTTTCAACACCTCTCTGGTTTTCTGGAAATACCAGTTTGATCTGTCCAGGCATTGTGCAATTTCTATCTGGGAAGAGGCGTCACTTTGTCTCCAACCCAAAGCATTACAGTGATTTTAACAACAAAAAGAGAGAGAAAGAACAGGAAAGTGGATAGGCAAAGTGAATGTCAGAGTGGAAAAACAGAAAATAAAAGCCCCGAAATTAGGGATGGATGAAAAATGTTTGTCACCAAAGCAATCTGTATGAATTGAGAAGGTTCAAAATTCTGCCTTCGAATTGAATATTGGCTATATTCAAACAATGCCCTTTGCATGTGAAGTGAAAGCTTTTGTGCCTTTGTAAAAGCTTTGGAGGGGCACTGGAGCCTAGCACATCTGAAGTGGTTCCATTTTCAGGAATGCAAAGTTAGCCACATTTACTTCAATGTGAAGCACATTCCTACTCAAAATAAAACAGGTTAGGCCAATAAGTCACTTACCATCACTTTTCCCATCTTGTTTTGGGTAGCAGTTGTAGAACATGCCCTTGCCATCATGTGTCCAAGCCATACAACTGAATTTTACCATTTCCAGTACATCTGGAAGTTCTTCGGCACCATCCACTTTCATGAATTTTATTGTTACCCAGTCTGATCCACTAGAACTCAGGCCATATGCAAAATATTCACCATCTTCACTGAACGCATAACCTGCAAAAAAAAATTATTATGTATTATTAAGCATTAATAGTTTACACAAACTACATGCTTCTTTAGATTATGGTGTGTCTCAATCTTTACTATTCTAATGCTTAAAATATAATAGCTATCTTCAAATATCTGAAGGGCTGTCACCATGTAGAGGGACTGGATCTATCCTCACTTGCCTCATTAGGCAGAGCAGGACCACGATAAATGAGATGAAACTTTAAGGAAAGGCAGATGCAGATGAGACATTGGAAGAAATTTCTCAGTAGCAAAAGCTGTCAGCAGAATAGGTTAGTTACCCCATGAAGTGGAAAGCTATCATCCACTGGAGGTCTTCAACCAGAGATTGGATAACCATTTGTCCAGGATGGCCCAGTGAATTCTGCATTGAGCATGGGCTTGGACTTGAAGACCTTGGTTGTCTTTTCCAACTTCATGATTCCTGACAACACCTATTAGGCTTGGACAGCTTAGCGAATGGTCGAAGATAATAAGCACCTGGAGGGTTCAAGTGTTACATAGCTTTCTAGCACTTGCTCTCAACGTTTGGGCACTAATTTAATACATATAGCTTTCAAAATGTCCACATTGCTCTTATGACTGTAGACATACTTATGTACGTCTAAAAAACACACAAAAAACAAAATGGAAAATCCACCCTACTTACCTCGCAAAGCTATAGTGCCATCGTCAGAGAGCTTATTTGGATCAAGAAATACTTTGGCATCAGTGTCCAAGGAATCTTGTACATACAATACTCGTTGGTTCTGAAGCCCAGAGTTATAAAAATGAAAGTACCTGGAACAAACATAAGAACATATAAAGAAAACTGGCCTCAATTATAAATGAAAAAGTACAAACTGAAATAAAAAATTATGCAAGCAGGGAAAAAAGCTAGAGGTTCTGTATATATAACAAAGAGTAAAAATACCCTGTACTATGGGTGATTTTCCACTGTCACTAGAAGAACCTTTCTGCACTGAGCCTTAGTCTAGATTATATCTTGGAATACAGGCCTGCTATCTGCATACATGCAGGCTCTACTGCAGTATAGGCTCAAATCTAAAGGTATAGTGCTGCGCAAGATCTCTAGCAAGTGAGGTAGACAGAAATGTCTCTTAACCTTACTCATGTTTTACAAGTGATTGGGAACTAAGCAGACAGTGGGAGGCCTTTCAGGTCCCTTGGGTCTTTGGAATTTGAGGCTCAAGTATAACAACACAACTTTATTGTGCATCTAAAAATAAAAGGGTGCAAAAGCCAAGCAAACATTGGCAGCCATCTTTGCTTTGTGGGCTATTAACAACAGGAAGGTATCAGGGCTGGACTTTTGTATTTTCCTAAACCAGCAATCGTAGCAGGGAGGCCTGGTTTTATCACTTTCCTGGTAGCAGTATGGCTGCTAGATAGATCTTCTGGTTTGAAATCTAGTTACTGGATACCCTGTATGTATTTTTATTTAGCTTTTGCATAAATAGTGAACCTGTGATGCTGAGTGCTGTACAGAATTCATGGTTGGATGCTGCTTGCTCATGATCACAATGGACGCACCAAGTTCTTACGTACCTTTTCCCTTTCTTGAAATGACAGCTGTACTTGGGATAATCATATAGCTCAGTCATTCGCTCTTTAAAAAGCCCCCGAACAGGACATTGCTCAAGAAAGGGCACGGTGATCTTATTCTGTGCTTCTACAAATGCCTAAATAGAAAACAAAAGATACTGAAGCAACACAAAGATTTGCCAAGCACTGTACACACTGGTCGAAACTAGGCAACTGGAAGTTATAATCACTTCAGATGGCGCCGGACTCCAGCCAGCATTGTAAAATTATGGTGAAGCACTGTGAAGAGGCAGTAATAATGTTGCTTTTCAGATCAGAGGAAATGGTTTCTTCAAAGAGCTGCTAGAGAAAGGCCTATGAGGGAGTATTTATAAAGCAAATAGACAACTGAAGGATGGTCAATAAGAAGTAATTTCAGCCTGCACCATGACATACCTTCCTCCCAGCAAGAAGTCACTCTAAAGATGCTGAAAAGAAGCTGGGAAGAAAATAACCATCGATAGTCCTGAACTCAGAGTGCTGGATGAGTAAGTGTCCCAGGAGCCTTCCTTTCACCCCATACAAGGCCTCCCTTTGACTGCACCATAGGGATGTGCACGAATATTTGTAACATTCATTATTCATATAAATTCATACGAATTCAGATATTTGTGCATGAATCAAATGTTATGAGATTTGTACATTAAGAATCGTACGAATATGAATGTTTTGGAACATTTGTACGAACAGTTTGTACATTTGTTAAACTGGGGATATGTATTGGATACACATACGTATGTGTTCCTATAGGATCTGTATCCAATCTGTATCCAATACATATATGTTGGTACAGGATCCGTATCTGATACGCATGGGTTCATATAGGATCCGTATGCATTCATATTGGATAGAAACCTACCACATTCGAAGGCGATCCATTCGAACAAATATGAATTCTCTAACATTTGATTCATTATGAACTGAATGCCAAAAAATCCATTTGTGCTACTGCACCAGCATGTATGCTTGCTGGTCCAGTGTACTGGCCAATGCAAAATTGACCTGCCATAGATTTATCATCTCAGATTGGGGTTTGGGACTCTAGCTTACTATTGTGTCTATTTGCAGGTGGCTAGGAAAAAGTCAACAGTGAAGTGACAACAGATGATACTGTAAGGATAATGCATAAGCCAGAATGCTACTGACTGAAAAGGTATTACATATACAAAATAATGACTTAATAAATTTTCTAACTTAGAAGTTCTTTAACAGTTTATGCAGCAATGCTAGCTCAGCAGGTCATATTCCCAATGAGTGGGTATTGGACTGGATCTGCATACAAGGAGATGAGCTCTATAATCCTGAAGTGGTACTCTTAATGCAGCGGTGTGCTGTCTGCAGGCTGCCCCTGCACCCCTCTGTTAAGACTGCAGCTGGAGTTTTCCCAGCTGTGACCCTGATGAACACGGGCTGCCCCTCTACCTGTCAAAATCACAGGTAAGGAATCCCCAGCTTCAATCTCAACGGGCAAGGGGCATCAGACACACCAGAGGCCATTTCCTGTGATTAGAGTTGGGTGGCAGAAAGACTGGAAAGGTCTCCAAGAATTCTTCATCCCACTATATGAGAACGTAGCCCGCTGTACAAGTACTCATGGTGGCATGATAAGGAGATGAATGTGGCACATAGAATGTACCATGCTCCCTTATGGTGCCTTCACGGTGTCTTAAAGGCACAGTGCATATCCTGCCCATATCCAAGATGCCACGGCAGCACATGCAAATTTCAGAAGGTAAACAGAGACACATTATGGCCGGTCACTCTGTCGCTGTTCCAGTTCCATGGATGCCTGAACCAGCACAGCAGGAAGGAAGCACTACCAAGTTCTAGGATAGTGCATTATCCTGGACTCTCCCTCTCCCATCTTTTCTTAGCCTCTGTGACCTAGGCATCCATTCTAGTAGCCATTAATACACCTGTCCTCCATGGATCAAGCCCAGGGGTATTTGTTGGCCTGTGTCTCTTCCCAATTTCCCTCTCACAAGGAAAGGCCTGTGGCCTCAGTCAGGTGTGCTATGTGTTGTTTGAGAAATGTTTGTTTAAACGTATTTTGTATGTTGATATGAGATTATGGTATTTTATTTTTGTATTTTTAATTGTAATCTTGAGGACACTAGGGAAAGGCAGTATACAAACAAATGATGACGATGATGACGATTCAATAAAGGGCAGAAGATACATTTTAGATGTGTATTTTCTCATTCACTGAACACTGGGGAGGTCACATTAGTCTTCCTAAGTCTTTGTCATTGAATCCTTGACTCAACCTGCACTTTCTTTAATGATCACTCACAGCAGGGATTATATATTTTCCAAGTAATTCTGTTTTAAGCACCAGGGAGAGCTCTATTAAACACATTATTTGTCATACAGGCAATTCTGGTATGACACATTTTAAGCTGTCACGAGCAAAAAGTAAGAGATATCAATCTGTGTTATCATAGACTTTGCCCACTTCAGCTGTAGGGAAGAAATCATAAAATCTGGCAAGTGAATAAGCAACCAATAAGCACAAAATGGATGTTATATTTTACTGCCAATCCCAAGAGGAATAGAAAGAAACACAGAAGTTGGACTTCTCTATGTGTCGAGAACACTTACTACTCCAAATGCATAGACAGATGGAGAATAGGAAAATAGCCTGTCACACCTGGTCCCAATATTCATAGCTTACTAGCCAGGGTAAGACAAGCCCTATGGCCAGTGAAAACTGGAAGAAAGCTTTGTGCTTCTACCAGAAAGAACACTGACTCAAATCTCCCCCTTCCTGGTCCCTTAGCTAGCCCTGACAGACTAGACGAAAAGGCAGGATGCCTCTAAAGGCCATTTGCGGAGATTCAAGAGCAGATGAAGGATCTGCCTTCATGTCTTCTGCTTGAGAATTTCCAGAAGCAATTGGTGGGCCTCTTTGGGAGACAGGATGCTGGATTAGATGGGCTATGGCCTGATCTCTTATGTTCAATGTAACTCTCTCTAATCTTGTCCTGCGCTACTCAATACATAGGTACGTATTTGCATGACTCAAGTGCCCACACCAAAAGCAATCCAATATTCCATATTTTATCTTCCAGACAACATTCAGAAAAACACAGTTTAGAAATCTGGTTCAAGCAGCACAATGTTAGCCTAGCCTGGATTTGTTATGTAGTGCCAACCTCTAAGCCAAGTCTGACTGTGGATGGTGGAGCTGACATGGGATGTATTACTGATAGCTGGGTTTTCCCATCCAGCACCGGCCAAGGCATTAGGGTGGGGTGCTGCTGTTATCATTACAAACACTATGCCTTTCACTAGGAAACTCCTCCAATTTGGGTAGTCTATGATGACCTTTACCTTGCATTGGGTGATCAAGACTAATTGGAGATGTTGTTGCTGTACTCTCCACCCTGCTGGCCAACAGCATCCCTGACTGAGCTGCTGGACATAAGACTTTAGAATGGCGGTGGAGAACCCCAGGACTATGGTTTAGGAGGACCTAACATACATGCAGAGACTGTTTTATCCAGACCAGCTCAGATTTAGTAAGCTCCATGATAGTCATGGAACTGTCTCAATTTATTGCTGTCCCAGCACATGAGGGAATATACCCTTGATTTAGTTTTTGACTCAGATTGTGTGTGTAGTATCTTGGATATCTTGCTGTCATGGTAAGGTCACCAGCTGATTAGGTTTGCTTCAGAGACAGTACTCTCCTACAGCAAGGGTGGGGAACACATTAAAATGGCCCACCCTCAAAAGACCTATGAAATCTAATGGATTTCTGAGTACACTGGGATTACTTCCAGAGACCAGAGGCAGTGATCCTGTTGAGACTCCCAAGGATTTGTGGAATACCAAGACACAATGGGCAACCAACATGATGGCCCCCAAGTGCTTTCTCTGACATTGTGGAGCTCAAGTCAGGAGATGGCTGGAGTGCACATGGTCATGAAGGTAATAAAGAACACATGAGAGCATATAATTGCACCTACACTATGGCAATGAAGACTATGAAAAGCTTATTTCATAGTCTTCGCTGCTTTCTCAAGTAGCCACCTATCAGAGCTATTTTGAGTAGTTAAGGTGCTGCTATCATCTGCCCTTGGTCATCCACTGTTAGAATCCTTGATAAATTTGCAGGGAACTTTCAAGATAAAATCACCTGACTTCATGCTGACTGAAGTGCCTCCACTGAGGTACTTCCTGGTTAGGCGTCCAGTGAACTTTTTTTTGTTTTGTTTTGTTTCTTTGAGACCTGAGGATGCGGACAAGAGATTTGTGACTGTCTGGCCTGCTATATGTTCTTTGGATCCTTGTCCATCTTGGCTTTTTAGAGCTAGCTAGAGGAGGTTGATTGAGTGGATTCAGACAGTGGTGAATGCATCTTTAGATGGGGTGATCCCATCCACCTTGAAAGAGGTAGTGGTTTGCCTGCTCCAGAAAAAGTCCTCCGAGAGGTCTGTTTTAACTACACCTGGGAAAGGTCCTGAGAAGCATGATAGCTGTACAATTCCAAATATTCTTAGATGAAACTGATTATTTGGACCCATTTTAGTCTGGGTTCAGGCCAAGGTCTGGGACAGAATCAGTCTTGGCAGCCCTGAAAAACCTCTTACGGAAGAGGAACAGATAAGTGTGACTCTGTTGATCCTCCATCTTTTAGTGGCTGCCTCCGTGGGATGGGAGTGGACATTGTGTAACAGTGCTTCAGCAACTTGGCACCTGAGCTGTGGGGTTGCACATGGTGCTATTTTATCCCCAATGCTATTTAACATCACTATGATGCCACTGGAATCATCAGAAGTTTGGGAGTGAACTGTGACCAGTATGCAAACGACACCCAGCTCTCCATTACATCCAAGTCAGGGAGGCCATGACATTCTTGGATCAGTGTTTGGATGCAGGGATAGGCTGGATGAGAGCCAAAAAACCAAAGCTGAATCTCAACAAAGACTTTGTGGGTGGGTGGTACTCGTAATTGTGAATTTGCCTGCTTTAGGTGGGGTTGTGCTCCTTCAGACAGAATAGATGCGTAATTTGGGCGTTCTCCTACAGTCACCATTGTCACTGGAGACCTAAGTGACCACTAGAAGTGCCCTTGCCTAGAAAGACATAGTCTGGCTCTTGTTGATGCTCTAGTAACCTCACATTTAGATTACTGTAATGCATTATATCTGGAGCTGCCCTTATACCTGATCTGGAAACTGCAACTTGTGCAAAATGTGGCAGTCAGGTTGCTGTGGGGACACCTTGTTGTGGACATATTGCACTGACTGTCAATTAGCTACCAAGTCCGATTCAGTGTTTTGTTTTTGGCATACAAGGTCTTTACTTGCTTAGTTAGGACTGACCTACTTTGTAAATTACATCTTTCAGCAGAGCCCTCTGAGATCATTAAGATCTTCAGGGGAGGTCCTGGAACAGGTAACACAAATTACTGAATGCCATCTTGTGACTATCCATGATTGGGCCATCTCTGTTACTTTCTGGAACAGTCTCCCTTCTGATATTCATGGGGCAGCTACACCTTTGGCTTTCAGGTATCAAATGAAGACCTATCTTTTCATTTAGGCTTTTCCAGAGTGAATATCCCCCAACCCCAATTTTAATAACACCTTTATATAACTGATGTTTTTAGCCGTTATTTATGGTCAAACAATGCTTGCAAATGGCTTTGAAATTATTATTTTAAATAATAACACTATTAGTCAAGTTTCAGTCCAACTGCCATGGATGCTCAGATCATTCTGAATTTAGATATGTAATCCCAATCGAGACACAATATGTTAATTTTAGATTTGTTTCTAAGCAATAGGCTCCATCAAATTAGTACTTAATTAGCCAAATACTGCTTATCAAAGCGGTCCTAGTTGCAGCATTATATACTAAAGAAGAATAACTGGGAGGAATAATATTTTTTAAATAATCTATGAACTGATCAAAATACCTTCAGTTTTTCCCTGAACAATGGCTTGTTCTACCCTTACATAATATTTTGAATCTCTGGAAAGGCATCTGCTTTAATAATAACGACTTTTATAATAAAGGCTTACCTTTGTTTGTTCACTGTCAGGATCTTCAAGCCAGCTATATGGATCACTTACTTTACAGCCATGATAGTCTTGTACCTATTTAAAATAATAATAAAGATTTATAATACCAAATACGAAGGATGTTGTTAAGCAGGCATGTAATTTTATCTTACTATCATGACAAAGAACAGCAGTGTCTTCCAAATAATTAGCTAAGAATTATTTGCTTATTTACCTTGAGAACTCTGAATGCAGAAGGATGCCTATAAAATACATGAAGGCAGAATCCCAACTGCCTTAAAAAAAAAAAGCTGTCTCTGTGACAGGAGGGGTGGGAAGCTGGCTGTTTATATAGCTAATGCATCCTGGCCTCAGATATTCAAAGCTACAGAATTAAAATTTCACATATTTTAAGGGCATCACAGTTACATGTGGACTGGTATTGTGTGATGGCTATTCCTCTTCAGGTCTTTTTCTTCCACATGCTGAAGCAAAAGAGTGAGGCCTCTCCCTGGGCAGCTCCATCCACATTGGGATGGAGCATGTCTTGGTACAGACAGCCAAAATGGCTACCCACACTGGGACACCAGTAGACCTGTTTTTTACCAGTGTTCCAAAGGCCCATAGAATGGAATGAAGAGTTGTGTGGAAGGGCACACAGCTCTTTGTTCTGGTCTAATAGAGGGATGCTTTTCGGTGGTGCATCAAAATGTGTCCCCAGGGGGAAGCAAGCCTAGGAACTTAAGTTCCTAGCACTCGCTGAACCTGGAAGTAGCTCCAGAGATCACACAATCTCAGGAGCCAATGCTGGGTGCTGTACCAGGACTGCGTACCAAACCCAGAAGGCTTATCCTGCTACTTTGTAGCTGTTCCTGCCATTGGACTGGTTCTAGGCTGGAGCAGTTCAGTTAGGTAACGTGAAAATACCATCAGTTTCTACCTAGTCCTGATAAGTACAATTTAGAACTTCTAAAAATAAAAGCTCAATCTGGCACATTAACCAATGTACAAAAGGTACAGGCTTTTAAAATTTTATCCCACGTCCAATTGCCTGTTGTGCTTTCCATACTGTGGAGCAGATATACTCAGGGATGTCAAAGTTACAAATCAAACTTTTGGGAATAGGCATTCGGATGCATCCATAATTTAGGCATTTGGATGGATTTGTAAAAAAATTGCTTCGGTTTTGTGTCAAGGCACTGAACTGGAAACACCAGGAAAATAGGGGAAAGTAACTGTAAATTAGAGAAAATCAAGTAACAGTTTAACAAAGAAGAGTCACATTGTAAAGTAAATATGTATCCCACCAAATCTACAGAGCGCCAATAATTTGTTAGTTTGACAATCAATGCCTATACGTGATTTTAAACATAGTAAAGTCCACTTGTTTCAGTTGTCATCAATGTACATTTCACATGGATAATGTGAACAGGTTAGATTCTGCTGTCTGGCATTACAAAGGGGTTGTTTTTTATTGCAATTCATGATTTCTGTTTAGAATGTTGTGTAGGAGTTCTGAAGGAAACAACAGCTTTCCTTGCAGAAGTTTTAAAGTAACATGAGAATGTTGCAAATATAACAAAAATATGATATTTGAAAGAAATGAAATTCTAGATTGGCAAAATCTTATTATTTCAATGCAATATTTCAACACCAGCCTCAGTGACTCATCTCCTTGTTGTCCTGAGTCTGCACTACCGCAATTTGCCCTGCTTAAGGCTATGATTGAAGATGACTCAGAACCTTGAACTAGTCCAAAATGTTTCAGCCTTATGGTTAATCACAGGCTGAATTCAAAGTATTGTCCTTTGAAGTCAGTTTCTCTCAATCAAATAGTACCAGTTTTATGTGTTTGGTTCATTCTGTAGATCTAAAAATTATGGACCCATGTGAGGAGTCAAGAACTGGGGCCAAGAAGAAAGTATTTACAGTTGTGGCTCTCACACTTTGGAAATCTCTTCCCACTGAGATCTAGGTGGATCCCTGTTGTCATTCAAACAAATCTCTGAACAAGTATTTCTTCACTTCTGTTCAATAGGGTGACAATGATTAATAATGCTTTCCTTGTTGATTTATTGTTTGTTTAACATGTCAATTGAACAGAAAACTACAGTATATAAACCTAATGAATACGGTAAATAAACCTGTGGTATATAAGGCTAATAAATTTGCCCCAGAAATTTAAGGTGCAATCCTACCCCTACCTCCTTGAAAGAACAATGAGACTTACTTAAGAGGGCACACTTACACAGAAGGAAAGCCCACTGAAAACAACACTTGGTTTTATATTGACGGGGTGTATAATTAGGGGTAAAATTATTGTGTTATCTACATTTGTGCCCAGCCATATCACTTCATAGTGTAACTGTACTATAATTTTATAGAAAATTTTAAACAGTATTAGTACTGCTATGGCTTCTTAAGTGCAAGATGCTTTTAGCATAAATCCTTTTTATCTGATTATCCCTTATTCTTTCAATATCCCTTGAAAACACTGATAGCTTCCATGGAAGATTTTTCTTGTTGGTTAAATAAAGGACTTAATATTTGATTGTAACTATTCCCATGCTATCTGGGGCAGGTACTATTCATCAAGTAGCTTACAAGCAAAGTAAAAGTATTTTCTTATAAAACTTTAAATTCCATCTTTAAAATACATGTTTCATGGATTTTATATGCAAACCTAAATGACAAATTGAGGAAATTATAGTACATTTTCTCAGTTCAAAAAAAAGAGAGGTAAGAATCCTTGTCTGTTTTTATAATGGCTAGTTTGGAATAAAAGGCACTTAGGTAGAAATAGAATTATTAGAAATAGTTGCCAATCTTTGATCAAATGCAGTTTTATGAAAAGGGTGTTCTCTCAAGAGAAGAGAAATGAAGGCTTACCCACACAGACCTCCTAGGGCTACTCAGCTGATCCCAAATTCTGGATAACCTACTGTCTGCCTCCAAAAAAATATCAGGATTTCCACAGTCCCTCCACGGCATGAATCCAAATGACATTGCTCTTGGTCATACAGAAACGGCCAGGTATCACAGGTTTTGCAGAATTATAAAAAGCAGAACTGCTTATGTGCTAAAACCTTTACAAAATAATCATACTCTTCTAAATAGGTATCATTGAGCAAGCTTTCAGTTTATCGTCCAAGCACAAAACTGAAACCACATGATTAAACAATCCTAGGAATTAGAACTCAAAGGAATCAAGAAGTTGCCAAACCAGAGTGATCAAACTATGGATGATCCTGCACTGGCTGGTATACTGGACCAGAAAACATATGAGGAGACTCCCTTCTGCACACTGCCTGTCTCTCTAACTTGGAGGTAGTACCTAGGCATCCATTTCAGTAGCCATTGATGCACCTGTCCTCCATGAATTTATCTAATCCTTTCTTAAAGCTGGTTGGTGTCACTACCTCTTTTGATAGTAAATCCCATTGACCAATAACCCTCTGGGTGAAAAAATACTTCCCCTTGTCCATCCTAACTCTCCTGCCTATCAATTTCATAGAGTGCCCCAGTTCTAGAATTCTGTGACAGATAAATGATTTTTTTCTCTAACTACCTTTTTAACACCACACATGATTTTATATACAGTTGGACCCCCGTATCCACCAATTCGGTAACCATGGTTTCAGTTAACCATGCTTACCGGATCAGGCCTTGGATCCCTCGCGGGACCATAAGGGAAAAGCACCCAGAACTGGAAGGCCTATTACAGCCTCCAGAGTGTTGGAATAGGTGTGTGACACCACCAGAGCCCATTCCAAAATGTAAGGAGGCATTTGGGAGGCGAGCGGGAGACATCCAGTGGCATCACACACCTATTCCAATGTTCTCCAGAAGCCAAAATAGGCCTTTCAGAGGCCAGAAAAGCAGTTCCAGTTCAGGGGTTGCACAACCCCAGAACAGGAAGGCCTGTTTGCGATGATCCACAGTTTCAGTTAACCACAGCAGGAGTTGGAACGTATCCCCAGCAACTATGGGGCTCTGACTGATAGCAAATGTGGCCACACAATAGATTTATAAAAGTGAATAGACACTTGCCAATTTGTTTTCAGTTTCTTTCCTAATTACCTGAATTTGCTTTTTTCACTGCTGTTGCACACTGTGTCAACATCTTCACTGAGCTGTCCACCAGAATCTTAAGTTCCTTTTCTTGGCCTGTCTCCCTCTTATTGGTTTCCTAATTTTGGGGAAATTTCCTTTATGAAAGCTTAAGGTCTCTGGGTTAGATTGTGTCAACAACTTGGTCACTGTTCTCTATTGAATCGGTTACATTGACAACTTGTACCAGATCCTGGGCATTATTTAAGATCAAGTCCAGGATCCCCTTTTCCCTGGTTGGCTCCACAACCAGCTGCTTTAGGGAACAATCCACTGAATCCAGAAAAGGGCTTCCTAGATAAGTAATAGATATTTAGAAAGGAAAATATCAGCAGGTATAACTTGCAGACCATTATATACAGCATTTAATCTATTTTAAGTATAGGAAGGCTGGTCCAGAGGGTTCAATTGTTTGAACACCATAGGAGAAATTCTAATTCAGCAAGAAAGAATAAGACACCATTCATGTTTACTTTTAATCACCAACACTGTATTTAAAAAAGCTTTATTGCCTTTGTTATAAAGCTTACCTAGCAGAAGCATCTTGCTAGAATGAGATTTTTGAACTGCATTTCTAGTAAGTGTGACCAGACCATTAGCAAAATCTGATTTTGTAATTCATAAGAAAATGATTAAGAATAAAGCCAACATGGGGGCAGATAAAATGTGGTGGTGGAGTGGATGGTAATCACTATGGCTTTGGAATAAACACTTAAAAGTTTATTCCAGCTTCAGTTCGCTTTCAGAGTGACAGAATAAGTCAGCAAAGTGACAAGCTTTTTTTTCAGTGTTAAATAACTCTGAAGATTCACCTTTAGGATACATAATGTAGAAAGAAAATTACTGGTCACTTTGCTGATGTGTTCTCTCACTCTGAAAGTGGACTGAAGCTGGAGTAAACCTTAGGTGTGACCACAGCCTATGTTCTGGAGTAACCTAATGGCACTAGGGCAAATTAATCACTGTGGTCAAGATATTTCTTGGATAGGAATAACTTGACCACAGTGATCCATGCTCTGGTAACCTCCAAATTAGACTACCGTAGTGTGCTGTACATGGGGTTGATCCAGAAGCTGGAACTAGTACACAATGTAGCAGCTAAACTGCTGATGGGAATTTCAGGCCAAACAACATGCTGGTCCTGAAAGATTTGTTACTGAGTCTGGTTCAAGATGATGTTAGCATATAAAGCCCTAAACAGCTTGGGTTCCAGGTGCCAGGCACTAAGATCTCAGGGAGAGGACCTGCTTGTAGTTTCTTCTGTCTTAGAGGTCCTACTCTCTGGAACAGCCTCTCTCTGGAGGTTTGCCAGTACCTAAATTATATGGGGTTTGGTGCCTGCTTAAAACGTACTTCTTCGCCCAGTCTTTGATGTTTAGCTCCCTCTGCGTGTAGTCCTGGCAGGGAAGGTGGGAGGGAGGCAAGGGGAATTAAACTGTAAAGATGTTTAAGGATTTTAAAAATGTATTAATATTGTTGTGACCTGTCCTGGGATCTTTTGGTGAAGGGCTGGATATAATTCTTAAATAAATAGATAAATATGTCAGCCTGAACCAGACTTCAGGCTTCACGAACAGCTCAAAATGTGATGTTGTGTAAATGAATAAATCCACCACATAAAAAGACATCCCAATGCCAACTTCCGAAAAATATTTGTTACTGCCTGAACAACAGGTTTTGGTGACTTATGTGTAATGAGTCAGATGTGGCAATGCCAAATTTTGAGTGCCAGTAAACCAAGCACGTTTCCCCCACGTGCAAATTGCTCCAATCTTCTTGTTACACATCTGCATAGAACCGTCTCTGGCTCAGTGGCACAGCAAGTATCTGGAAAGCAGAGGGTCCCCAATATGACACACATACGCACGCCCTGTCTCCCCAGGGGGAAAAAAGTAACAGAAAAATACTTCTGAGCCGGCTGTGAAAACTGCTTGGTGGTATCCATGTTGTCACCAGGGGTCAACCGTGACCGGAGGGTACCAAGCATCAACATATTCTTTCTGAGCAGAAGCCTAATGGGCCCCACTCATTGGCTCATGCTTGACAACTTAGGAACTTGGGTCTCATTTTTTGCTTTCTCTACTGGCTTTAGAAGGAAGGAAGACCGCACCTGTGCGTGTTCAAGCATCTGGCCTTCCTACCCGCACAATACCTGTTCCCCGTACCCCGAATAGCCCTCACGGTTACGATCAGGAAGCTCATAGGGCGCAGGTGTGATGTCAGCCTCTTAATCCTGCCAGCCTCCGAGGGGTCAGAAAGAGGGCGCTAAAAGCAGGAAGGCGGCCGGCTCGGGAGCTGTCCCGAGCGGATCAAGCGGCAGGAGGGTCCCCCACCCGGGACCGGGTTCCAGAGAGAAGAGGAGCAAGATCGGGGATCCGGTGGGCACCCCTCGGGGGAAGCGGGCCGGTACTCACAGAGGTCTCGTCACGAAACACCTCGGGATACTGGAAAACCTGCATGATGCTGCTCTTGCTGCGGGTGGCGAGGGAAGGAAGGCAGCGCCTCGGCGGTGCACGGGCGGCCAAGGGGCGGGATGCAGGAAGAGGAGGAACTGGGCAGGGCGAAGCGGCGGCGGCGGCGCTCAGCTTCCCTTGCAGGGCTAGGAAAAAAGAAAACCGGGGGCGGACGGGCACCGCCGCGCATGCAAGCGCTCCTCCAACCACGGGCCCTCCCATTCCCCCCTCGACGAGGAGTCGCCGACGCCTCCCGGCAAGAGAGGCGAGAAGAGCAGTCGAGCGAGCCGCACGGCTCCCCCTGCCGTAAGGCACCAGAGAGGCTCGGGGGCGCCTTCCCGCCTCTTCCGTCCTTCCTCCTCCGTGTGCCCGCCCGCCTGCCTGCCTGCCTGCCGTCGAATAACCTGATGCGTCCTCCTGGGAAAAAGGCATTCCCAAAGCGCTATTAGCAAGCCCCCCCGCCCCGTTTCGAAGAGGAAGGCTTACAAGAGTGCAGATCTGTAGGGACTTGTCCTGTGCCGGCTATTCACACCTGCGTTCACACTTGAGCTTGAATCCACTTTGAGACCGCTTTCCAAACGAGAGAATGAATCAACTAAAGAGACTAGTCATTTCCCGGGCTCTTTATCTAATCCGAAGGTGGCTTTTCCAAGTGAGATAACCCTGAAAGAAAACAGCTTGATCCTTTGCTGATGTGTTCCCGCCCTGAAAGTGAACTGAAGCTGGATTAAAACGCAGGTGTGAACGCAGCCCATGACTAAGAAAGGCAGCCTCCCCAGGCCTGAACTTTGAGATGTGTTTGTCCTGTGTGATCTGCCACTGCTGCGGCGCTTATGGTGGCCTGGCAGGAGCGGTTCTATGAGGGTGGCTGGCACCTCTCAGCTGCCCATTGGCATTTTGCCTTTTCTGACTTTACAGCCCGATCTGTAGAATTGCACCTGCATTCTGCTTTGTACGATTAGATTGCAACCCTTGAATCTTGTTGCCTTAAGCACAATCACTCTGCTTTAAGTCTTCCCGCTGAAAAATGTAGGACAAAAGCGTCGTGGCCCATATTCCTTGCAAAGAGCAGCTGAATATCATTCCCCATTTTTATGCTTTCAGCAATTCAGTAAGGCGGGCAGGTTGGACTGAGAAAGGCAGTAACTGGCTCAGTCGCCAGGCAAGGAGCACTTAGGCTCACCCTGTTGATTTTTAAACCCTTAGAATTAAAACCTTCCAGGAGGAATTCATGCATTGACTGTTCAAACTGCCTGGATTTTCTAATGTGTTCTGAAGATGAGCAAATTGCCAATCTTCTAATACAAAGGTGATATATGATTGCTCTGGGATGAAGTGAAAGCAGTTTGTAGATGATAAAAGAAAATGCTGCTGCTTTATTCCTGTAGATGCCAGGAGCCCAGTAGATTCATACTCCACCTAGTAAACCTTTTGTATCTGATGACAGCAATTAAGAATGCACTGTAGGTCAATGCTGGGTTACCAATGTTGCCTGTTAGTTTTGTGTGCTTTACTATCAGTGTTAAAGTAATAAATGAAATTCACAAGTCTTCAGGTTTTTCTTGCTTTAGTGACTTTCCAGAAGGCTTCAGATTAAATGAAGCATTTAACATCTGCATATCTACTTAGAATCCTAAATTCAGACAGGCTTTTTCCTAGTAGTGCAGCTTTAGCTTTCTTCTGTCTTCTTTTTCTGTATACAGTACAGGAAATAGCAGCTATGGTACTGAAAAAGACAAGGAAATAACTAACAGAGAGTGTAATAATGCTCTCTCTACACAAGCAAAACAGCAGCCCAAAATCATCCTGGCGCTTTCTGCACTTACCTTAATTCTGGAATAAGGGTCCATGTAGTGAGCTTTCAGGGACCCATTCATCCACATGCTGTAATATGTTCCCCAGAGGCTCTTAGTTTAGGGAACTTCACACTCACAATCTTTTGAGCACCCAAAGTTCTGCCTCAAAGCCTGCATGTGTTCCAAGGCTGGGGAGTATGCTGGTCTGGACCAGTGCCATCATGTAGATGGCACTGTTCCTTCCAGATCATGCCTTTCAACGGTCAGAACCAGCAGGCCTGTTCTGGCTGCCCTGATTCTGGCCATAGGCTTTTCAGTGCAGAAAGAGCCATAGTGTTCTCCATTTTCTAATCTACCTGTATGCTTCATTTCCTGGCTTCATTTGATGACCTCCTCTGGGAGAGAGACAAGGGGAATGCAACCCTGTCGGTTCTCCTGGACCTCTCAGCAGCTTTTGATACCAGCTTTTGACAGTGGTATCCTTTGGGAGAGGCTATGGAGTTTAGGAGTGGGAGGCAGTGATTGGCATTGGTTCCGCTCCTATCTCCAGAAGCAATCTCAGATAGTGGTCATAGGAGATAGTGATTTGACACCCTGGGAACTCACTTGTGGGGTTTCCCAGGGGCAATCTTATCTCCCATGTTATTTAATATCTATATGAAGCCACTGGAAGAGGTCATCAGGAGATTTGGAGTGAGGTGTCATCAATATGCAGATGATACCCAGCTCTATCTCTCTGTGCCATCTGAATCAGAAGACGTGGTAGAAGTGCTTGACAAGTGCCTGGAGGCGGCAATGGGCTGGATGAGGGTCAATAAATTGAAGCTGAATCCAGAAAAGATAAAGATGCTGTGTGTCATGGGGTTTGGGGTCTGTGTAGTTGGGAGACACCCTGTCCTTGAAGGCGTTGCAATGCCCTGGAAGGGACAGGTGCGTAACTTGGAGGGACTCCTGGATTCTGCGCTGATGCTTGAAGCTAAGGTGGACAACGTGGCCAGGAGTGCCAACGCCCAACTCCGGCTGGTGCGTCAACTGAAGCATTGTTTGGACAGAGATGATTTGGCCACAGTTATCCGTGCTCTGGTAACCTCTAGGTTGGACTATTGTAATGCACTCTATGTGGGGCTGCCCTTGAAGACGGTTTGGAAGCTGCAGCTAGTGCAAAATGCAGCCACCCAGGTGCTGACCAGGACAGCTAGCCAGATGCACTTCACGCTGGTTTTAGAAGGGCTGCATTGGCTGCCAATTTACTACCGAGCCCAATTTAAGGTGTTAACTTTGACTTATAGGGCCCTAAGGGTGCGTCTTCATGGCATAGTTATCTCGAATTCAAAACGTTTTGAGTTCGCGCAGTTCAGACGGCACTTTGGATTAACACGGTATTTCCGTGTTAAAGGACGTTATCCCAATTAGAAATAAATCCTGATCTCAACAGGTCTCACTCCGGATCGTGCGTCGATACGTGTTTCCTTTTTAACTGTGTGGACAGTATCGTTCCGGGATGAGATTCAGTGTTAAGGCTGTCCTGCCCCCCCAATCGCACTGTAACCAATAGCTGAACGTATTAGAAGCACGTCATGTTTAGGGTTTCCTTCATTGAAAAAATCCACCCTCAAACACCCACTATAAACCTCCAGTCCTTAAAGCTGAAACACTGTATCAATCTAAGCACTTCACACCTTAAAAACAATGTTGCAATTTTGCGCAATTTCAGACCTTTGAAGGTTCGGAACAGTTGCTTTCAGCCCCCTTAAGGGTGAGAAGGCTTGTCAGCCACTTAGTCCCTTGAAGGGTGAAAACAGAATGTCAACCGCTTTGAGCCCCCTCTAGGCTACTTTGCCTCTGCCTGTGGTCACACCTAAGGTTTAATCCAGTTTCAGTTCACTTTCAGAGTGAGAGAATACACCAGCAAACTGACAAGCTGGTTTTCTTTCAGGGTTAATAACTCAGAAAATCCACCTTTAGACTAGATAATGTGGAAAGAAAACTACTGGTCACTTTGCTGATGTGTTCTCTCACTCTGAAGGTGGAGTGAAGCTGGATTAAACCTTAGGTGTGACCACAAGCCAAGGTTTTAATCCAGCTTTGGTCCCTGTGAGGTGGGGGGCGGCTGTGAGAGTTCAGAAGGGAGCTGTGACTAGCCCAAGGTTACCCATCTGGTTTCATGGAGGAAGAAGAGTTGGCTTTTCTACCCTGCTTTTCTCACTTATTGAAGGGGACTCAAAGCAGCTGACAAACCTTCTGTTCTTCTCCCCACAACAGAACACCCAGTGAGAGCTCAGAAGGGAACTGTGACTAGCCCAAGGTTACCCATCTGGTTTCATGGGGGAAGAAGAGTTGGCTTTTCTACCCTGCTTTTCTCCCTTATTGAAGGGGACTCAAAGCAGCTGACAAACCTTCTGTTCTTCTCCCCACAACAGAACACCCAGTGAGAGCTCAGAAGGGAACTGTGACTAGCCCAAGGTTACCCATCTGGTTTCATGGGGGAAGAAGAGTTGGCTTTTCTACCCTGCTTTTCTCATTTATTGAAGGGGACTCAAAGCGGCTGACAAACTTTCTGTTTTTCTCCACACAACAGACACCCTGTGAGGTGGGTGGGGCTGTGAGAGCTCAGCAGAGATCTGTAACCAATGGGCTCTCCGTATTGTAGGCACATCATTTTTAGGATTCCCTTCCCCAATAGCTTGCTTTCAAATGATTTTATTGAAAGAATCCACCCACTACCTCCAAAGATACTGTAGCAAGTCGAAGTTTCACTTTTGCGCAGTTCTGAACTTTCAAAATGAAAGGAAAGGGGAGTCCCCGGGGAACTTTCCCCGCTCTCGGAGTTCCCTCCCGGCCATGGGGGGAAGAGCAAGCGAGGAGCCCCCTTCGCCCTCTTGTCCACCCCTTGGCTCTCCTCCTCTGTGGGGCAAAGTGGCGGCAAAGCGGGGGAAAAGCGGCGGGGGAGCCCCAGGGAGAAGCCGCTAGCGCCGCAGCGCCGCAGCGCCTGGATGAATGGATGGATGGATGGATGGATGGATGGATGGATGGATGGATGGCGCGGTGGCCGCCGGAGCCGCCGGGGGGGGAGGCAGGGGTGGCCCGGGCTGCGAGCGCGCTCTGGCAGGCCGGGCAAAAGGCGCCGAGAACGCGGCAGCGGCGGCGGAGCGGCTCTGCCACTGGGCAACGAGGAGCCCCAGGGCGAAGCCGCCCGCGCTGCAGCGCCAGGATGGATGGATGGATGGGTGGATGGATGGATGGCTGCTGCTGCTGCTGCTGGGAAGGGGGAGGGTGGAATCCCCGGCGAGCATGACGCAAAGAGAAGGGAGGGTGGGATCCTGGCAGGGAAAACCAATCACAGGAGAGAGTGTGGGCAATGGGCAGGAGGACAATGCTGCCGTGTGGACTCCGAGTATTGATCCCGCGTTAAGGCTGCCATCGGAACCGGATCAACTTGCAAGTCGTCTGGACAGCTTTGTTCCGTTTCTTTTATTTCGAATTCTTTAAACTGAAATAACACATGCCATGAAGACGCGCCCTAAATGACTTGGGCTCCAAGGAATGCCTTCTCCCATACCGACCTACCCGTACCCTAAGATCTGCAGGGGAGGCCCTCCTGGTTGTAACACCACCTTCAGTAGTGAGGTTAGTGGGCACCCAGGAGAGGCCCTCCTCAGTAATGGCCTGCAGGCTATCGAATAATCTCCTCCTTCTCTGTTTACAGAGTTATGTTTGAAGTGGAAATCTGACATTAACTGAAAATCACTTAAGTCACAAGTTTACCTATTTACTCTGGCCTTTGGCTGGGGAATGTTACTGTTTTTAATGTGTTCATTTAATACTTTGTTTTTATTGCTGTAACCCACCCAAACAATAACTGAATGAAGAATGTTTTCATGTTTTCCCTCTTGGCTGGTCACTTCAGTTTTATCAAGCCTTATCATGTTTTATCATACTGTTTAACATAATAGTATGATTTGTTGGTATTGAACTTGTGCTTCTGGAAGTTGTCAAGAGGTGGCAGCAAAATCACATTGTTCCTGCATCCCTCAGCCCCTAGTCAAAGCATTTCAATTGAACTCAGGGTTTCTGTCTTTCAATTGCAGCTGGTTCACACCTAAATTTTAATCCAGTTTCAACCTACTTGCAGAGAGAGATAATCAAGTGGCAAAGTAAAAAGCTGTTTTGCATTTGGCTTTATCTAACTCAGACCATCCACCTTTGGATTAGATAAATGTAGAGGGGAAAATGATTTGTCACTTTGCTGATGGGTTCTTTTACTCTGAAAATAGACTGAAACTGGGTTAAAACTTAGGTGTAAATGCATCATTTTTGGTGTTCTAAATCAAGAATAAAGTAGTATGACTGGTATTAGCTAACAAAGGTTGTGTTCCCATTCAACTTCTAAAGAGTGTTGAAGTCATTTTCAAAGCTGCCAATTCTCACAAGAGCAGACGAATCTGCAGTTTCTGAGGATTAAGGGTTTTTCCCCACTGGCCTCACTTAATCCGGATCTAAGATGATCTAGTAGATCCAGATTAAGGGAAGTACCCAATGCATTTCCATGGGTAGTCTAGCACCCAATAGCAATGGGTGCTAGCTTGCTTGCAGTGGAAATGCAGGAGCACCCATGTGGCAAATCCAGATCTACCCACAAGGGGCCCACCTGTCACCCCAGGTGTTTGGGGGGACAGGGGGTGCAATCTCCGTAGATGTTCCAGAGATTCTTCAAAGATCCTCTGGAGAAGCTGCGGAGAATCTGCAGAGCAATCTGCCACAAATTTGGAAGATTCTCCAGAGCCTTTCACAATGGCATTGCTATCACATGGGGTCCTCTTCAGAGTCTGTGCCATTCTTCGAAGGCACCTTCGGAGGAACTTCAGAGAATGTGCACAGGCTTCGAAGCTTTGAGTTTCGGGCGGTGCCCCCCCGCCAAGCTGCCCATATACCCCATTGCCCATATATCCCCGGTGCCCCCCCCAAGCTGCCCATATATTAGGCTCTGCATAATCCAGATTTTATGCCTAATGGGGTCTACAGGGAATCCAGATTATAGTTCCCGAAAGACCCATATGATCCAGATTTCCCTAGAACAGGTGGAAACAAATGTGGCTCTAATCGGGTCTGTAGTGGAAATGGGGTCTTCCTGCTCTGAGCCTAATGGGTTCTTAGTGCTAGTGGAAAAACACCCCCGGATGTCCCAAAATACAGATTATCTGTATTTGAATCAAAAGACCTCTTGCTGTAGGATTTATAAATAATCCTCATTATTTGTCAATTGAAACACATGAGGTTTTTTAGGGACTTCTCAGTTTCCTTGAGCCAATGAGAAGGCATGATTATCGGCTAAAGGAATCCTCTGCTGGCTGAAAGGGGAGGGAACAGAGGAGGAGTGGTAACAAAAGATCAGATGTATCAGGCTGTGATTTACAAAGTATCTGATTTTAGAAAGAAAGAGAATCTCACAGTGGTTGGCTTCCCTCCTCGGGTTCCTCTCCCCTCCCTTCCAGGATTGGCCTCTCTCTCTTAGTACAAAGTAACAGAGATCAGATCTCTACACTGGTTGATGGGGCTGGTTGAAAGGGGAGGGGAAGGAGGTGAAAATGAACCAGATGTATCAGAAGGGAGATTCAACTTTTGCTTTTAAAACGTTTCTTCCTTAGTGCTGTAGGAACGCTAGAGTATTCCCCTATACAACAGACTGTTTCATTGTAACAATTCAGCCACTTCACACCTGATAACAATGTTTCCTTTCCCACACATGCAAGCCTAAAGACTGAAAGAGGCAATCCTGTGGAATTCTGGCTGTTTCCGTCCTTCCATCTTTAAAAAGAGAAAGGGGGGAAGCTGCTGCAGGAACTGGGAGATGTGTGTATGTTTAAGTGTGTGTGTGCAGGTGGTGGCAGTGGCTGCAGAGTGAGCCAGTCAGCCAGCCAGGGTGCTTTTTTCAGGGTGAAGCTGCTGCGGGAACTGGAAGATATGTGTTATGTTTAAGTGTATGTGTGCAGGTGGCGGCAGTGGCAGCAGCAGAGTGAGCCAGCCAGCTAGTGTGCTTTTTTCGGAGGAACCCCTGCTGGGGATGGTGGCTGAGGAGATGGAGCGGGCAAACAGGGCTTGAGTTGCCACTGCTGCTGTGTGCCCTGGGCAAAGGGGAGAGAGGGGTGGGGAAAGGCTGAGGAGGGGAAAGAATTGCTTTCCCCAATCCGTTTTTGAATGGGTTTTAAGTGTTTAAGAGTGGGGACACAAAATCAGGGTTGAATCCAATTGCCAGATGCTCCTTTGCTTCCTTTTAATGCGCTTTAACATATTGATGTAAATCCCGATGTAAATAGCTTTGTATATAGCGCTTTATTCCTTGAATGGGAACTCGCCCAAGTTGTACTTAAAGTTAAACCCTAAACATAAGCCCTAAAGAAGATTTGTTCTCAAGAATCAATATTTAGTTATCAATATTGTTCCTATTTAAAATTGTTTTAACTACCCAAAGAAAATCAAGATGGTAGTGCTCTGGTAGTACAAGTGAGGATTTTTTTTCCTTTAAAAAAGAAGTTAATTTGATGGTTAAATCTAAAACACATTAGAATATAAAACTCTTGAGAAATGAAAGGATATTTCTGTACCTCATACTGACTTAATTTCATATTTAAGAAGTGAACATTATCTGAAGTGGGTTGCATCAAGAGAAATGGAGGAAAATCTTCCATGCAGTGGGTATTTAGAGACTGTTGCTTATAGAAAAATGAATGACTATGAACTATCACTTGCATTATTCTTCTAGCTAGGACTGGCACAGAATGGTGAAAGTTGGAGCTCATAAACATCTGGAGGACCACAACTGGGCAACTCCAGATTAAATGCTATCAACCTTTTTACACAAAATCACATTCTTTAAGGTCTCTCATTTTGTCCTTCTTTTTCACTTCTGGAACTTTTATCTGATCAATCACGATTGCAGTCTTATCACACTTAATTCTTTATGTCAACAGGACTAAGAAATCTGCACAAGTATATATAGGATTCAAGACTTGTGTGCTCAAGATCAAAATACATAGAAGATTATGTCTGCTGCTTTTATTTTTGTCTTTTTTCTTAGGAAATATACAATATTTGTTTAAGGACAATGTTTGCTGAAGGCCAGTTCTGCTTGTTATATATCAGATGAACTTGCCAAATATTGCAGTTTGTTTAAAGATATATGCTATCTAAACCCTATAAGGAATAAACGAATTATGTAAAGAAAAGGACCTTGATATGATGCATGAGATTTGTATACGTACGCAATGGTAGAATCATTTTGAAATAGGCAGATATATGATAAACAAGAGTAAACAAGTTTTCAACTTGAACTAAGGTAAGTGCTAGTTCTTAGTAATTTTGAAAATTGCTTTTGGAAATAAATTATACAGAAAAGTGATACAGGAAGGAAAATGTAAGGACTGGAAATCTTGGTCAAAGCATATCATTCTAATGTGTTACAAACCAATTTAATTTAAAATGAGCAATAGTAGTTTCATTTTTATTATTTTTTTTGTCCTGGTTGTGGCAACAGGGTCCCTCAGTTCACCTCAGTTTCCACTCTAGCTTCAGTCCACTCTTAAGAGTGGAAGAACCCATCAGTAAAGTGAACAGTCATTTTCTTCCCACATTATCGAACCTAAAGGTAGATCTTCTGTGTTAGATAATGCTGACACGTTCTCTCATTCTGAAAGTAGACTGAAGCTAGATTAAAACTTAGGTATGAATGCAGCCTGAATGGAATGCTGGACCTTTATTCTGTGTTCTCCTAGCAAACACATTTATTGTTAGTAAAATGTGGCTTCACTATTCTTGACTTGCCAGAACATTTCAAATAGAAAGCTTAATATTGTATTGTATTGTTGATGTTCAATCATATCCAACTTTTTGTATCACCCCCAAGTAAATATAAGCAATCTGTCATATTTTATATAGATTATAATCAAATTACAATTTATTTACATTAATTGAAATTTAACCTTTCCTGGATTGTCATTTAGGAATTTAGTGGGCAAATATTTTGATACACCCTTATAGTACTGTTCCTTACTTCCTCCTTTTTTTCACAGCCTGGTTTTGCTTTTTATTGTTGGTAAAATGTGGCTTCACTTCTTCAGTTCTGGAAACTTTAATGACATCTGACTTCTAGGGTATCACTGATCCGACATACTGGGCCTCTACTCCATAGGTCTGGTGCACTAGATTTTCCTGCAGCACGATTTGACTAACTGATAACCAGGGCCTCTGCTTTTCTGTCCTATTGATATATACTCTGGTTGTCAGGTTCTCATCTCTCACATTCCTCTGGCTTTGGTAGACCAGTTTTCCAGGTTTTCCTTAGGTAGCAATTACTTTCATCATACAGTTCTACACTAAAATGGGTTTATAGTAACCAAACTATAGTATTAGGGAAAACATATTGTTTTGTTTTCTGGATGAGGAACTGAGGCACTGTTTACATGGTAGGCATTTAGTAGAATTGCCATACTTTGTGCATTCTTCACAGATGGGCTGATACAGAAAAGAATTGCATAATCCTGTAAAGTTGCAAAATCTACCGAGTTTTATGTCATGTGCTGTCTTTGGTCTTCAACAAATTAGCTCTGAGGAAATTAAGACCTCAACAGAATAAAGGTCCTGTGTACCAATTTAAATGATACAAAGTTAAGCCTGCCTGTTGAACATGGCAACATTAGAAGGGCACCTCCCAGCAACTTTGGTGGTTGACCAGACCATGGTCCAGTTTAGGGCTCTACCATCCTCATGCTAGTGTGGGCTAGCAGTGGTCCTGGCCTCTGTCATGAAATATGGACTGGGCTAAGGCACTAAAACAACATCCTATACCAGTATAGGTCTATAACTAATCTGATAGTATACTGGACCACAAAGGGATGTGAACAGCATGCCCCCATTGTTTGGTATACTATGGGAGATAATTTTCAGTAGTACTCCTGGGTCTGCTGTGAAACTGGCCAAGCCAGAGACACCGAAGGCTGGGAACTTTCATCTTACCACCACCTCTGGGGGCTCTCCAGAGGCAGTGATGAATGCTGGACTGGGACAGGGCATCCTGTTCTAGAAGCAACTTGTTTAAGCTTGGGGTAGGTTGCATGTTCTAGGATGAGGTGGTCTGTTCTGCCCTGGAACACTGCACAGAAATGTGGAAAGGGCCCTTGCAATTCCTAGGTGAGGCTGCACACGTTACCTGAGTTAGTCATCTGTCTGCTGCCTTAGTATTAAGTATTGCTGCTGTAGAAAATTTTCTGTTAATTAATGGTAAAAGCACGGTGGAAAGGGAGAAAGAATTGCTGCATTGGGATCTCTACCAGTTGCTCTTCAGCCTATTTTATATGGGGTTTTTTTAATACCATGAAAATATTTTCCAGAAGAAAAATATGACTTTGCCTAATCTTTTTTATCACAAGCTCACAATTCTGTGTTATGCAAGTTAGAAAATAAAATCTGTTATAAGCAAGGATATTTGACCCTGACCACAGACTTGTTATCCTTTTGCAAACAGTGGAAGCATTCCAATTGAGGCTTAGTGCTCTGCTATATCTGATATGCAACCAGCTAATATAGAAGCAAGCCATTTGGTACCTATATTTTTCTAGTCTTTGCATAATATTAAACTATTAGGGCTTTCATTAACTATAATAATAGTGACTCACTTCAGTTATGTAGAATTAAATGACTTTAAAAACTTTATATTCTCTTCTGACCACAAATCTGGTGGTCACTCAGCCAAGCGACTTAACTTACCTGCCTAATTTTAGAAATTGTGCATAATCACAGAATTTACGAATGCCCGCAATCCATTGCATTGTGTCAGTAGGTCTTAAACAGAAGTAGCTTGCAGAGTGCTTTTACAGCAATCATAACAGAAGCAGGTGGATTTGTTTTGAAGCCCCTGTCCTTTTCTGCATTGGCCTTATCCTGGATTATATCCTGGAATAGGGGCCTGCCAGTTGCAGCCTGGTGCAGACAATGGCAGGCATCACTAAGGGACTGCCTTATTATCCACCAAAAGACAGATGGCAGGCAATAAGAACATAAGAACATAAGAGAAGCCCTGCTGGATCAGGCCACAGCCCATCTAGTCCAGCATCCTGTCGCACACAGTGGCCCGCCAAATGCTCATAGGCATCTCAAGCAGAGACAAGGACAAACCTATTCCTGCTCTAGAATCCCAGCAAATGGCCTTAGAAGTGCCCCGATTCCCCCACACACACCTGAAAGATGCACCTAGGCATTCGTTCTAGTAGCCATTGATACATCTGTCATCCATAAATTTGTCTAACCCTACCTTAAAGCCATCTAGACTGGTAGCTGTCACCACCTCTTCCATAAGCCAATAACCCTCTGGGTGAAGAAATACTCCCCCCTGTCAGACCTGACACTCCTACCCATCAGCTTCATAGAGTGCCCCCTGGTTCTAGTGTTGTGTGATGGAGAAAATTTCTTTTCTCTATCCACCTTTTCTATACCATGCATAATTTTATATACTTCAATCAGGTCCCCTCTTAAATGCCGTCTCTCCAGACTGAAGAGGCCTAGACAATGCAGCCTGGTTTTGTAAGGGAGGTGTTCCAGCCCCTTAATCATTCTGGTTGCCCTTCTCTGCACCTTCTGTAGTTCCACAATATCCTTTTTGAGGTGTGGTGACTAGAATTGTACACAATATTCCAAATGTGGCCTCACCATAGATCTACCAACTATTGCCACATTTTCTCCACCAACTGTAAATGCACATATTCTTTGCTGTTATTAACTGATGTTAAATCAGATTTTTCACTTCCCAATGTTGTTTTTAATGAGTTCTTCTAAGTTACTTTTATTGAACACTGCAGTTTCATCTCCATTAACTGCCTGAGGTTTGTTAATGTTTCAGCTTCCAATGTGAATCTCACTTGTAATTGCTTTTCAACAAGTCTTCTCATATTAGCTGTATAAATGAAATGCATCCAGAAACAAGATGTATCTTCTTTTTGTGCATTTCTCCATTCTAAACTATTTTTTCCTCCCAGATGTGAGTTCATTAAAAATTTTCTTGTTCACTGAAAAAGTTTCTAAAAGGAATAATCAGATGTAATGCCAGGTCCTTTGGCCTTAATAAATTCTCTTTTGAAATTTGGATTTTTCCGATTCGAATTGAACTGAATTTTTGAATTTTTGAATTGACTCAAATTCAAATGCAAAAAATACATTTGTGCGCATCCCTACTCTGGACAGGGTAGATGTAGAGCCATTACAGCATTGCTGTGGTGGAACTGCCTCACATATCACAGGCAACCCCATCATAGCCCTGCTATTTTGCTCCTAAAAAGCACTTTTAACTATTGTTGGAAATCCAGTTCAGTTAGAATCATATCATCCAGTTGCCTCTTGAAATCTGCAATGGTTAGAAATAGTGCAAATTACAAAATTCACAGATTTTAAGAGAACCGCTAGTAGTTAATTTTAGTTCACTCATTTGCTGTGAGGCAGCAAACGAATGTGCACGTTTTCTGCTTTTTTCTTCCTACTTTGGATTGTGAAGGTAGGCCACAAGCTGTCACTTGTGAGTTTGCACCAGCACTCATGGTGCAAGTGTGGCCCTCTGTCCCCAAATTTATCTGTGATGGAATAGTATGGTTATAATCTTTCCATGTGGTTTTAAGTATGAACAGGGCCTAAGATTGCCCCATAGGATAAATGCTACTATTTCTTCTTAGTTTTCCATTTATACGATCTTAAGAAAAAACAGTTCTATCCTAAAGAACAAACCAATTCCCCATCTTTCATCAGAATAATGAGTTGCAAGAAGAGGAAGTTCATTCCTCGTGACCTCTTTGTATGGTATCTCTGTCTCCTATTGTGTGGATGGTTTCCCCTTGTACGCTTTGTTGGAATACCTTTGGAACACTTAAAACAAACATCTCCCTTTCTCTTCCCAAAGACAGTACAAGGAATATTAATGGTTATCTACCTGTGATAAGGCTGAGAGTCTCATTTTACATGACTTGAAAGGGTCATCAGTATTGTCAAGCTCAATTAACCTGTCTTACTCTCACAAAACAGAATTACACTTTTATCATATAGCTCAGAAAACAGTTCCGGCAGGCCAGACTGATCAAAGGTTATTTTAAACACAGAATCCCTCGAATAAACAGAACATGTACTTGTATTGAACGTATTGGCATTGGAGGGGGATTTATTTTGGGAGGGTTCTAATAGGTAGTAAAAGAGAAAGGAACAAAATTGTTAGATAATGGTATTAAGGACTTGCTTCCTGTTAAAACATAGAAATTGCACAGATGTGTAGCCCAGCTCTGTGCAGTAAAAAAACAAAACAAAAACCTGCCTTTATTTGTTTATTTATTCACCAAAAGGTCAGATCACAACAATAAAAAAATTTAAAATATAGAGAATATTCTTAAAGCATATTTAAATATAACCTTTCTTCGCTTCCTCCTTGGTAGGAGAGAGGATGCTAAACATCAAAAGCCAGGGTGAAGAGGTATGTTTTAACCAGGTACTGAAAACCATATAATGTAGGTGCCTGATGAACCTCCAGATGCAGGCTGTTCCAAAGTCTCGGTGCCACCTCTTGCACTTCTGAGAGAGGAGAAACTACAAGAAGGCCCTCATTTGTGATCTTAAGGCATGGACAGGTCTATACAGGAGAAAGTGCTCCTTCATATAACCAGGCCCAGGTCCTAGTGTTTAGTATGTTAGCACCAACACCTTGAATTGGACTCAGTAGTGAATAGGCAACCAGTGCAGTTTGTTCAGGACCAGCGTGATGTATTTCCAGCCAGAGGTTCACTTCAGCAGTCAAGCTGCTGCATTCTGCACTAGTTCCACTTTCTGGACATTACAATAGACTATTGCAGAGGTTACCAGAGCATGGATCTCTGTGACCAAGCTATCCTTATCCAAGAATGGCCACAGCTGGTGAATGAGTTGGAGATGGAGGTAGGCTGCTGCTGCTGCTGCTGCATGGGAATCAAATGACAACAAATAATCTAGGAGCATCCAAGATCACAGACCTGTTCTTGGGGCAACTCCCCCCCCCCAAACAGAACTGGCTATTTCTTAATTTCCTTGGCTTTTGTAAAGAACATTAATTAATTGCTGCTAGTCCCAGAACAAAATATGCTGAAGAACACAACTTTTTCTGAAGCATGCACAAATATGAGGAGGAATCACATAGTATGCACCCCCTTACTAATGCTTCACTCTTCCCTTGATACTGGAGGGATGCTCTCAAGTTAGTACTTACCTGCATATGTGGTTGGAGTGTGATGAGGTAACATTTTGGAAAGAACACCCAGGTTAGTTTAATCCTGGAAATGGCTATGGTCTGTCTGTTACTTGATTTTGATATCCTTTTTAAATGAATCTACTAAAAAAGACCTTGGACTTTGTTGGATACGAATGTAAAGATACGAATGTTGACAACATTCGTATATGTTATACACATCTGTATGCATTTTGTATGCATCCTATTTTATCCCATGTGCATCCTGAGTGCATCCCGTTTTCATTCCAAAATATAAGCACAAATGCATACAAATACATATATTTGTACAGAAACGTATGTAATATATACGTATCTGTACATTCGAATGATTTGAATAATTCAAATGAATGTTTCAGAACATTCAAAATCCATTTGAATGCCTAAATTCAAATGTGAAGACATTCAATTGAATTCGAATGTCAATATTCGATCAAATTCAATCGGATTTTGAATGTTTCAAATATTCGTGCACATCTCTAGATTGAACAGCATGACTGCGAGAATGCCATCCTGGCTTATGCCTTTTGTAGGTTGGATTTTCACAGGCCGGAGATCTGTGGGCACTCATGCAGATACATGTGTGTGTGGACATGAATATGAGCACATTGGGCATTCCAGACACCTGTATACTCTGATATGCATGTCAGTTAAAACATGCAAAGACAACACAGGGATCATTTCTCACATTATCACCTCCTAGAAGGATGTCCGGCTGCCGTCTGGAGGACCCACTGTCTCTCTCAGGTGCCCCTTTTCTTATGGCTGAACGTAGGGTGCCGCCAGATAGCAATGGAGGCAGCAAAGCAAGTTCGCTGTTTCTGTGTCTCGCTGTGGGGGTGGAGCATTCCCAGCCCCCAGCTTACTTCCAAATGCTCCACTGCTGTTGTGGGTGGCAGAGCTTCTTGTCTGCCTGACAGAAAGCTCTGGAGCAGGCAATTCAGGACTGGAAGGAGCATTGAATTTAAGGCAGAGCAAAGGGTGTGTCTTGAGGCACCCATAGTGCCTTTGCAAGTTGTTTTTCAAAAAAGAGCTATATCATACATCCTCCTCAGTGATGAAAAACGTGGGAAAATAGCTACTGGAATAAGTTTCATTTCTGACCTCTGAGTTTGATGTCAGCAACATGCATTATGATGAATTATGGAAATCTGTTAGGAGAATCATGTTATCGTGAATCCATACTGAGATTCCACATTAAAAGATGATTATTTTTCTAAGGTTTTTTTTTTAAAAAAAAAGCCTTGAGAGACAGCATTAAGCAGCTTCTCTGGACAAACTATTTACAACTAAGGTCACCATATAGAATCTAGGATAGGATGTATTTTTAAAAGTTGGAGAAGAGAGAATTTCAGTAGATGTTTTTTTTTCAAGGAGAACTTGCTGAACTTGCTTCTTCTAAAGAATTCTTAAAGACATAAGAACCCTGCTCTGGATTCTATATGTCAGTCGAACAAACTCAGGGAAAATCAAATTAAGTGAGCTGAGACTATAAATCTATTTTTAACAAATAATTTCATATCCTTTTAAAAACAATGTGATGAGCACAGGGTAAAGTAACTTAGGTAGAGATAGGTATAGTTGTAGGATAACTGTTATTGACTGGTTTAGGGGCATGGCTTATGGGATTCCAGAGGGAGAGGTAAGCTAGCTCAGTGGAAGAACCAATCAGAATTGGATAACATCATGGCAGAGGATATAAAAGGGCTTGAAATGGGTGCCAGAGGTTCTTTGCCTGGGGTAACTCACATTGGGGTTGGCAGGAAGGAACTGGGCTTACAATCTATTTGAGGGGGAACTGGGTAGATGAGTCCTGATTACTTTAAGTGTTGTTGAAGAATATAAGTATTGAGGACAGTAGAGAACAAAGACTAAAGATTGTTTGCCTTTAAAAGAAGTTGTATCAAATAAAGCATTACATGTTGGTTCTCTTTAAAAGTGTTTGACTGGCATGTCTGAAAAGAGGAGAGATCGCATTAAGTAACACTGTAGCTTTAAGAGTGAAAGGAAGAACACTCAGGGGCCAGCTGTGGGCAACGTGAGAAGCCTTTGCTATTAACACTGAGAAATGGAAAGGGAAATTATCACAGTGTCCTTGGGTGGCAGAGTGTTGGGCGAGGCGCATGCTGTGACAAACATTTGCTTAAGTTTATACACAAAATGATTCACTTAAGCTGTCAAAACATAACTGTCTACATATTGGGTTCTCCCACATGCCACAGAAGTCAGTCTGCTCTTTTTTTTTTTAAAGGGAGACCTAAAACATTCAGAATTATCGCCATTTCTGAAGAAATTAGCAAGAAGATTCAGCTTAAATGACTTAATGGGCGAATCCCCACAAAAAGCTTATTTCGCTTTCCCTAAACTGAAATAATAGAACCGGATGCAAACGCAAATTTGCCTGTTCCCATTACTTTTAACTTAATCGCGTTGGATCCGGATTCTGAGGATCATACGTGGCGTACGTGACTCAAGGTGGGACTCAAGTGGCTACTTTTTAAAAGCCGCTTTTTGGGGCTGCCCTGCCCTCTTCCTCCTGGCATGGACACGCCATCCATAAGGGACCCCTTCACAGAGCCTAACTGGGTGGCTGGGTGGCTGCCGCTTCCATGGATGGAGAAAAAATGGCAGTGGGCAGCCAGCCAGCAATTCTTTCCCCTCCTCTCTCCATTGCTCAGAGCACACAGCAGCAGCAGCAGCAGCAACTAAAGACCCTTTGCTTTAAACATTCACATTCAGCTGCTTAACTCCCTTCCTTTCCCTTTCTAAAGTCAGATCTTTTAGAATTGCACAAAATTGCAACATTGTTATTCCAACCATCAAGGTGTGAAGTGGTTCCATTGCTACAGTGTAGCGATGGCTGTTAAGTGGATTTTTACACTGAAATCACTGTCTTTGGAAGCAAGCTATTGGGAGAGGGAAACTCTAAACATGGATTCTCATCCCTTAAAATGGTACTATCCACACAGTAAAAAATGTAAAATGTTTCAAGCGCACGATCCGGAGTGAGACCTGTTGAAATCAGGATTGAGATTCACCACGCTTTGGGGTGGTTTAACACGGAGAAACTGTGTTAAGCCAAACTGCCGTGCGGGCTCCGAGGATTGAAAACGTTTTGAATCTGCGATAAGGTTGCCATGAAGACATGGCCAAAAATTTGTCCCAGCCTCTGACTAGGGATGTGCACGAATATTCAAAAATTCAAAAATCCAATTCAAATCTGGTGAATGTTGACATTTGAATTTGAACTGGATTTAATAACATTCGAATTTAGACATTTGAACAGATTTTGGATGTTCCAAAACATTCGTTTGAATTTTTCGAATGTGCAGATACGTATGTACTGTATTTTCTGGCGTATAAGACTACTTTTTAACCCAGGAAAATCTTCTCAAAAGTCAGGGGTATTGTCTTCTTATACAGCGAGAATATCCCAAACTCTATATTTTAACAGGAAAGTTGGGGGTCGTCTTATACGGCCAGTCGTCTTATACGCCGGAAAATACGGTATTACATATTATCTGTACAAATATTATATGTATTTGTGCTTATAATGCGAGATGAAAACGGGATGCATATGGAATGTGCACAGAAATGTAAAACAGATACAAATGTTGTCAACATTCGCATCTTTAAATACGAGTCTAACATTTGAACGAATAGATTCTAATGTTACAGATTCGAATAGGATTTTGACATTCAGATTTTAAACATTCGAATCAAATTGAATGTTTCGACGTTTGATTCAACTTGAATTTGAATGCAAAAAACATTCGTGCACACCCCTACCTCTGACTGCATGCTTAGGTCTGACAGGTAGCACATACCAGTAACCAGATGAGTTTATTGTATTTCCTATACAATCTTAATCCTGTTTAGTGAAATTTAGCCTCATTGTGCTGAGTAGCACCTATTTTTGGAAATGAGCTTAAACCTTCCTTTTACCAAGGCACCACTTGTAACACCATAAGATTATGGAATGAAGATATAGAGCATATTTCCTTATTCAACTTCATGCTGGAAATTGGACTGCCTTAAAAGCTTACTATTCAGCACCTCAGCTCCCCCCCCCTTTTTAAAAAGAAATAAACCACAGGAACAAAGCACAGCACATCTGGAATATATTATCTTTCTATACCATCTTTCTGTTTCTTCTCATCTTCTTGGCATTTATATATCCGACATTAAAAGTAGCCACTTTCTCTTATTGGCTGTGATCCAGAAATCATTTAAGAGGCAGTGCTTTGTATAATGCCACTGTAAAATAATGGAGTTTAATTCTTTCAGTATTAGTCCTTAGTGTTTACCTAATTCATCCTTAATGTTCAAAGCACTTTCTCTTTATGCTGTAAGTCATCCTTACAATAACTTTGTAAAATGAAGGTAAGACCTGCAACACAGGATTTTCAACCAAAAATGCTTCTTATATACTATTAGAGCTTTAATATGGGCTGGCCAGTGACATTGAAGCATCCATGGAGTTCTCTGGAAACTATGTTATTGAACCACACAGTTATGACCCCTCTTAGAAGTATGACCGTGTTGGCCTCAAAAAAGCTAGTGTGCCTCCACCGTACCAGACTCACTGCCAGGTTGGATTTTCCACCAAGCCTTAGCAGGTTTTAGGCAGCCTCATAAAGGGGTTTGATAGCTCTACTGCTGTCCCTGAGGCTTCCATCTTGAAGTCCTTGGCCTGGTCAAGATAGAAGGAATATACTGTCATTAGACACCACTATGGTGAGGTACAGCTCCACTATATCCCCTCTTAAAAGTGCTAGAAATTGTTGCTGGAACCCAGGACTGGAATACAACAATTTTTACTAACCTTCTGGAAAGAGATGCCATTATAACTTTGACCACCACAAACATGTGGAACCTGAATACTCAGATGCAGACATGCAAAGACAGTCCTGCTAGCAAGGGATAATGGCAGGGCATCAATATCTCCCATTATTCCCTGCTAGCGGGTTATTCGGCCACCATGTGGATGCCGTCTTGAGCTGCATTCTATACTGCAGAGGGAATGCGAAGTCCCCAGCATCCCATCATTTACCTTCTGTCATCCCGCTGCCATACATGACAATTACTGCACACTTACTTTAATGCAGGAGAGAGAAATCTCGCAGCACAATATCTAGGTAAATCAATGTATCATCCTAATGTGGGCAACAGGATGAGAAGCACCCACGAGAAGCTGCCTAACCAGGAAATGCAGCTCACAACCTGATTGGCTACCGCAACCCACAAGACACCTAAACCCTCATAGCTCCATTACAGAGCTGACCTTTGGTAGGGACAATCGGTTTTCTCTGTGCAGTGAGTATACTGTGATTTTCCATTTAATTGTGGATTTGACAGCTTAGTCTGGAGGCAACCTTGGTCACTTGCACATAGAGGGCCTTGGAAGGCACAGATGCAGAAGACGATCACCAAAGCCCAGGTCATTTTGCTGTGGTGAGAGCTTGACTCAGTGCATACCAAGGAGCTTCAAAAATGCCTTTTGCATACTGACGTTTTTGGACTTGGATAGGGATTGAAGCCCTCATACTCCTTCAGCTTGCAAGGGCTATGGAAATAGAAAACTTCAAAGCCCCTCCAAAGTGTTTTGAATGCTGTGCAGGGATCTGACCAAACTATCAGTGGTAGCAGCTTAAGGGCAGAACTGCAATGTTTACATGCATTGTGTTAGGCCGCCTCCAGATGTCTCCAGAAAACTGTGCTATGTAGTGATATTCTGGAGTAAAGATCTTCCAGAACAATTGCTTGTTGCCCCAACAGCTGGGCAACAACAAATTTTCTGCACTGGCATCATGCACACATCTGGGCATGCCAACATGTACGATACTCATAAACGCAAGTCTTCCACCACCACCCCACATGCACAATAGCCATTTTTACCTAGCTTTTGGCCATGCACATGTGCAAGGAGCCATTTTATTCAGCAAGGATTGCACTGACAAGCTTCCAGGTAAGAAGGTTTTTGTGCTATTCTGGGAAAACCCACATTGAGCAACTGTTTTTTCCCACAATAGAAAAAAAAGTGCATTTTCACACGTATATAGTGCAGTTTGTTGGGGCTGCCACAGGCACTTGTGGCAATCTCAACATAGCTACACCATAATCACACTTTTTGGCCTGTGTCTTGATGCAGCCTTAGTTTGTGCAAATTTCTAGAGGCACTTGTTTTATCAGCATGCAACGTGTTTAATTTGTTGCAGAATTTCATTTCTCCCAATTTAGTTGAATGGCTAGATTTAAGAGACAGGAAAGAAAATGGTAATTCAGGGGTACAGCAACTGCCTGATAACTAAAGGATTAGAAGTTCTGTCCCCCATATCTACTTGGGGGAAGGTTACAGTAAGAAAGCCACTTCTGTATCTGGCAAGAAAATTGCATGCTATCCAGGCATGGCATGCAGGTACCAGAAGCCTGACTTGAGGGTCCCTAAGGCAACCACAAGAGTAGTATGAAGACAAGGTTCTCTCAAGTGAGGAGGTAGGACTTTATTTTGCCTCCTAGAAAGTTTGCCTCTTCCTTCCCTATTTCACAGGCCTTTTGTGTTTATCATGCTGTTGGGTGACAGGTTCCCCATCTCTGCTTCAACATCTTCTTGGCAAGGGGGCCGGGGAAGCAGATGAAGCTTAGTAGATAATGGCATCTCTTGTGTTATCAATTACCATTGAGCTGCTAAAGCCGCTGCAACTCTAGCTTGTTCCTTTGCTTACTCAGCATTTCTTTAGCATTTTATGTAGTATTCTTTCTTACTCCTTTCCAGAACTAATTTAGAGGCACATTTCACTTGCGTGCTAAGCAAAAGGTGTTGGGTTCTTCATTTATATTCAAGAAGAGCTTTTGAGGCTCTGAGTTCAGTTTTATAAACTGAATACGAAGCTTCTGCTTTTCTGCTTCTGTAAATTTCATTTGTTTAACTGTTCTTTGTAAAACCCAAGTTTTAATCCAGTTTCAGCCCACTTTTAGAGTGAGAGAACTTGTCAGCCATTTTTGTTTTTTCTCCCTATGTGCTTTCGTATTTTGGAAACAGATTAAAATAATTGTGCACGTGTTCATATGCATGTAAATACATTACATATACAATTAACAATCTTTTCTGCTTATGTTTTGTACAGTTTTTTTAAATCTTGTCCAGCCAGATAGAGATTATATGTGGACTGACCTTTTTGGGTAATGTTGAAGGTTCTCGGATGTCTGAATACGTCAAAATGAAAATGTTGGCTGCATCCACACAAGTGACAGGAAGTGCCCAGTGGAGACCCAAGGGGATGACATCTTGGCCTTGATCACACAAGTAGTTTAGGATGACCTAAGGTTGTCTCCAGGTTGTGTTATTCACATGATTTTAACTTATTTCATTTTCCAAGCCGGCCTACCCCCTTTAGATTGTCATAACCATAGGACTGAAGAGGACTCAGCCCGTCCTGGCATCTCAGGACATCTTCGCTTCCTCAAGTGTGAGCAGGAGGGTGGTGGGTGGGGTCCAGTCTTTCCTCTCGCCAATCGGTACATGTGGAGTTCGTGAGGCACCTCCCCTTCTCTCCTCAGTTTATGTGTATGATTTCTCTATCTAGTATTTTTTAGTCAAATTTATCATTACTCTTACTATTATTATAAAAATTTATCGCACAGAGAAGAAAAGCACATAATAAAGGAAGGGGGCGTGGAGGTAGGGGAGCAGGCTTAAAAAAGAACTGCAAACACACACACTCGCCTCCCTTCAGTGACAGAACAACATCCAATAAGAAAGGAGGTAGATCTGACACAGCAAAAGTGGTGGAGAGCCAAGAGTTCTGTGCATGAGGTTCAGGTCGATTATGCAGAAAGGTGTGAGCAGTGCAGCCAAAGGCAGGGATGGCCGGAGGACGACCTATTTCTGACCAGCACTGGTGCAACTTCAGTTCGAATTAATGAATAGGGCATCCTGTCTTAGACTTGTGTGACCAGGGCCCTTCATGCCAGCAGTGTCCCTGAGCTTGAGGGTGCTTCAGATTCTGCAAGTGCCTCCCCAAGGTGCTTGTCTGCAGAGGGTGGGGGCACATCTGGGACCACTTGCTGCTCTCAGGTGCTCTCGCTGTTGCTGTATAGATGCACAGTGGTCACACAAGCGACATTCATGTGTTGTGATTCACTGGAAGTATTATTCATTGCACAGAAAATGTGTGACTTCCAAAAATATTTCCAAAATTGCTCTATGCTATGTATTCTGTGCTGCATGAGTGAGCGGGGAGCCATGGGGCATGCAATTACTGCACGCTTTCTACCTGAACAGGAGGGAGAGCAGCCAATGACAAATTGCTGCAATCTACCAATTTATGGATGAACCCCCCTTAAAAAAAAAAAGTAGTGATGGTGATGAGGATACAAATGTTCACAATTCTGAACCAGTCTGGACAATTATTGGATCAGTGTGAGTTCATTTAAACTGCTTTGAATAGCACAGACTCTCTGAAAACCAACTCATTCTTGCAGTCTGCATCGACACCTAATTAATTCACTCAGTTCCCATGTTGGATGGAAAGGAGGATAGGCTTAAAGCTTCTTTATTATTTAGAACATAAAATAAGTCCTGCTGGATCAGGCCACAGCCCATCCAGTCCAGCATCCCACCTTGCACATCGCCCCACCATTTGCTTTGGAGCTTTCTCAAACAGAAGATGTGAAGGCGGTACCATCACTTGCTCTTAACTACCTGCAAATGGCCTTAAGAGGCATCCTACCAGTCTGCCCAACCCAGAGGGCATTACCTGGGCACCTATTACAGAGGTGGGCCAGGTGATGCTAAAATACAGTTTCTTTCGCACAGCATTAAAAGTGCTTCCCCCTCCTTTTGTTGCATTTGACCATGTCCAATCCACTGGTGGAAATTTTCCAAAGACATCATCCCCCGTTGGCATTTGTTTAATAGCCTTCTCCAGACACAATATGAGGAGCACTATTCACTGCCAAAGAGAGAGTCAACTGTGCCATTGTTTAAGACTGACATCTGTTGTAACCTGAGCCTTGCCTAAAGGTCAGTGGCTTATTCTATAGCTTCTTCTATGCCTATCAGTGCCATCTCTAAAGCAACAGTCACTCCCCAAACTCCTTCATTTCTTTTTCTCTTGGCGCTGTCTTTCCCCTTTCTCCAACACTTTTCTCCCTCCTTGTTCTGTCACTGGGATATGTCCTTCAACATCATTCTTCCCCTTTTCTTATGCTTTTCCTGTTGTCAATGGAAAGAACTTCAATGTCTTCATTGTGATATGCCTCCCCACCCCTGGAGAAAATGCTCTTACTCTGAGGTTATCCCTGTTTTTAGAGGAAACCTGCCAATGCTCCTTCAGTACAAGTGATAAAAAATGCATTTTCTGGATAGCACAGCTGTTACTTTTTTCACATTTTAGAAAAAATCACTCCAGCAAAATATTGGGTGTTTTTCCACTGACCTCCTTTAATCTGGATCTAAAATGATCTGGATTTAAGGAATAGGTACTTCCCTTAATCCTGATCTAGTAGATCTGGATTAAGGAAAGTACCCAATGCATTTCCACGGGTGGTCTAGCACCCAATAGCAATGGGTGCTAGCTTGCTCGCAGTGGAAACACTGGAGCACCCATGTGGCAAATCCAGATCTACCCACATGGGGCCTGCCTGTCACCCCAGGTGTTGTGGGGGACAGGGGGTGCAATCTCCATAGACAATCTGGAGATTCTTCGAAGATCCTCCGGAACGGCTCTGGAGAATCTCTGGAGTGATCTGCCGCAAACTTTGAAGATTCTCTGGAGCCTTTAACAAAGGTATTGCTATTGTGTGGGGTCCTCTCTTCAGAGCCTGTGCTAATCTTCAAAGGCAACTTTGGAGGGACTTCGGAGCCGGCTTCGGAGGGACTTTGGAGAATGTGCACCCCACAAGGGTGCCCCCATAGCCTCCCCTAGACCCCATTGCCCAATAGTCATGGAAACAGGCTCTGTATAATCCAGATTTGATGCCTGAAGACCCCATTTCTACATGAAATCTGGATTATAGTCCTGAAGGACCCATATAATCTGGATTTCCCTAGAACTGGTGGAAACAAATGTGGCTCTGATGGGGTCTGTAGTGGAAATGGGGTCTTCTTGCTCTGAGCCAAATGGGTTCTTTATTGTTCCTTAATGGGTACTTGGTGCTAGTGGAAAAACACCCATATATGGTATGATCCTGACTTATGCAGGGATTTTTTTCCTAAAAAGTTCTCCAAAATTGTAAAAATCCGCCATATACTATTTATCAAATTTGCATACAGATAAATACATCTGCACTTCAACTTTGCTGTTTTAGAAGAAGAGTTGGCTTTTATACCCCACTTTTCTCACACATTTAAGGGGCTAAAAGATAAAATGTGACAGTGTTCACACCTACATTTTAATTCAGCTTCAGTCCACTTTCAAAATGGAAGAACACATCAGCAAAGTGAACAGTCATTTTCTTTCCACGTTTTCTAGCTCAAAGATGGATCTTCTGAGTTAGATAATGCTGAAATAAATCAACTTGTCATTTTCCTGATGAATTCGCTCATTCTGAAAGTGGCTTGAAGCTAGATTAAAATTTTGGTGTGGATGCAGCCTGCGTGAATGTCAAACAGTACAACTGTACTTGTGTTTAGTGGAAGTTTTTTGTTTGTTTGTCAGCAATTGCATTTCAGGCTGCTAGTATCTGGCCAAGGTTTTTTAAAAGAAAATCTACTAGGAGACGGTAAAAAAAAGTCATCTTGGCTGCTCTGGAAGACACAAGTATCATGTTTAGTAAACCTGACTGATTCCTCTTCTTGTCCCCCTCCCTTTAGTGCATTTCCTGAATGAACTATTTATGATCCATTTCCCTACAACTTGGAAGCATTTTCTGTAACAAAGGCTCTGACATTAGTCTGCCAATACAGCATTAAAATAGAATATTGCTTTTCTGTCTGTCTTTTTTATACTTATGACCTTTCCAATGTTTGCGTTTCCTCCTGTTCAAAGTGATTTTACGTTGGTAACCATAAAATAAAAATAAAAATTCTATGGATGGATGTGGATTATGATTCCACCCCACTCCATCCTCTGGGGAAGCAGGAGAAGCAGTCTTCCTACTGTGTCTCCTGCTCTCAAGGGCTTCCAGTAACCTGCCCAACTTGTTTGGTAATTGGGAGATGAAATATATGGGAAATAATGCACATCCTGTTTATAGAAAATGTAGATGCCTCCCCCCCCCCCACGTACACACCATCTCTACAATAACCTGTGAGTTAGGTTAGGCTGACTGAAACCTAAACTACATCCACTGAGCTTTAGAGCCCTGCAGGTGGGGGATGGGAATGCATTCAAATCAATGTGTATGAATTTTCAGTTCATATTTGAAGATACAAATGTCGACAACATTTGTATCTTCTTACAAATTTTCTTACAATTTCCTAGCCGAGCCCACTTTTTTTTTTCTAGATGGGAATGCTCCCGGGCTTTTTGAGGTGGAGCTGCAGCCACATGTGTGGTGGGGTCTCACAGCTCACCATGCCCGCCACGCTAAAGAAAAGGCAAAAGGCTGTACAAGAATACAGCAGAAACACTTTAAATGTTTTAAGCAGAACTGCAAGTCAAGCCATTCCCCCCCCCCAAAAACTGCTTATGCACACATGGCAGTTTTGTGGAGGTGGAAGGAAGCACCACCTCCGCCATCGCTGTTATTCCTCATCCTGGCTGGAAAGGAACCATCCTGTGGCTGAATAATCCCAACAATGAGTCTGTTTCAATCAGAAACAGACCAAGGGCCACTGCTGTTATGCTGTTTGCCTCACCTGGTAAAAGATGAACTTCAGTGTGGTGGTCTGCCCAGGAGTTACCACCTCCATGTCCTTCCACATCCCTCCCTAACAATGCCCTGATGCCGCCGCCCCTACCACTGCCTCCTTGCTCTCCTGCAACACCCCCATCAGGTCCACCTTGCTGGTTCTATCATCACCCCACACTGGCTCTCTTGCACTTCTGCAGCACCCTGCCATCACATCACCCCCCCCAACAGTCGCTGTCCCTGCTGCTGCTGTCACTGCTCCCATGCTACTGCAATACCTTCCCATCGCTTTGTCCTCCCACTGCTGCTGTCACTCCCCATTGGCTCTCTCGCTCTTCTACAACATCCTCCCAGCATTCACCCCCCCCACCAGCACTGTCACCAGCCCCCACTGGCTCCCTTGCCCTCCTGCAACACCGTCTCATTGTGTCACTCCCTCACTGCCGATGCCACTGCTCCCACCTTCCTGCAGCACCTTCCCAATGCCTTGGTCTCCTGCTGCTTCTGACACTGACACCACCCACTCCCCATCACCTTGTTCCCTGGCATGTGCCCCCCCTCACCTTACTGCAACATTCACCCTATCACATCACCCACCTGGCACGCAAGCTCACCCCCTGGACTGAACACCTAACTCCCCCCTCCTTACCCTCTTGCAATAACTCTCCATTGTGTCAAGCAGCTGCATGTCCCCTTGCCGCATGAAGCTTAACCTCTTGCTGAAGGGTTGGTGGTGGTGAGGAGACAGCCGTAGCAGCAGATATGTCTGAACAGGCTGTTCCAGGCCAAAAGCAGCGCAGGTACAGCTGCTTTCCTTGCCTGTTTCTGAGACAGACTGAAAGGCTATGGTGTGACCATGACCTGGGTTAGATAATGTTGGAAGAAAATTATAGAAGTGCTGGGAACATGAGAGCCATACTGTCTCTCTCTCTCTCTCTTTGTTATCCCTGAGCACAAGTGGAATTGTTCACATAGCACTCTGCTCCTCACTCTCATGAACATTCTAGGCTAGAAAAGGTGGCTTAGAGATGGCATGAGACCATGAAAATGCCTTTTGTGCTGTTTTCCTTACATTTGAATGCAACTTAGAGAACATCATGCTAAAAACCAGTTGTGATATTGAGTCAGAATGCACTTTTTGTTTGTATAATCTTTGAAGATTCCTACAAGTCAGCATGGACAGTATGAGGCAGATGGCCCAAGGATACGATGCACTTATTCCAGTGTTTATAAATTGATACAAAGATAATACACTTTCTTAAGTATTTTAAGCCATACATGCCATATATGGCTACAAAAAAAAGTTGGATGTGCTGAATTTTGCTTAGCCGAGAGCTGACTAGTTACAATAACATAATTGCAGCTTGTCAGACGTGTATTATTCAAGTTATTTATTACACCAGAGGCTCCTGATACTTTAAGCACTGGTTTAAATACAAACATTTTAACCTTTTCACAGATCCATTAAGCATTCTGTAAGTTCCTAAACAATGGGATGTGATGGATTACTTAAACTTTAGCGGCAGAATTTGCTCACGTCTTATCTGAAGACGAGAGCAAAGATGCAGACTATAGTTGGTAATACGTAGTGTTAAATTGCACCAGCTTGTGTGGCATTATTCAGATTTGTGTTTTTTAGAGATGGGTGAGGAGGAATCAAGTTATTTACCTTTCCTTTATGCTCAGTGTTACTTGGGACCTAAAGCAAATAGCATGTGTGCTAAACTTCCTTCACACCTTAGGTATTTTCACAAATGATATTGTTCATCCAACTGATGTTTCAGAAACCAGGCTGTCACATTGCTCCAAAAGTTACCTTGCAGGATGCCATCTGATCAAGGTCCTTTATGCACCATACCCCAAGGAAATGAAGCAGAAAGAATGCTGTGACATTTCTCAACAGGAAGCATTTATCTTTGCTCCATCTGTACTTAATTGACTTGCAAACCACTCAGGACTTTGTCAGTGTTAAGTGAACAGCTCTTTAGCAAGCAGTTACATTCAATACAATGTGCCTTTAAGATGTGTTTAGTTTTGCTCACTTTTAAGTGGATTAGAAATCGCTGTTCTTAAATACACACATAAACCTGGCACTAAACGTATATGGCAGCCCAAAATGAGCAGAAGAACAAACTTGTAACTCTCCATGCAAGAACTCTAGACTCACATTTGGCTAGCATTTTGATTTATGTTCTTCAATAAACATTATTTTCATTATTCTTTAAGTCCAAGATGGGCCAAATTATTTATAGTGAGTCACGTGCCTCCTTCTCCTCCCAGGAAAGCATCCAAGTGTGCCAAAAATGCAGTTTTGCTCTACAAAATTGCATTTTGACTATTTGTCTATAGCCTCTTTTCAGTCTGTGTTCCATTTTGGGAGTTCATTTTTACAATTGCAACAACATATTGCTCATAAGGGAGGCATTTTTCTTTCTGATCCCGTATCAGCTAAGAAGGCCATCAGATCCAGCCTCCAGTTAAAGACATTTCTTATGCTAAACACCACCAACAAATGACTATGCTTAGATATTCCAGTGAAGGAGAGGCCTCCTCCTCTTTAGATGTGTTTCATAGCTAGAGTTCCCTTAACTGGAAGACGTTTTAAATTCTGATATTCAAACCTGTAATTTACTTCCTTGAAGAAAAAAAAAAGTAACACTAGAACACATTTGGTAATGAAGGGGACAGAATGTCTTATTAACTGAAATCTTGTTTGGCTAGGAATCCAGAACTATTCTGCACTTTCAGGTAGATCAGACCAGCAAGTATACTAGGAGAATCCCTTCTCTACACTGGTGTGGTCAAAGGGAGGCCCCTGCTCCTACTACTATGCTCCATCCATGGAGGATGGAGCATATACCAAATGAGGAGGCCCAAACTGGTGGCCTGGTCTTGTGTACTGGTAGACTGGTGTACTAGGGGTGGTATATGGCACATGTCTGTAGTCAGGTATATGACAAGACCCATTGTGTCAGTACTGCTGCAATAGTTTCTCAGACCTTTGGAGTTTTCAAAGCCCCCCCTGCAACAGTTCCAAGCTTTGGAGCCAGATTGGGAACTGGAACGGAACAGGCTGTCCCAATGCAGATAGCCTTGTTCTGGGTCAGCAACCATCCATCCAAGCAGGGTGCTGTCTATTTGTTCAGTCTATTTGGTCTGGGCTACCAAAAACACAGAAATGATTTATAGGAATAATGCTACGAATGAAGACAACAAAAAGCAAGCAAACAAAAAAGCCCACCAGGTTTGGAATAAGTTGAGAGCACTGCTTTTGTTTTAGCAATGCTTAATAGGTATGTGCACTAATATGTTTAACATTCAGAATTGGTATGAATTCAGCTGAATTTGGACACTCGTATTCGAACTGAATGTTGGCACATTCCAAGAATGACATTCGAATCAAATTTGAATCAAATGTTTCAATAGATTCATACAAAGCTTTGTAATGGATTTGTATGGGATTCGTATCTAATATTCATATCAAATGTGTATGGAGCATGCGTATCGAATTCGAATCCTACCACATTCGAAGGGATTTATTTGAATGAATACAAATTTCCTTGCATTCAATTCGATATGAATTAAATTAAAGGGGGGGGGGAAACCCATTTGTGTACATCCCTAACTTGGTGATTACAGTATAAATCAAAGACCCTTCCAGTCTGAAAACATGAAAGGATTAATAACAAACATTGTTAATTTGGCAGGAAAACACACACAAAAACATTGGAAGTTTGTCTCTAAAATGCAGTGTACAATGTGGGAAATTTGATGAAAGTCTATATAGCAGTATGATATAGCTTTATAAGCAGAATTAAGAAGTTTCCTTGTGTAGTACAATGTTTCTTAATTATTTTGGCAGGAAAATTGTTTGCCAGCTCCCTCCCCTGCCTCCCCCAATGGGATACAATTTAAATGAAGGAGGAGAAGAGCTGCTGCAGTTTTGTTGGTCCAATTCACACTTTGGACCACAGTCAGCAGTTAGGTAACATCTGGGCAGGTGCATCTGCACTTGGAGGAGGCGCAGAAATGCCCAGAATGTTGCTTAATTGGTGATTAGGTGGGGAGCATCCATCCACACTTCTGCTGGCCGGGGAGGTTATTGGAGCTGCCATGCCAATGTGATTGCAACTGCAACGGCGCTGACACACATGTAGTTGTGGAGGACACTGCACACAAGATGGCGGTGCCCAGAAGAAGACTGGCCAGTGATTGAAAACAGGGTAAGTGTTCAATCATGCAGAGGGTAGGCTAATGTTGACTAGCTATCACAGGTGTGAGTGCTAATCAACATTAGTTGATTGCACTTCATTCCTGTCCATGGACAGGAAGGGAAGTTTGAAAATGCCCATGGTCTCCATCATGTCATCAGTAAAGCTACTTACTGAGATATTCTTAAGTTGTCTAAAGAACTTTTGTTGTTGATGATGAGATAAAAATAGAAAGTGCCTTGTTGGGCACACAAGGAAATGCCTTAGTAAATTCCAACTTAATTAAAACTCCAGATAATTTAAATGCAGGCTCTCTTCCAAGCAGGCCATTTGCTCATGTGCTGGTGTTCTTCATTCATTGTCAGGCATTAACATTATTTTGGGATTAATAAGTGTATGGGACCACATCTCATACTTCAGTTTAAAGAGAGGGAATCATTACTTAGATCAGTCTGACTATGAAAAACTTTCAGAAATGATTCAGCCACATGAATCTGGTTTACAAAGAGGTCCAGGAGACTCCCTTCTGTATGGTAGATTTAAAGGAGGCCCTGCTCATTGCTAGTACTCTCCATCTGCACCAGATGGAGCATAATCCAGATCAAGAGGCTACCCTCTCTTTAATTTTTTATGCTGATCTCTGAAAGTGGCTCTTTTTCCCTTTAATGTTGTTTGCATCATCTGGTTGGCTGGATGGAAAGTGAAGGGCAATTCACTTAGGAGGGGCAAGGGGGCTTCTCATTTTTACCTCAGGTTTCAGTTGTAATAAAGTTTATTTGTGTGTGTGTGTATTTTGCTAGACATTTTGCTAGACTATGCCAGTCTTTCCACTGGCCCATCTGCCTAATTTCAAATTTCTTTCCTTGCTCCATTTTAATGGTTTTGTGTATTGTCCCAATTCTACAATCTCAAAAATGTGAAGGTCTTGAGTCAAATATTTTCCCCTGTGCACTCAAGTGGACTTGGAATTAGGCTGAGCTGTTGGACGCATGTCTTGTTGTTGTCCTTGACAAGCAGCTTCAGCTGCTTTTGGACTGTTTTTTGAGGAGCAGGAGTTAAGGAAGCAGGAGAAGAAACCATTGGATCACTGACCTTGGGAAAACAGCTTGCTCCTTCTAACATCCACCTTGGAAACAGTGTGCTTAGCTGATGGTAAACAAAGAACAAAAACAGGATGTGCCTCAGGAGGCTGCTTAGCTAATGAGGTTACAGGTATTGGCTCAGGGCTGATTTGCTATGAAAAAACTATACAGAGCTTTTAACAACATTTAAAAAAAACACTTCTCTATATGAAATTCATTTGTATTTCTCATTTATAAAATTTTGCGTGTTAGTCAAAGTTAGCCGATGGTGAGACACAAATCTGAGCATTTTTAGGATCTGGAACCAAATACTCTCACACTGTGTGTCTAAATGATCCAGGCTGTCCTACAGAAATGGGCAGCTTCGAACCAAGCTGTTGGATAACTACTAAAAGGGGTGGGTGCAACCAATGGAAGGACGTCAAGAGCTTGGAAGAAGGTAGCACATAGTGGTAAGCAAGGCAGGAGGAGTAAAATGGAACTTGTTCAACTGGAAGTCTTTATTCAAAAATGCAGCCTTGTTAGTCTGGATATTCCAGAGAAAAAAAGGGGGGGGTTCTAGTAGCACCTTAAAGACGAACAAAGAGAAAGAGGTTGTGGCATGAGCTTTTGTACACAAGTCTACTTCATCAAATGCATGGTGAATGAATCTGAAGAAGTAGATTCTGATAAAAGTAGAAAGCTCATGCCACAACCACTTTCTCTTTGGCCGTGGTTATACCCTTACTTTAATTTTTCTTCAGCCCAAATTCAAACCTGTTTGGTTACATCTTTAAATGCCAAGCTGTTTTTTTCCCCCTGGATTTTCCTCCTTCTGTTTGGGTTTTCCTTCATTTGGGCCAACAGAGCATTAATGTTTTAATTCCCTTCCAGGAGGCCACTGCCCCTGCTCTCCAGCTTCCCAGAAAATGATACCTATGCAAGCTTCTGCTCTCAATCTTGCCCCTCCACCCTACCCCTTGCCACTACAGTCCTTTTTCTGCCTCATCACCCCCTTGCTGCAATTCCTTTTGCTTTGTCACCAGATCTGCCTCCTTGCCCCCCGCCCCCCCTTGCTGAAAACAGCTTGGATTCAGCCACCTTCCTGATGCGGATTAAAATGCTAACGTGTAACCATGGCCTTTGGTAGTCTTTAAGGGGCTAGTGGAACTCACCCCTTTTGCTTTGGAAGCCTTTATTGTTCAGCCATGTTGGAAAGGTATAGAGGGAGGGATTATTCTCATCATCCTTGACTACTGATACAGTTGAGTAGTGCTTATGAGGCAGCACTTCAGGAAGGCCAGAAGTCCATCCACTTCCCAGTGGATTTAAGGAATCATCACTAGGTATAAACAGGAAGGAAGTGGTGGGATCCTGTGGATTTGAAAAGTTCCTGGCCTCTGGAAGCTGAGCACTGGCTTCAAGGATTGGCCCCAGCCTTTGGAGCAGCCCCCTTTCTGCACTTGGCCTTATTCTGGACTATATCTTGAAAGAGGGGCCTGTTGTCCACATGCTAGTGCAGACTACAGCAGGTCTCAGGTAGTCTCTGCCATAATCTGTGTTAGAATGTGGACAGCAGACTCCTATTCCAAGATATAAACCAGGAACAGGTCAAGTGCAGAAAGGGCCCTGCTAGTTGCCAGGGCTGGGATGGTCCTATCCCACTCCACCAGCAACATTGCGAGTGGGGCTGAAAATCCTGGAATGGAGCATCCCTTTCTGTGCAGGGGTGGGGTGGGGAGTGCGGGAAACAGCCTCAATTTTTAGAACCATAATGTAGAAGTTTGCACAATTGAATGCTGCTCTACAAGCAACTCAAATAGTGATAAAAGAAACTGCCACTTTGCTAGATCGATTTGAGCGTAGATTCTCCACTGTCCTGTTATTTAGCTTGTATTTACACGAAAAGAGAGTTTGTTCAGAGATCTTTTGCAGTACACAGTAGATCATGTAATTGTTTTCAGAGAGGATACGTAGGACATGCTTCTATTTATGGAGTTATTTGTTTAAAAGACCAGACATTGGGAGCAGCCCGGGGGAGGGGAGCAGTTGCACCCTGTAAGTGCCCCCATGTCCCCACAGATGCACGCACAACTTACTTGTTCATTACCAGAGGTCAGACTGGCAAGCCCGGGGCCAGGGCTTTCTATTTTGGTCTGCGGCATTCTGCCCCTGCATGTGCTGCAGACTGTGATTGGTCCAATCACAGGCTGCAGCATGTGCAAGGGCAGAATGCTGCAGACCTAACTAGCAAGCCCAGCCCCCAGACTTGCCAGTCCAGTCTCTGGTGGTGAGTGGGAAAAGTCACCTGCGCATCTGGGGGGGGGAGGCATGTGGCCTGGGTGGGTGGTGGGCCCAGGGGTGGCCCGCGGGCTGTACCAACCTGACTGGATTGGCTATAACCTGTAGGACCCCAGGGATGGCCAGGACCAGCTTGCCAGCCAGTGGGCTGACATGGCCCAATGGCAGAAGGCCTGGGAGGGGTGTCCTGCCCCCGCACCAACCTTTTCGGGCTAGGACATGGGGGAGTGGATTCCCCATTTGCACCTAGTCAGGTAAGGCATGCATAGGAACACGTCCTTACCTGCCTAGGTGTGAATGGGGAATCCATCCCCACGTGTCCTAGCCCAAAAAGGCTGTAGTGCTGAAAGGCCTCTGGTCCACAGCAATCCATCCCCGCCTTGAGATTGATTTTGTGTGCCAGACCTGCTGATCCAGATTGCCAGGAGGTAAAGTGGAAAAAAAAATATTTTGTTACAGTGGAACTAGACAATATGTGCACTGGAGTAACATGAGTGAAAAATAATGTAAACATTTTTGAAGGCCAACAGTGCAGCTTGTTTTTTTTAAGTCACCTAGAGAGTCTTGTTTGTTGCTCTGTTCTAAGCTAACCTGAGATGAAACATGAGTGAAGGACAAAAGGAGAAGACTTAAGCTCAAAGCTTCTGGGTGTGGTGGAGTGCTGTCAATCTTACACTTATGGCCCAGCTACACTGTGTACCAATCTAAACACTAACTAGTCTGGGCTTGTGTGGTTTCAGTAAGGTAGTGGTCTCACGAGCCTCAGACCTCAGACCCTATTTGTGCTGGGCCTTATTCTGGGTTATTTCTTAGAACAAGGACCTCCCATCCATATCCTTCTGCAGACTATTGCAGGCTCTGCCCTGGGCGGCCATAGTTTACACCAGCACACAGATGGCAGATCCCTGTTCTGAGAAATAATCCAGAATAAGGCCCAGTGCAGAAAGGCCTCAGACTACAGCTAATTTTACATCTATTTTCCTTCCTTCCTTCCTTCCTTCCTTCCTTCCTTCCTTCCTTCCTTCCTTCCTTCCTTCCTTCCTTCCTTCCTTCCACAAATTTTACTATTCAAAAGCTATCAAATGAAAAACAGTTGGGTCTTTACCAATATTTTGAAAGAAGATGACAGGAAAACACTGTAAAGACTTAGAGACAAACAGAGCAAATAAGGTCATTTCTTTAAAAATGCAAACACTCTTTCATACATACATGCATGTTATAGGATGCACATTAGCAATATAAAGCAAGGAATTGTCTTAATAGAACAATACTGATATTTTAAAATTGTATTGAATAGACAAGGAGCAATTCTGTAATGGGACCATGTGTATCATGGTATCATGGTAAACCTTTGCCCTCCAACATGCTGCCACATATAAATCATTATGCCACTGTGACATGAAACCTCCAGAACAGCTTTCTAGCTGCCCAGGTGGCTTTCTGGCTACATGGTCAGATTTATGGCTGCCCACAAATCTTTTACGACCCATTAGCAGCCATGGAGGAAGGCGAGAATTATCCTACTTCCAGATCCTTTTCTATGCTGGCACCTCCCAGCCATTAGATCCCGTGCAAATGTAATTACATCCTTTTAAATTCATTGGATTTTACTTCTGAGTGCAAGTACTTTGGGGTGTACCTGGCTGCTTCTGTACTTGACATGCTTTAATTATTCTACTCTAGCCTGTTTCAGGCCAAGCACAGCAGGGGCCAATTCACACTTGGAGTCTTGCTGCATAAGTAGTGAACATCTGGGCAGGTGCATTCACATCTGCAGGAGACACAACCTGCAAGCACCCCCTGCCTTCCCAGATGTTCACTAATTATGCACTAGTACTAATTATGCATTTGTACCTCTGCCAGTTGGGAATGTCATCAGAGCTGCCACACAAGTGTGCTGGTTGCTCCAATGCCCCCCTAACGTGACTGTGACTGTGCAGAGCATCAGCGTCATCATAGCGATGGTGCTGACACATGCACAGTTGTGGAAGGTGCCACACTCAGTACGGCAGTGCCCAGGAGAAGACCAGCCTGGGGATTGATCACAGGTGAGTGATCTATTGTGCAGGGGCATAGGGTAATGTTGCAAGTGTGAATGCTAGTCAATCTTAGGTGATTGCACACCTTTCCCATCCATGGGGTGGGAAGAGAAGTGCAAAAACGCCCCTGGTTCCATCCACATTGCAAGAGTGTGGACACTATCCCAGGCGAATGCCAGCAGCAATGTGGAGGTGTCATATCTGTTCTGGTCCACACAACTGACTCTCCACCCAACCCCCTGCTAGTGACTGGTCCAGACTCCAACACTCTTGTATTGAGTCTGGTGCCCAAGGGCAGGGCTGAACAGAACAGTCTTTGAAAGTGGTATACCTACCTCCATGTTGGGGTTTTCAAAATGAACTCTGAAGCTGGCATCAGCTTTGAAAATGGGACTGTAACATTTTTCTTGTTCTGGACCACATGGAGAAACACCAAAGGCTGGACCAGAACAAGATGGTTTGAGACAGATGTAGACCACTTCAAATAGGTCTACAGTTAACCTGGAATAGGGACTTCTTGGGATGGTTCTGGGCTGGAATAGCAGATGAAGTCTACTAGTCAGCTGCTTGGTCCATACTACTGAATGAATGCAGACATGGCCTTTGTTATTTGCAGGTATACTCATATCACCTCTACAGATTTGAGAGATTTGAGGCTAATTCTCACTTTGGTCCATACTTTATAATTAGTCAACACCTGGTCGACACCTGGGCAGGTGCACCTGCACTTGCAGGAGGCGCTTACAACCTACAAGCGACCCCTGCCTGCCCAGATGTTGATTAATTATGAACCAGCTGTGGTGCACGAAACTGTGCCCCACAAACATACCAACTCCAATCTTGACCAGAGCCTTACCTTTAGCATTCAGCCAGTTACCATCTGCACTCTTTCTGGCTGAAGGGGCCATCTGGGCTGCCACACAAGCGCACTGGCAGCTCACATGACCCCCTGTCGCAATTGCACTTGCACAAAGCATCAGCGTCACCATAGCGACAGTGCTGGTGCACACGTAGTCACACAGGATGCCACAATCAAGATGGTGGCACCCTGCAGAGAGATCAGACATGTAACCGCTAAGGTGAATGATCAATCGTGGGAGGGCTAGTCTGTTGTTGACTAGTGCTCGCAAGTCTGAGTGCTAGTCAACAATAGTCTATAGCGTACCTTTCCTGCCCATGGGATGGGAAAGGAAGTGTGAAATTGCCCATAAACATGCCAAAAAGGTTTATGTACCTGGGAGAGCAAGAGTACTGCATATTATATTCTCATTTCCAAGATGTCTTGGCCCCTCAAGATGCCTGTTAGTGGCTAAGAATGCAGTTCAGATGGCAATGCCTCACCTGGGCACCTCTCTCCTTTATAAAAGGGTTTTTTTTCCTATCCTGTTTTAACCTCTTCTAAAATATCTATATTAGTTCCCAATAGATAAGGGTGCAGAAAGCCCCAAGCTGCGAAACAGGTGTTCTGAGGCCTCTTGAACACGTGTAGGATGCTCTGGGACAGAGCATTTGCTCTGTTGGGTGTCCTACATGCGTTCTGGGTGTAGAGCACAAAATCGTACTCTACACCCGTTCCCAGCCATCCCAGGTCATCCCACAGCTGTTCGGGATGGAGAGCATTCCCATGCTCCATCCCGAACAGGTGTGGGCCCCGCCCCCAGCTCAGGTTTGACCCAGGGGTGGGCAGGCCTGTCTCGTCCCTTCCCCAGGTTCCTCCGTGCTCTAAGTGACGTGATCGAGCCCACAGGACCCCCTCCGGGCTGCATCTGCACATGATGCCGGCTCTGATTGGCCAGCTACCCACGCCTGTGCAGAACCCAGTGTTAAAAGTCAATCCCTCATTTGTTTTGCTTGGGATAAAATACTTTTTTGTATATTTTGCTGGTGTTCATTTTGTTTCTCTTTGCGGACTGCTTTGATTTCTAGAAAGCACAGATACTTTAAAAAAGAAAAAAGAAAAAGAATAAAAGATTCAAAATTGCTTGGCATGCAAGGCAGCTCATTTTCAGCCCAGTTAGCTGACTTTAAGCCATGTTGCTCATATTCCAAGAACATTCTTTAAGAAGATTCTGTGACGCTAAAACAACAATAAATAATAAAGAGCCATGCTGAAAGAGATCAGAACTACAGCAAAGTTAGGCAATTAGTGTGCTAAATCTTAACTTTGGAGGTCTTCCATTCAAAGTGAAAACGCAAAACAAAACCCCAAGCAGGATAGTGTTTGCTTAGCATTTTAGGGTCAGTAAAACCATAAAGCCACTTGTGACCTTGAAATTGGTGGTGATGTGGGATATCCAGGATGCTAAATATAAGCTCTATTCACCTTTATGTTTGTTGTTGGCCAACATCTAGAGGACTGCAAGCAAGGTTTGCATGGTACTTGTGCAAAGCACACACAATGTTCACCACAACATGGGCAGTGTGCAGTAGTCACATCTTCACTTTAAGCCTCCTTCAGTCCATCTTCAGATCTGACTGCTCACACATTTTCATTTCTATCCATTTTATTTGTGGACTTTCCATTGAGGAAAGTGTGAGTAGACAGACCTGAAGATGGACTGCAGGAGGATTAAAGAGAAGGTGTGACCACAGGCCTAACAAAGTTTACTTTACTGAGCTGACACTTAGGCTGCATCTAGATACCACTTACTTATTTTGCAATATTGGATATTTCACCAATATCCATGCTTTATTCTGAAAATAAATATAGTGGAATAAGTAATTGGTGACTGGATGCAGCGTTCCTGTGGTATAACTTCCACTTTCTAGAAACAATCAGTTTGGCAACATAGCAATCCATTTCATGATCAATTTGAACAAACACATAGATCACTCAGTTTTCAGGCTATATTTCTTGGATTTATTTAAGTGTGCTTTGTTCATCCACCAATGCATTCAACTAGATGAACTAAAGGATCTCAGGATACGTGTTAGAGTTAGTGTGGTGATGAATGGGGAACATACTATATGAGAAACTGATTTTGTATTAACCTTGCTTGTATAACATCACTCTTAATTAATTTTGTAACCTAGGCTAACTAAGATATTTTAAAGTAGATAAAGAAAAGATCCTAAAGGTTTCTCAGTGTCCTTGAAATGAATGAGAACCTCTTCTGGGCAGGTAAGAGCTGACCACGGAGTAAGAAAGTTCAGCTGGATTTATTGCAGAGTTCCCAAAGACTGCATTGTAAATGAAACAAAAGATCTCTCAGGATTTTGAAGTGAAATTTTAGAAGTAAATATTAAGCAAAGATTTCATTTATTTGGTTTTCCGGAGTAAATGAAGAAGACAACGATTTACTTATTTTGGACTGAGATAGAGTATAAAAAAGTTTTAGATCCCTTAGATATGGAGGAAGAGGGTTTTCCAACGATAGTACTCTCAGGGTGTGTTTTCATTCAAGATTTAAAGAGCTTTGAAATAGTTTTGAGCACTTGCTGTTCCCAAAGTTTTAAAAGAATCCACAGTTTCTGAGGATTAAAGGTTCTGAAATGCAGATTATGTTCAAATCAAAAGAAGTCTCGCTGGTGGATTTAGAAATAATCCTCATTATTTAGCAATGGGAACACAAGCAGTTTCTTGGAGGGAGGGAACCATGCTTTAAGGGCATTCTCCTCAGTTTCCCATGATCCAACAATAAGTCATGATTTCCCCCCCCCCCCTTTCCCCAGGCTGTCACCATTATGTTCTAAGAATATCAGGCTTAGCTGAAAAGCAAGAGTGAACAGAGCCTGCAATGTAACGAGAGATCAGACCACTACAATATAACAAGATATCAGACCATAGCGGAGAGTGAGTCCAAAGTGTCTGGATTTTACTTAAAGAGGCAGTGATCAGAAAGACTTTGGTCTTGATGCCTGCTGTGCCAATACAGCACAAAGGTGGTGGCTTACTTTGTCCCTCCTCCCTCCCTTCTCCATCGCAATCACCCCCTGCCACTATAAGGAAAAAGGGAAAGTGATATTTAATGTTCTACTGCCTTGTTAACAGGAGAAAGAAGTTGTGCTATTGGGGGGGGGGACAAGTGGTGAACAAAAGCTGAGACCTCTTTTGATCCATGATCTGATTCAAGGAAGGTTTATACAAAGGGTGGAGTTTGAATTGCCCACCCCAATGAAGTCAGGGTATGATGGTGTTCAATTGCTAACTGCATGGGGAAGAGGTTCTGCTGTGGGGAGGAGAGAGGGGAGGGGGTTTCTCCCCTGCGAGTCCACAGTATAAGCTAACAGTGGGAATGCAAAAAAAGACCTTGCTGCTGATTAAAAATACCCTGCTTAAAATCCAGATTAAATTACCCAGTGGGAACCTAGCCTTACTTACTTTCTGGATGGAGCCACCATGATTCATCCATCCACTGAGCATGTGTGACGGCTGAAACTGACAGTCACGAATGCAAAGTGATGGTGATGCTGGCTGGATTCCTGGAAGTGCGCATCACAAAAACGTGCAAAGACAGCCCTGGCTACCCTGCATTATCACCTTTCAGTGTGATATCTGGCTGCTGTCGGGAAGCAGGCAGAGACGCTGAGGTGATCAAAGAATAAATAAAATGTGTGGAAGGTTAAAAGATAATAATCAATTGTTCAGAATATGTTTGGAAGTCGCCAGTACCAGCAATTGAACTATAAAGTGTGTTCCAATTGGTGTTTTTAGAATCTATTTGGGCGAATCCCCACAGCAAGCTTATTTCGCTTTCCCTAAACCGAAATAATAGAACCGGATGCAAACGCGAATTTGCCTGTTCCCATTACTTTTAACTTAATCGCGTTGGATCCGGATTCTGAGGATTGTACGTGGGGTGGGACTCAAGGTGGGACTCAAGTGGCTACTTTTTAAAAGCTGCTTTTCAGGGCTGCCCTGCCCTCTTCCTCCTGGCATGGACGCACCACCCATAAGGGACCCCTTCACTGAGCCTAACTGGGTGGCTGGGTGGCTGCTGCTTCCATGGATGGAGGAAAAATGGCAGCGGACAGCCAACCAGCGATTCTTTCCCCTCCTCTCCCCATTCCTCAGGGCACACAGCAGCAGCGGCAACTAAAGTCCATTTGCTTTAAACATTCACATTCAGCTGCTTTCCTCCCTTCCTTTCCCTTTCTAAAGTCAGATCTTTTAGAATTGTGCAAAATTGCAACATTGTTATCAGGTTTAAGTGGTTCCATCACTACAGTGTAGTGCTGCTGTTAAGGGTGGATTTTTAACACTGAAATCACTGTCTTTGGAAGCAAGCTATTGGGAGAGGGAAACCCTAAACATGGATTCTCATCCCTTAAAACTGTACTGTCCACACAGTAAAAAATGTAAAACGTTTCAAGCGCATGATCCGGAGTGAGACCTGTTGAAATCAGGATTGAGATTCACCACGCTTTGGGGTGGTTGAACATGGGGAAAGCGTGCTAAGCCAAACTGCCGTGCGGACTCCGAGGACTGAAAACATTTTGAATCCGAGATAAGGTTGCCGTGAAGACACGGCCTTTATTGAGTAAGATGTTTTATGCTTAATAAAAATCATTTTTTAAAAACAGCAGCCAGCTCAGTCTGCGTAAGATGGAGGAGGTGCTTGAATGTGCAAACATTGGCTTATCCAGTATTTTAAATGACATGCTTGTATTTATGGCCAGTTGGCTGCAGTGGACTTGGACTTGCCAATATTGCATATTGCTTCTTTTGGCAGTTGCCAGTTTTTGCTTCTTCTCATCTTTCCATTGAGCATGCATTTGCTTATTCCAGTTTCTATACCATTATTCTTCCTCAAAAGGTTGGCTGTGCATTTAAAGCATGGCATTTATGTGGAAGATAAATTGTGAAGTTTGACGAATAACAGCATACAAAAGAGAAAAAAAAAATCTTTCTCTAACAAACTCCAGTTCTCCAAGTGCTGTTTAGCAGGTGTCCATTTATGTGCTGAAGCCAAGCAGTTAATGGCACAGTTTCCTACATGACTGCAGGCAAATTCTTCCGCATCTTCTTATGCAGCCACATCTGCCAGGCTGCTGAAACTTTTTCATTTACTGAAACAATTTTCATCACCCACCCCCTTATGTCATACATATACTCTAAGATCAATGGGAAATCATTTTAGGATTTTTAAAAGAAACCACACATATGAATTTTTAATGAAAGAGTGAATACAATAAACCATGAAAAAGTTCATCTCTCTCTCTCTCTCTGGGTGGGTGTCTGAATCGAAATCGGGTTTGGGAAAGGGCGTCCCCACGCATTTTAGATTTGGTCTGACTTCCATGGACCAAATTGCCCAAACCAGGACCAAATTTGGTACTGGAAAAAACTGTTCTTGTCATGGTTTGGTGTCTAGGCATGCATTCCTTTGTGAGCCGAGCCTGTGTATGGAGACAGTCCTACAGTATTTAGGGAGGAGATTGCTGCCCACATCATTGGGAGGTGGGGTTTCATGTCCTGTGCTCACCATTCCTGCCCTGTGCATTGGAGATCACAACCACTGAGATTCTTTGGGAGTAGATGGTGTTAAAGCCGAAGCAATGAGTGGGTTGAATGGCCTTCACTGCCCCCATGACTCTTTTATACAAGTATTCCGCCCCCCTTCCTTGATCACTGAGGCAGGCAGGATAATGGCTTGATTTTTCTCCCTTTTCCATGGCAAATATTCCACCCCCATTTCCCCATCGCCAAGGCAGGCATGATAATGGCTTGATTTTCCATTTGCCAGTTGGAGCAGACATGTGCAAAACTGCTCAACTGCTCTATTGCTGCCAAACCTCATAGCAGCTTTGCTCAAACAGCTGGAGGTTTTAAATTATTATTTTTCTGTTCTGTCCTGGCTTCTCTGTGCCGCTAAGGGGGGAATGTGGCATTTGCAGCAGACGGCACAGGGCTGGGGTGACGTCAATCCAGCTTCCAAGAAGGAGGGGAGGTGGAGAGGAGATGGCGCTGCTCCCCCATGCCAAGGTTTGGTGCAGTTTGCATGGGGCGGCTGTATCTACACCCAGCCCACACCCAGCCCACGTTACCAGGAATGGCATGGGGATGGGCAACATTTGATCTCAGTCCCACACCCAGTCAAATATGAGCCGAATCAGACCCAAAGAGCTTGCATGGGGATGTAGCCTCTGTCTATGTTGATATCTCTGGGATTCCTGTTATGTATTCCTATGTGATTTTTGCCAGAAATTTGCTTTATACTGTGATTCAAGCATTCCCTAACCTTATGGAATAACTTTGACAAGTGCTATTGAACCTAATGTGATTTAATTTTAAATAGATATTCTAGGGTTGTGCTGTGAATTCTATTAGATTATAAACTACAGCACACCTGATACCTGTATACTCAAAGATAAGACTTATTCCATTATCATAAACGTATTAAAAGAAAATGCTCCTGAAGTTCTCTAGGCATCAGAGGAGAGACAGAAAATCCACGATAGAGAAGAGGACCATCTTTGGCCATAGTCACACATCACATGATGGTCCACCTTAGACTGTTTTAGGCTTGTTCATTCCTACCTGGGATGGAAGCAAGATAAGGGGGCTCTGGGAGCAGCACAGCCACACAACTGCTGGCCATATGTGGATGAGGGCACACCAGAAGGGCAATTCAGGTAACCCTCTTCAGGTTTCAGAGCCTGCTGGTTCCCTTCCATGCTGTGGCCATGTGGAACAGGATGCCATTTCTGGGGCAAGGTAAGCTGAGGCGGCTCTGTGGTTGGCACAGCTAGAACATGGCCTACAGTGTCCAGCTCAAGTAGGCTTCCTCTGGCTTTTAGAACCATAGCTTTCTGGTTACCCTCTATGCCACTGCTGAGCTTGGCAGAGACCAACAGCCCTTCACCTTTGTCCGTTTCTTGCAGCTGCCATGGACTCAGTGCAAAAATTATCTGAATGCAAGATATTTCCAATCAGGGAGGGAAAGTCCCCAGAAGAAACAGAAACATGCTTTGGCATCTGATCTCTAAAGGCAGAAGGTACCCTCAATTTTGATTAAAGGCAAGGTGTGACCACAGCCTTGGTGGTAACATAATTATAGCAAATAGAAGAGAATAGCCCTAGAAGAAATTTTCTGGTACCTTGATAATGCTTTCAGCCTCAAAAGTATTTTTTTTTCATTTTACAGTTTAATTAATTTGTTTTTAAACCTTACAATATGAGCTTAAAACAAGTGCCTTAAAACTGGGACATGAAACAATAAACACAATAATAAAGAGGAATAAATAATAAAACTTGAGCTAACAAAACAGCTACCATCTCTAGCACAATCTACAACTGACGAGTCCAGTATTTACAGTAGAATATACAAGTTAAGTCACATAAAGACTAGATGAGGAAAGGATGTTCTTAACTGGACATTAAAAAAAGAGAGAGGAAGGAAATATTAAGGTGAAGTTCAGTGTGTATTTTAGCCACTTCTAAGAGGCAACCAACAGTTCAAATTCCAATCTTGTCCCTCAGAAGTTTGCATCATGTCCTTCTGAACTGTAATAAAATTGTTGATCATCACAGTCCAGGAAAAAGTACTTATTTTTTAAAACTTATTTTAGAAATTAAGGAAACGCAATTTTACTATTTCCCTTACAAAATTATTTATTCATTTATCTACTGTTATTTATATCTTAACAATCAACTGAGGGTCTCAGGACAGGCTACAACAGTAAAAAGGTTATTATTATTATTAGTTTATTTCTAAAGCGCTGTACATGTACTCAGTGCTGTACAAAGTAAAATAATCAAAGAGTAAAAAGTAAAAAGAGTAAAACCTGCCATTGGCGTACAATCTAAAAACAGTAATAACGTACAATAACAGAGAAAATGATTAAAATAAATTATCTGCCAAAAACAGTGACTTCTGGAGCTGCTCCTGAAAACTTCACAGCTGGGGAACTTTTGTTCCCTAGCTTCAAATTTAGCAAGGGGATAAAGTGCTGCAGTTCCCTGTTATGTGGATGCAGCAGAGTAGTATTTGTGTAAAAAACATAAAACCTTATTTGTTCTCTGCACAACTTGGTACTCTTTTAACTGGGATCTAGGTGAATTCAGCAAGGGTGTGTGTGTTCAACTTGTGGCCCTACAGAGGCTGCTGAACTATAACTCCCAGCATTCTGTTACTAGTAGGGCACGCATGGAATTCTGGGAATGGAATGCAGTGAATTGTAGTTCAGAGTGCTGCAGATAAAATCTGGCTGGACATTCCACTGCTAGGGCAGAAGCAAGGATGCTCAAAAACAGCTTAAAGGCTAGGAAGTTTCTCAAATACCTTCTCTGGCCTTTAATGTGAATTAGAGTGAAACAGGAAGACTAGCATCTGAATGCTACCACTTCTAAGCTACTTTTGACCTGCTATTTTTTAATGTTTGCGTATTGCAGTTCTTACTTCCACAAGGGTCCAGGTCTATCATATCTTCTTCAAACTGAAGAATTTTATGAAACCTAGATCAGCTTGCCCAAGCAATGTTTTATTTCTTTATATTGTAATTTTTCACCTCTACCACTAGTTGGTGCTCTATTCAAACAGGAAAACAAAAACATTGTTTTCACTAGATAAGTTACAAATGTCAGTGAAATCTCTGGCCAGCTGGTAGGAGTATTTAAAAAAAAGTATTTGGAAAGTTTGTTGCAGTGAACTATGTATCAAATGAGTGATCTTACTTGTAGAAGCACCTGGCATGTCTGACACACTTCTGAATTCTTGTGTACACAAGAGGGTGATATGGCTTAAGTTAAGGGTGCTCAGCTGTAGCCCTCTGTATACTCCTGAACTCTGCAACTCACATTATTTCCTGCCTATACTGGCTGGGACTGATGCAGAATGATGGGTATTGTAGTTCCGGAGGACACCAGGGTTATGCCTCTTAAATTTGTTAGTACATTTTAACATATATATCAAACACATTTTTCAAAAGAAGTTTATTTTTGAATCTGCCAAGTGAAGAATAGCTGGAAAAATTATGATGTAAAGCTTTGGTAAAGGCACCTGTGGAATATAGCAATGGCAGAATATATATTTTCTGAACTGAAAGAAATGAAAGGTCAAGGCTCAGTCAAACAATTCTATAGTGTTTGGTTATTGCAAAATTAAGCTCGAACCACAAGATTTCATGCACACCAACTTTTCCCAGTACATACATGTCTGACCTATAATACCTTGCTATTTCACTTGCAGCAATAATAATACTATAATGAAGACATGTATATTTGCAGACAGTTTGGTACAGCCCCCAACCAAATCTCCAGCACTTGAAGTATGGATGGCCTGGCCTGGGCAGGCAGGACTGCCATGGCAATAGCATGGCGACATCTGGCTTGCATCTGGATGCTGGCATGGTGACTGTTTGGCAGCACATGACTGTGCAACCACAATGCACTACTCTGCTCCTGGTCAAGCTGTGGACAAGATTTGACTTTTCCACAGCTAGTGAAGGCTGGAGCAGCTGCAGGGAGCTCCAGATTGCACCGGGGTGGTGGTGCAGCCTGGAGATGGGCCTCCTCAGGAATGGCTGAAACCTACAAGGTGATTGCAAAGAGGCTGTTCATCTCTTGATGGTTATTAGAGCCTTAATGCATTATACTTACATTTTCTCCTTATTTGTCAACTATTTATTTTGTCTAATTGTTGTTGAATTTGTTGCTGTAATAAACCTATATTAAGAAAAAACATCTAGAGGATTAGAGAGGAGCATTGCTTGCTTAAAAGAAATTAAAGGTGGATAACTGGAATTTTTCTGAAAGAGGGTGTATTATGTCAGATCACTTCTATCTCCTTGCAGTAAAAACTGTAGATGTGTCTAGCCAGATAGCAAACCCATGGTCATGAGGTCAGCTGAAGTTTAGTTTTCATTTTTTACTATGATCACATGTACTTTGGTCCTAAAAGGAAAAAAAAAGGCAAAAGCTGCAAAGGTATGGAAAGGTGTATGAGAGTTTTGTTCCTATGCTGGAATGCTTACTTAGGTCTAGAAGCAGGATGGAGGGCCATCTGCCCAGCTCACATGACCCAGTCCTGAAAACACTGAAGCCAGGGAATGCAAGTTCTTTTATGCTGAAGTGTCTCTAACTGAAGCCCTTTTCCAAAGCAGCAGAAAATAGTCCTCAAAGAAGACCATTTTTGGCCTAATGGCATCTGGCATGTAGGTTGCTCCAATATCTGCTGGCCCTCTGTAGGGCAGCCACATGAGCAAACCAGGCCTGCACTCCCTTTTAAAAAAGGGATGCTCTCAGAAGTAGATTCCTCCTTGGGAACAGATTGCATGCCCTGCAGTCCAGTGGTCCCAGCCTTGTTTTGACATGGCCTAAGGTGGTCATGAAAATCTTGCTGTATATTCTAAAGCAGGAATTAGGATGTGCACAAATGTTTTTTTTTTTATGTTCGATATGATTGAATATTTCACATTTGTTTGAACAAAGCCCTTTTGAATGTGGTAGGACTTGAATTCGATATGAATGTTCTTTGAATGTTATTCAAATCCAGTTTGAATCTCTGCTGCCGGTTGCACATACAAATTCCCTATGAATCTGCTCTGAACATGTCAAATGTGCCCTGAATCCAGTTTGAATCCACTCTGGATCCACTGCAGATGTGACTAGGCAGCCAATTTCTCACCTCCCCAGGTTCACAAATGTAATGAAGCTTCATACAAATGTATAGAAACATTTAATTCTCATTTGAATGTCAATCTTTGAATGTCTGAATTTTAATGAATCCTTACGAATTTCGAATGTGATGAAAATTTATGCACATTTCTATTCTGTATCCCTGGAGACATTTCCTGCCAGCCACAGTCAGTGCAATCATTTGTCAGACAGTGACTGTTATACTCCAACAAGTCACATGCAAAGAAATGGAAAAGAGGTTACTATTATGTACTATACTTGTCCTAGTAGTTCTGTATTCTTGCCTCTCTTTTTTATAAAATCTGAAACAAAACTAACTCACATTTTCCAATGTTATAGTTAATAAAACTAAAACTCTCTCATCCGATTGCAAGCAGTTTGTTGCAAGAAAGATATTATTTAACTAAACAATGCAGCCCCAACCTAACGAAGTGGTCTTTTTGTTTTTTTTTAAGGTAATGACAAGAAAGATTGTCCTTTAAAAATGGTGAAATGGCAAAATTCCTATTCAAGGATGTCAATCGTTCTCTTCTGAAAAATCACCCAAGGAAAAAGTCATTCCTGAAATAATAATTGGAGGATGGATATTAAATGTATTATTTATTTTCTTAAGAAAGAACACATTGCTGCTTTTTGCATTTGGCTCAGAAACAGTTCTAGGCAGATTGCAGGAACATTTCATCTGCGTCACAGTCCACCTGGAACAGTCCCTGAGTCCTTCCACCTGTTCCCAAGGCTTACCTGCTATGGACAGTTTAACAGCTGTCCTCAAGCAGTACAAATGGGACTTTTCTGTATGTCTGATTTGGTTGTCCCACCCCCCACACAATGTATGCACCATCTTCTCACCCAGTCACAGCTAAGGATGGGCGGAACATCAAATGTCCAGAAGCTAGGCCTGGAAAATGGCCATCCACACACCTGCCATTGCTGGACAAGAACATATGTTTCTACACCCAGCATGTAAATAATCCTGGCTGTTCCAGACATTAACTGGCCTGGTAAGTGTGGATTTGGGGCATGCATGCACAAACACAAAACATTTTTCTTATATATTAGTTTTGTTCAGATTCTTTCACCATTCCATACATTCCCAAATTCCTCTTCTAAACTGCATATGAAGTGCATTTTTTTATTGCTCTTGGCAGAAAGTCTGATAAAATACAATAGGATGCAAGTGCTGACTAGGTTGCAACATGCAGGTGTTTGGAGTATTATAATCATCTAAACCAGATGCTAAGGAGATTATGCACCTGCTTCCTCTTCATTCGGAACTCTGGAGAATACAGTTCAGTATCAATCCTGTCTTGTCAGAGCACAAAAGACGTAGTTAATGCATGTTTTGCAGATTTTCAAAAAAGTAAACATCATACAGACAAACTGGATCAAAAGATTAGGCAATGAGATACATGATCCCAGGTTATAAGCTGTAAAGGAAAGGCAAAGGGAAAAATGGAGGTAGCCTTGTACATTACACAAGAGATAGAATCCCATAACCTGGAAAGTCCAGGTGAATCACAGCCATCCACAAAAGCATTGTGGGTCAGAAGGCAAGTAGAGTCCAATTTCATGCTTCCTCTTTCCACTCAGGCCACATCCCCATTAGAAGCTTAATCCAGTTTCCCTAAACTGAAATAATAGAACTGGATGCAAAGGCGAATTTGCCTGTTCCCATTACTTTCAGCTTCATCGCATTGGATCTGGATTCTGAGGATCATAAGTGGCGTATGTGATTCAAGGGGGGACTCAAGTGGCTAATTTCTAAAAGCTGCTTTTCGGGGCTGCCCTGCCCTCTTCCTCCTGGTATGTATGCGTCACCCATAATGGACCCCTTCACCGAGCCTGGCTGGGTGGCTGCCGCTTTCCTGGATAGAGGAAAACCAGCAGCAGGCAGCCAGCGATTCTCCCCATTGCCGAGGGCACACAGCAGCAGCGGCAACTCAAGCAAGGGGGCTTTAAACATTCACACATCTCCCAAAACCTGCCCTGCTTTCCTTTCCCCTTTAAAGGTCAGAACTCCAAAGAGCTAGAATTGTGCAAAATTGCAACACTGTTATCAGGTGTGAAGTGCCTGGATTGCTACAGTGTAGCGGCTGCTGTGAAGGTTGGATTTTTACACTGAAATCACTGTCTTTGGAAGCAAGCTATTGGGAGAGGGAAACCCTAAACATGGATTCTCATCCCTTAAAACGGTAGGGTCCCCACAGTAAAAAATGGAACACTATCAAGCGCATGATCCGGAGTGAGACCTGTTGAAATGAGTGTTAACATTTACAACGCTTTGGGGTGATTTAACCCGCGGAAAGCATGTTAAGCCAAACTGATGCGGGGTCTGTGAGGATTGAAAATGGTTTGAAACCGAAATAAGCTTGTAATGGGGATGCAGCCTCAGTAACCTGCCCTAGGAGAAGTCAGTTGTCCCACATTTACTTTGGGCCTCTGCATCCACACTCAGTTAAAAAGACAGCTCAAAAGTGATTTAGAGGTGATAGCATGTGGACACTATCCATTCCATTCTACTTCTAATCCACATTAAAGTCCAGAAAATGGATATTACCACCTAAGCCACTTTTTTTTTTTTTGCATATTGATGTAGCCTACCTTCTGAGATCCTTGCCATGATCACTAAGGAATACGGGAAGACAGTCCAAAAATGGCAATTTCTCCTGAACATTGCAATTCATATAAGTTACTCTGCTTATGGTACCTCTTAAATGATGGGCTTTGGAATCTACTCATTATTTTGGTCCACTGTTTTTTTCTTTATGTCAGGAGCCTTCATCAGTCACCTGATAGGTAAGACCTACTACACAGAGAGGAGAATGTTTCTGAGTAAACTGCAAAGAATTGTTCTGTCTGTCCCTTGCTTCACTTTGCCCAGCCAGGAAATGAGTGGAGGACCTGAACTGGCTGACTGGTACTCGTACATCATTCACTGCAACATCTTTCCAAAAGCCTTCCATGTCACTGAAAGGTGACACTGAAGTGCAAGTCCAGTAAATGGTTTGATTTTTAAAAAGCTGATAGAATAGTAAACTGAACCCCATACCCTATCCAAAAGCAAATGGGACACTCAGATGAAATGAATGCAGATGAAGAAAGGGGTTGGTTTTATTTACTGGAATTGTATTGCTAATGGAAAACCATACGAGTTGGCAATTTGATGGAGGAAATATTCTGTGCACTATGCAAAATAAATATATATTTTTAAAAAGATGGCATGATACTTTGGTGACAACAGCATCATTGAGAACATTTGTGTGCAAAAAGAATACACTTCTTACCTGGACACTTCTGTGTAATTCCTTTCTGCACTGGGCCTTGTTCCAGATTATATGCCAGAATAGGGGCCTGCCATCCTCAAGTGGGGCCTACTGTTGTCTGCACCAGTCTGAAGATGGCAGGTTTCTATACTGGGATATAATCCAGAATAAGGAGCAGTGCGGAAAGGCCCCATGTCTACAAATTAGTGGCAACAATGCCCTGAGATTGTTTACATATGTGAAAAATTCCCCAATAGGACATCTTGGGTAAAGTTTTTATATATCTCAGGTCTTTTAATTACACCTGGACCACACATTCAGGTGTTGTCATTTTCTGTGACTGAGTTTAAAACAAAAACAATACTTACCTAGAAGTGATACATGAAACAAACTAGCAAACAAAAGTCCTTGGGATGTTTACTAGAGAGGAAAGGAATGAAACCTGAAAAGGGTCTCAGGGAAGTCTGTGAGTCACTACTAAGGATGTGCATGATTTTTTTCCACCTCTTCACTTCCCATCAAAACGAATGGGACAGAAATTTGGATTTGTGGGAACGGAGCCACTTCAAACATGCTAGGATTCAAATTCACTTTGAATGTGCTTTGAATTTCTGCCACCACTGGTCATGCCTGTGAATCGAATACAAATCCAATGCAAATCTGCTCTGGAGGAGACTGGGCAGCCACTTTGAATGCAACAAAGTTTTGAACGACGGCACAAAAGCTTTTGCTTTGCTTGCAAACGCCAGTCTTTGAATATAGCCAATATTCAGTTCGAATTGAAAGTTTCAAACACTCTCAATTTGTACAAATTGCAGAGGTGACAAACATTTTTTGCCCATCCCTAGTTACCACTCTTCTTTCCTCAACTGGAGTTTAAACTTTCATTGTCTAATTAGGCTAACAGGGATAGAATGGGGTTGGCTATGATAAAAATAAATGATAAACAATGCATCTTTTATTTGATATTATTTGAACTGGTTTCACTTATCTACGGATTTTTTTTTAATGCTCCTTAATTTGTCCATGAAGTTCTGTGTCTAATCATTAGTTGAGCAACCAATAATCTTACTCCATCCCCTCCACCTCCTTTTACGACCAACTTTAATCTTTGGACTGAGGGAAAAACATGCTTCCCCCATCATAACTAGTTTAACCCCCCTAAGAAAAAGCCCTTTCAAGTTTAGATTACTCAGATACAATGGCTTTCCTGTAGCTTCATGCTAGAGAAAGGAATTTATGTTAGGGGGGAAAGAAAAGAGAGAGAAAAGGAGAGATTTATGATAGCATTGTATTTCCATTTGAATATGGAGAGTTAATAACATGCATATGTTTTTTTTATTATTATTTTAAGATTTAAGCTATGCCATAGGCAAAAGGAAACCTGGAAATGGTGGGACTGGCAAGACTCAATGAATAACTTAATCTGGATTTCATTCACAAACAGCAGCTCACACACAGGGAAAAAGCTGGTGTGTTTTGCCAAATCGGAACTGGAGTAAGTGCCAGGATTTCCTGATTTGTTTACATTGCTCAAAACCCTTTCTTCCCCGCCTGGAGTAGGACAGATTTAGACTTCCTTTTCCACTTTTGGCCCTATCCAAACTATTCTTGCCTGACATTTTAGTTCTCTTCCCCATATTCTCCTTTGTTCCATTCTCAGCTGGCTTCTTTTGTCTTGGCAAAAATAAAGAGGCAGGGAAAGATTTTAATCTTTGACAATAATAACAAGGTGGCCAGTTTCTTTCTGTGACAGTAACACAATGCCTGGGGCTGTTTCAAGGCAATTTGGGATGCACTCCTTCTAAAACAAATATTCCAGCAGCAGCAAAAGAGAAGGTGACCTATTCAACGTCTTATCTTAGAGGTAAAGGTGTAATAGCACAACACAGGGAACCCAAGACTGCATTCACACACAATTTAAAAAAAACACTTCTGAGGTGGCTTATAGATGGGGGACTATTCCCACCTCAATCAGGCCCTCAGAAATGATCAGAACTTAAATTTGGGCCATTATTTTTATAATAGATCAGGAAAGCAAAGACACAACTAATGGCTACTGTGTGATTACAAATGTAACTAAATGTATAGAAACTACATCTTTTGTTATTCTTTTTATCTTGCCCTATAGATGCCACAAGCTCTGGTTGCAGCACTTCATTTCTCGTACCTATGAGCATTTGTTTATAATGGCTTTATGCTTATATGGCTAAGTAAAGTCCATGTGGCCATCTTGTGACATTCTTTTGCTCCACATGCTAATTCTACAAGATGAGTCTGTTAGTTAGGAGAGAGAGGACATTTTCAGGAACGACACTGTGGCTGTTTGCACACTTACCTAACTGGAGCTGTTTATCCAGGCCTTATTGTCTGCACTGCCAGTGACTGTCCAGTTTCAGTTCAGGCAAAGAGTACCACTGGTACAAGTCAGACCTGAAGGTGGACTGAAGAAGGTTTAAAGTGAAGGTGTGGCAACGTCCAAAAGAGTTATGAAAGCATTAAGAGGTGAGATTATAGATCTTACAAATTATGCAATTTGTCACTATGCTTGGCTGTTGTAGCTGGTTCCTGTCTAAGATACTCGCCTATTTGGAAAGGGCCATAGGCATTCATTTGCAGTTTAAAAAAGCACTTCAGAGGTGGATGGTAGAGAGATTCTACTTGTCTCACATATGTATGTTCATCTCACATCTGATGCACGTTAAATGCCAGAAAGTGGGTCAGAGATGGACTGCAGACAAGATGAAACTATCTCTAAATTGATTCCCCCCCCCCGCTTCTTTTGCTGTATGTGAATGTACCTCTAATAATGATGTAATGGGGTCTCTCTTTTAGGACAGAGAAAGGGACTTTTTTTCTTCACATGCTCATGGTTAAACTATGGTATTCACTACTGAGAAACATGCTTTGACTAGCAGCATTTGTCCCAAATTTTCTTTAATGTTTGATGTAAAAGCCAATACAAAACAGAAACAAATTCATTTCTGACAAGCTTCAAAAACTGAGGGATATACTTTGCCCATAGAAAAGGTCATCCATGGTTTAGCTCCCACATACTATTTCCAGACTCACTAGAGATTTACCCCTAGTTTCATTATTAGTTCTTAATGATACAGTTCTATATTTTTCTGCTACAGTTTGCCTGACAACTATCGGTAAGTGTCAATGCTATTCAGATAGTCTAAAAAGGGGGATTTTTGTGTGTGGTGTTTTACTATTAAATACATGATGATTCATTCCGTGGGTCAGGCAGAGTTTGGTTCCTGCTTGCAAAACAAAAGCAGAGTGGGTTATTTTGACCAAAACTTCTGCTTTCTTGCATTAATAATAATCAATGCCAATGAAATCACCAACCTGACTGCTGGAGAGTCATTTGGAATAATTCACTCCTTGGTGAGAAGTAAGTCTAAGGGCGAATCACCACAGCAAGCTTATTTCGCTTTCCCTAAACCGAAATAATAGAACCGGATGCAAACGCGAATTTGCCTGATCCCATTACTTTTAACTTAATCACGTTCGATACGGATTCTGAGGATCGTACATGGTGTACGTGACTCAAGGGGGGACTCAAGTGGTTACTTTTTAAAAGCTGCTTTGCAGGGCTGCCCTACCCTCTTCCTCCTGGCATGGACGTGCCACCCATAACAGACCCCTTCACGGAGCCTAGCTGGGTGGCTGGGTGGCTGCCACTTGCCTTGATGGATGAAGAACAGGCACCGGCAGCCAGCAATTCTTTCCCCTCCTCTCCTCATTGCTCAGGGCATGCAGCAGCAGCAGCAGCAGCAACTCAAACCCCCTTCACATCCACAGCCTTTAAAACAGAACCTCGAGGGCTTTCCTTTCCTTCCTCTTTTTTAAAGGTCAGAACTTTCAAAGAGCTAGAATTGCGCAAAACTCCAACATTGTTATTAAGGTGTGAAGTGGCTAGATTGCTACAGTGTAGCTTTAGGGACTGGATTTTTATAGTGGCTGTTTTGAGGGTGGATTTTTTCAATGAAATCACTATCTTTGGAAGCAAGCTATTGGGGAAGGGAAACCCTAAACATGGAATCTCATCCCTTAACACGGTATGGTCCCCACAGTAAAAAATGTAAAATGTTTCAAGCACACGATCCAGAGTGAGACCTGTTGAAATCCGGATTGAGATTCACCATGCTTTGGGGTGGTTTAACACGGAGAAAGTGTGTTAAGCCAAACTGCCGTGTGGACTCTGAGGATTGAAAACGTTTTGAATCTGATATAAGGTTGCCGTGAAGACACGGCCTTAATGTGCCTTCCTTTTTAAGAAGTCAGCCAGCTTTTCACTGTTTTGATATTCCTACTACATCATGCTGAATAAATTAATTTAGGCTACAAACTGACAAGAATAAAAAGGAAGGCCATGGTCATACCTTGCTGAGATAGTTCGTCTTATTAAGAACCAGGTCTCAAGGGCAAAAAATTCCAGTCACACCCAATGCCTGATAATCCTTCCTCTCTTCATCCTCAGTTTGGTCTGCTGTGCTCACACCTTTTTGTTTCCATCCTGTGACTCCTTTATGAGACTTTTTTAGATTTCCATCCCCTCGACCCTCGCAACACCCCTGTTCTGTGACTCAACAGCATGTCATCACACGTTAGGCAAAAGGGAAGGCAAATTCATGCAGTACCTTCCCACTATAGTACAGTTCAGCTCCCTTTAGTCCTCTTCCCCGATCACACCCAAAAAATGAAAATAGCTTGAGACCTGTAAAAATCAGGATTCAGGAAAGTATGATTGCAGGGAGGGAAGTACACAGATAAAATGAATGGGACTAAAAAGGTGTGAGCACTGGGGCCTGAAGATGGTCTGAAGAAGGATTAAAATGAAGGTATTATCACAGCCTAGGTACAGACTAGAAAGAGTGTTCAAAGAGGTTAATTGAGGCCTTTTTCACACTTATCTGAAGTAGTCCAAATTAGAACATCCCACATTCATCCAGTTCAAGAAATCCATCCACGATCCAGAACAAAAGTGCTTTCACTGCATCTGGCTTCAAAGGCCAGGGATGAGCCATCAGGGATCACTTCAGTGGTACATGTTGTGGCAGTACCAAATTGAGTACCCTATGGTGTTCTAAGCCATGGAGGCATGTACTGTCCATAAACCTTCATGGTCTGCTATACCACCATCTAGTACATTGTTTCCTGGTAGACTGGATCAGGCAGCCATTGGGGACCTCCTGGTCTGGTCTGGCCTATGTTCTGTCCTTTGCAGACATAGAGTACTAGGAAAGGATGGGGCTTCCTTCAGACAGTACAGGTGGTGCTTAAGAGAGGATCCTAGTATGCTTACTGGTCTGATATATTGGCCAGTGTGGAACTGCCCTAAGATTACACAGTGTATCACTATTGCAATTATATATTTTATCCAAGATAGCTAAAAATAAAAATTATATGAAAAATATATTGCAATCACTACCTTTGATATCTAGGAAACCATTCATGGCTTATTTTCTGGCTTACTTGTCATATATCAACTTTTCATTGGTCTTCTTTCAGTCTGGATTATGCCAATGGATCTCCTAAGAGTGATATTACATTGCACTTGAATATCTTGTATTATTAACAGATCTTTTATGGAAATCAGGAAGATGAATTAATGGGCGATTCCCTTTTTCCAATCCCTTTTTCTGTTAACTGTGTATCTCACTAGGGGTGTGCATGAACTGAGCTGTATTTGACTGCAAACTAGGAATGTGCACATTTGTGTGTGTGTGTATTTGAATTGAATTGAATCAAATGCAAGGAAATTCACATTTGTTTGAATAGAGCTCCTTTGAACGTGGTAGGATTTGAATTCAATACTAATGTTCTTTGAGTATTATTCAAATCCGATTTGAATCCCTGCAGCCAGTTAAACCTACAAATCCCCTAGGGATCACATCCACTCTGAATCATCTTTGAATCCACTCTCGATCCTCTGCAGGTGTGACTGGGCAGCTGCTTTCCTGCCTCCCCATGTTCAGGAATATAATAAAGCTTCAAACAAATGTATAGAAGCCGTCACTTTGCATTTGAATGTCAGTCTTTGAATATAGCCAACATTTGGTTTGAATTTGAAGGTACAAATCTGAACAAATTCAATTGACTTTTGAATGTGGCAAATATTTGTGCATACTGCAAACGGGTAATTTTGTGCTATTTGTGCTCAGTATGAAACTTGTTTTGCAGATGCCCCAAACCGAACAAACCTTAGTTTGGTTCAACCACTTCAGTGGTTCAGCTTAATGTGAAAGAGCAGCTTTCCCCCAGCGCAGTGTTTATAAGCTGGTAGAACTGAGGGATTTCAGGACCCAAAGCCAGATCAAATAGTGAACGCAGCAAACTTCAAAGGATCCCAATAAAGCCATGTGTGATGACAGTGAGTTCCTTTGTTGACATTATCTCTCCTATGTTCTTCCTAGATCAGGAAGTGGGAGGCAATGAAGGAACCCCAAACCAGTGTAATCTTAGGCTGGATCACAGAAGAAGAAGAAGGAGTAGGAGTTGGCTTTTAAACCCTGCTTTTCTCCCCCATTTAAGGAGAATCCTTAAATGACAAAGCAACTGATAAACCTTCTATTCTTCTCCTCACAACAGACAGCTGGGGAGATATCAGAAAGAGAGCTGTAACTAGCCCCAAGTCACCTAGCTGGCTTCCTGGACAAGCACGGAATCAGAATAGGAAACTTCCAGATACAGGTCCGGCACTCTAACCACAAGAAACAAACTGACTTGGAAGAGTTATACATGCAGCAGACTTTAGTAAAGTCAACAAAGCCATAGAGCAACTCCAAGCACCTCTGGATGCTCCCCCATCCCAGCTTTTGCTAGACACCCAAATCAGGTCATGATTGCAAATATTTGGGTGGTTGGGCCCCTATAGATGAATCAAAAGTGCAAGAAGAAGAAGAAGAAGAAGAAAATAAATAAATGGCCATTGATACTGTTTGGGCTGAAAGGCTGGCAATGGAAAATTTCCACCCACTGGCAAAAACCCAGGCATGTTTGAAAAAGTGAGTGATGGAGGATGGGAGAGATGGACAGACCAGCAACCTGCCTTGGAAAATGAGTCCCCATTTGCTTCTCTAGAAATATATGTTGTCAAGGGATTGTAGACAGAACCATACTCTGGGCGAACACTTTTTTTTTATGTCTAGAACTATAATTCCCTTTTTGCTTTTTTGGCTGGTTTCCGACTTCCTATGGTACAGATAGTAAAGCGGGAAAGAAAATTTAGAAAGCCTAAGTCACAAGAATATGATTCCACAATGAGTTATACAAATGAAAATGACCCATTTCTCCTAAGGCATATGGAAATTTCCACTGTAAATACTTCACTTTTTAAGGACTCTAATAAAGAAACAAGAAATGCCAAGATTGTTACGGATATGCTCTGACCTGCTTTCATTGTAATATTTCATTTTAAATACAATATATCAGACAAGATGGCTCAGACCAGAACAGTTATCCCATGCTTATCCCATTGCTGTGTTAAGCAAAACTGTGCTGCAGAAGCCATTGTCAGCCTTGGAAAGCCAACAATTAGGAAACTGAAGTGCACAGTAGTTTGTTGGAACGCAATGACTATTTAAACTTCAGCCCCTGCCCAGATGGGAGGAATACAGTGCCATTGCAATGCTGCTGTGGTTGTATATGAGGCAGACCTACCATACCCTGCTTCCCCCCAGCCACCAAAATGCTAAATACTATTGCTTAAAAACCCAGCCCTCTTTTCATGCAATGGTGCTTTTTATCTTAACAGAGTTGTCATCATAGCTCCATCCACTGTGAATGCATGGAGGCTGAAATGGCTGTCCATGCGTGCACGGCAGTGACAACACATTCATCCAAGTATTTGATGCTGGGTAAGTACCTGGATGCATGTGTCAGTAAAATGTTCAGACAATGCTGGCTATGGCCTTTCAGGATAGCAAAGGATAATGGCAGGGCATGAATATCCCTTGATATCCCTTGCTAGTAGGATACTTGACCGCTGTCTGGAGTTGGCCCTAACGGAAGGTTGGCTCAACCAATAGAAGAAGAAGAGTTGACTTTTTTACCCTGCTCTTCTCACCCATTTAAGGGGATGCAAAGGGCTGACAAAACTTTTTATTCTTCTCTCCACAACAGAACACCTTGTGAAGTAGGCAAGACTGTGAGAGCTCAGAAGAGAGCTATGACTAGCCCAATCACCCAGCTGGCTTCGTGGAGGAGTGTGGAATCAAACTCGCTCCCAAGCGCCCTTGCCATCCCGCTCCTAATCGGAGGCCTTGGTTTACACCAGGGTTGAGGAGGATGAAGCGGTTTGGACAACGGCTAGAGCTCAGGTGGCGGAAGACTCGTCTCTTATCTGACAGAACTCGCCATAGGAACTTTCTTTGTTGCTATCGGGAGGCAATACGTGCAGCTAAGAGAGCGTTCTCCTCTGCACGGATTGCGTCTGCAGAGTCTCGTCCAGCAGAGCTGTTTAAGGTGGTGAGGGAGATGACGCAGGTGCCCCCTGCGCCAAATCCCTTACTTAACCCGACTACGGCCTGCTGTGACGCATTCAATAATTTCTTTGCAGACAAAATCTCTCAGATAAGAGCCGACTTAGATGCCACCATTGAAACAGAGTCGATAGATGAGGCATCCAGTGATCCCGCCGATGTAATTATACTAGATCAGTGGCAATCTGTGAGTACCGAGGACGTGGACAAGCTGCTTGGTAAGATGAGGAAGACGACTTGCCCTCTCGACCCTTGCCCATCATGGCTGGCCATCCAGGGGGGGGGATGCATTGATGAGATTCCTTACGGATATCATTGATGCATCCTTCAGGGAAGGACACGTTCCATCTTGTTTAAAGGAAGCGGCTGTTAGGCCGCTTCTGAAAAAACCTTCCCTGGACCCCCTGGATATGAGAAATTATAGGCCTGTGTCACTCCTGCCATTTCTGAGCAAGGTGGTTGAGAGGGCGGTCGCTCTTCAGCTCCAAGCTGTCTTGGATGAAGCCGATTATCTAGACCCATTTCAAACCGGCTTTAGGACAGGCTTTGGGGTTGAGACTGCCATGGTTGCCTTGACCGACGATCTGCGCATGAGCATCGACAGGGGTAGTGTGACCCTGTTGGTGCTTTTAGACCTCTCAGCGGCTTTCGATACCATAGATCACGGCATCCTCTTGGACCGCCTGAGGGGTTTAGGTATAGGGGGCACTGCTTTGCAGTGGTTCCGGTCCTTCCTCTCGGGTCGGTCCCAGAGGGTGCTGCTCGGGGACTGTAGCTCCAGTAAGAGGAACCTCACTTGTGGGGTTCCCCAGGGGGCTATTCTGTCCCCGATGTTATTTAACATCTATATGAAGCCGCTGGGTGAGATAATACGGAGTTATGGTGCTAGGTGCTATCAGTACGCTGATGACACCCAAATCTATTTCTCCATGTCTCGCTCGTCGGCCTCGAATTCCAATGGCATCTCTTCGCTCAATGAATGTCTTCAAGCGGTAATGAGCTGGATGAGGAAAAACAGATTGAAACTGAATCCAGACAAGACGGAGGTGCTCACGGTAGCGGCCCCGAAACCAAGAATTGGGTTGCAACTTCCAGTCCTGGATGGGGTCACGCTCTCCTCCAGTGACTGTGTTCGCAGTCTGGGGGTACTCCTTGACTCGTCGCTCCTGATGATAAATCAGGTAAATGCGACGGTCAGGAGCGCCTGCTATCAGCTTCGGCTGATACGCCAACTGCGCCCTTTCCTGGAAGTAAAGGACCTCGAAACTGTTGTGCACGCACTGGTAACCTCACGCCTGGACTTCTGTAATGCGCTCTACCTGGGGCTACCCCTGTACTTGGTTCGGAAGCTTCAGCTGGTACAAAATATGGCAGCCAGGCTTGTTTCCGGTACATCTAGGAGGGACCACATTACTCCGGTTCTTAGGTCCTTACACTGGCTGCCTATTAGCTTCCGGTCCCGATACAAGGTGTTGGTTATTACCTTTAAAGCCCTAAATGGCTTGGGTCCAAGCTATCTCAGGGACCGCCTTCTCCCGTACAATCCTCCCCGCGCTCTCCGCTCCTCTGGGAGGAATTTACTGCAGCCTGTAAAATCCAGGCTTGCGGCGACCTCCCAGAGGGCATTCTCTGCTGTCGCCCCCAAACTCTGGAACGACCTGCCGGATGAGATCCGTCAGTTGACATCACTAGACAGCTTTAAAAAAGCTGTCAAGACGGCTCTCTTCCGGCAGGCCTTTCCAGATTAATTTTCCCTAGATAAACCATCCCAGCTCGGGCTTCCTGACCCCCTCATTCCCCTCGTGGACCCATAATAAATGTTGGTTGAGGAGCTCCGGAGGGATATTAGGGCTGTTAGCCCATTTAATTATGTTTTATATTTTGTCTTATATTTTTGATACTGTATTTCAATTTGTCATATTGTTTAATACTTTTTAAGGGGGGGGAGGGACCATAATGTTTTATTCTTATATGATGTTTTTATATTTATTGTTGTCAACCGCCCGGATTGGTTCGCCACAGGGCGGTATACAAATAAATATTATTAAAATAAAATTATTATTAAGTTTGAATAACAACATAACCACTGAAGAATAGGTATTCATGGAGCAAACCACATGATGATGGGAGCATATGAAAGTCCAAATTGTATTCTGATACACAATTCATACATTCAAATGGACTGGGCCTATCTATACCTAAGTTTTAATCCACATTTGATACATCTTCAAAGGTTGTGGTCACATCTTTAAACTTTCTCCAGTCCATCTTCTGACCACTATGCTCACACCTTTTCATTTCTATCATTTTATCTGTGGATTTTCCAGCCTGCGTTCAACCCAAATAAAATGAATAGAAATGAAAAAGATGTGAGTGTTAAAATCAGAAAATGGACTGAAGAAGGTTTAAAGTGAGGGTGAAAGTGAAAGAACCCATCAGCAGAGAGAATATGTTTTTCTTTTGCATTATCTAACACAAAGGTGGATTTTCTTGGTTAGATAATGTGGACGAAAATCTGCTTATCACTTTGCTGATATATACTCTCACTTTGAAGATAAAATAAATGTAGATTAAAGATATGACCAGGCAGTAATTTTTCATTTACCCTTTTGGGAAATAGCGCAAAAAAGCCTTATGAATAGTTTTTCAAATATGCAGCTGAGAACCTAGTTTCATGTTGCCACACTGCGGCCTATATTTTCCTCTAAGTTAAGTAACACTTATTCTGACTATGAGTGCTCACCACTGATTGGCCACTTGATGGGAACGCCTTGCCACTTTGCTTGAATAGTTTCCTGCAGAACCTGGGTTAAAGAAACAGATTCCTTCAGAGCTATGAAGTCTCAAATGTTGAAGAGCTGACTTTTATGAGACCTCAAGCTGGGGTAAGACAAATGCAGGGGGGAATTAGCTGTCACTACAGACTCAAATTCACCCAGAGGGTGCATCCTGAAACTTAGATGTAGCTTGGCCTGAAATAAATTTCATTTTTTAAAAAAGGAAAATCTGGGCAAGCAGAAAATTCAAGTGGAACAGTTTTCAAAATTGTTTGAGAATTTGTCAATGTGTAATTCAGCACCCATACGTATTTCCGTGATTCCTCATAATTAACAAGGTACACTAGAAAACACAAACTAAACTTAAAAAGAAGGCTAGTCCCTTTCAGTGAAATAATTTGGAGTTTCTGGTGATAAGATTGTGGTTCCTTTAAAGCTACATGAAGAAACCAGATGTGCCTGAAAACAGGAAAGATGCAACAACACATGACTGCAGTGAAGAACAAAAAAATAAAAATAAAGAAATCACTTTAAACTTCTTGTTTTAATAAAGTTCCTCGTTCAGCATGAGAGTAATAGCTCTTTATGGAATTCTGACCCATTGTTATCTGATGGGTTGCAGGAGGGCTGCTGGAAAAGTTTCCAAAGACACATAAAAACCTACTCTCTGTACACTTGGGAGAATGAAAGTTTTCATGGCACCTCAGAAAGAAGTGTGGTTGTTAACATTGGTGTACACTTGACTCAGCCCTGAACAAGTAATTGTATTTTTGCTTGCTAGCTTTCATTCTCACCATTGTCTCTTAGGAAACCTGGTCCCAAACCATTTAGGGCTTTACAGGTAATAACTTGCACCTTTAAAACACCTGGAAAACAATTGGCAGCTAGAGACTAGACAGGGTCTGTGCCTATAATGAGCTCTCAGTGTGACATACTACATAAATAAGTTCAATCGCAATGTGTTTCAACCGGTGCTGATTGCACCTTTCCTTTTGCAAAACCAGCAGTATCCCATAAGCAGAAGGAAGGGGTTGATTCATCCCCTTTTGCAGGACTTTTGTAGTTTAATAGTTGTATAAAATGGTGAGAGACCATTTGTCTCTCTTTTTAGTCTTGTATCTTTTCTCTTTCCCCCACCCTTCATGAAATTCAAAGTAGCATACCATATGTTCCCAGGCAGTTAACCATCCAGGCATAGGCCAGGTTGCATCTTCAGGAATTTGGTAGCTCCTCCTTTTTCAAAATCATAACTTGGGCCCAAAGGACAAGCATCTCTGGCTTATTCTGCTGACGGTGGTAGGGTAAGGTGGGTGGGTTTGTATACCTTGTTGTTCCAACTTGCATGTATCAGTGAAAACCAGCTTTGAATATGTGAAAGGTAATACTAATGAACCCATTTGCACAACAGTTGTTCATTCATTCATATGTACTTTCTGAAATGCATTCATATTTTTTATGTGGCCAGCCAAAACACAATACCATGTTTTTGATGTTTTATCCCTTTGTATCTGAAACAGTCAACCTGGTATGCAATGTGATAACATTCTTCAACTGGGATTTAATTTGATGCTGCAGTAATGGCTTTGATGTGATGTAAATTAGGCTGCCTCCAGATGGGAGGAGGCAATGTGGAATCTAAGGAAGACTCTACTATTGACTCTTGATACCCCACCTGAGGAAAGGAGTAATCACACAGGCTTATCTTCGTGTCTGTTGGCAGCTTTCAGAATCGGCTCTCTTGGGCTACTGGAAGCCAACTAAACACCCACCATGTTTTATGCATTCTTAGCTGACTTCTGGTAGCCCCAAGCGATTCTGAAAGCTGCCAGCAGACACAAAGGTTTAAGTATTGCTATTACGGAAAACATGGCATCAATGCTGGGCTTGTCATAATAGCAATATTATGGGTTTTCAGTTCAGTAACTCAGGACTGTATTGGGAATGCCATAACCTATGGCATGCCCAATATAGGGCCAAGGCAATTGTGAGTTTTAGCCTACATACATCTGGGGGGACCCTTCAAGAACATTGTAGGCCTCACACGATATAATTTGCCATTTATATTCCTTCTAACTAAAAGAGCTTGTAAAAATTCAAATCCTATGATGCTTTGCCACAATCCAAAAAATGAATTTTCAAAACTCTGCTTGCTGGGCATTTGACTATAATAAACACCTGAGAGAACGTTTAAGATTATAGGGCAGGATCTGATAGCACAGTGGTTCTCAACCTGTGGGTCGTGACCCCTTTGGTGGTCGAATTACCCTTTCAGAGGGGTTGCAGTGAGTCTCCCACTACCTCTCCCTCTCCCCTCCCAGCTGTCCTGCCCCTGTGGTTGGGGATCTCCACAGCATGAGGAACTGCATTAAGGGATCGCGGCATTTGGAAGGCTGAGAACCACTGTGATAGCATGAAATAGACATTTTAAAAACTGTTATCCATGGCTGCTGCACCTAAAACTAGTATTCCATTATCAGTTTCATTATAGTGATGCCATGTTGTGGTTGGAGTATTGTGTTATTTGTGGGGGTGTATCATGAAATTCAGTCATTGTACCAAAGAACAAAAAGAGCAGAAATGTTTTGAAGACAATGGTTGGAAGGAGACAAGGCCTATTTGAATCACACATATCATGGTGTTTGTAATATGAAAACAATTGGATTCTCTTAAATACATACTGCCTCTCTCCATATACTATCTGCAGTATCTTCTTACAATAATGCATATTGGGGATATCATTTATAGTTCTGTAAACAAAGGAATCAACAAACATGATTCTAATTATATTAGAACTGCTGCTTGGAGAGCAACAATTGCTATTTGGCGGTACCAAGTAGGAAAGGACATTTCCTTTAAAATAATAATTTTAAAAATTCCCTGTTCTTCTTTCTCATTTTCCTAACAGTTCTTGGAAGTCTGAAAAACGAGGATCAGCACTTAGGATACAACGTTGAGTTGAGATTCTCTCTTCCCATTTCCAGAGATGAGAAGGAAGAATGTTGAATCAAAGAAATCCTAAGTAATTATTTGTAAGATGGAGCTAAGTATTTGTACACAAATGAGATGTTCAGCAAAAATGTCTGTGCTTTTCAGCATGGGAGACAGACTGCTTTCAGTTTTATACTGTCCTGGTAAATATTTATAAACAGTCACATTTGAGTAATAATAAAACTTGCTATTAAAAAAGCCACACATTCTGTAAACTCCATCTATTTCCCCCTCATTAAACAATCCCAAAGATCCATTCAAGCCTCATGAAACTATCTACATTTAAAGATAAGTGGTCACTGGCAGGGTAATCTTAAGATTCCGCTGAACCACTCAGTTCAAAAAGAGTTCCATCTAGGTAGTAGGGGCTGAAACATCAGGACTAGAGATGAGCACAGATATTCGTCACATTCAAAATTCATACAAATTCAGCCAGATCTGGACATTCAAATATGAATTCAAATAGAATATTTTGATACATTCATATGAAGCTTAGTATGGGATTTGTATAGGATTGAACATTTGTATCAGAAACAAATCCTACCACATTTGAAGGGGATCTATTCAAAACAAACTTTCTTGCATTTGATTTGATACAAAGCAAATTAAAAAAAAACCAATTTGTGTACATCCTTAATCAGCACTGTGATGGTGGTTGGGGAGCAGTGAAACTCCAATTAGAAGTCTTGTTTTGATATTAACCACCACTTTTAATTCTCATTTAGGATCCTAATTGGTCCATCATCACCCTGACAGAAGCATTCTGCAAACCACCATTACATTGGTGCATATGTACAGAAATTGGTGACAAAATAATAACTACTAACTTGTTTAAATGAGACTTATAGTATAATTCTAACCTAAAGATCTGCTAGATGTAGGAAGATATGCTTGCACATGGAATTTGGGTCATTGTTCTTCAGTGGAGATCCTTCACAAGTAAAGGCCAGAAAAATGGGTGCTATCACAGCTATGGATTTCCAACCTATCTGGCACCAGCACAATCATTGTGGTGGTACAGCTATCGGAACATTCCAGGGTTCTGAAAGGAATGGCCAGAAATTAAACCAATTCATCAAACTGTTCTTAAACTGAACTGATGGCTGTGCTTGAAAAGGGACCTATGTTGGCTAAATTATTTTTCAGAAGTGACAGTAGGATACTGTGTGGCATCACCGCTGCTTCTCATTCAAAGAAGACATCATCCCTAAATGAAGATTAAATTGCTAATTGTCAATTGCTTATGCTGTTCAAACTTAGGTCCTTTCTGCACTTCCTATTGATCTGGATTGTGGGCCTCCTCGTTCACACATTAATGTGCATCAAGGAGGCCCCTCCTGTGCTGGTCTGTCCCTGTCTTTCATGGAGCCCAGGTTCCAAGGCTAAGAACTTTTGTATCTAGCATGGGGAGGTGGCCATGTGGAGGTGTGGGCTGGATCAGGTGGCCATATGGAGGTGTGGCCCATACCTCCACATGATATGGATTAGTGGACCTGGTTATTCTGGACCTACTGATTCAGATTTAGGTAAGTAAATTGTGTGCAACATACATTCTTTGGAAGAAAATGACACATGCACTATGTTATCCAAAGTTTTTGTGGCACTTTCTCCCCACATGAGCTGCACAGTATCGGAAACTGGTGTGAGGTTTAAAATTGATACAGGGGCTGGTGTGGAACTGGCTGTCCCAATGTGGATGGCCTTACTCCAAACCAGGAACAATCTGTTCCAGCTTGGGAACAGACCAGAGCATTATGCTTCTTTGAATAATATTGGATACTTGCATTGCATATCGTTTGTGTGGTCGGGTATGTTTGTTGTTGCTATGTGACTTTAGATTAGTCACATAGATCTGTATTTGCTGTGTCTGTCTATGCGTATTCACTGGGGTTGTCTCAATATCTCATTTTTCAGCCTCCAAAATTGCTGACCAGTCTAGAAGTGGCACATTGCCAGGGCCATTTCTGGTAGACCAAACCAGCCTCTTGCTGCTATCTGTAAACACATGGCTTGTCTGATCCACCACCAAAGTATGGCCTCAGAGAGTGTTTTAAAATAATCTCTCATTGGAGTGGACTATGGGTGTTTTTCCACTGTCACTAGAACTACCCATTAATGGGTACTTAATGGGTACTTTTAGTGACAGTGGAAAAACACCCTATGACTCAATTCTAATCCAGTAGGCTTCTCCAGAGCCTTTCACATTCAGATACAGCATTCCACAGGAGGTATGACATGTGAGCTGATCCACATGTTATTCATGCATGTGGGATGCTGGCCCAATGTGGCTGCAGCCTAGGAATCTCTGGGTTCTGATCCCTACTTGACCATGGAAGTCTTCTAGGTGATGCTGGACTTCTATTGACTCTCATGTTCATCTACCTAATAGAGTTGTTGTGAGAATAAAATGAAGGACAATAATGGGCACCATCTTGAGCTCTTCAGATAAGTGATCAGTAATGGATATCATGGTCTTCCTTTCTTATGTTGTTTCTGTTCTCCATCAAAAGACAACAGGCAACTTTATTATCAACTTTAAGCTTTGAAATTTTGCTGGTTAAGTATAATCACTTGTCTGGGTTTTTGTAGTCTGGTCACTTAGATGTTTAATGATAAAATTAGTTGAAAATTACCCTGTCCCATCATCCTGACTCCAGACATGTTTAGATTGATAGATATCCACAACAAACAGAGGAAAAGCTCTGAGATTTTTTCCATATTTGGAGTTCCAGCTGTTATTTACAGCATTGTATATGAAGCTGTTCCTCCACTTGGCTGGCTTTTATTCAAGTCCATTGTCAGTCCTGTGCACACAGCGTCACTGGGTGCCTAACAAACTCGTAAGCCTTCAAGTGAAACAAACACACTCACGATGATCTAAATCTGCCTAAATTACAGGATATACAGTCAACCGTATTACACAGCATTTACACTGTGGCATAGAAGCATCGACAACAACGTGTCCTATATAACGTTTCTGAACATTCTTTTGTATTGTTGCAGAGCTACATGGATGCTTTGTGACTCTACTGTCTTGACTGGGTAATTGAGTTTATTATATCATCATCACTCTGTCTTTGGTACTTTCAGATGGTACAGACAGAATGAAGAAACAGAACATTTGGTAGGCTTCAAACAAGAAGTTTAAGAAAACAATTACACCTTTAATTTGCTTGGAGAAAATATATTAAGGAAACAGAAAGTCACCTTTCACTGTATGGTCTCATGGTGGATTACAATTTAGAGTTGCTGGGGAGTAGCTGAAATAGATGGGGGGGGGGAGGCTCATGCCATGCAAAGTATTTTCTGGTCTTTGAGCCACCCCAGTCCCCAACTGAAGCACCCTTACCTTAAACTGATTTGAAGTACTCTAACAGCCTGTTCCCATTACAAACTTAAAATGGTTTGGAAATGGTTTCGATCCTCACAGTCCCCACAGTCCCCACATCACAGTCTGCATGTTAAATCGCCCCAAAGCATTGTAAATAAAACACTCATTTCAACAGGTCTTGCTCCTGTTCTTGCATTTTAAACAGTTTACATTTCTTACAGTGGGAACGGTACCGTTTTAGTGGGATGAGAATGCATGTTTAGGGTTTCCCTCCCCCAATAGTGCTCTAGGAACTCCCTGCCCTTGTCACGTCAAAAATTTTGTGGCAGGAGGAACCCCAATCAGAGAGAGGGTGTGGGCACCATGACTGGCAATGGGTGGGGAGAAAAAGATACACTTTCCCAAATGAAGTTTTCAAGCGCTTTCAGAATCAGGATTGAACACGATTAAAGTTGAAAGTAATGGGATCAGGCAAGTTCGTGTTTGCATCCGGTTCTTTTATTTCGGTTTAGGAAAACCATTTTAAGCTTGTAATGGGAACGGGGCCTGAGGCTAATTTGGTTGAAGGAGGGCATCTCCTCCCTCATCTGTGCATCTACACATGCTCCAGATGGACAAGTCACATCTTAGGGGAAGGAGGTGACCCAGGGGAGCAAGGACCTATAATTGCTACTTGAAGGACCAAAACTACCAAGAGGATTTCAAATGCTTTGAAAGGAATCTGGATGTGATTATCACTGCAAGAAGCCATGTGGATGCAGCTTCAGATTAAAATAAATTATAAATCCTCACTAAGGTCAGCAGCCAGCAAAATTCTCCAAAACTTCTTTGTTTGCTTCCTGTCAGCACCACCCAAGCAAAAACACAGGCCTTTAACTGTCGGGTGGTTATCCTGGCAGATACAGATGTAATTTCCAGTTGTTGCCTTCTGCAAAAATGCTGTACCTGGTTCCCAGAGGTGGCTAGGGTGGGTGAGTGCACACTGAAGCTCTTTCCTCCAATTGCATGCTGGTTTGGTAGGTTTGGTTTGCAGCCCCCCCGTGCTGGCAAATCTTCCTTTAATCACATGTGAAATTGATTAAAAGAAGATTTGCCAGTGTGATGTGGGCTTCAAGTGAAGTCTCTGAACCAGCATGCAGCAGCAGGGAGAGCTTCTACCTCCATTTACGCTTCCCTGAGGTACAGCAACTCTTCACAATGGTAGTAAAGGTCCCAGCAAGCAACTAATGGAAATAATAATGCTGAATAATTGCCAGAGGTGGAGAGTGAAGTCATAATGGATGTGTACAAATAGAATGTTGTTTTACCCTTAGGAGAGAGATCTCTATATCTGGTTCCGCAGTCAATTCTCACCCTACATAACTGGCTCATTCACATGCATGTGAATGAGCCAGTTATGTAGGGTGAGAATTGACTGCGGAACCAGATATATTAAAGCATCTCTGAAGCTGCTTGAGATAGCTTAGGTCCCTTCCAGACTAGCGGATAAAAATCTGCAGACAGTAAATTTGCAGCTTATGAAATCACGACGCATTATCCCCACTCTAAATGGAGGCCCGCAGCTTCCTCCTTGGCAACTGCAAGCCTTCTGTGTCACATGTGGTGAGGCACACGTCATGTGGAATCAAGCAGCCAATGGGAGCTGAGCTTCAGGCTCAGCTCTCATTGGCTGTTTCTCGCCGTCCTGATACTGCGGAGTAAGTGTTGATCATTCTGCAGCAGGTAAACCTGCAGTAGTTGCAGCATAATGTGCCACTACTACTAAGTATCGGGCGTCAGTATCCCTCAGTCTTAGACTGGGTTACGACATAACAAAAGGGGGACCTCAGAGGCACCTCAGAGAAACAGAGTGTGGCCTTGTTGTTCCCAAGCTATCTCTAAAACCACCTTTTCTAGCACACAATGTTCAGGAGAGGGGTGAGGGACAGACTGGTGTGTGAACAATCCCATCTCAGAACCTTCCATAAACCACCACAGAGGAACCTCAGAGATGCTTTTATTGGCTGTGTCTGATCACAGCTCAAGAGGCATTTTGCAGATGAGATTATTCACATGTAAGTTTGAATATTGTAGGCTAGAGGAGGTGGTTCAGAGGTAGGACAAGAACCATCAGCTCTGAGATACTTTTGCCATGTTTTTCTCATTACTTGCGAACATAACCTTTGTAGGATTGAGTTTCAGAGACATGTACATTTGCTTGGCAAATATTTGACCGGATACCAATTTTTCATGTATGACCATTGCAGTTAAAATCAGTTTGGTAATTTTTTGTCCATATGGCGTGATCCCACTTGAGGATATTATAGTGGAATTAACAAAAACGGATGCGAATGCGCATTATGTGCCTTCCCATTTTTTGTTGTTGTTAATTCTACTTTTAAAAGTGGAGCTCGGCAGCAGTGCGGCGGAATCAGGAGCGGCAGAAAAAATGGGAGGGAGGGCAGGGGCAAGCAAGTGAGTGAAGCAGCAGGGCTCTTCCAGGTGTAGGAGTTCAGCAGCGGCACAGCGGAATTAGCAGCAGCCAAAAAAACGGGAGGGAGGGCAGCACTCGCTTGCTTGCTCGCCGCCTGGTGTTCCTCTTCCTCATGCCCCGGGAGTGTCACGGCTGCTCGGTGAGCAAGTCAGCAGCAGCTGTGCCCTGGGTGCAGGTGCCATGGTGAATCGGAGGCCAATATGTCGGAAGGGCCAGCAGGCGAGGCATGGGCAGCATATACTTCAGCGGGGCTCTTCCAGGCCTGTGTTTTTCCCTTTGGTGCAGGAGAGCAGATAATGGCAGGCAGGCAGACGGGTGTCAGAGAGGGCAAGGGAAATGGTTACAATACAGCAGGAGAGAAGGAGAGCAAGGCGTGGGCACCATATACTTTGCTGAGTTCCCAAAGGAAAGAAATAAAGTGTGTTATTAAGGAAAACGGGAGCAAGAGTTGTTTGAACCAGTGGTTTTTTAAATTCATTTTATCAGGTTTACTCCTCTTTTTAATGCAAAAAGCCATTTTTCAATGCAGACAGAGTGTTTTGAAAACGGTTTGGACACTCAAAAAAGTCCTAGTGGGAACACACTGGTAGAGGTGATGACAGAGCTTTTAAATGATGGAAATGATCAACTTGAGTTTTCACAAACAGAGTAACCCATGTCATTCAGTTTTCCCTCTTCTGGAGCATTTTAAATTAATCTTTGTTGTTGTTTTTTAAAAATGACAATGAGAAGAACTTATATGTTTCCATCCAACTTGAAACTGGTATGCGGAAGCTGCAGCTGTTTCCTATGAGTAAGTACGGACTAGTATGGACTTTCCAACCATGTCCTTTCTGGAGCTTAATATGACAAACCGTTGTTGAGTCTTGCAAAATTTTCATGTACTTTCTAAAACTGAGTGCCAGCAAATCCTGGGAATACTGTTTCATGCCTTAGGAAGACTGTTTATTCTCAGACACACGCTTTAATTTAGCTTCCAAATATTACCAATTCTTAATTTAGGGAACAGTCATGCCGGATTTAAAGCACTGAGCTCCAGTGAATCATCTGTTTCTTTGTGGGGATTAAGCACGTTATTGCACAAAGTACTAGTTGCATAATTTTACAAATGAGGAGAAAGAGTGACAAAACAACAAGGAGCAAAAGTTCTTTGAAGCCACATTTCTTTTCCTATAGAAAGTACTTGAAGGAATGAACTGAGAGATGTTCAAAGTAGAAGAGAAATCTGCAAAGAACATTCAGTTCTCAAATTGTAACCCAACAGAGTACATTATAATCTTTTAAAGCACAGCTGTCTTAAACCCACTCGCGTGGTTAGTTGTTAGAAAATAATTCTTGATTACTGCTAAAGGACTAGCATAGTGTGACAGGAATGTTGGCCTAGAATCCAGGGTTGCTTCTTTGCATGGCATGCATTAACACATGCCAAGGACGTTGGTCTTGGCCCACATTGAGTGATCTGGGCCAAGAATGGAGTGGTGGGCGGCAGCCTACCCCAAGGGCCATCCGTTCTGCGGCTGTCTGTCCTGGCTCAACTTTCAGAGGCCAGGAATGAAGAGTCCTTTCTGCACTGGGCCCTATTACAGATTAGATCCTGAGTTTGGCTTCCTATCCACTGGACAGGAAAACTTTGTGACTAGCACTTGGGAATGCTGGTACATATTACACTAAGCCCCATGCACCTGGAGACTTACCTGTGTCCAGGTGCGTGTCCAGTCGCTGGCAGGATGCCATCATCTTGTGTCCAGAGCCTTGCACAACTGCATGTGTACCATCGTCTTGGTGACGATGATGCTCTGCACGTGTGTAGTTGCATTTAGGGTCGAGGTGGCAGGGAGTGCTTGCACAGCACCTCAGCTGACCCCTCGCACTAGAAATGGTGTGAATAGCCACAGCACTGGATGGAAAAGGTAAGGAATGGGACAGGAATAGTAAGGGTTGGGGTGTGTGTGGTGCATGATTTTGTGCATCGCTGCTGGTTGACGAAAGGGTAACATTTGGTAAGGCAGGAGGTACTTCTAGATCGTAAATGCCTCCTGCAAGTACAGATGCACCTGTTCAGACATTATCCTATTGTGAGCTATGGAGTCAAGTGCAAATTGACCTCTGGAATAGAGACCTGCCATCTGCATGCTGCTGCAGACTAGCATTCCAGAATGTAATCCAGAATAAGGAGCAGCACCAAGAAGGTCAAGGTTTCTGGTTTCCAAAGTTGCCAACTGGAGTTGTTTGTACTCAATGCACATGAACAGCCAATCTCTTGTCATGCCAGACAGATAGAACTGAGTTGCTATTGGTGTACTACTATCTCCATTCCCCATGCAAATCAAATAACTGCCACAGCAGTTCCTAGAGTTTCTCTGTTTTATTAAAAACACAAACACATTCTTTTGTATTTATAATAAGGGCCCAACCACACATAATATTCTTTTTTGCGCTTTGAGACCATAAATTAGTTTCAGGAATGTTCACATATGTAGTTGATAGCCTTCTTCAAGGTATGTAAGCCATCAACATCAGGAATCTTTCAGCACTGTACAAGGAGAAGGTGATAGGAACCATTTAGGATGTACCTCTTCACCCTGGAGTTTGACATTGTAGTTAGTTAGTTAGCTCCTCTCATGCTCACCATACAACCTCATTGGATGAGCCCCTAAAATGAACTGGGGCAAGCTATCTTTCCCTTCAGCAGGAATTAAGTTTTCAAAAGTGTGGAGAGTGAGATGAGAGCAAGGTTAAGAGGGAAAGAGGCTAAGGGAAAGAGACACATTGTACTGTGGCTGGGGCTTTCTCTTGATCAGTGAGAGCCATTGCTGTGCCAAGACACTCTGTCATACAATCTCTCAGAACTTTGTGATGAACGTGGGATCAATAGCAGCTGTGGGAGGCTTAGATCAGGCAAGGGAAATCCTTGACACTCCAAAGAACCCTTTCCAGTAAAGCAAAAGGCAGAGGTTCCAGGATAATTAGCTGTCCATGTCCATCATGGTTGATGTCCTGCTAACTGTACCACAGTAGTATCAGGCGATTCAAGGTCAGACTGCCCCAGACCTCAGCAACAGCAACAAAACTCAAAGCCTTAGAATGGAAGAGATATCTCAGACCGCTTCGTTCGGTTTAATAATGATTTCAGCAATAGTCTTATATGCACACCATAAGTGTGTGATGTTTAGCTCTTGATGGATCCTGGCAGAAGCAAAGATATTGGGTGAACGATCCTGACAGAGCAAGGACACAGAGCAGTGGTCCTTGGTAAGAGAGCTTATACACTGGAAAAGGGCACATACGCTTATACTCTTGATGGTATCATCTAAATGAAGGAGCAGATGTCTGGGGGGAAATGGGGGTAAAGAAACATTTGCAAACATTCAGTGATCCCAGACAGGTAAAGGAGGTATAGTGGTTAAATAAACTATTCAGCTTGGTTGTCCATATCTGCATTTAAGTTTTGCAGCTTCTTGCTCAGGGCATGGGCACTGCTTAGCTCAAGAAGGGTCTTCCTGTTGCAAACTGATGGGATTGAGCTATTCTTGTGACATAAACAGCTAAACCAAGACATGTTTTTGGTGGGAAACAGGTGCTGAAGAACCCTTAAGAGAATCAGTGGATTAGGAGAAGGAGAAAAGTGACTATATGCTTGAGTAGCCAAGGTGGATTCAAATCTAGGTAACACGTCTCATGCTCCAACTGTCATTTGCTCTTTCAGTCCAGATATCTTGCAGACTTGCTACATATGTCTGGTTTTAAAACATGTCATAACAATACACAGGAACAGAAGATGTGTTACGTATTACATTTTTGGGCCTTTTAATTCATACTTTATGTAATAAGTTTTAAAACAAAATTATCTTGCTAAATACTTGTTCCTGCCAGTCAACTCTATTCTAGTGTCAGATCCCACTGCCTTTCCTGGTGCTTTTAATTAAATTGCAGAATTTCTCCTAAGGAAGCTATTTCATACTGCTTCACTGTAATGTACTATCTAGATTGTGATCACACGTAAGGTTTAATCCAGCTTCAGCCCACTTTCAGAGTGAGAGAATACATCAGCAAAGTGACAGGCTGTTTTCTTTCAGTATTAAATAACTCATAAAATTAACCTTTAGGATAGATAATGTGAAAATAAAATTACTGGTCTCTTTGCTGATGTGTTCTCTCACTCTGAAAGTGGACTGAAAGTGGATTAAACCTTAAGTGTGATCACAGCCCTAGTGATGTTTATGTATATGGATTTATCATATTCATTCCTTCCACACAGCCATTCCCAGTTAAACATTTGATATTTCCTTTTTTAACTGACAAATAATTTTTTAAAAATTTGTACTACATGAACAACAATCATCTTACTAAACTGCATTCTTATGTTCAAACACATTGTTGAAGAACTTGATGGTAATAGCTGGATCACAGTTACTTTGCCATTGAGAAAGATGTTTAAGTCCAAACATTTCTGGCAAGAGTGAGGACAAGCTGGATACAACAACTTGGATGAGTTTTGGGGTGCCTCCAAACAAACCCCATGCTCTGCCTTTAATGCAAATCTCCTTCTGGTCCTCCAAACTTGAGGGCTAAAAGCTTTGCATTTAAAGCGAAGCTGCTTCCGGTCCTCCAAACTGGAGGACTGGAAGCTTCAAATTTCCAGTGTAGATGCTTCCCATTAGGCAGATAGGAAGCTGCATTACTGGCAGTAGAACCACAGAAAATGCAGGTAAGCACACAATAAAAAGTTGCTGGTTATTCAGCATCTTTTTACTTCACAGGGACCACATTCCCACTGAGACTTTTTTGCATGTTGAAAACGTTTTCAAAATTCTTTGTCTGCGTTGAAAAGTGGCTTCCCACATTTTGAGAGGAGTAAATTTGAAACAAAAAAACAGTCGTTCAAACAACTCTCACTCCTGCTTTCGTTGGTAACATGCTTTATTTTTGCTTTGGGAACGGTACAAACACAGTATATTGTGCCTGTGCCATGCCCATACCTCAGCCACCCACCCACCATTTTGGCCTCCACCTCCAGTCCGCCTGCCCAGCATTATGGCTGCAGCCTCAGCTGCCATTGCAGCTGCTGGCTCGCCTGCCACTGCCACCTCACCCACTGGCCATTGCGGCAGCTGCCGGCACCTCCCTGTGTGACCTTTTTGGCTGCACTGCTGCTGCCACCTCGCTCTTTTGGGTATCCACTGAGCAGCTGTGGCACTCCCAGGGCATGGGGGGGGGGGGAGGAATGCTGGTGGGTGGGTGGGTGAGCCAGCCAGCCAGCCCTGCCCTCCCTCCTTCCCTTTCGGCAGCCGCTGCCACCGTGTTGCCACCGTGCTCTGTTTTTTAAAGCGGAATTAACAAAAAAAAAAGTGGGAACGTGCATAATGTGAGTTCGCATCGGTTTTTGTTCATTCCACTTTAAATAACTCAAGTGGGATCACGGCCAGTGTGGGGTGAGGGCTGAAGCCGCACTCTTACTGCAGGAGAACAAGCAGCAAACTTGCTTCACTGCTTCTGTCGCAGCCTGGAGGCAGGCTTGGTCCAGAATGCTGAGAAAGGATGGCTGTTCCAAGTCAACTATAGGTTAACTTCTACAGCTGGACTGAAGGATTGATAGGCTTTATCTGTTACTTTTATATTACTATATTTAATGAATTATATTCCCTGAAACTTATTATATTTTGTGTTTACTGTGGGGTTTTTTTTGGGGGGGGTTGTAGAGTCTATGTTGTGTTTGCCCTCCAAAACAACAACAACAACAATTCCTTTAAAAAAAAAATCCATCACAAAGTAGCAGGGTAGGAGGTTAAGTTGGAACTCAGGATAATTCAGTGCCAATACATTTCTCTGGTATGCTAAATTGTGGACGACTAAGACTATTAAACTTCGTTCTCAGCAGACATTTCTAAACAATTTGCATGTACTCATGTCTGGTTTAAAATCATTACAAGTCAGCTCCTTCCCACAGCATCTGGTTGCATCCACTGGATGTCCCCGATAGCATTTGCAACGTAGTCTGAGATGTGGTTTGCTTGTTGCAGGTCCGTCTGAGTTGATTTGTTAAGCTGACTCCTACTTTCTTCTGACTCAGAAAATCCATGAACTAACGTTTTCAGAACAGAGCGTAACTCATATCTATAGATTGGAACGGGAAAATGATGGCTTTTGATGTTTACACTGAGGAAACTGTCTTAATCTTGGTAGACATCTAACTTGTTTGTGGACAATGAAATCTGTAGTTTGCTTTTTCATGATTAAGAAAATAACCAGGCCTCATTCCAGAACATTGTGTTTTGTTTTGTTTTGTTTTGTTTTAATGTCTCCCCACTTCTTCTTTTAGGGAGGATTAAATACAGGCCTTAACTAATAGTTGTAAATAGGTGCAGGTGACACTCTTGTCTGATGAATGATTACTCACCTACACAGGCAGAAGAAGATTGAAGCATCGCAGTGAAAACTCCAGGTTTTTTATGATGGTGGTGATGATGATACTCACCATCATCATTTGCCCATATCTCATTCATAAATTCTTGGCAAGGAATCATATTAACAATGGTTGCAGACTCCATTCCTTAAACCCAATGGACTGTGGAACATAATAATTAAAACAACATGACAGTGGCCCTATCTATAGAAAACAGCTTTGCTTGCACAAACACTTATAAAAGCATTCATTGTAGTAGTTTTCATAATCTTAGAGATTGTTCACACTGGGTGCTAAAAAATTAAAATCAAATAAAGTCTGATGTGTAGCAATGGAATATGGTAGTTATGATTATGGTTTGGGGAAGTGGCTCATATGGTTCACATGTTAACTGAACTACCCTGTTGTTCCAAAAACTCAGTTCAAACTGAACCCAAACCAAGGAGGGTTCTAATGAACCAAGTGAACCATAGTGAACCTAGGGTAGTTCACCATGGCTCACTTGGCTGAACTGTGGAGCCTTTTCACACTTACCTGATTAAGCTGCCGTGAACTAGTGGACCCTTCACACTTGTCATGAGGAAAGCTTTCCCAAAGCATCCATTACCAGTCAGAAGTGGGAATGATCCTTCCGTTTACCAGCCCACGCCAATGAGTCTGAAGCCGGAAGCTCCACCTCCTTGCTGCTGTGATTGGCCATTATGTGACATGCTCGTACACCAGTGTGAGAGCTGCATGTTTGAGCACAGGGATGTATTGCAGCCAATCACATCAGCACCCATGATTGAACACCCCTCTCATGATTCTATGGCCAGACACTACTCCCACCATGGCTGGGGTTGATCCTTGGGATGGGGGCCCCAGTCACATCAGAGGTCAGGAATCAATCATTCAACCTTGCCTGCACAGATACTGCCTCTCCTGCCCACCGACTGCAGGAAACTGGAACAAGAGCGAATGGTCGCACCCTGGATGCTCCAGGTAAGCTTGTGGTCAAAGATGCAGAGCACTAATCAACAATTAGTGGATTCCTGGGGAGGCAGGGCACCAAGTGCAGATGCTCACTAATTGTTGTTTACCAGCCGTAGCCAAACCAATAAATTTCAGCTCATGCACATCCTTAGGTGGAAATACCCTCTTGTTACCTGAGTACCACCCATTTTCCTACATGTAAATGTAGCTTATATACTTTCACATAACAAAATGTCATGGTCATTTGGCCAGTCAGTGGAGTGATGAATGTACTCAGATGGATATAGCCTCATTTTAGGGATATATTGGAACTTTCAGGTGTCCTCAAAAATTGCACAAGCTTGTAGTTCTCTCATGGCAAAATTTCTAGAACTCAAAACAACTACTTTATAGTTCACTACTTTTTAAAATTATTATTATGACTTACCTTTGTCAGTTTTCATGCTACAGTGAACATTGTTTGAGTCAAAGTTTCATTCCTATCTCATAGATGAAACTTGGACTCCTGTCTGAGGATTGGTTGCCAGCATTTTACGTACCAAATTACTCAAAACTTGCAGGCAAAATGCAATCTATTTCTGTGCACACAGTGTTTGCTTTCTTTAAGGTTAGATGACATCTTTCATACTTCCCCCCTGCTGATAATAATACCTCTTCACGTGAGCTAATCAGTACGTGGAGAACGACTATGAAAACTAGGGATGGAGGAACAGGCATTAAGAGGGACTCATGGGCCGCATCTTCACGGCATGAGTTATTTCAGTTTAAAGAATTCGAAATAAAAGAAACGGAACAAAGCTGTCCACACGACTTGCAAGTTGATCCGGTTCCGAGAGCATTCTTCTGCAGCCTTAACGCGGAATCAATCCTGGGAGTCCAGATTGCAGCCCTGTCCTCCCGCCATTGCCCAGCCCCTCTCTTGTGATTGGTGCTCCATCCGAGGATCCCACCCTCCATTCCCTTTGCGTCATCCATGCTCCACTGGGGATCCCCTGCCCGCTTTGCCCCGCTCCGCTGCTGGCTGCTCTTTCCTCGGTGCAAGGCTAGAAGAGGAGGAGAGCCGAGAGAGACGGACGGCAGTGGGTGTGTTAGGTGGTCCCCACACGGCAGAGGGGAAAATTAGTCCCTAAAGAGAGAGAGGGGAGGGGGAGAGGGCAGATGGGGATGGGGTGGGGGACTGACTGACTGGCTGCTTGGGGGGGAGCTGGAAGGAAAAAGAGAAGGGGGGAAGAACGGAGCCGCCGCCGATCAGGAACGGGGAGGAACGGAGGAAGCCAAATCGGGGGGGGGGCATGAGGAAGATGAGAATGGGGGGAGAGGGGGCAGCAGCAGCTGGGTGGGGGTGGGGAGGGGAAGGGAGGCGTTGCTAAGGCACCAAGGAAAAGAGTCTTGGGGGGGACTAGCAAAGGGGGGGTGTCGTCCTTGCACAGACGGGATTCTAAAGTGAGAGAAGCCCCCCTTTCCCAAAAAGAGAGAGGGAGGAAGGAAGGAAGGAGGGGTATCTGAGAAGCCCCCCTTTCCCAAAAAGAGAGAGGAGAGAGGGAGGGGTTCCTAAGAAGCCCCCCCTTTCCCAAAGAGAGAGAGGAAGGAGGGGTACCTGGGGTGGGGAGACATTGCATGAGCATCTCACGTCTCCCGCCCTCCCGAAGCCGGTGTATATGGTACATCAAAAAAGGAAAGCTGCACTGAGCATACGCAGAGTGCCTTACTGCCAAAAGAAGCAATCATAACCAAGCATTCCTATAAAAATAAGCACATGTGCACACACACACACACACGCACACACACACACACAGAGGTACTCTCGCAGGTGCCAGCCCCAGAACCTCTGCTACGTTCCCAAGTTCCCGTCCCACACGTCTGAACGGGAGGAAAAAGCTGTTTCTTTAGTCCACCCTCAGAGCCAGAAAACATGAGCAAAGTGACCAGTAATTTTCTTTCCACATTATCTCTCCCAGAGGTGAATTTTACCCTAAAAAAAAACAGCTTGCCACTTTGCTGATATATTCTCTCACTCTGAAAGTTGACTGAAAGTGGATTAAACCTTAGGTGTGACCACAGCCTATAATGGATTGAGACCAATAAAAACCAGGACTCAGGAAAGTATGCTTGAAGGGAAGAAAGTCCACAAATGAAACAGATGGACTAGTGGTTAGGGAGCTGGACTCTCCTCCACAAAGCCAGCTGCGTGACCTTGGGCCAGTCACAGATCTCTGCTGAGCTCTCACAGCCCCACCCACCTCACAGGGTGTCTGTTGTGGGGAGAAAAACAGAAAGTTTGTCAGCTGCTTTGAGTCCCCTTCAATAAGTGAGAAAAGCAGGGTAGAAAAGCCAACTCTTCTTCCTCCATGAAACCAGATGGGTAACCTTGGGCTAGTCACAGCTCCCTTCTGAGCTCTCACAGCCGCCCCCCCCACCTCACAGGGACTGAAGCTGGATTAAAACCTTGGCTTGTGGTCACACCTAAGGTTTAATCCAGCTTCACTCCACCTTCAGAGTGAGAGAACACATCAGCAAAGTGACCAGTAGTTTTCTTTCCACATTATACTAGTCTAAAGGTGGATTTTCTGAGTTATTAACCCTGAAAGAAAACCAGCTTGTCAGTTTGTTGGTGTATTCTCTCACTCTGAAAGTGAACTGAAACTGGATTAAACCTTAGGTGTAACCACAGGCAGAGGCAAAGTAGCCTCTGAAGGGGGCTCAAAGCGGCTGACAAACCTTCTGTTCTCACCCTTCAGGGGACTCAAAGCGGCTGACAAGCCTTCTCACCCTTAAGGGGGCTCAAAGAGACTGACAAACCAGTTCTCACCCTTAAGGGGGCTTAAAGCAGCTGAGAAACCTTCTGTAATCACCTGTTAAAGGGGGCTCAAAGCTGCTGACAAACCTTCTGTAATCACCTGTTAAAGGGGGCTCAAAGCAGCTGATAAAGAAAATGAATGGTCACTTTGCTGCTGCACAGGAGCAGCAGCAATGGCAAAGAAGGGGGGAGGAGGGCCACAGCTTTTAAAATACAGGCTCCAGGGCTTTCCTTTCCCTGTTTTAAAGTTCCGAACCTTCAAAGTCCTGAAATTGCGCAAAACTGCAACATTGTTTTTAAGGTGTGAAGTGCTTACATTGATACAGTGTATCTTTAAGGACTGGAGGTTTATAGTGGGTGTTTGAGGGTGGATTTTTTCAATGAAGGAAACCCTAAACATGACGTGCTTCTAATACGTTCAGCCATTGGTTACAGTGCGATTGGGGGGGGGGCGGGACAGCCTTAACACGGAATCTCATCCCGGAACGATACTGTCCACACAGTAAAAAATTAAACACGTGTCAAGGGCATGTTCCGAAGTGAGACCTGTTGAGATCAGGATTTATTTCAAATCGGGATAACGTCGTTTAACACGGAAATACCGTATTAAGCCGAAGTGACGTGTACACGGCCCGAAATCAAAACGTTTTGAATTCGAGATAACGACGTCGTGGGGATGCGCTCATGGCGTGCAAGTTTGCTTTTAAACTATTTTAAAATAATTACTGATTCTGGTTCTTTTTGTGTTCTTTAAGGATTTAATGTTGGAAGCTGCACTGCCCCTAGGACAAGATGCAGCCTGGCAAGGAAGAGACTCATCTGAGGCATGCCTGGGCCACCTCCTAGCTGTGCAGTTTCTAGCCAAGGTGTTTTTGTGTCAGGCCAAAATGGCTCAAAAACTCTGCTCTTTTCAGTTGGATCAAAAAATGCCCCTGCCAGAACCCATGCCAGTATGTCACCTCCTTCCTCCCCTGCCATTCTAAATGGAGGAAGAGGACAAGGAAACTTGGAGGCTAACAACCACCCCAAGAGTCATCAATCACATCTTTTTGGTTAATCAGTTACTAAGGCAATTGGAAGCTTGTTGGAGATGGGTGCATGTAAAGACACTGCTCATGAGTATCCAGCTGTTTGGATCCCTCATTTCTGGGTTGGTAGTTCTACAGATTGTGTACATAATATATGCCTTAACGCAAGATGCAGCAGCTATTTGAAACTGGGCCTTATGCTTCCAGTTTGGTGATTGTCATTGCTCCCGGAGATGCAGTTTTCTAACCGGTCGCGGTGCATAGATCTCATAATTACAGCAATGCAAAATGTAGCTTTTCCAAAAACCCTATGATACTGCTCTAAAAGCAATATATACAGTGTGCCAGATGTGGGGTGTCCACGTGGCCTGTGCCCAGGTGCAAAATCTGCACCTGGGCCCATTCTAGTCAGAGGATTGATTTCAAGCAGTCCTAGAATGGGTTACTCTGGCTTCTGGCTTCTACTGCAGCCCTGAATGCAGCCAGTAGCGGCAAGAATTGGTCAGGTCCCATTCTGGAGTATTTCACTGGGCTGCAAGGACATTTTACATTTCTTGCTGTGGGAATGGTATAGTTTTAGTGGGATGAGAATGCATGTTTAGGGTTTCCCTCCCCCAATAGCTTGCTTCCAAAGATAGTGATTTTACTGTAAAAATCCACCCGTTACAGCAGCTGCTACACTGTAGCAATCCACCCACTTCACACCTGATAACAATGTTGCAATTTTGCACAATTCTGAAAGTGCTGACCTTTAGACAGGAAAAGAAAGGAAAGCAGCTGCAGGTTCTGGGAGATGTCTGAATGTTTAAGCCTGTGGCTGTGGAGTGAGCAGGTGAAGGGGGCTTGAGCTGCCACTGCTGCTGTGTGCCCTGGGCAATGGGGAGACGAGGGGAAAAAAATTCTGGCTGCACGGTGCCATTTTTCATCCATCCAGGCAAGCGGCAGCCAGCCAGCCACCCAGCAAGTCTCCGTGAAAGGGTCCATTATGGGTGGTGTGTTCACACCAGGAGGAAGAGGGCAGGGCAGCCCCAAAAAGCGGCTTTTAGAAATTATCCACTTGAGTCCCCCCTTGAGTCACGTACACCGTGTACGATCCTCAGAATCCAGATCGAACGTGATTGAGTTGAAAGTAATGGGATCAGGCAAATTTGTGTTAGCATCCGGTTCTATTATTTCGTTTTAGGAAAACTGTTTTAAGCTCATAATGGGAACCGGGCCAGAGAGTCATGGCTAACTCCTGTTTGACTGCATGGGCACTACCATGCAGTCTTCTTGGCAGAGACACATAAGTGATTTGCCATTGCTTACTTCCAAGGAGAGGATGAGGATCCAACTGGTGACCCTTTGCTTTCCATGCAGTTTGCTCTACCACTGGCTTAGCAGCACCAAAGGTGTTTCCCGTAAGTGTCTTAACTGAGCCTGAGAGCAAATATGCAATGCAAGGCAGGTAAGTTTCCTTTTACTCTATTGTCAAAGAATGCCCCGGGGCATCCAGTATCCTTAGAAGCTTCTACTGAAGCTTCTACAGATACTGGATTATCCAGTTTGAGGACGGATAGGGCCCTTCGAATAGGATCCTATTCAATCCATCCACAGATCTCAGAATCTGGACATATTCAGCCAGATTCCAAATGTATGAATAATTTGTGCACATCCCTTGTTTGATTCCACACTTCTCCACAAAGCCAGCTGGGTAATCTTGGGCTAGCCACCGCTTTCTTTCTGAGCTCTCACAGCCCCACCTACCTCACAGGGTGTTCTGTTGTGGGGAGAAGAATAGAAAGCCTTGTCAGCTGCTTTGAGTCAGTTTAAATGGGTGAGAAAAGCTGAGTAGAAAAGTCAACTCTTCTCCTCCTCCTACTCCTCCTCTTCCAGCCTCACAGGGCTCTGAATGTACTTTTCAGATTTGGAAATCCCATTCCTAATTTGAAGCACTTTATGCCTGAAAAGGAGCTGGATTAGGATTCCACCAGGGAGAGATGGGATTGAGAGAAAGTGTGGAAGAACTGAAAATGTTGCTTGATCACATAGATAGCTTGGCACATATATACTGCAGAGCAGAATCTGCACCCATCTTGAAGTTGTTTGAGCTTTGCGTTTTGAAGCCTCCAAACATATGGTTTTATAGTAAACCACTTGAAAGCCAAGAAAAGCCTGTCTCTTCCAGTAAAGTTTTTCTTTCCTGAAAAGGTGAACATATATAAAGTTTGATTGATCTTCACTTTTGTCATAGGAACAGAGTTGTTGATCATGCATGCTAATCTACAAGAGACTCCAAAGAAGCATGTTTTTCGATGTTTTGTATATTTTATGAGATTTTTGGTAAGCTGCACTTAATTTATTTTACAAAGAAAAGCTGGAACTATTCATTTAAAAAGCAAAGGGAAGAACAATTCAAAAGGTGGAGAAAGGAGCAAAGGAGAACCAGGATGCTTTTTTCTTCTGTTTTATGAAGCCTCATATGTCAGGAAAATCCTGCAAGGATATGTTTTCTTTTTAAAAAATGAATTAATGTTAGCTGTAGTTGTGGAATTGTTTTTCATTCCAATGCCAAACTGAAAGAATGGGGGGGGGGGAGTTTGAATCCTGCCTATATATGGTCTTTCTCAACATTTTCCAGCACCTGCTTGAAGCTTTGCCTGTTATGACTTCAGAAGGTGCCAGCTACAGATATCTGCACAGCCTCAAAGAGGTGGCTTACAAGGATGGTCTGAGTCCTCTGAAAAACAGGACTCCGGTTAGAATAATCTAATGGGGATAGGCTGGCTTGGACAATGAATGAAATAAAAATAATGTCAGTAGCACAAGCTCAGGATGACCTGAAGTCAAACTAAAGGTGTGACCAGGGCCTTTTTCAAAGTACTCAGCAAGTCCTGGCATTCCAGGCCATCTTCGTTTCCTCAAGTGTGAGTGGGAGGACAGGCTAAAGGAGGCTGAATCATGCTGTGGTGGGTGTGGCCAGTCTTTCCCTTCAACCAATGTGCACACGTGGAGTTTGTGAGGCAGCTCCCATTCTCTCCTCAGTTTGTGTGTATGATTTCTTTTTCTAGCATTTTCCCACAAATTTATTGAAACATTGGTCAAACCTCTCCTTATCACTAAAATAGCAAAAAAAAAAAAAAGCATTTTGTGTGGGTTGGGGGCAGATGAGTTCTGGAATCACACTAAGCAACTGTCAGCTGTGATCCATGATGTAAAGGATGAGGCAAAGGCTGGCTGTGGTCAAACTTAAAGTTTAATCTAGCTTCAGTCCACTTGCACAGTGGAGAGAATATATCAGCAAAGTGACAAGCTGTTTTCTTTTAATGTTAAATAACTCAGAAAATTTACCTTTTGGGATAGATACTGTGGAAAGAAAATTACTGGCCACCTTGCTGATTAAGCCTGGATTAAATCTTAGGTGTGACTACGCCCAAGGTGAGGAATCATGTTTTCATGGCACAAACCCTTGCTCAGATCAGCTATAGGTGAAAGCATGGCTCAATGGCATTAAAGGTGGGATCACCAGCACTGTCTCACCAATCCTCTGCCTTATTGTCAGAGCTGATGCTGGAAGCTTAAAAATACCAATAACTAATGCATATATAATTCCAAATGGGGTTATTTTCCAATTCGTTGTTTTCCTTTGAATCATGAAGTTCTAGTCTGGTGGAGAAAGGAGATAACATCTTCATTTTAGATCAACTTTCAATCCTACAGTTACTTGTTCTTCTCATAGTGGTCTTCTCCCTGTACATTAACAGCAGTCCCTTTAAAGCAGCAGTTTACTGATTTTAATTTGCCTGCTGTCCCTGACCATCCGAGTTGCAACCAAGGAACTTTCATTCTGCAACTGTGATCTTGGTGGCTGGAGGGAATGGAGAATCCTGTAAAGACCACCAGAGAGAAAGGTAAGTCACCTCATGGACGGGCAACATTTGAAAGCTAGTTCAGCTCATAGTTTTGAATGCTCCTTGGGGCTACTTCATGTCTTTCTCCTGTTTGTAACTTTTTCATAAAGTCTTTCTGAAAAGACAAGAAAATGTTTAAATTTTTCCCCCAGACATTTCCTTGGGCTTAACCACCAAGTTAATCTCCTAGGTGTAAATATTTTATGTAAGAATTCAGAGTGTATCTGGGTGTAGGCAGGGTGTTCCAGAAAGTCAAGTAAATGCTTTTTTTAAAAAAAGTTCTTCCTTTTCAATGGAAAAGTGTGCCGATGTACTGCAATGAAAAAATATTCCTTCTTCCATTCTGGACTTGTCTAACAGAAACCTTCTATATAAGTTACTCATCATTGCTGTGATAGAGATAACATACTAGAGCAGCTAGTTGTTAGAGCTGTGTAACTGTTCAATTAGTAGGTGGTATACATGAAAACTAATTTGCCTTTCATAAGTCAATACCATCCCAATACTTTCATTGTAATTAAGTTTAGACAGTCAGGCTATTGTTATAGTCTGTTCTTTTTAATAGCTTTGAATGATGTATTTAGCTGCACAGGTCTCTGACTGGAGCAATAAAAATGATTTGATCTGAATCTTCCCTTCACCTTCTCCTTTCCTTGATTGCGTGGGGGTTTGGATGTCTGCCTGTCTTCCCAAAGAGCAAAGGAAAAGCTACTGAATAGGGAGAGGCATGTTCGCTTTTATCTGACTCATATTAAACTCATATTACATTGGAACGGACAGACTTCCCACCTTTCACTTGCTTTTGGAAAGCAGGGAGGGAAATGATGCAATAAATGATGCATCCTCTCTTGTCTATTGTCTTGCTTTTTATTTATTAGGTTTTTTATACCCAACTCCCTTGCACAATGCTCTTGGGTTTGGGTTCCTTGCTTTCCCCTGCTGGGTTAAATTGCCACCTTATAAACAGCTTCTTGTTAGGTAACACACCTCCATCTTCTGTCCCAAATGTCCTCCTCATCCCCAGACAATCAAATTAGATGCCCCAATTAATCTCCTCAGCTGCATCTCCACCAATCATGAATCTGGAGCAAATCCAGATTACTCTGATGTGGGTTTGCTCTGGGTTCTGCTGCGGGTTTAGCTGGAGGCATGTCAGGCTGTTCTCAAACCTCACCTGCAGCCAGGCAGCCACAGCAGGGAAAGAAGCAGTGAAGCCGACCAGCCATGAGCAGGAGGCAAAGGGAGGGGAAAAGAGGCATGACAACAGTGGCAGCGGAATGGCGGAGAAGGAGAAACAGGCCTTCAGGGGCTTGGCAGGACTCACTACTGCTACTCTCTCACTTGCTCGCTCACCTGCTGCCTGGCTTGCTTGCTCATCTCCTCATCCTTCACCACCGCCATTCAGCCCCACCTGGCCCAGCCCAGCCTTGCTTTGCCGCCTCCCCTGTTTTCATCCTATGGCTGCTGCCGCACTTCTCATTCCCACCTCAGCAGCTGCCCAGCCAGCCAGCCGCCAGCCGGCATCACACCGACCCATCCCCTTGCCGCCTGCCTTCCTGCTTCTTCACCAGGGACAGGACGGGGGTGGCGGCCCAGCCTGGTAACGAAGCCACTGCTGCTGGCTGCCCTCCTTCCCTCTGCTTTAATGTGAGTCAGCCAGAAAACCTCGGTTGAAACAGGTGTTTTCTTTCCCTGCATTTTCCCTGGAAAATGTGGGGGGAAAGAACTCGCATGGGAACAGGGGGCTAAAACCCAGAATGGATTCGGATTACTGGGGGATTTAATGGAAACCACTTATGGTGAATCTGAATCCATTGAGGATTTTAACCCCTATGGGAACACACACACACACACCGAGTTTTATCTTATGGAAGAAGAACTGGCTAGCTTGCCGCACCTGAACATTTTCCTCTGTGCCACACTCTCCCAGAAGGTATAAGAACTTTGGCTGGGGGAGAGGAAGAACTGGCTAGCTTGCTGCACCTGAGCATTTGGCTTCCTTGCTGCACTGAGGTGCCTGCTACCTTTTCCCCATTGTTTTGGGTGATTTTGTAATGTACTATTTTATAATGTATGGAATGTTACTATATTTTTTCTTTTTTCCCCATATTTTGCAGTATTTTGTAAGAAGGGCAATTTTTATAATGTATTTTTATTATGTTTTGATTATTACTTTGCATTACGTTTTCTGTTTGTTGCAAACTGCCTTGGGCAAAATTTTCTTTTGGAAAGGCGGTATACAAATAAAAATGGAATGGAATGGAATGGAAGTCAGTGGGAACAGTAGACAGCTTCACAGCTTCCTCCTCTGATGGTATTTAGCTCTGAGCCTTTCCACACTTACCTGCTGGAGGAACTCAGGGGAAAGTCCTGCATGGACCATCTGCACTGTGTGGGACTACTTCTTCCCCAGACATAGTTTGTGCATTCAGGACTGCTCTACATCTATGCTCCCTGCAGCCAGGTGTGGTTCTATTCACACCTCTCCCTACTGGGAGAAGTTCAAATGGAGCCTGGGGCTGGTACAAGCATGGTTAGAGTGCATCATCTCATCACCGTAGCAATGTCACCATGCAGCTGTGTTGGTGCCACTGCCATGGCACTGCCCACTGCCATGGTGATCACCACCGTAATGGCAGCAATTCACAACTTGCCAGCTCTTATGGCAACTCTGGTGAGATTAAGGATAGATCCAGCATCCCAAAGTGTGGACATGGGAGTTATCCTTCTTCACTTCCTCGAGAGGTTTTCAAACAATACAAAATTAAACTAACCATATATATAAACAGATAATGCAATGTTAAATTATAAAAACGTATTAAAACAACATAATATAAGAAGTGCACTAAATATGGCTAAGATTCTACTATTCGGTTAGAAACGCACATTCTTCTATAGGCATACAATCTTGAGATGTATTCTGTAGAAAAAAGGAGCAGTTCTATGACCTTAAATAATCATTAAATGTTACACCATTGAGAGGGAAATAAAGGAGCCTGTGATCTGCCAATGGATATGCCATGATTGTAGGAATGGGCAAAACACAGTCTCTCAAATGTAATTTGAAACACTCAAAGGTAATGTGCTCCTCTGCATGCATCTAATTTGGCTATGTGTTCCACTCCTGGGTCAGAGGGTCCACAAGCAGGTGGGTAGGTAGGTCATTCAGATGGTCCCTGTACCAAGGCCTTGGCAAATCTCAAGTCAGGATGTCAACAAGCATGCGGATAAAAACAATCCAGTTCATATGTTCTCTTTTAAAAAACCCATGCTTGGATTAGAATATGGAGCCATTTTGGCACCCTAGCCCAATCTTTACCTTCATCCTGTGCAGACAAAGCATACTAGCAATGTCCAGGACCTCTGTTATTCTATAGCTGAATACAGATGGTGGTAGAAGCTTAGATTTGACCATGATCTGATTCACCACCCAGTGAGGAAAGGGCCATGAAGACTTCTTATGTTTTGATGTTCTTTATTGTACATTTAAAAAATAAATGTACTTATTGGAAAGAGTGTGGTAAGGAATGGTCAGTGTTCTTAAGTAGAAATAATTGTACAGAGGACAAAATTGGCTTTGGAAGAAGCAGGGAGGAAATGTATGTGTAGTATACACACATAGGGTGCATTCCCATGGTACTAATTTGTATCTCTATTGCCCCTCCACTGAAGTGGATTAAAGAAAAGCGGGTTCAATCTGGATTTAAGCGTTCCCAAGGGGGTAAGCAAAACACGCATTTAAAATGAACGGACCGTCCGCAAGGAAGCGTGTTTTGTTTACCCGCATCTTTTTCTCCCCGCCCCTCGCTGTTTCATTTGGTGATCGGGCGGAAGGAACTTCCAGCTGCCGAAACGCCTCCCCCCCAGCCAGCGATCCTGCAATCCTTTCCTTCAAAAAGACCAAAAGAAAAATTTAAAACTTCTCTGTTCGTCTCCCCTGCTTGCGAAGACTGCAGCCGGCACTCTTTACGAGATCTCCACCCAGCCAGCTCTTTTACACTTTCACTTTCGCGGAAGCAATTCATCACAATTCTCTTTGGGATTGGAAAGAGAAACAGCAAAGAGAAAATGCCTGCCTAGATCGCTGTTTGCATAGATCGCTGGCTGGATGACAGGCAAAAGAGAGACAGAGAGAGAGAGATGATCTCTCCGGCCGGCAATTCCCACCTGGGAGAGAATCCCCACGCCTTTTGCCACGGAGCGATCCCATGGAAAATGTTGCACTGAAAACCCACGTCTTTCAGAAAGTACTGCTTTAAACAGGTATTTTTTTTAAAGCGGGTTTTCCCCATTAGCGGCGCTGGAAACCCGGATTAAAGCCATGCATGGGACCTCTCCGTGGCAAAAGAAGATTTTCAGCAGACTTATTATTGCATGGGAACGCAGCCATAATAAAATTTGCAGCACTTGTTTTTTCAATGGTAACTAACCAATACGTAAGCTAGGAATTATGATGCTTTTCATTGCTCACATTTTAGGAAAACATTCATTGCCAAATTATCCATTGAAGATGACAACCATTAGCCAGAGGTGACTGAAGCCCATTGGGAAATCAGCTCCGGTCACACTTGGTTGCCTTTCCTACATCGGAAGATATAGCTTAGTAGTCCCTTTGCAAGTGGGAGACTTCTGCTGTTAGACAGAAGCCAGATGAGTCAAACTACTGTGGCTGAGACTGTGAGAGTTGGCGTTGTCACTCAGCAGACAGACTGGCATTCAGAGAAACCACAGCACTCAGGTTTATTTGCCCTTTCCTTCTTCATCAAGGTTAAGGCATGCAAATATGTATTGATTTCACCCACAAAACAAATAAATTCATTGAAACACCTGAGGATGGTTTACTTTGAACATTAGTCTTGGGAGAACAGCTGAGAAAGCGGGAAGTAGAAGGGGGGAATGATGGGAAAGAGAGGGATCTTATGTGGCCATTATTCAAAGAGAACAGGAAAGCACATTCCATCTTTACAGTAAATGGACTAATTCTTTTACTGTAACATCCTTAACATTCCAGGGCTGCTGCAGGCCAAATCTAAGAAGTTTCCCTTTTATGATTCCTAAAAAAAAAAGGCCACCGTAATAATATAGGATTCTTTCCATATGCTCTGCCCACTGTCAGAAAGGAAACACATGGCAGGCTATACTGTATGATAAATAGTGAACTACTGCAGAGACTTGTAGTTGTTGTGTCTGTTATTGATGAATGGAATGGGGGGAATTGGTCCACTTAGGCACAAGGCCAAAAGTATGCATGTGTAATCTGAGCACTAGATTATCTCAAAATGACCAGTTGCAATGAGTGTAAAAATCCACACATTTGCTGTGGAAAGGCCAGGAGAGAGGGCATAAAGAAGACAGAAAATTAGCTGATTGGATCAATTTCCCCTTCTTTCTTCCTCCTCTTTTTCCTGCAGGTTAACTGTAAACCAGTACGAAGGAGAAATAGGAAGTGAGATTTTGATTTTCACTCATCATTTTTAACTCTTAACTGAGGGCGTTTGGAGACCCCAAGTTAGAGAGCTGTCTCCCCTCTGAGGTGTGTCAGACACCCCCATTGTGTACGTTCAGGCAACTGGTAAGGATGCATGTTTGGCTGAGGGAACAACATCCCCTCCCCATGCAGGCACTGTTACTCCTTTAGTAATTTTTTTGAAAAAAAAAATCTGATTTTATTATGATTTTGTTGTGAACCTCCCCGAGAACTCTGGGTGGTAACATTTAATATGAATTGCAGCACAGTAAGGGAATGAGCGCATGCTTCTTAACTGTAAACAAGAAGAAACAGTTCCAAAATACTTTTTATCAGAAAGTCAGACAGTGCTATGTCTGGATTCTTTGCTGGATTTGGTCCTTTCTTTCTGGGTTGTCTTATGTCTAAGTGAGAGGCTTATATAGATTAACTTTCCCAGAGTTTCATCAGAAATGTACAAGCGTCAAGCTAGTAATATAAGTACTGCAACAAGCAGAATCATCAACCATGAAAAGGTTCACTTCCGCTGAAAGTAAAAGAGATGCAAAACATGGACCTCAGGCATTTATTTCTGTGCTCAAATAGGAAGGTCCTGTTCACACTTCCCTTGAAAGAGAAACTCCAGCCAGCTCTGGGGCAGTGGGTTTGCACGCCACGCCACGCCACCACTGTTCTAGAGGTCCACATGCCTCCCTCTATTTGGTGAGTTCCCAGCCACAGCATTTGCACCCTTTTCTGTGTGGGAATGCTGTGAGTGGGTGGGACAGAAGGGCTATGGCTGCCCAGTCATGCACTGATCACTCTGACAAGCTGGATGTTACCGTGGCCATTGGTGTGGTGATCTGGCCAGGCCAAGCTGGGCCATCCACACTTCAAGTGATGATGGTCCACTTCAAATGCAGATTCCTCCCTCTGCACATGATCTTTGCTTCACTGGAATGGTATAATAATATCAGACCTGAAGGATTATTTGCATCACCTTCCCCTTTGCTTTAAGGTTCCAGGACTGGTAACATATTAATTTACTACTAGTGCAAAGATGAATATATACTGATGAGCATCTGACGCTGTGATTTAAACAAGGTATTTTGCGTGTACTTTTATGAAAAATAAAATCATGCAACTGGTGAGGGGCTTCAGTGAATGTAAATTTCCCTGGCAGCAGAGTGGGTGGAAACTGTCAGTGGAACCCTGACTGTAGAAATTGTCATCAGATAAAACAATTCTCCAGTTGAGTCACATATTAAGCATCTAGGCATCTTCCATCTCCTCTTGTCTTTCCTCTCTAATTTCTTTCATAGCAACACTCTTTTGTTTGGAAAATGATCTTATTTGCCCCCTTGTTTTATGTTGGAGTAGTTTTCGGGTATTTGTTTTGAATTTCCTGTCTGTCAAATAATTATTCACTCAATGATTGCTATAATAATAGATTTGCACTAGTAGAATAATGCCAACAGAGCTTTTGAGGAAAAGGATGATTAAACTTGTTTTAAAACTCTACAAAGTTGAGGGCTAGGGAATGTGCAAAACCCCATTTTGAATGCTTGATAAAGTATTTACAAAGCCCATGGCCCTGTTTCCACTCATGCCTCTTAAAACGGTTTAAAAATGAAACAAACAAAGGGCGCATCCCCATGGCATGTCTTATTTCGGTTTAAGGAAACCGAAATAAGTGAACCGAGTTAACCCTGTTTAAACGATGTGCAAGTTAACCCGGTTCTGTGGCATTCCGATTCCAGCCTTAACCCGGAATCAATGCTGGGGGTCCGGACGGCAGCCCTGTCCTCCTGCCCATTGCTCTCTGATTGGTGTTCCCTCCCAGGATCCCACCCTCCCTTCCCTTTGCGTCATCCATGCTCCGCTGGGGATTCCCTGCCCGATCCACCCTCCCCCTTCCCAGCAGCAGCAGCAGCAGCAGCCATCCATCCGTCCATCCATCCATCCATCCATCCATCCATCCATCCATCCATCCAGGCGCTGCGGCGCGGGCGGCTTCGCCCTGGGGCTCCTTGTTGCCCAGTGGCAGAGCTGCTCCGCCGCCGCTTTGCCCCGCAGAGCCGCGGCCGCCGCTGGCTGGAAGAGGAGGAGAGCCGAGGGGTGGACGAGAGGGCGGGCGGGCTCAGCAGGGAGAGTGGGCTGGGAAAGTTCCCCGGGGACTTTCCTTTTTAAAGTTCAGAACAGCGCAAAACTGCAACATTGTAGCTTTGGAGGTAGTGGCCGGCCGGTGCCTTAGACTTTGAAAAGTGGCGTCTCGGGGGTGTGTGTGTGGGGTGTTATTTCAGGGGGGGCGGAGAGGGAGCAGCTCCGGGCTAAGGGGGGCCGCATCCGCATTCAGAGCCTCCCAAGCTCGGCATCGCAACGCAACTCGCCTAGGTGCGCCAAGGCGCAGGGCAGCTCCAGCTTGGCAAATCAGGCGCCGCCGAGGGGGGCGCCGGCTACTTAAGTATCTATTAATAAGAGTCCTGAGGCAGCTACAATCCATGGCGAGGCGATTGGTGGCTGCTGAGGCGCCTCTCAGCCTCCCCCTGCGCAGCCGCCGCCGGTTGCTTCTCCAAAGGGCTCCGGGCAGGGGGAGCTTCTCCTGCTGCTGCCGCTGCTGCTTCTCCTCTTCCTCCTCGCCCCGGCTGCCGGGTCGTGCCACTTCTACTTCCTACCTCCAGCGCGCAAGAGTTTCTGCCTCATGGCAGCCACCTCGCCCACCCTGCTGCCTCGACCTGCGGGGGACTCTGGGCGGGCGAAGGCTCCCGTAATCCCTGCTCGCCTCGCCTCGCCTCGCCTCAGTCATGCTTGCGCCAGCAGAGGCGGAGGCGCCCGGGCTGCCTCATGTGCGCTCAGCCCGCCGTCGCCGTCGAGCCTTCGGGGAGCGGCGGCAGGAGACACAATGCCGAGGCGGCTCGTAGCAGGGAAAGGGACTTTCCTTTTTAAAGTTCAGAACAGCGCAAAACTGCAACATTGTAGCTTTGGAGGTAGTGGGTGGATTCTTTCAATGAAATCATTTGAAAGCAAGCTATTGGGGAAGGGAATCCTAAACATGACGTGCCTACAATACGGAGAGCCCATTGGTTACAGTGCGATTGGGGGTGGGACAGCCTTAACACAGAATCTCATCCCGGAAAACGATACTGTCCACACAGTTAAAAAGGAAACACATATCGACGTACGATCCCGGAGTGAGACCTTTTGAAATCAGGATTTACTTTAAAACGGGTTAAGGTGGTTTAACAATGGAAGGAGCGTGTTAAGCCGAATTCCCGTCTGAACTGGGCGGAGTCAAAACATTTTGAATTCGAGATAAGGACGCCGTGGGGATTCGCCCAAAAGCAATTCAAACAAGGATTCTGGCAGTCCCCACTTCAGTGGCTTTAAATCGCTTTAAATTGCTATCAACCCCTCTGCTGTCCCCACCCAAAATGGTTCAGAAAATCGCATTAGGGAAAGGGAATCTTTTCTTCCCCCCTGTTGCCAGTCAGGGCCCCACCCCTTGCCTGCCGATTGGATCCCGCAATGACATGGCGGAGGGTGGGGAATTGCAGCTCCCTCCTCTCCTCTCCCATCCCCTCATGCTTTTGCAAAAGACGTCCTGCCAGTCCTGCGCATACACGCACACACAAATATACACAAACCCCTTCCTCCCCTTCAGTCTCCTCCCCTCCCCATCACCAGCAGCATCGGCTGGCACACACACACACACACACACACACACACACACACACACACACACACACACACACACACACACACACGTATGTATGTAAACTCAGGTCTGGTGCTTTTTCACTTTCCTGCAAGTGCAGAAAAGTGAAAAAGGAGCTACTTGCCCGGCTGGCTGCACATGTGTGCGCTCAGTCACTGGTGGGGCATGGTGGGGGGGAAAGGTGCTTCTCTCCTTCCCAGGGCTCAGCAAGTGTGTGCTTCCCAGCAAAGAGAAAGGAAGGGGAAGTGAAAAATGAAACTTTGTTATCAGTGTGAAGTGTGGAGTGGGTGAATTGCTACATCTTATCAGGCTGAATTGTTACTTCTCTGCTGAATATGGATCTGGTGCTTTAACAAATCTGGCAAGGGGCTGGTCCCTGCGCAGGGTGAAAACCCACCCATTTCATGATGTATTTGCCCCAATACTGCTGTAGCGTTCCCACAGCAATAAGGGAGAAGTGTTTTAAAAGCAAAAACGGGGAAAAAAAACACCTGAAAAACAGGTGTTTATTTATTCTGTTTTTTAGCCAAAGAATCCTCAAAATACCCCTGAAACTGATTGGGAATGGGGACAAAGAGGATCCAAACCATTTCTAAACTGCTTTAAAATGCCAATGGGAATTTCGCCCATGTCTCTGTTATGTGAGGGCTGGGTTTGAAGATGGAACACCTCAGCAAACTCAGACTTAGAAAAAGGTGAGATCACCTTGTTCCTGGCTGTTTCCCCTCCAGAGTTTGTAGAGCATTCTACCTAGCATATCAGGTAGATTCTACCAAAATAGCATGATTGTTTTAAATGCTTCATAACACATTAGAAAGGGTATGTTGTATACCCTTTCTAATAGGTAAAGTATTTCTTCCAGTCAGGAATGTTACTGTGTGATACTCTGAAAGTCAACAAATTACAACTTTGCCTCAGTCTTCATAAGTAAAGAGATGGCAACTGCTCCTGCTTTAGAGGGTGTCTAAAGATAGTCTTAGGAGAAAACCATTACAGTTGTGTGAAATTATTTTTTGAAATTCCTTTCCTAGGGAGTTCCACCTAGTGCCTTTCATTGGTATCACCGAAGTGCCAGGTGAAAACAGTTTTATTTCTTCAGAAAAACATCAATTAATACTAATATTTTAAACCTAAAGCAGTTTTGATAATACTGCAGCAACTTCTACATAGGCTTCCACCTAATAGTGGGTTGTATGGGACTTGCCATAGGGTTGACAGTGGTTTGGCCGCAGTCCTGAGGTGGTCCCGGGGAGTAGGGAGCTGCTGCTCAGAGCAGCAAGGATTTCACACTGACACCCCCCTCCCTTCAGACCACCATAAATATTTAGTTACTTAATTCTAAACATTTGTATCCTGCTCTACAGCACCTGGTCTGTGTTCTGGTCACAACATTCTATAAAACTGCGTAACACATAAAATCAGAAAATAGGACCCTCCCATTTACAGTCCTCTGGGAGGTGAGTCTGCACAGAAACCATGTCCAGTTAGGCTGCATCCAGATCGGGGTGGTGGATGCAGCACCATTATGGCACTGCTACAGTGGGGTTGCCTTGTGTATCTGAGGCAACCCCACCATAGTTCCTCTTAGCCTCCCTGAAAACACTCTTGAGAAGTATTGCTGGGCAACCCAGTGCTTTTTTAGGCTGCTTGCTTACCTTCTGGATCGAGCGGTCATGGTTTCTCCATCCAGAGCGCATGCATGAATGCTCTGGAGTGACAGTGAGCACACTCTGGGCATTCCAGATGTCCGGATGCCCACATAATTTAACATGTCCTTCAGCCAGCCAGGATCAATAACCCATGTTATCCATCACTAGGAGGTTATCCAGCGGCTGTCTGGAGGCAGCCTAAGTCACTTCTTGCATGTCCATACACTGACATTTCTGGGGTTATCAGAGAGATTCCGTCTTGCCTGGTAGTTGGGTTGGACTCAGGGATGGCTGAGGGGGCTTGGGAACTGATGAGATGGTGACTGAATTTGTATACTCTTCTCCGGGATCACCCTCTGGGACTCATCAAATGACTGTGTGTATGGATTTTTACTTCATTTAGCCAAATTTAGTTTGTATGGTTTATTCCTTTCTATGTTTTTGTTGTACAGGTATTGTTTCCTACTATTCTTTTCAGTTATCCTGGGAATAGGAAATAAATGTTCACTGATCTCAAGCCAAAGATATTAGAAGAAATATATTTTCAGAGGAGGATGTCTGACAAAAAACTGGTCAACATACATAGAGAACATGTGGGGAATAAATGCACAGTAGCCTTGAAAGTAGCTGAACAAGAGTCGAATTTAGCAAAGACACATATCTACTCCCATTATGACACGTGAACTCATTAGTTAACATTTATTTAGCTTCCTCTTTACCATGCATAGTAGTACTAATGAAGAGAGCCAGTGGAATGTAAATCAAATCAATTATTATAATAAGAGTTGGCTTTTCTACCCTGCTTTTCTTGCCCATTTAAGGGCTGTCAAACCTTCTGTTATTCTCCTGCACCAAACACCCAGGCACCCTGTGAGATACGTGGGGATGTGAGAGCTCAGAAAGAGAGCTGTGACTAGCCCATGGTTGTTGCGATCTGTCTTCGTGACCTAAAACCGAGGGCTCTGGGAAGCAAGGGGGAGCAGCAGGTGAGCTGCTCCGATGTACCAGGTGTTGCGATAGGTAAGGCCTGGGCTCCTGACCGGTGCAGGTCCCAGAGATCAGCCACGTGGCTGGTTGACCCGATTAGGTTAGAAAAATGGGGAAGAGTAATAAGAGGCTGGAGGCATCAGAGTCAGCTGGAAAAGAGAGATCTGTTTAATTTGTGCCAAGGGTTTTTATACAGTCAGAGAAAGGCATCAGAGTCAGCTGGAAAAGAGAGATCTGTTTAATTTGTACCAGGGTTTTTTATACAGTCAAAGAAAGGTGTGTGGGGGAAATGACATTGATGCAACATCTGGAGAGGTGATTGGATGAAAGTTGGTGCTTTGTAGGTCAGAGGTCCTGGTGATGTCACATCCTCTGGTCAGCAGGAAGAGAAGGGCAGTTGTTCTTTTTCTCTCCACATGGCTGAGAAACTCCATTATTCCTTAAGGGCAGCTGCATGGAGTGGAATTCAGCAACCTGGTGACTCCAAGCATGTACTACAAGTCTATGGAAAGGAAAAATCTCTGGCCACTTTTACTCTGAGGCTTGTAAAATGGAGAGCTGAAGAGAAGGAACCCAGGGAGAAAGCTGTGCAGCCTAGAGGTTACTACACACGGTCACCCAGCTGGCTTCATGGGGGAGTATTATAAGCCCAAATGCTTACAGATACAGATGAGATTCGTACAGATACTTATATAATACATACACATCTGTATATTCAAATGATTCGAATGAATGTTTTGGAACGTTCAAAATTCATTTGAATGTCTAAATTCGAATGTGAAGACATTCTAGTTGAATTCAAATGTCCATATTCAAATGAATTTATCAGATTTTGATGTTTTGAATATTTGTTGGCACCCCTAGTGCGGAATGAAGAACACTTACTGTGCAGTATTAACTAAATCCGAATTTTCCCGCCAGTCCAGGCAGAATGACAAGAAGAGATGACGAGAGCAGGGAAGGTCAGGACAGTGTGTCATCACTTCACAACAGGTAAACTGCAATTTTTCCTTTTAAGTGGGGGAAAGTGCTTTCTCCAGCTCCTTGCTGCTGTTGCTTGAGAAAAGTTACCCTTCTCCTCAGTGCCCTTGCTAGGGCCATTTCGGCATAGGATGTTGTGCCATGCCAGGAAGGGGTCTAAGGGCCTCCCTTCCACATGCAGGGGTGAGGTAAGGGAGGCCCTGTTGCCTCTTAGCATGCTCTGTCAACACAGGATAGAGTATAGGCTGGCTTAGAACACTCAAGATGGCATCCTAGGTTGAGGTTTACCAGCAGGCCAGGCTTGGTGGCCTGGATCACAGAGGTGTGTGGACAACAATTTTTTATAGGCCAGAATTCAAAGGGGAACAATTTTTAATGGCACTCCAGGAAGTTCTGGAAATGGCGTTCTGCCCAAAAGTCTCCTTTGGAAATTTTGAAGGTTGGGAATGAAAGCTTCCAGCCTTTGAAGCCTTCAGCACAACTGGACTGACATGAGTTGTCTGGCGTGCAGATCGAACCTAGTTGGTACTAGGACTGATCTGGTGAAATGCAGCACCAGGCTCAGGCTAGTGTAGCATGGAATGGCCTGCAACATGTGAAAGTGCTTTGGCTCTTTGAACATGAGGCCCTTTCATGACTTTGATGACCTTCACCCCACCATGAAGACAGATGGTGTGCTGTTTGCTTGCCCACCATTGTCCCACATCTGTGGTTTTAATGGTTGGGGGTAGTGGACGGCATGCAAATAGCACAGCTCTTGCCCCTGCAGTCTGGATGCTGCCCAAAACGTTGTGTGAAAGATCACTGTGCAGTAAGGATATGAGCAGTAACCTTTAGAAATATAATGCTTTTATTGTCTTAATTGGGGTGGTGGTGGCTCAACAATGAAATACAATGAGAGATTTATTAATTTATTATAGTGTCAGGGCGGCAGGAAGAGGCAAATGGAACTCCAGCAGATGGGTTAGAAGTGTTGGCGTTGTGACACACAACTACGTGGAAAACAGATTCAAATGAATTGAATAACTGCAGTGAAAAATCTGGAAAGCCTGAGTCACCAAGTACAACTGAGGGATTAAAGCCTCACATGCAGAGATTTTACCACTACCTTTTCATGTCAGTTGCCATTTGTCTAAAATCTCCCTGTGAAGAATCACCAAAGTTACCACATCAGAGAAAATCCTTCAAAGTGAGGAGCCTCTGAGAGAACTTTCGCAATCTTCATGTGGGGTTAATTTCGGACAATTGACTTTCTGCATGAAACTCAAGTTGTGACGTCAGAACACTGCCAACTCAGATACATGCTGACAGGATTCCTTTAAGAGCAGGCTTCCAATAAATAAACAAAACATTTTTTTATGAAAATAAAGGAAGAATAGAAATGGCTGTCTGGGCTTCTATTATAAACCTCTTTCTGTGCATAAACTCAAAACCTGTTCTATATGAATTCTATTATGGATGTGGTCCCTCACACACACCAGCACCCATCCATATGACAAATTATTTTATTTAAAATATGTATATGTCACTTCCCAATGAAATCTTGTCTTGAAGCAGTTTACAAAGAATACAAACGACTAAAATCATAATACTTATATAATGACATCGTTTAAATCAGGGATGGGAGAAAGCAAGAAACATTCACTCAGGAAAGGCCTCAGTAAATAAGCTCTGAGGAGGAAGGTATGGCCCAGCTGAATGCAGAGGTTGATTAAGTGTCCATTTTTCTTCAGACCAGCCTCTAGGAAGTGAGTGGAGGGCAGATGGATCGCCGAGTTCTAAGCGAGCCTCTCTTCCTTCTTTTTATCTCACTGGTGTAGGTGCAGGGCAGATGGAACACCCAGTTGGAAGTGAGCATCTCTTCCCTCTTCTTCTCTCCCAGGAGGAAGGCATGGAGTAGGTGCAGGATTCTGCAGCTGTGATTGCAATTAGAGGAAGAGTTCTCAGCAGGAGACTGGTGGGTCTTGTCACACTTTCAGGATCACCTCTTCTATCTCAGTCTGCTTGTTCCAGCTGCTTGAATGCTAATGGATGAAGCTGGAGATCATGGCAGGAAAGCCTCCTGACACAGTATTGATCGACTCCTTGGAGACCCCCTTCTTCCTCCTTAGAATGGTACAAGGTTTCTTCAGTGCAGCCTTCATTGGAAAGTCACTATACCATTATCTACTTTACCATTATCCTTTTCACCGTTTCTTGGAGACCCTGAAGAAGTATTTGGAGGAGTTCCTGGTATGCTGGCATTTCTGTATAGGACAAAGTCATCACTTTTTCCCTGTATCTAGTTATTTCACCTGGTTTGCCTTTCTCAGTGAAGCATTTACTCATCAACTCTGGAATGTTGAATTTAACATGTTGGATTTTAAATGCTGTGATGGCTTTTATTGTTTTAATATATATTATTTTGTTTGATATGGTGGATTTTAAAGGTTGTTACCCACCCTGAGACCTTTAAATAATAAACAAATAAGAAAAGTAAGCCCATATAAAGGTAACTGAGCCAAGAAAGCAGCTTAAAATGCAGCACACTAGCACCAGGTTGGGGTGGCCACCATAAACTGAGATGCAGACAGTCAGGACCAAGCAACTAGAAATGAAATTGGGGCTGACTTGGAACACAGGCAGCCAGATAGCTGGAGGCTAGGAAACTGAGCCCTTAGAGGGTAGAGATTTGAGGGGGTTTAGAAACTGAAGATAGAGGAGCAGAAAACTATACAATAACATTGTAGAAAGAGCTCTCAAAAATGGTCCAAACTTCATCAGGTTGGAACAAAAACCAAAAATAAGCTAAAAATTCATAAAACCAGGAATAAAAGTTCCAAATGGCAATTCCAACTATGAGAATAGTGGAATAGTTAACCAACAGTCCAAAGGTCAGACCCTGAAGAAACCAAGCAAAGTCATTCAGCATTGAAACTGCAGGGTGGAGTGTCTAGCCATCACTGTCAAATCAGAAGTTCAAAGGTTCAAGAAATCTAGGTTTGTAATTCAGCAGACTTCAAGGAGGCTTGAAGGCAAGGGGTTCAGGATGCAGGGATCTTTGGTATCAGTAGTTGGCTTGATAACCAAGGGAGTACTTGTGACTATAAGGTTTGGATTACATGGGTGTTTCTTTCAACACTTGAAATAGTTGGCATGGCTAAGTGAAAGCAATATTCATATATTCAATTCGTATTTGAAGATACGAATGTCAACAAAATTCATATGTGTTTGTATGCATCTTACGCATTCGTATGCATTCAAATGCATCCCATTTTATCTATTTGCATTTTCCACTTGCTTCATATAATCAAATACTTTCACTCACTTCCTTTTTCCTGTATATGATTGTATTTGGTCCATGTATATTTGTTGTTTTTCATGCAATAAATCAGACTTCATTGCATCTATGACAAATTAAGTCCAGTTCTGCAATGTCCATTGCAGACATGGCAAATGATGTTTCACAGTTTTCCTTTCACTGCGTGGAAAATGCCCAAGCATGCAATCTGCCTGCTCAGTTAAGAAGAGGGAAAGGGAGGGGGTTGTTCCTCGTGGCAGAACATCAGGCAGAGAGGCAGAGAATGCATGCCTTTGTACATATAAATAACAACAATAATAAGAGGAAGAGGAGGAGGTGGTGCATGTTGGTTTATCTGGCTGTTAACAGAGTGGATCCACAGTGATTCAAACTAACATATAGTAGCTCAAAATGCTTGTTTCTGAAAATCCATTGTCAAACTACTTTAAAGTGGCTTGAAAAAAGATTCCTTAAATAGATATAAATGCTTGTGCCTTTTACTTATGTAGAGGGAACCTTTGAGTGTTTGCCAAGATTCCTGATTTGAGGCACCTAGTACCTCCAATTAAATGATGTAAGTTTATATACAAGAAGTGGCACATGTCTTTCGCTTTTATGGCTAGTTTACCCATGGCCTTTCCCTGTATGGACTTTGTGCAGAGATAAGTTTTCCAAAGTGGGAGCAATAAGCTAATCAGGCTATCTATAAATATAGCAGCATAGCTCAGTATAAACGTGCTTTAATTTAAACACACTTAAGCCATGAAGGGGATTTCAGGATTAGTTTAATTAGACGTGCAGAGACTGCTGCCTTAATGGACGTGGTATGATGCATTTATATAATTGGCTTGGTACAGCTCTAAGGCACCCGGGTGGGAAGTGAAAGCAAAGTGTAGAAACAGCTAATGCCAACTGTACCGTTAGCAGGACAGATTCACTGTTGTCTTAGGGTACATTCATATGTAAGGGGAAAAAAGCCTCAGGCTGTGTCCCCATGTAACTTTCGTATGGTTCTGAGCGCGGGATTGGCAAGGTTTATCCCCTTGTGTTTTGGATTTGGTCCACGAAAACCATACCAAATCCCACCAAACCATGCCAGAAGGGTGCCAAATTTGATACCTGAAAAAAGAAGTCTCGCCACAGTTTGGGGGACAGGCACGCATTGCTCAGTGTGCCAGGAATGCACATGGGGACAATCACGGGCTAATGAGGAGGAAATTGGCACCTACGTCATTGGGAGGTGGGGTCTGCATGCTATCCCTGCCCTGTCCATTGAAGATCGCAGCCACTGACTTTTTAACATGCCAATTGCAAAGGCAGTATGGAGAATGGCTCGGTTTCTTAATTTTCAGCCATTTCCATGAAGGTAATTCCAACCCTGTTTCAAGAATGCCGAGGCAGGCTGCATATTGGCTTGATTTTTGTTCCATTTTCAACCCCCGTTTCCCCAATCTGCAAGATGATCATAAATAAAGGCTTGATTTTGTGCCTTTTAAAGTTGATGGGCATTCTCTCATTCCCTGGTGGAGCGGAGGTGCGCAAAACTGCTCAAGTGCCTACTGCCGCTAAACCTTGTAATGGCTTTTGGTATTTTAATTTTTTTTAAAAAAATTATTTTTATGAATGAAGCTCTATTTTTACTTGCTTCCGTGCCTCCCACCCCAGTCCTGGCTTTCAGTGCCACTAAGGGAGAGCGGGATGAGGCACAGGGGTGGGCTGACCTCAATCTGGCTTCCAATGAAGAGAAAGGGGGTGGAGAAGAGGTGGCACTGCTCCCTGTGCCAAGGTTTGGCATGGTTCTCATGGGGATGCCCCCATCCGTACCCAACCCGTACCTGTCCCGTGTTGCTGGGAATGTCATGGGATGCTTGAGATGTGTTCCCAGTCCCATGCCCAGCCCATGTGTGCCCAAACAGTGCCCAAAGAGTACCACATAGCCAGCATGGGGACACAGCCTCAGAGTACCTTAGAGATAGTACCACGCGACACTCATGTTCTCATTCTATCACTAATCCATTTTTTCTAGACTAGAATACTGATGAGGAGGATGTTACACTCATAGCCCTCCTCCTAAAGCAATGGTGCACTACCTGCACACTGCCCAGTGTTCCCACCTATCAAGACTGAAGTTGAGGATTCCCTAACCATCAAAATCAAAACTTGGGATTCTCTGGCACCATTCCTGATGGATGGTGACTATCTTGTAACTATCAAGATTTCAGCCAGGGAATTCCCACCTTCAACCTTGATATCTTGGGATGGTCTTAAAACCAGTTCCTGTGTCCAATGCAGGGGCAGCCACCAAGGAGACAGGGTCTCCTTGAGCAGTGGTATATGTTTGCCTGTAAGTCTGCCAACAAGCAGGAGAAAGAGGTCTTACAGCTCTTTCTCCCACTATGCTATTCAAGGGCCATATGGGATATTTATGGTGGCATGGCAGCAGGAAGTGTGTTGGTCCATGTGGGTGTCATATGTGTTCAACATACTGAGTAGACCATGACTACATTCATGGCACCAAAGAGGTGCCATGAAGATCCAGGTGATGCAATCCAGGTCTCATAACTCTCCCATGCATTTCCCATTAAACTTCTGTAAATTGTTTGGCCAAGCCTGTACTAGATATTATCTTCTTACTTTCTTTACAGCTTCTTCAATAAAATTTACAATAAAAGTTAAAAACAAGGTTAAGAACAAGAAAATATAAAAACATTCCATAAGAGCTATTATAGAGGCTGGGGCGTGTGTGGAATTACGCATTGCACGTTGTAACATCTTGCTGATGCCTTGCTCATCTCTCATACAAAGAAACTAAGCAGCTCTGGAAACGGTCTTGAAATATACCATCCTAGATAGATGAGACATGGAAGGGAGATCTTTCTGCACTGGGTTTTATTCTGGTGCGTTTTTGTGCTTCCCGTTCTCTGGGCGGGAAAGGAGTGCAATTAACTAATGTTGACTAGCACTCGCACTTGGAGTACTAGTCAACTTTGGCCATTCCCTCCCCCCATGACTGAATATTTAATTGATTCAGTCATGGGGCCAGTCCTCCTCTGGGCACCACCATTTTGGCTGTGGTGCCCTGAGGAACTGCACATGCATCAGCACCATCGCCTTGATGATGCTGACGCTCTGTCCACTTGCAGTCACGTCTAGGGTCATCTGAGGTGCCAGCACGCTCATACAGCACCTCAGATGACCCAGGAACACCAAAAGAGGTGCGGATGGTTGCGCTGCTTGAGGTAAAGGTGTGTAACACGATTTCATGCTCCACGCCTTATCAACAATAAGTGAACTTCTGGTGAGGCAGAGCACACCTCTTCTGCATGCAGATGCTCTTCACCAGAAGTTCACTAATTCTTCACTAGCAGCCCTAGTGCGAATAGGCCTCTGGGTTATATCCTGCAATGGGGTCCTGACATCCATAGGCTGGTGCAGACTGCAGCTGGCCCATGTAGTCTGCACCAGCATGTGGATGGCAGCACCTATATTCCCAAATATAATCAACAGGAAAGCACAGTGCAGAGAGTGCTACTATCACTAAACTGAAAACAACTGAATAGCTGTTAGCTCCTATAGATCTTTAATTTCAGGTTCATGACACCTGCTGCCCAGAATATTTTTAGAGTGAGAATTCAGATGAATCCTAAGGGACCAACATTTCCTGGACTCTCCCATTTTTTCCCCCTTGTGGTAAGTCCAGATAGTACAGTCCAGCTCTTTGTTTCTGCAACCTTCCTATTTGTGCTCTATCAAATTTCTGTATATTTTCTTAGGCTGTAAAATCCCATGAAGAAAATTTACAGAAGTTTAATGGGAAACACATGGGAGAGTTACAAGACCTGGATTGCATCACCTGGACCTTGCTGGGGGTAGAAGCGGGGAAGGAAAGAATGATTCCAATCTACTTGCTTTCTGGAAACACTGTCATTGCCGAATACAAGTGTTCACAGCCAAAGTTCATTTCTAATCCAAGTACGCTAGCTGAAGCCCTATTATTTGGATACATGATGTCTGATTTCAAATGAGACAAACAGAGGGGGAGATATAGTGAATGCAGTAATGTAATGCAACAGGAAATGACAGGGTTTAGTAAATGGACTTTAGTTTCTCATAGCCTGTTGTGTAATAAAAATGCAACTACAATAACATTGCAGTAATATAGTATTATTCAACCAAATTTCAGCTAATTTGGTCTCTCATGTTTACAAGTACAATTGGTAGTTTGTATCTTCTCTTAACTTTCCTTGGGTCTTTTCGACCCTTACTGTTATACAACCCCATGGAGGGGTTGAGAAGCTTCCCTTCAGCAGGCTGGTGCAGTATGAGAGAGGCCGCACCCTGCTTATATGCTTTGTTCACATTGGATGGAAGGCAAGGCAGCCATGTAGTTCAGGATACCAGTAGACCTTTTTGAAAATGTCTACTGATAGACCAGCATCCATTAAACTGGATCACAGAAGTGCACAAATGTTCTTCTTTAATAGGGGATTAATCTATGCAAGTCCCTAAAGCAAAAAAAAACCCAAAGTGCAAAACCAAAACTGAACAGGGGGGGTTCTGCCAAAGAAATGAAAGTAACCCAATAGGGTGAAATAAATAAAGACAATGTCTTCCCCAAGCACCTATGTGAATAAGAAGTATAAAACTGTAAAACAGAAAAGCAAATATAATTTCTGAAAGGGTAACAATACCGGACTAGGTTTTAATGAAAAATATTAAAAATAATAATAGAAAATACTTCAGTAAATGTAATCAAATATAAGATATAAAAGAGGCCAAACGTGTTTCGACAAAAGTCTTCCTCAGTGGCCTATAATAAATAAAAATGATAAAATAAACACAGCTCACAACTGTGACTCTGAAAAGTGTCAGGACTGGGCTGGGAGGCACAGAAACAAGTAAAAATAAAGGTTCATTCATAAGAATAACTTTAAAAAAATTAAAACGCCGAAAGCCGCAACTGCTTGAGCAGTTGTGCGTACCTCCACTCCACCGGGGACCACAAGAACAGCCGTAAACTGAAAATCAAGCCTTTATTTATTATCGCCTTGCAGATCAGAGAAACAGGGGTTGCAAATGGAACAGAAATCAAGCTGTTATGCAGCCTGCCTTGGCGTTCTTGAAACAAGGTTGGAATTACCTCTGTGGAAATGGCAGAAAATTAAAAAAGCAAGCTGTTCTCCAGCCTGCCTTTGTGATCAGCATTTTAAAAAGTCAATGGACAGGGCAGGGACAGCACGCACCTCCCACCTCCCAATGACATGAGCGCAAATCTCCTCCCCGTTAGCCCGCTAGTGTCCCCATGTATGTTCCCGGCTCACTGAGCAATGCGTACCGGTCCCCCAAAGCGTGTCAAGACTTGTTTTTTCAGGTATCAAATCTGGCACCCTTCTAGCATGGTTTGGAAAGGGTTGGCACGCTTTTTGTGGACCAAGTCCAAAACCCATGGGTACGGACCATGCCAATCCCGCGCTTAGCACCATACCAAAGAGCCATGGGGATGGGGCCTGAGACAGTTGGACCAATCCAGCTAATCTGTACCCATGTGAGGTAAATGCAGAAATGCCCTTTGTTAGGGGCATGGCTTTTATTGGATTGCTATGTTTTATTCGCTTCTCTTGTACTGGAAACAGAAAGATGTATATGAACTCCACTGGAAAGAAGGGAATATGACCCTTTTTTGCACGTTTTGCTAGTAGAGAAATCTGCAACACTTTCATTTCATTTGCAAGAAAAATATATGCTCCTACTTGGTTTTCCTTACATAATTCTTAATTCATGTCAATGAAGTGAGCTAATTTGCAAACACTTGCATGTGTCAATCTGCAATCTGTATTATTCTCCAATGGATTGGACAGTCTCACGAGTGCAAGAGACCAGTATCTTGTCTAGATAGACTATATAATTTCTGCACGCCTCACAATATCTTGTAGCTTTGGCAAATGTGCAGTAAATTTCAAAGGTCCTTCTTGCCATAACTATGATCTCTATGAGAGGAAAATGGGGAGAGAATATAATAGCCTTAAATCAGAATTAATGTGTCAGACAAACGCAGAGTACCCCTTAACTTAAGACATGGTAAAACACATTTTACTGCTTATTCACTCAGTATACTTGAGAATGTAAAAATGTCATCCAGTGGATTTACTGCTCCTCTTGGGTTTGCACGCTTTCTGTGGGAAATCTCCTTGTTCCAATAAACCAGGATGATAGGAAACATTTTATTAGGGTTTACTTTAAAAAATCCCACAAGCACAGAGAAGCCAAGACTATAGTGTACAGATGGTTATATAGACAGAGCATAAAACAAAGAAATTGTTTAATGCTGGAGATATAATGATCTCCTCCACCTCATGTGTCTTAATGCGAAGTCTGTACAATACCAGTGTTGCTGGGGTGATGGAGGAAATGATCTCTGTGTGCTTCCCTCCCCCTGGAAGAGTTTCACAGTATTTCATGTCCACCCTGCTTTATGCTTTCCTCAAAACTCAAGTGAAACTTATAATCATAAAACAGTGTATTCTGTTATCTGGCTGGGGGCCATTTCATAGGTGGTAAAAAGCCATGAAAGGGAAGCATAAGTGCTTGGAGCTGCTATTATAGTTCCTGTTGTTTGCACCTATGGGATTGCTGCTTCTGCTGTTTGATGAGTGGTGCATTCAGGAGTAGGATCTAGAGAAAAGTGCATACAACTCCCACTGTCCACTTAGATTGGCTGGCTGGCTGGTCCTGAGCTATGTACCAAAGCTGCTTGACTTGCCACCAGCAAAGGGCCACTGGGGGTGACTGGGCTCAGTAGGGCTAAGCAAAGTCACTCAGCAGCAATCATTCTTCCACCTTGCCCCTAGACTTCATTGGGATAGACCATTGGAGCTCTTTTGCATTTCCATTACTATGTACCAGGGTGAACAGGTGGAAGTTAGGATTACAGAAATTGTTGCTCATGTGTTGGGGAGGTATAGTGGAAGGTAGGGATAAAAAATGCAGGTAAGTCCAGGTGCTCGTATACTGTATATTCAACCCATTCATTGTGGTCTAATGCTAAATCTGCACACCTCACTATCATATCCATGACATGACTATTAAAGAACAAGCCAATCTGGTCTTCATTACAGCTTGGATTACCAGGTATGACCCAGCTGTAGTTGCCTGAATATGTAGTGCAGCACCAAGGTATATCCCTTTACTAGGTAACCAATAATATTATAGTCAGAAAGTGAAGCCTGGTGTTTTGTGGTGAGCTAAAGGGACCAGACAGGATTTTTTTTTATTTTTTTTTAGAATTGCCCACCCTGGTGGCCAGCAATCTTCATGACTAAGCTGATGGAAGTTATTTTCAGTGTGGTGTTGGAGAATTCTTGGAGACCGAATCTTGCAAATTTCATTGTCCATGCTAGAGACATCAGAATTTGACCAGTGCAGGACTCCAGGCTGGGCATATTGTTACAGGTTGTGCCTAGAGACACGTGTATTTTTGGGGAAATTAAACTCAGTCAGCCACCAAACCAAGGTAAGGGGTCTTTTAGCACTAAGGGCTTGAAAAATGATAAATTGGCAACATACACCTTAAAAAGGCAGCAAGATAAAATATTTTCAAATTCAGTTTCTTCAGTACAAAATCAAAACACCTTTGCTGGGTAATGGAGATAGCATAACTGGCTCTGACAGTTTTAGCAACTTGTTCTGGAGTTTGAATGCCTGTTTGGAATAGCAACACCTTACAAAACACAAGAAGGGAACACTCAAAGATCTCCCATTGTTGGTACCGGCTGGACATTTTGTTCACACGCAAACCAACTGAGAAAAATCAAGGAATGAAATTACCCTTACGTGTTTGCATGGCTGCCTGTGTGTCAGTATCTGGATGACAGCTGCTAGCAATGCTCTAACAAGAGTGTTGCTGTGTACTATGCTAAGAAGAGTGCTATGCTTGTAGAGCTCATGTTAAAGCTGGGGTGTTCACCAGTGGCTGCTCCCAACTGAACAAATATCACAGCTGGGGAATTTTGTGTTTATTTGTCTACCTATCTACCTATCATCTACCTACCTACCTCTCTATCACCTCTATCACCTACCTACCATCTACATACCTATCTATCTCCATGTAAAACCTAATCTATAAAAGGTTTTGTTAACAAAACAAAAATCCCATCCTCAGTTTCTCACTTTCTAAGGCACTTTGTTGCTTTTAGCTTGGCAGAATAGCACAGCCAACCCCTTTGGAATTTGTCTCAGTTCCATATGACCAGTTGTTCAGGTTAGGTGTCTTGGCTTGCCCTCAGAACTCCAAAGTTTCTGCCAGTTCTTCAAAGCCAACTGGATTGGGAAAGTACACAGTACATGGCTGCTTCCAGTTTGCAGGGCCTCAACATCATTGCATACTTTGAAAGTCTGTCTGGCTTCCTGACTTCAAGAGTCTCTTGGTCAAAGCATCAAGAAGCAAGACAAAGCAAAAACACTTATTAAAGTGTTCTAATAATTTGAGTGATAAAAGCAGGAAGATGAGGAGAGTAAAGTTTAAGTGAAGAGAGAGGATTGAGAAAAACCAGGCTAAAGGAAGGAGCAGGAGGATTTATACTTTTCTCAGCGTCTTCTCAAGAATCCAACACTCTCTCACACCAGCTATGAAGCAAATTGCAAAGCTCATTACAAGAGACTTTGATACCAGCCCTCTGTTAAACTCCTGGCAACTTGGTACTGGTTGAGTGAGGTATAGGGTCCAGGAATTTATTAGATAACTTGTCTTAAATGTCTCCAGAAACAGCTGCCAATGCAGGAAGTTATTGATATTATTACTGAGTGTAGCAGTGCACCAAATGTTTGCACCAATCTAGAGTGAACAAAGATGTAACTGTGGATTTAGCATAAGTCAAGGACTATTAATGGAATGGGGGCATTTCTTGTACCCCAAAACATAACCTCAGGAAGTGGGAAACAGAGGTAAACAGAAAATTGAACAGCTTCAAGCTTCCCTAGATCAGGTAATTAAGTTTCGGTGATAAAATGAACTATTCAATTTGGGCAGCCATATTCACATAATATGGCAGTTCTCCATGCCCAAGGCAGGGACACTGTTAATTCAATTGGCATCTACTGAACATTGGTGGGATTAAGTTGTCCTGTGGAACAAAAACATGACCTAAAGAGTTCTGGGTGGGTGGGAACCAGGCACAACTGAAGAGTAAAACAAGGTGTGGGTTCTTGTGGATGCATTGTCCACACCATCTGTTAGTTAAGATAGATTCTGGTCTCAGAATCAATTAAAAAAAAGGCTAAAGGCAGGAATCTTGAATTCTGAATTTCTAGAAATACAAAATTAGAGGACAGCTTGTAAGTCATTCTCTTAGCTGCTACAGGAAAACCAATATTAGATTGTCCCAGGGATTCCAACTCTGGTCCTCTAAACAATGGGACCAATTATTAAACTTCTCTTCATATCAAAGTAATTTTAAACTAAAATTTACCATTCTGTAACTAGGATTTGGTTATCTGGGGCAGCAGAGAACAAGACTTTCCCTTCTACAACTGGACATCCATCAGACATGTAAATGATGCTCTTGCATCCCTGCTCAGTTCTGTCTTCTCCAGGTTCTGGTTGCTCTGTTTCCTTTCCCTCCTTAATTTATCAATGGTGATAGTTGTCACCCTTTTTTAAAAAAATTCCAATTATTTTGTATGGGTTGAATAAGTTCATGTTTCCTTTTGAAAGACTCAAGAACATTGTATTTATTATTTCCAACACTGATGGAAAGTAAATTCAACACTTTTTCCTTCCATTAACTTTTTTTTTTTTTAAGGAAGCACATTCCTCTCATGAGTGCAGTCAAAATTACTAAGAGAGAAATCATCTCTGTGTCACCTTAGGGTCGGATAACATAGAGTGGAATTAACTTTCATGTGACCTTGCTTAGAATTGCAGCCTTGGCTGTGGATCTTTCTGCACTACCTTGCTTTGTTCTAGGTCAGTGAGTCTGCACCAGCGAGACTTGCCGGTCTGGAACATGGCAAGGCATAGTATGGAACAGGGCTTTCTGCACAAAAGTGCTGGTTCAGACCAGACTCCACATCAGCTCAGAAGCTTGAATGAACTTCATAGTGGGCTTCCAAGGGCTCAGAAGGGCTAGAAACTGAAATCTCTAGCCTCAGAGCCACTGGGGAATCCATTTAGGTGGCTGCGATGCCACTCCTGCCGGCTACAACCCCCTCTTCCAATTTGAGGCCACCGGCCGGTGTCTTATGTGACACCACCCTTTGCTGCAGTTAAGCAGTTGATTTTTATTATAACGGTATAAACTCGGGATTTCACAACTCACAGCTGTCCTCCATGTAATGTTAACATTGCTTTAATTCAGTTGGTAGCATGTTTCTGCTTCTTGCACCCAATTGCTCTGTCTGCCTGTCCACATGCTAAAAATAATACAAAAGTATTCCGTGTCTGCCCTAGGAGCGTCTCCATGCAAAGCCCTAATACAGGTTGCATGGGAGACAATACGTGTTAAAAAAAACCCCAAGTGTACTGCATCCAAAATAAGGGGCTAACACGTATTGTCCTGGAGTCATGCGGATGCTCCCACTTATCGTTCATTAGGGCTGTCATTAGGAGGCTGTCATTTGCCTTCTCCCACACAGACACAAGCGCTCACGGGGCTGCAGAATGGGAGACGAAAGGATTCATGCTGCTGTTGCCTCTGAGAGGTAAAGAGCCTTTCTCCTTGCTGGGGCCATGCTGGTTGGAGGCCGACTCATCGAGCTCAAAGACAAATGCATATTAATGAGCTCCTTGCCAGCTGACAGAGAGGTGCATATTTAATTAGCTCCTTGCCATGATTGGGATCAGAGCTTACTGATGCTGGGAAGTAAAAGGATCATCTTAGTGAAGCTCTGTACATGTGCACAGCAGCCCCTATCCCAGCTGAAAGGATTGGGGGGGAGGAGAACCAAGGGAGGGGGAGAGGGGAGGAAGGCGAACATGTAGAAGGAAGGAAAGAACGTGTAAGAGGGAGGGAGAAGGGGGAAGGCACATTCATCAGTCCTTTCATCTTGAAGGATTGCTGCTGCTGCTACTACTGTTGCTGCTGTTGCTGCTGCTGCTGTGGTGAAAGGATTCCCCAAAAGTGGCTTCCATGTGGACAGGTATGTGCATTTTGAAACCGTGTTGCCCCAAATAACTTGGGGACGCTTTATTGCATGTTACAAAGCAGATTTTTTTCACAAGTGTCCAAATCACATCAGCCAGCTGCCATGCGGACATACCCTGTGTGTTTCTCAGCCACAGCAAAGTGCACCACTTTCCCTGTCTCTAATCCCCTTTTATTATGTATTAAGTAGTTTTTGGACAATAAGAGCTCCTTGATACAACGTTCCTTTTAAGAACTTCAAACACAGCTTTAGGATGTAAGTTTGTAACACTTGTTCAGTAGAGCTTGGTTTCAGTTGCAAGTGTAACTTTGAACAGTCAAACTAACAAATCCTTTCTGCTATTCAAACTTTATTCTTTATGCTGCCTGCCTGTTTCACTAGACAGGATCAGAGCCAACAGTTTCTCCTACTTATGTCCTTTCACGGGTAACTACCTGTCTAGCCAGGTCAGTCCTTGGGTCCCTGCCTAATGTCCAAGTACAGGTCCCTCCCATTGCTCTGAGCTTATCACTGACTGAAGGCAAAGGCTTTCACACCTCTTGACGCTTCACTGTAATATAAGACTCAGTCACATGAGTACTCCAACTGCGCTCCTGTGGTCAGCACCTCCTTCTTGAACTACTTTGCAATTCTCTCATAACATCTCCAACAACTCTCTCCCTTAACTATTCCAACTCCTTCTCCCTTCAACTATTTTCAATTACTTCCCCATCAACTGTTTCAACTGTTTCTCCCTTTCCTGCCATTAGGCTTCTCCTCTTATTTCAAGCCTTCTTCCCCATCCTGATCCTGCCGCTCACTCACAGGCTGGTGGAATTCTGTCACTCACTCCCTGCCTCCCTTTCAAATGGCCTGGTGAGCCCCATCCCTTGCCTACCTGCAACTACCTTCACTATAGTTCCAAAGCACCTCCATAGTGTGGACTGTAGTAAATGACTGACATTCACAATCTTTGAACACACTTACTCTCAGCATAGGACACTAATGGGTGGGCACCATAGTGGCATGCTTTGATGCAACACTGAAATTGGTCTCCTGGCAGTCAGAAACATGGAGGAGTGTTTTCTTTATGCCTCTGTGATCTGGAGACAGTCATGCTGGTCTTCTGGTAGACCTCAATATTGAGGTCTACTGGTGATCCAGATCAAGGGCCCCTTTATCAGGATCTGTCATGCCTCGTGTCGCCTCTGGCTCTTTGGAGGAAGACCCCACCTCTGCCAGCCAAAATGAGAGAGGCACACCCCTAGGTTCTGTCCCCCCAGAAGTGGAGGGCTCAGGCACTGTGCCCCACCCAGAACCGAATTCTCTGCAGAGACAACAAGAACAGCTGCACAGTTCAGCGCACCTCTGTGCAAAACAGCTGCGCTGGCAGGGGTGTGACTCTCCAATTCCTACTTAAAGAACACCTAATCCAACAACCTCCGTTGCAAACAAAGAATCTTCTTGGAAACCCCTGACTCATGTCAGCTCTGATTCCTGACTCCTGACTGACTTCCCTACTTAGGGCAACTCTCTGGTAACCCGACACTTGGCCTGTTTTACTACATGTACTGTATAACCCCAAGAACTCTGGAAATTGATTTGGCTTCTTGCTGTGTGTGTTTTCTGCTGCTGCCCCTCCAGACATGACAGGATCATGCTCTGTCTAATGCAGACAGACCATGCACGTAGGCAGGGGCTCACCAATCTTCACTAACATATGGACTGATGAGGCTCTGAAGATGACTACAGGGAATTGTATCCAGATTAAAGATAAATTCACAAAAGCCCTGTGTTTCACTGCCATTAGCTCTACCCTGTTGGTTTGAATGTTTAAACATTAATTTGCTACTTTTTAGGAAAAAAATCAAGAGATCATTAAAAACTTAGAAACAAGAACAACACTGTCACTAACTTCATCAATGACAAACAAATGCCAGGATATAAGAATCTGATTTTAATGAAGCATGATAAGTAAGCAAACTGTGAGATTTGAGGCGTTTTTGCACTTCCCTTCCTGTCTGCTGGACAGAAAGGAGTGCAATCAACTAACATTTACTAGCATTCACACTTGCAGAAAGGCCCTTATTTTAAATTATTATTGTGCGAGGCTTTTTATCACTTCAAACCAAATCCACTTTGTTTTCAGATAATTTTTTTGAAATGTAATTTAGGCTGTAGAGGTAAGCTCCTTGAAAAATGCTCATTCATTTAAACACCTATGATGGAAACTGCATATGTATGTAGATGCTGCCAGGAGGTATTCTAATGATGGCAAAACATACTTGAATGTCTGGAAATCAATAAGTATATATTAACTCAGAAGGAATTTAGTTTTTGTACAGCAGCTTTTGTACAGGATGCCCATGTGGCTTACAAGTGCAGTATGGAAGTTATTAAAGCAAACAAACAAACAAACAAACAAAAAAGAACCTCACCCCTCATTTAGAAAAGGGAAGGCTTGCCCTAATGGGGAGAACAGGAAGAAATGTAAGGCAGAACCAATGTAAGGGAACAATCAGGAAAGCTAAGAAGGATTTAGAGGAGCACATTGCTAATAACGTCAAAAGTTCAGGCTTTGCACAGAACTGCAGCCTAAGCTGTTGGCCTTTCTGCACTTAACTTTCCAGGCTAGTGGAGCTCAGCAATACTGAGGCAAAGGAACTCAATTACACCAATAAACTCAGAGAGGGTAGCTGAGTTTTCTGTGACAGACCAAGAAAGGAAGCTAGGTTGGACAGCTAAATGAAGATGTTGACCGAGTGTGCAGCAGCAGTGAAAAAAACGCGATGTCAGAGGTAATTGAGAAGGAATAGAAAATAAGTCAGCAAGATTTGACTACAAGGGGGCCTCCATTGGCAGCAATATACTGATTTCTTGGCAGAGTTACAGAAGAGGTTTGCCTACTTTTGGGAAAAGGCTGGGAATCCAGCTGGCAACCATATGCTTTCCATGCAGTTTGTTGTACCACTGATACAACAGCCTGGAAGGCTCATCACGCAGTAAAGACCAAGTGATTACTTGTATGTCTGCGTAGGGTTGCCCTGCTTTTGCATCCCAATGGAACTTCCATTCTGCATTACACCATCCTAGAACACTATTCTTTTCAATGGTTTTATTTCGTACATTCTATAGTTGGTCATTAGGTAAGATGCAGAAGAAAAAATGAGGATTGTTCTCATACACAAGGTGCCTTTGAGAACCTTCCTTCACTTAATGTGAATGAATTCACTTAGAGGTTTACTGGAGTGCTTTAACGTAAGATATAATTTAACACAATGTAAACACTGCATACAGTATATGCAAACAAACACTGGGAAAATGATATGCATCGTAGTGAAAAGAACACATTTTGCATAATGTTTGTGCATAACACATTACTAAGTTCTGAATGAAATACGTGAGCATAGAATTACCGGTCACAAGCATGAAGCTGTCATGATGGATCATATAAATCGTCATAATTTTAATCAAAGACAGCTTATCAGCATGAATAATGGCGGGTTCTAGTCAGGGCTGGCAATTTCCCTGTCATGCTTAGGCTGATTTGAGGCACATGCCACCTATGACACTACCACAGTGTCATTTCCTATTAAGACAATTCCCTACAAACCACTGTGCCAATTCTTGCTAAACTATTCCCTGCTGCTTTTTCAATTCCCATCTTATTGCACCACACTGTAAAAAAATATTAGTCATGGCTGCCGTCAGACTTTCTTTGGGATAGACTTGGTTCTGGATGTTGCATTCCTAACTTTATAGAATCATCTACATCCTCTTTTTATTTGAAGAAGACTGGCCAATAGGGTAATTAAAAAGAAAAGAAAAGCATTTCTTCACCTCAAGGTCATGTTTACCAGACAAAATTCCAGGAACTGAATCATTTACTATAACTTACCTTGAAGCACAGAAGGTGACGCCTGTTCAAAAGACAAGATCGTTTTTACTGTTTCATGATGCCTTCAGAGGGTAATATTGAGTGTTAAACTCAAGAAGGAACCAGATGAAGACTGCTGGCAGAACACTAATGCTGTGTGCTCAAGTAGCAAAACAAATGTCTAATAAGTATCTTAGGGCCATTTCACAATAATGTGATCTTTCTCCCCACCTGTCCAAACTAGGGTTGGGCACAAATATTTGTAACATTCCTTATTCATATGAATTCATATGAATTTGGACTTTCAGACGTGAATTGAAGGTTATGACATTCATACATTAACATTTGTATGAATACAAATGTTTCAGACATTCGTACGAATAGTTTGGGGATTTTTTAAACTGGGAAGGTGGGAAAGCGGCTGTGCCAGTCACATCTGCAGCAGATCTGGATTGCATTTAACATGGATTGATAGCATATTAAAAATGGATTCAGATTGGATTTGACGCTTTCAGAATGGATTTGTTATGGGACATGTATCAGATACATATCTCAGATACGTATCGAATACGTATTCATTTATATTGGTTATGTATCGGATATTTGTACAAATTTGTACGAATACATTCATATTGAATAGAATCTTACCACAATTGAAGGGGACCTATTCAAATGAATACGGATTTTGTAACTTTTGATTGGTTATGAACTGAATGTCAAAAAAACCATTTGTGCCCATCCCTAGTCCAGACACTGACCTGAATTATGAGCAGTGTCCAGGCACCACCATCTCCAGGGCAACCCGATACAACATGCACGCAAGTTTGTGCTGCACATCTCATGATGCACCAGCATGCTGCTGCAGTGTATCACGTTCTCCACCTGCACCATAGAGATGTGAATGGGCTTGTATGGAGCTTTACTGGCTCCTGGGTAGGTCAAGGTAAGTGTGTGTGTGGAGCACTTAATTGTGGTCCACACGTGGTCAATCTGGGGAATGTTCCTGCACAGAAGAGGCTGTTTCTGGTGAAGAAATAGCTCTTTCTAGATCAGATGATGCATCTGGGTTGACTACCAGGCCAAGCGTGGAAAGGCCCAAGGTTAATTCCTACAGCTCTGCTGTTTCAGCATCCTAATGAGCCCTTATGGTAGAATCCTGCTGGATGAATTCAAGATTGTGTGGACAACACACTGTTCCAGCACACCCATTGCGCCATTAGTGTGCAGAGACATAGAGACCCCAGAATGGTACTGTGCAAACATTGTTTCAGGGCCTATTAGCATCTCTCTCAATGGAATGGTATAACAATACCATTCTGGCTAGGTGAAGATGAAGTTTGGTGGGAGACATCCTCACTTCAAATGCTAGTGAAGTCCCAAACCAGAAGAGGGTGTGAATTCTGCTGACCAGGGATGCTTTCACACTTTCTTTCCCATGGATGGGAAAGGTGTGTTAGAGACTAACATTGACTAACGCTCACACTTGTGAGTGCTAGTCAACGACAGCCTATCCCCCATGCGATTGATCACTTACCTGTGTTTGATCGTGCCACTGATCCTCCATAGGGTGCCACTATCTTGAGTGCAGTACCCTGCGTGACTGTGTGTGTATCGGTGCCCTTGCTACAGCAATGCTGATGCTTTGTGTGAGTGCAGTTGCATCAGGGGGTCATGTGAGCTGCCAGCACACTTGTGTGGCCACTCAGATGACCTCCTCAGCCAGACAGAGTGCAGATTCTTGCTGGATGGATGCTTAAGGTAAGGATATGGTCAGGATTGGGGAGGGTTGGTTTGGGTTGCTTGTGGTGCACCATGCACCACAGCTAGTTTAAAATTAGTCAGCATCTGGGCAGGCAGGAGGCACTTTTAGTCTGTAAACGACTCCTGTAAGTGCAGATGCACCTGGCCAGATATTGATTAATTGTAAACTATGGGCCAACGTGTGAGTTGGGTTCATGTGCTAGCTCCTGGTCAAGCTGTGGTCAACATTTTAGTGGCCATAGTTAGGGAAGACCAGGGACAATTTGGTAAGTTCTGGGATGGTGGCAGTGATTGCACTGGCCCTGGCAGTGTATGGACATGCCTCACTAGGGAGTGGCTGAAACTGCTCCACCTGGTAAGTGTGAGCAGGCCCTCAGTAATTACTTTCTTCTCAGTTAACTTTTATAGTTATACCCTGCTATGAAATGCTGCATGCTTCAGTCTTATTGGTTTACACCGATAAAGTGATTTATTAGTCTCAGTGCTGGTGACAAAACAGTTTTGGGATATTTTTCTTAGTCTTTGAATTTAAGCTGAAAAAAATTGTATCTCTTCAACAGTGTCAGTCCATGGAATGAGAACCCAGGGGTGGTAGGTCAGGAAGGATGAAATTCAGTTGGCAGCTTTCCTCTTATTCTACTGAACCATATTTTGGTTCATCGTAAACAAAATGTAAGCTCAAAAGGGGCTTTCCAACCACAGCTTCACTTTCTTCCTCTGGCTTACGGAAACAGTCTGTGAGCTATCATTGGAATCCTATAATTATCATGGAAAATATTTGTAGTTCAGAGTTCTAGTGTTCCATCTTAGAAGATTCTCCAAGCTTGGTTTATTCTTCTCTCTGCGGATGTTTCACCACCAGGCTAAATAGCATCCTCAGTCCAGAGTTTCTTCTTTAGTTGGTGGTGGTATAAATAGTAACCAGCTTACTAGACTTATTGACTGTGATTGGCATGTGAGTGTTCTTCAACTTTGCAACTCATAGGCAGTTTAAAAGAGGAAAAAGCACATCTGAAGTGGTTTAGAGATGGTTTACAGCTGGGATCGTTCGCATGCCAGTCTGCTCCTCACCCCTCTCACAAACATTCTAGAGAAGGTGGATTAGATGTGGAATGAGAACACAAGGGTGGAAAATCCACAAATAAAACAGATAGAAATGAAAATGTATAAATGTCACAGCCAGAAAAGGTATAAATGTCACAGCCAGAAATTGAAGGTGTGATCATCATGATCTAAGTCACTTTTGAGACACTTCTTGTGATATCAGTTGCCAATATAAAATGAAATTTCATGCAACTTGAGTGTGATATGTCCTCAGATGTGGTAGTGAGACCAGAATCCACACAGACAGCATTTGGCTAGAGAGAACCATCCCAGATTGTTTGTGTTAATGTAGAGAACCAGCATGCTGGGGAAATACAGTGTGCCTCTCACATACTGTTTGCCCCTATGGCAGAAAGGACCGTGGTAACCTTTAAGGGAAGTCAGAGCTGGGCTTCATAATTGTTATTCTACAGAATCTTAATGTATGTAATTATTTTTCTTCTTATTTAAGCTTTATGTTACCCATCTACTGCTGTTTATTTGGTGTTCTCATCATGCTGAACTTTAGCCAGTTAACAAAGAAAAAAACACATAAAAGCCATGCCCCTCACCCTACAGTTGTATGCGTGAAAAGTTTCAGAAGGTCTTTCCGTCATGGTTCATGACTGAGGAGCCACAGAATTTCTTTCCTCATGAACAAAGACACTTCCTTGATCAACAGGAACAAATAAACAAAGTGAGTCAGCTATAATTGGAAACAAAGATTATGGTCTTCAATTAAAGCTGATTATCATTCATAAACTCTGATTCAGTTTTCCTGCGCTTATGTTCTACAAATGTTTTTCAAGTCTTTCCATCTAGTTAGGGTTTTTCAAAACAGAGTGATTAAGGCGTTTGAAATATCAGTTCACCTCACACCTCACGCAAATTTCTTTAGCCAGGATGATGAAAGAAACTTCTCAGGCGCAATTATACCCAATAGTTCAAATTATGGAAAACATTCACTTGTCAGCTTTTGATTAATTTCTGCATTGGCAGTTATTTCACAGGATCTGCCAAAGTTTCTCTGGCAGCCTCCAGACAGCAAGATTAAAATGTGGGATCTTGTTTAGATCCCGTGATTGTCTCTCACCATCCCTGCCAGATGGCAGGGTGAACTCACAGAGCAAGCCTGGGTCCTTACCTTGTCTAGTGCTTGCTCCTGCTATGGTGTGGTGAGTATTTCAATGGCATGGAATACCTGGAACTGCCCAATAGTTGGCGCCTGTGCCTGTACAGTGGGCATTTTCGGCCCAACTTTGCCCATGCGCTTGCACAGTGGGCATTTTCTACTGGAATAAACACAGGAGCAAATGCCCAGATAAGGAAAGCAATAATGCTATTTCAGGAAAAGCCGGGTTTGGTGTTCTTTTCCCAGAATAACAATTCTTCAAGGCACACAATAATCTTGGGTTTTAGGCTCTGTCTGGATGCAACTTATTTATATTTATTTATTTATTTGTATTTACATTCATATGCCGCCCCATACCCGAGGGTCTCTGGGCGGCTCACAACATTTAAAAACAGACATTTAAAGAATATATCCACCATAAAATCAAAAACAAGTTTAAAAATGCAACTTTAGAAAAATACAAAATAGTTAAAAGCAACAGTGATTTTCAATGGGGGAAGTGTGGGGGACATTTAACCAAAAGCCTGTGTGAAGAGGAACATTTTCACCACCTTCCTAAATAAGAACAAAGAAGGGGCCTGATGCACCCCAAGGGGGAGATCATTCCATAGCCTAGGGGCCTGTGTCTGGGAGCTCCCAGAGTCATTGAAAATGTTGAGAAGCTGCTGGCTTTGTGGAGAAACTGGCTGATAAATCCAGTGCCTTGTTCTGGACTGGTCAATCTATTTCTCTCAACATTCCGTCTTAATGATAGAGCAGGAAACCCCACATTATCTGTAATGTTCTGTCATGCTGCCAGACAACTGAGCATCTGAGTGCTGGATGAAACCTTGTGGAAAAGTTCTAATGTCCTTGGTAAATAATAGCATGAGTCCTCAGAACTTTGGATCCATGTACGTAGAGAGAGGCAGTAGCTGATTTGATGGGGGAGCAACTCAGGTGGGGGCTACAGGCACCCCCTAAACTCATGGCTAAATGGGAGCTGTGAGCCAAATCAAGGCACATGACCCCATGAGAGCTGGAAATCCCACTTTGAGGTCAGAGTTGGTTTGACTCCTGCCTCGGGCTAGGAATGTGTAAACACTCTGTCCTAGAGGCTCTTCTCTGTCACCTTCAGAGCAGCTGAGGTGAACATATGAGTGTGACCTTATTTGGTGGAACAACAGAACACAGCTAAAGAAAAGAACAGGAGAAGAAAAAAAATTCCCTCCTTCACCCTGAGTCTCCAAAGTCTTGGCATGTTATAGATAGTTGCAGCTCATGCAGTAGCATCTATGAAACAGAACGGAAGGGATGAAGCTCCTGTTGGACCCTTGGCTTTTATCACTCTGTGGCCGCATCCCCACGACGTCGTTATCTCGAATTCAAAACGTTTTGATTTCGGGCCGTGTACATGTCACTTCGGCTTAATACGGTATTTCCGTGTTAAACGATGTTATCCCGATTTGAAATAAATCCTGATCTCAACAGGTCTCACTCCGGAACATGCCCTTGACACGTGTTTAATTTTTTACTGTGTGGACAGTATCGTTCCGGGATGAGATTCCGTGTTAAGGCTGTCCCGCCCCCCCAATCGCACTGTAACCAATGGCTGAACGTATTAGAAGCACGTCATGTTTAGGGTTTCCTTCATTGAAAAAATCCACCCTCAAACACCCACTATAAACTTCCAGTCCTTAAAGATACACTGTATCAATGTAAGCACTTCACACCTTAAAAACAATGTTGCAGTTTTGCGCAATTTCAGGACTTTGAAGGTTCAGAACTTTAAAACAGGGAAAGGAAAGCCCTGGAGCCTGTATTTTAAAAGCTGTGGCCCTCCTCCCCCCTTCTTTGCCATTGCTGCTGCTCCTGTGCAGCAGCAAAGTGACCATTCATTTTCTTTATCAGCTGCTTTGAGCCCCCTTTAACAGGTGATTACAGAAGGTTTCTCAGCTGCTTTAAGCCCCCTTAAGGGTGAGAACCGGTTTGTCAGTCGCTTTGAGCCCCCTTAAGGGTGAGAAGGCTTGTCAGCCGCTTTGAGTCCCCTGAAGGGTGAGAACAGAAGGTTTGTCAGCTGCTTTGAGCCCCCTTCAGAGGCTACTTTGCCTCTGCCTGTGGTTACACCTAAGGTTTAATCCAGTTTCAGTTCACTTTCAGAGTGAGAGAATACAAACCAGCAAACTGACAAGCTGGTTTTCTTTCAGGGTTAATAACTCAGAAAATCCACCTTTAGACTAGATAATGTGGAAAGAAAACTACTGGTCACTTTGCTGATGTGTTCTCTCACTCTGAAGGTGGAGTGAAGCTAGATTAAACCTTAGGTGTGACCACAAGCCAAGGTTTTAATCCAGCTTCGGTCCCTGTGAGGTGGGGGCGGCGGCTGTGAGAGCTCAGAAGGGAACTGTGACTAGCCCAAGGTTACCCATCTGGTTTCATGGAGGAAGAAGAGTTGGCTTTTCTACCCTGCTTTTCTCACTTATTGAAGGGGACTCAAAGCGGCTGACAAACCTTTTGTTCTTCTCCCCACAACAGAACACCCAGTGAGAGCTCAGAAGGGAACTGTGACTAGCCCAAGGTTACCCATCTGGTTTCATGGAGGAAGAAGAGTTGGCTTTTCTACCCTGCTTTTCTCACTTATTGAAGGGGACTCAAAGCGGCTGACAAACCTTCTGTTCTTCTCCCCACAACAGAACACCCAGTGAGAGCTCAGAAGGGAACTGTGACTAGCCCAAGGTTACCCATCTGTAGCAAGTCGAAGTTTCACTTTTGCGCAGTTCTGAACTTTCAAAATGAAAGAAAAAGGGAGTCCCCGGGGAACTTTCCCCGCTCTCGGAGTTCCCTCCCGGCCACGGGGGGAAGAGCAAGTGAGGAGCCCCCTTCGCCCTCTTGTCCACCCCTTGGCTCTCCTCCTCTGCGGGGCAAAGCGGGGGGAAAGCGGCGGCGGAGCCCCAGGGAGAAGCCGCCAGCGCCGCAGCGCCTGGATGGATGGATGGATGGATGGATGGATGGATGGATGGATGGATGGATGGATGGATGGATGGATGGATGGATGGATGGATGGATGGATGGATGGCATGGCAGGCGCCGGAGCCGCCGGACGGGGAGGCAGGGGTGGCCTGGGCTGCGAGCGCGCTCTGGCAGGCCGGGCAAAAGGCGCCGAGAACGCGGCAGCGGCGGCGGAGCGGCTCTGCCACTGGGCAATGAGGAGCCCCAGGGCGAAGCCGCCCGCGCTGCAGCGCCAGGATGGATGGGTGGGTGGATGGATGGATCGATGGATGGATGGATGGATGGATGGATGGATGGATGCTGCTGCTGCTGCTGGGAAGGGGGAGGGTGGATTGGGCAGGGAATTCCCGGCGGAGCATGACGCAAAGAGAAGGGAGGGTGGGATCCTGGCAGGGAAAACCAATCACAGGAGAGAGTGTGGGCAATGGGCAGGAGGACAATGCTGCCATGTGGACTCCGAGTATTGATCCCGCGTTAAGGCTGCCATCGGAACCGGATCAACTTGCAAGTCGTGTGGACAGCTTTGTTCCGTTTCTTTTATTTCAAATTCTTTAAACTGAAATAACACATGCCATGAAGACGCGCCCTGTGTTTTGATCCCTGTGAAGCTTCTGAACTGCCCATTAGTGTTCCTGCCACTGAGTGTAGTATGTGGATGGCAGCCCACAATGACCTGGCCCAGCCACCAACCAATCCAGATATTGTCTACACATTCTATCTGTCCCAGCTCTAAAGCCTGCAGCTGAACGTATTTGGAGATATAGTCCAAGGCTGAAATCATATATAGAGAAAAGCAGTCACAAAAGCACCTTAAAGACAGTAGAATGTGGCACCTCTAATCCACTTTATCTAGCCTAGAAAGTTCAGGAGGGGGGATGTGGTAGCTGGCATGTGAACAAACTGACTTGCAAACCTTCTCTAAGCTGAGTCTAGCCTAATCAGAGATGCTTTTTTTTTTTTTACTCCACATGAATGCAGCCCAAAACTTCCTTGAATAGATGATAAGGTATGCTGGGAACCGTAATCCAATGATCTCTGAAGGACTAACAAATTTCTGTTGTAAATGGTCATTCCTTGTTGTAACAGAGCAGAGCTGGTGGAGTTCTGTCTAAAAATGTGAAACTAGAAAGGAAATACTGGATAAACTTCACTTAGATTATCATGCCCCCTAACAAAGAGAGGCAGCCTCCACATGGTATATATCTGTGCACACTGTGCTGGCTGATTTTGGCCTAGATTGACACTCTAGGTGGCTGATTTGGCAGGGACCATTTCCAAGAAAGATTGACCCAGCCATCCATATGATGGACAACTGGTCCATCCAACTGATGGAAACACTGGGGAGATTGCTTGAAAATAGTCTCTCCTTGTACTGACACAATTTCCACAATGAGGCCTACTCCAATGCTTGATCCCATAGGGAGAGACTATGCCCTGGGAGGCAGGGCTCTTCAATGAAACAGTCTGCCATATGGAAGTGGCATTGCTGGTGGGCTCCTGGAATAGACCAGCAGCCCCATTCAAAAAAGCATCTCTGAGCTGCCTCTGAGGCAGCTTAGAGGAGACTTGGAGGTGGGACTATTCATACTCTAGTCTGCCCCTCCCCCTCTCCTGTGCTAGAAAAGGTGGATAAGAGAAGGATTGAGAACACAAAGACCACACACTGTCTCCCCAGTGTGCCAAAGTGCCCCTTTTGTTACATCTGAAAGCAGCCTAAGCTGCATGACGTTTCTGTCCTCCAATACAGCATTCATACCTGAGGTACATATGGTTGCCTCCTATGTCCACAGTATCCATTTCTGAAACACGTCATCCTTATGTATTGGTGAGAATGAGGCCTTCTTCTGCACATGTCTGTTGCAAACAATTGTTGAATATCATTATTCTGAGAAAATGTTTGTGGTGAAGGGAAACCATGGAAAACGAATAAATAATTAAAATAAAGTATTCTAGTCAAATGAACTAAAAATCTCAGGTCTGAAAACATTCACCATTTTGTCAGCTCCCCTGACTTTAGTACACCAATAGCAGGCTCTTAAATATTTTTTATGAATATGCCTTGCCCTTTAACTGATAAGACGATTCACTATTACAGTTTATATCCTAATGTTTGTTTCTAGTTTTTAAACAAACATGGGCACAGTGGTCAAGAGAAATGAATTTGGCTTCCCACAATGCTTGACATATAATTAGACCAGCGGTTTCATTGCCTAACTTGCTTGTCTGCATATAATGTGGTGATGTGTCCCTTCCACTTTGTTTTCTTAGGTACCCTCATGGGATTCCTATCCTATGACTTCCCAGCTGCAGTAGTATCTGTCGCTGTGGTCACACTTAATGGTTAATCCAGCTTAAGTCCATTGTCAGAATGAGAGAATACATCAGCAAAGTGACAAGCAGTTTTCTTTCAGTGTTAAATAACTTAGAAAATTCACATTTGGGATAGATAATGCGGAAAGAAAATTGCTCATGTGTTCTCTTGCTCTGAGGGTGGACTAAAGCTGGATTAAAACTCAGTTGTGACCACAGCCTTTATTGCTATCTGAAAATAGAGGTAGGAAAAGCTTAATTTCTTAAAAGTATTGACATCTAAAGAAAAATTCTGAAAAATATTTAAATATTTTTTTTAGCCACATAACAATTGTGAAAAATATTCAGGTTGGAAAAATATTCAGGTTGCAAATACTGTAGCATAATATAAACCATTTCATAATATCTGAGGTGTGTTTTTATGGACACCCAGGTAATGGGGTCATCCACAGGTTCAGTGCCCCTCTATTTGTGGTTTTATTTGTGTATGTGCAACTGAATAATTTTATTAGAGACAGATCTCGCACGAGCCTGTGCAGAAGCAGTGACCTCAAAGTGTCCCATATCTGACCTCCAATGCAGAAAGTAAGTTCCGATGTGTCTTTAATGTGTTTCTAAATGCGTTCTAACGGCCTGTGTGGAAAAACCCTAGAAGGCATCTCAGTGAAACAGAGCAGGTAAAATGTTTCCTTGGCCGCGATCATGCCTTGCTGAAATAGTCCATCCTGTTAAGAAACTGAACTAAAGCTGTTGCAATCCTGTGCACAACCAGTTCCTGATAATCAGTCCTCAGATCATCCTCAGTTTGGGTTGCTGTGCTCACACCTTTTATATTATCTCCCTGAGTCTCCTTTACATGACTCTTTAGTTCTCCACCCCTATTGATTATATCAACACCACCTGTATTCCAATAGGATAAAGTTCTTTCAATCAATAGTGGCAACGCGTGTGCTTGGAATTGTGTAGTGTAGATAGCAAACTCGATGGTAACACAGGGTACTGTTGGAGTAAGCATCACCATGGGACCCATTTCAGCAGCAGGTTTTGAAGTGTTATTGAAATGGGTCCTGCTCAACACTGAGGTCTACTAGTAGTCCTGATCAGGGCTTCCCAGATTGGGATTGCTCTCTGTACCAGTGGTGGTTTGGACCTCCCAAATTCGCACTAATGTGTGGACCAATGAGGTCTTGAAGAGGATTATGAGGGATCATAGTACCAAGCTAAGGTAAGTGTTGTAAGGCCCTATGCCTCTGAATCCATGAAAACGGCAGAAGTCCCAGCTGTGAAACTACAACACCTGGAACTCAGAAGCAACCTAGTCTTGAATCTCTGAGTTCTTCCCCTCTGAAGCATGACTCAAAAGACACTTGAGAGCCAATCATGCTGTACCGTTGGTGTAAAAATTCTTCCTGCCTAATGGTAATGTCCAGCATCCTGAACTCATTAGATGAATATAGAGAGGATAGTAATGCCGCATGCAGTAAAAATGAAGCATTCCAGATACAGCTTTATAATTTTACTTTTTAAATTGTCTTTATTGTTTTACCCTGTACACCACTCTAGAAATTCTATAAATAAATAAAAAGAAGTGGTAATAAAGTTCATTTGTGAAGGTTATTGGATTACACGCTTAAGACTTTTTAAAAAAACAATAGACTATTTCCACTATGGAGGGAGGGGGACCATCCAGAAGGTCTCTCAAACCTGCCAAAGGATTGGCCAGAGGTTAGGGTGAATATATAGCCACATGCCAGATGCAGCCTTCTTCTGCCTCACCATCCAAAAGGGGTGATTTCCTATGAAATTGGGAATGACTATTCAAGGTAACCCCTTTTGGATGGCTTGCCATGGGAGCAAGTGTCTAATTAATATATCACTTTTTGGCTGCAAGCGGATTATATGGCCAGACTTATGATTATATTTCTGTATTTTTGTCTTCACTCACAGAGATGTTACTGTAATGGATGAATGAGGGGGTGGCTACTGAGCTGATTTGGGTTCAAACTGGTATGAATCAAACAGGGCTGTTTGAAAACTTCCAGTTTGAAAACAGTGTGCAGATTAAAACCAAAGGAGTGTTCCCAAAAACCTACCAGAGAGCTTGTTCGATCCAATTCGGAGGTGCTCAGAGGTGTTTTAATCTAACAAAAGAAAACTTTGAAAGAGAACTGAACCAGAAAAAATGTTTCTGCACATCACTAATGGCTACTACACTCCTCACTCCACCACAAGAGATGCAACATTTTCTATTTTTAGCAGTTCCTTAGATTCTTTATTTGGAGGTAAGTACATGTAAGATTTCTGACTTGAACTGTTAATAAGATCAATCTTTGCTTCTACCATAGTCCAGCCATATTTCTTTTGCTGTATTATGAATTCTAGATTTCTTTTCTTTAAATGATACATATTTTAGTGTGAGATGCCAAAAAAAACAAAAAAAAACATATGTGGGTATTGTTCTGCCTCTGCCAGTTTGGGGAGCATTTATGCTTACATGTGTGCATATGGATGGATTTTTTTAAAAAAATTGTTCCCTTGGAAAAGAGGTTTCTTTTCTGGATACACTATGGGAACAAAAATGGGTGTGGCACCCAAGATTAAGAAAATATTAATAGTACCAATTGTAAGATTATGAAGTTACTGAATAAATGTGTGCATGTCATCATATTCCATTCTGTAATAATAATAATAATGAAAAAGCAGAGGTTGTTGCTGTTCTTATTTAAAAATAAATAGCATGCTTGTCCACCAAAAAAGTACCTATGTTTTCATACATCAACCCACCTTAACCTTTTCTATGGGTCTTCTAAGGACAATCATAGAACTTTCTATTGGTGGCCACATTAGCGAGCAGTGTCCTTCTCCTCCCCCATCTTCTCTTAGTTATAGAATGCTACTTTGATTCCACCCTCCCCCATGAAGCCAGCTGGGTAACCTTGGGCTAGTCACAGCTCTCTTCTGAGCTCTTACAACTCCAGCTACCTCACAAGGTGTCTGGTGTGGGGAGGAGAATAGAAAGCGTTGTCAACTCCTTGAGTCCCCTTATATGGGTAAGAAAAGCGGGGTAGAAAAACCAACTCTTCTTCTTCTTCTTCTATAGCCTGATAATTGTAAATCACATATTTTCCTCTCACTCAGACATGTGGAGAAGCAGAGCTTCAGATTAGGTATGTGCATAAATGTTCTAAACATTCAAAATTTGATCGAATTCGATTGAATGTGGACATTCAAATTAGAATAAAATGTCTACACATTCAAACTTAAACATTCAAATGAATTTCGAATGTTCTGAAACATTTGTTCAATGAATCTCATACTAATCTGTAAGCATTTGTGCTGGTAGTACAGGACAAAAACAGGATGCGTATGGAATAAAATGAGATGCGTATGAAATGCATACAGATACGTATAATGCCTACAAATGTTGTCAACATTCATATCTTCAGATTCAAATCTAACATTCAGACAAATAGATTTGAATGCATTCAATTCAAATAGGATTTTGTTGCATTCGGATTCTAAACATTCAAATCAAATGTTTGGATATTCATTCAATTCGAATTTGAATGCAAAATGAACATTTGTGCACATCCCTACTTCAGATATTCACAGCAACACTCTCTTACCTTTCCTTCCTTTCTCGTTAGTTGTGGAAAGAAAAAGGAAAATACAGCAACGTGTCAAAACAAAATTTGACACATCACGGAAGAACAGTGAGATATGGATTATTGGAGGTAGGGGGTGAGTGTATTTCAGTTCACATTAATAAATACAATTGGGGGGGGGGAATGTGCCATTTCAGTTCATGCAGAGAGTCACAACTTGTGATTTGATGGTGGACATTTGAAGAAGATTTACTTAAAAACCTGTAGGTTTCATGTGGATGCATTTTCCATATTCATGTCATCACCATAAAATACTCTTAATCTATCCGTGCAGATGTGATTTGTGATTTGACAATATTTTTGGTTGGGGAGGGGAATTAGGGATATGCAAAACTGCCCTTGCAAAATGGAGCTACCCAGCAGCTACATTTTAATATTTACACATTCCTATTGGAGTGTGCTGTATAACATAAACATCGTAGGACAATCTGTGAAGCGGACATAAAAATGTAACAAAATGAACGGTTCATGATTACAAAGAAGAAACGAATTTGAACTGGTTCTTTATTGAAACGCTAAATGCAGACACAAATTGGGTCCTTCTAAAAGGGGAGTTTTCCAGCCACTGCAGCTATCATTAGCATGAGAGCAACAAAAAGCAAGACAAAATATGAATCACATCAGCTTTAAAGGGTATGAATATGGGTGTTTTCCACTGTCACTAAAAGTACCCATTATGTACCCATTAATGGGTACTAAAATGCCATTACGTACCCATTTATGGGTACTTAATGGGTACTTTTAGTGACAGTGGGAAAACACCATATGATTCTATTTTATTTCCTTAAAGGTATCCTGTAATCAATATTAGTGAGACAACATAAAAGCAGCCATGGCAGCCCTATGTCACTGTGATTTAGTAAATTCAAAAATGTATCAACTACAATTCTGAAATCATTTCCTCTATAGTATGTGATGAAACTGCTCGTAGTTTTGTAATTTGCTATAAGGATTAGTGTGCACAATATAGTCAGCACTTGGAGAGTATTTACAACATATATATGATAGATGTTATAGCTATTTCCTCTTCTGATAAAAAAAAGCAAATACTAGGCAACCAAAAAGACACAAACAAACAAACAAACTTACGCAAGATGCTGGTTAACACTAACAAAGAATTTTCAGAAGTTCTCCCAGGAGGTATAGTCACAACCTTGAAGTGATATAAAGCAGCTATAATTTTCTACCATACTGAAACTGCTGTGTGTTGTTTCCCAGGCTTGCTACTTCCATGCAGTGACCTATTTAAGCAAACTGAGTTGTCTTTTCCTGGTTTTTTACAGGTCATGTCCTGTTCTTGATAGCAAAAATAAAATCTGCCAGTCTATACAGTCAGCCAATACATACACCTTTGTCATCTGTTCCAGGTTCGATTGTATATTGATCTCCGTTCAAGAATACATAGGTCCCTATTCATGACCTAAATTAGCTCTGATAGAGGAAGATCTTTAAGTTTAAAACAGCTAAAATCCATATAATCGTGCACTGTAGTTCTATTGCACATACATTCACACTCTTCCTCTGGGTGAAAGGCAAATTAACCAAGGTCTTCCCCACCACTACCACTTTGGGGTGAAAACCAAATAGCTGAGGTTATAGTATGGCAAGCTAAATGCCATTGCTGCGAGTGAAACTCCTTTCACAGCAGACTCATTTGGGGGGCCTGGAAATGGTACTAGAAGATGACCATTTTTGGTGCTTTGCATGGTAAAACCAGAAAGGATTTTTACCTATTGAGTTCACCTTTTGAGCATCCACATGGAGGGGGAGGATGAACAGCCCAAGAGTACTTTGAACAGAATTAGTGAGCCAGTTTGGTCTAGTGGTTAGGGAGCCAGACTCTTATCTTGGAATCCCTGGTTTGATTCCGCACTCCTTCATGAAGCCAGCTGGGTGACCTTGGACTAATCACGGCTCTCTTCTGAGCTCTCACAGCCCCACCTACCTCACAGGGTGTTCTTTTGTGGGGAGAAGAAGAGAAAGCTTTGTCAGCCGATTTGAATCCCCTTAAACGGGAGAGAAAAGCAGGGTAAAAAAGCCAACTCTTCTTCTTCTTCAGCCAGGGGCTAACAGGGGTCAGCTGTGTTTAGACACCCAGATATAGAGGGATGACCAGGCATTTGGTGTGGATGTAGCCCTAGTCTATAGTAACCAGTTAAACCTGGTTTAAAAAGAAAAGGCTGCTAGATGTAGATGCTAGGAAAGTCTAGGAAAAACTGAAGAATCATAGGTTTTCCGGAGTGTGAAGCTCTTCTGTGCTCCCCCTCCATTTGCCTTTAAAAAAAATGGAAAAGTGGAGCAGCAATAGCAGGACTTCCCTCCACTCCCTCTCCAAGGTAAATGAGAACAAAAGCTCCCATCATGCAGTGTCAGGGCTTGGAGACAACAGTAAATGTTGTTTCTTCCCCTGAGAGCAAAGAGCCATCTAATAAGTGTGGAATTTTATTTGTAGCAAGGGGCAGATCACCAGTTTACTCAAATGGGGCACGGTCTGACTCAGGATATAATCACGTTTGAAGTTGGCTTGAGTTCTCCCTGTTCTGACAGTTTGAAAGGGATCCTCCATTTCTGCAGATTAAAGTCCCGAAATGTGGAGAATACCTATGCAGCTTAAAAGGGGCCTTGCTGCTGGATTTAGAAATACTCTAGTCTGAAAGCACTTTTGCTGTGATCAGACATAGCACAAAAAAGCATATCTGAGACAGCACTGAGAATGCTTCAAGGTAGGATTGTTCACCAACCAATTCTGCCCCTCTCCCTCCCCTAAACATTATGTGCTAAAACACAGTGGATTAGAGAAGGATTGGGAACACAAGGGCCACACTCTTTCTGAGGTGCCTTTGAGGCACTCATTTTGCTATGTCTGAATACAGTCTTTGATACAAGGAGATATTTTGAAACTCCTTAAACCTGCCTTAAACCTGAAAGCCTGCTGTGAGTGGCCATTTTCAGAGGCTGAAACATAGTAAGATAGTAATTCCTTCTAGGTGGCTGCAAAGGCTGCAAAGAGATCAGGGAAGTAAATGTGGCACCCAATTTCTCTCAATACATTCAGATGGGATATCATGTTTTGTCTGTCAATAAATGTTTCCTCCATGAAAAAGGCCACTTTAGCTGGTTGTATTTGAATCTCCTCCCTGAGGAGAACTGTAATAACTTGCCAAAGTGAATTAAATGTGGGGGAAAGCAGAGCAGAGATAATATCAAGAACACAGTGACATCACTTTATATGTGTTTTCTTTTATTACGTGCTACTAGAACAGAGAAGTGCCTGAGAATACTACTTCAAGGAAGAGCCCAGCATGTCACAAATGTTCAGAGTTCAGATGTCTGATCTGGGTGAGGTCTACAGAACAAGAGCCACAGTAGAAGACTCTTCTTCCAGCTATTGTAAAGTCTTTAAAATGCCTTGGTTGGTTGGTTGGTTGGTTGGTTGGTTGGTTGGTTGGTTGGTTGGTTGGTTGGTTGGTTCGTTCGTTCGTTCGTTGGTTCGTTCGTTGCTAGAACTCTGGCTCCAAAGCAGGAGGAAGTGGCTATCATGCAGATCCTGCAAAAAAGAAAAAGAATGTCAGTAGTTGGAAATACTGTGCCATTTGACAGCCCATTTAAATGAATTGAAGCCAAAGGTAGACTGAGGAAGCTCTAAAGTGAAGGTGTTACCACTACCAAAGTCATTCTTGCAACTAGATAGGCTCATAATATGTATTTTTAGGTAAGTGACCCAAGTACACATTAGCATTTTCTTCATGCAAAGACAGATGTGAAGGTTGTGAAAGATAACAGATTTTCAACTTTCAGGGGATGGTGCAGAAAGTCAAACTTTATATCATACATGAATGGCAACAGGTATCTCTCTGAGAAAATACTCTAAAGCCATAAAATGAAACTGTGAATGATGTGTGGAGAAGGAAAGCAAATGCAGAGGGAAACAACATTCCTTGCCTTGTGCAAAATGGGGGAAATGCTTTCCCCTTTAAATATTAACACATGGCCTCTCTGCTGCTCTGTGGTCCATATGCTTAAGTGAATTGTTTGTGCAAAAAATCTCACCCTTTGTTTGCTGCAGGGAGGAAGTGAGGAGAAGGCCTCCAGAAGGCCTTCCTCCCTGCACCTCGTCCTCTGATTTTATAGGGAGTTTTAGTGGCATGGGAAGATATCCAATATGGTTAGACAGAAGAGAAACTTAGGGTTAGGAAAATGTGTTGAGACACCACCCCTCCCCATGTGCCACCCACCCACGTACTCAGTATCTGGAAAGCATTTATACATCTTGAGATTGGTTGTTCACACATTCAAGACCAAGAACTGTCCTTCAAATAAAACAAAAATGCTCTGAGCCTTGAGAAGAAATCCCACAGACATTTCTCATGAGTTTCCCATAGGAGTCAGAACTGGCCTACAGATTAGAACACAACTCTAAATATTCCATATCTCTATTTTTTTAATGATAGGAAGGAAAGAGCATATATAAATAACTATGCTAGCATTGGGGCTTAAGAGTTCTAGTGTAGGATGAAGGTACTGATAAGCCACTAGATTCCCTTACTGAGTATGCAAGGAAATTGTTTGGCATAAGGATTTGTACAAACTGTGCTTCTGACTGCAATCCAAACAGAATTTGAAAGGGGAGGGGGAAAAAATTCCAAAAATTAAATAAGCAAAATTTACAGAGGGTCAAATGAGGGTTATTTGAAATTTTGTTGGGAATGCATATGACTGATGATATGTTTTTATAAGGTTCAAAGGTTAGTGGAACATATTTACCATATTAACTGGACAAATGAACAATGTCATCATTTTTTCGTGCCTAGAAAAGGATGCCATCAGCAGAGCTTTGAGTTTGCAAATAGAGGATCCAAGGTCATATCATTCCTCAGCTGTGAAAATTTGTTTGTGGCCTTGGCCGAATTGCCCATTTATGAGTCTGATGTACCCAACAAGACTGTGTGAGGACAAAATAAGATATACGTAGGCTGTAATGATGAAAACAAAGTAAGTGCACTTGCCCTTCATTCTGGAAGAAAGTTCCAGCAAATGAAATGTCTTACTCTTGTTTCCTGCCCCATATCGAACAGTTAAACTTGTTTATATCTATAAGTAACTTCATGTAATGAATTCCATCCTTGGGTCAGTAGAGATATGTGACCGATTTTGCTGTGTCTGACTGTCCATATAAAGTCCAGCAGGAATGAAAAGCAGGAAATGAGTCTCTGCTAGGGATGTGCCTGAATATTCTTAACATTCTATATTTGTACAAATTTGTACAAATTCAGAGATTTGTATGTGAATCAGATGTTACAACATTCATATCTTGACATCCGTATTCATACAAATGTTTCAGAGCATTCGTGTGAATGCTTTGGAACCTTCATGAACCTGGGGAGGTGGGAAAGCCGCTACTCCAGTCATATCTGCAATGGATCCAGAGTGCATTTGACATGGATTGAGGGCAGATTCAAAGTGGATCCAGGACGGATTTGACACTTTCCAAGTGGATATGTTACGGGATATGTATCAGATATGTATGCATTCATATCAGATATTTGTGTGAATTCGTACAAATACATTTGTACCGAATAGAATCCTACCACATTCGAAGGGGATCAATTTGAACAAATACTAATTTTCTTAGATTTGATTCAATATGAATCAAATGCAAAAAACCCATTCATGCACACCCCAGGTCTCTCTATTATACCCAAGATACCTTCTTTTTTTTCAAATCCAGTAGCTGAGATCTTTTCCAAAGCAGATATTTTCCATGCATCAGATTATAACTTTTGTACTTGATTTGTGTTTTTCCCCACAGCCTGAATTTATGACACCCAAAGCTATTTGCATTTTATTATAAATCTTGCAGTAATTCCATCTTCTTCTCCCCCTCCCTTGGTTGCTCTCCATTTCCCTTTTCCTCATCTCCTCATTTCTGCCTTAGAAACTCTTAAATGTGAGGTCTGACATGACATTTAATCAGTTTCCATGCCATTATGAGTTCTGACTGTCCTGACAAAATAACACCTTTCCATTTTTTCCCTCTGGACTAATTTGGCTAAATTTGAACTATTTTGCATTTGGATTAAGTGACTTCTGAGCATATTCCTCAGATTCTTAGACTGTTTCATTTCACAAAGGGCAATGTGCAAGTAGACTGTTTTTTGTGGAAACCATACTTTTCTGGGTGTGCAGAAGAGGAGCTGCCAATTTCCTCCCATCTAATGATAGACTTTGATGGGGGCTTACTCGGGAAGGTGAGAATGTCACTTTTGGGGTGGGAAAAGAGCACAGCATGTGACATATATTTCCTGGTTTCTGCCACACTGGCCAGTTTTGTGCCTTCAAACTATTTTATCTTTTACTTTTTCAATTTTTAACAAAAGAGAACACATAGTGGAAGTTTCACTTCATCTGCCTTGGGCAACAGCCTGCTCCATAGCTGGCTGGGCATCACAGTCCACTCTCAAAATGCATGTCTCCTCCTTTCTCTCCTCCCTTGGAAGAAGGACATTGTACTCTCTATTTTCCTTTGGCAATACACAAGGGAAACAATATTTCCTTTCATTAACGGGACTTCTGTGCAACCCTAGCACTGTGCTTCAGCAGTTCTGGGGGAAATAGCACAATGCAGCCTATCAGTCTCCTTTGAGAATAGCCAGGGAGTAGGGGGAGTGCTGTTTGGGACATGCTTCAGCTATGCCCCTTAGGAAGCACAGCCCCTTTACTCCGATAATGATTCACGTCACCCTCAACTTTGCGATCAGCATCATACAACTTCATTGTGGGGCATATGCCACCATGGATGTATGAGGGGGAGCTGAGGTGAAATCCATTTGATGACCACTGGCTTCACAAATATTGATCCCCCCATTGAGAACGAGCAACACCCTATTGTGCACTGCTTTGAAATGATAAAGTAATACAAAACTTCAGCTACAAAGGAAAAGAAAAGTGAGACCATGTGAAGCTCTACTGGGGGATAGATGTGGAATTAAACTTGTGCTTTGGTGGATACTGTTTGGAGGGGGAGAAAGAACAAACACTGAATGAACAGTAACACCTCCAAGCAAACCATGGATGGCATTTGACTCCCCCCACCACCACCATGAAGTCAAGATTAGGAGAAGGGGACTGCATCCAATCACTAACTGCACAGGGAAGGAATCCGATGAGGGGCAGAGGGAGAAAGATATGGTTTTCCTATGCTGACAAGAAAAATGAGAATGAGCCTATATTATAATAGGGAATGATCAGAATATGTACTCAGTCCTTCTTCACACCCAATGTGGGTTCTTTTCTAACAAAAAGAAGACTGAGAGGAGACATGATAGCTGTCTACAAATACCTCAAGGGTTGTCACAAGGCAGAGGGATCAGCCCTGTTCTCACTCTCTCAAGGGAGGACTAGAAACAATGGGGTGAAACTGCAGGGGAAAAGATTTTGTTTAGATGTTAGGAAAAAATTTCTAACAGTAAGAGTGATCAACCAGTGGAACAGGCTGCCACGGGAGGTGGTTGGTTCCCCTTCGATGGAGGTCTTCAAGCAGAGACTGGACAGCCATCTGTCTGAGATGGTTTAGGAGATCCTGCCTTGAGCAGGGGGTTGGACTCGATGACCCAGGAGGTCCCCTCCAACTCTACCATTCTATGATTCTATGATTCTATGATCCCTACGATGTCTGACGGTACCCATAGTTCATTTAGTGGTTTCCCTAAAGTCAGTCACTGCAGTGGTCATAAGCTTCCCTTAACCTTGTTAGGCATCCAAAAAGGATAGAGGACATATCATTAAAGGGAAACATGTAAAGGTGCAAAAATAAAAGTTCTTATTCTTCTCAGGGCATTTAAAGTCATTCTGATCAATGTGATAGTCATGTTTCTAGGGTTTAACAAAATGTAATGAAGTTAAATGCAAAGAGTGGACTAGAAGAGAAAGTGGGAGAAAGTCTGAGTGGGCTTTTAGACAAGACAGTTTCAGGAAAAAGATTCCTGGCTGCTTTATTGAGAAGAATTCCACATGCTAAGTGCATGAAGGAATATTTGATGAGGGTGGTGGAAGGATCCTGTTAGCAGTAGGGATGTGCATGAATAATTCAGCACATTTGGAGTTCAGACAAATCTGTCCAAATTCTGAGATACATGGATGGATTGAATAGGGGCCTATTCATAGGGGCCTATCCATCCATGAATCAGACAATCCGGTATCCGTAGAAGCTTCGGTAGAAGCTTTTATGGATACTGGATGCCCCAGGGCCTCCAGTATCCATATCAATTTCCACCTCCAGAACACCAGAAGAAGCAGAGAGTACAGGGTGGTGGCAGTGACAGTGGCGGCAGCGCGAGGAGGTTGGGTAAGTGGGGGAAGGGTGGGAATGGAGGGTTGTAGGGGGGGTTATTCATTCTGTGCATGGATATTCATTACAAATACCCCCACATCCATGGGGGGTAATATTTGGCTGGAGCCGAATCTTTCCATATTCTATTCACATTGAATAGAATGTGGAAATTGGCTCCATGCCCACTCTTAGGACAGAGTAGGGATGTACACAAATGTTCTAAACATTCAAAATTTGATCAAATTTGACGGAATGTGGACATTCAAATTCGAATAGAATGTCTTCACATTCAAATTTAAACATTCAAACAAATTTTGAAGGTTCCAAAACATATGTATTACATTTGTATCTGCACGAATACCACACGTATCTGTATGCATTTGCACTTATAATACGGAACAAAAATGGGATGCATACGGGATAAAACAGGATGCATACGAAATGCATACAGATACGTATAACACATATGAATGTTGTCAGCATTCATATCTTCAAATCTGTATCTAACATTCAATTGAATAGATTCGAATGTATCAGTTTCGAATCATTTTTGTTGCATTCGAATTGTAAACATTCAAATTTGATCTAATGTTTTGACATTCGATTCAACTCGAATTCGAATGCAAAAAAAAAAAAAAGCATTCAAGCACATCCCTAGGACAGAAGGAGCAAGAATGCCACACAAATTGTGCAGCCTTGCTCTGATCTCTCCTGAGTGGACTCTTCCTGTTTGGGGAATGATGGAGCAGCAAATACAATTTGTTGCCCTAGTCAGATGACCATTTCAAGGAGTCTCCTTGAAAGAAGTCTTGTGCAGATCTCCTTCTTCCACTCATCTGCTGAAGCAATTGCCACCTCCACTATTAACTGTTACTTCCCAAGTACGGAGTCAACAGTCTCTAACAGCCTTTATCTGAGGATTTGCTGCACTATGAATAATCCTTCTCTATCAGATTTTGATGTTGTGTATCCATACTATTCTGGGGACAGTTTAAAAAAAGATTTTTAACATCTGGATGAAAGGCTATTACTACAAATGAACCAGGATAATTCTTCTGAAGATTCCACTGATTTTGACAATAGTAGAAGATAGGATCAGGGATATTTGCAAGGATTCGAGAGCAGGTGAAGGTTTTGTTTTTGACTTCTGCTTGAGAATGCCCATAAGCAACTCATGGGCCACTGTGTAAGACAGAATGCTGGACTAGATGGTCTGTGGCCTGATCGAGCAGGGCTCCTCTTATATTCTTATGGATAAAGTTGTCTCACTGTTAGGGTGGAAGGGAAGCTTTGTTCTCTTAGCTCAGTATCTTCATAGGACTTTAAACTACTCTCTCATAAGGCATCAGAGCAACTTTTTAATGATGGAATAGTTGTCTCTATTAAATTTAGTTGCATTTGTGCAAATAAAAAAAAATGGGATGGCATACCACAGCTGGTAGGATTGATACCCCAGAAGGATTGATGAACAGTGAGCAGGAACTGTGATCCATAAAAGGTTAGTCACCCTTGCTGTATGGGCATCTTCATTATAGACATGTTTACCCCCCATTGTGTTGGTGCTCAGCCAATTACGAAGCTCACACGCCAGCAGGTTTACACAAAGCATGATTTGGGCTCCACATTCTTTTTGGTTGATGGAGAAATTCTGGCCTTACAAATAAACAACATGTTTTTGTTTGTTCTTTTATCGATATCTGGCTGCAACATATGGAGGACTTTCTTCTTGAGTGAAGTCATTTTTCCTCTTGCTGAGCTGCCAATATGCCAGGGAAAGATATTCTCATTGAGATGACAGAAGAGGCAAGATGTACAGCAGAAATGGTGTGGTCTGTTGCAATAAATTACAGGTTTCCTTTTCATGTACAGCACGAAAGGCAGCACTGATGCAATTAGCTACAGCTGCTTACAGAATGAAAACACACATCTATAGCTGGGGCACGCTGACTAGATGAAACTGCCTTTTCTGGAATGCATTGCCATTAAATGAAAAAGGGAGGAAAGCACAAGGGATAATGGTAGTTTTCATTTCTTGGAGTAAAAAGAATCTCTACAGAGAATTTCAGAGTTGTGAAACTGAAAAGGACCCGAAAAACACTTATACTTTGTTACATAACAATTAGTGGATACTATTATTTGTAGATTTTAAAAAGCATATGTTTGCTTACAGGAATAATGAAGTGACATTACCCTGGGGTTGAAACAACTTTTTTGGAGGTATGTGAGTGCTGAAGAACACTTGGTGAAATGGAACAGGCAGCGTTGTTTATTATAATGTAAAAGAATACAGATTCTGCAGGGAGAATTCTAGGGGACAAACATGACTCTTAAATTAAATGCTGATGAAGGTACGCTTGGAGGGAGGCAACTGTTTTTAGGAGAGTCAAATGTGTTTAGACTTTTATATACTCCTGTATCTTTTGCCACACTACCATTTTGAATTAGGCTTTTTAATGGCTGTGGTCACACCTTCACTTTAAGCCTTCTACAGTCCATCTTCAGGTCTGACTCCTTTTGATTTCTATCCATTTTATTTGTGGAGGGTGGAAAGTTAACAGGTAAAATAGAAATGAAAAGTTGTGAGCACTCAGATCTGAAGATGGACTGAAGGAGGTTCAACATGAAGATGTGATTGCAGCCAAGGTATACACAAGCAAAGTTGTGGAACTTTGGGGGTAACTGAGGGCTACCCCAAAGATGAAGTGGACAAAAATCCCCTGCCCCAAAGGCATGGATCCTGTCTTCATCAGTGTTACCATTCATCCTTTCTTGACCAGCTGCACCAACCAAATGCCATCTTAAATAGCCATGTTATGGCTGCACACACAACACAGCATAGTCCATGGTTGCAGAAGGAAATGGCCATAAAGCACACCACAGGTTGCTCCCATGCTAGGCCATGCCAATTTGGCTGGTCCTTGCATTTCCATGCATTTGGCTCCCTCTCACCCTACTGTGGAAGCCACCTTATTTAACAAAATAAAAGTGCCATCTAGCCAGGGCAGCGTGCCTGCGCAGAATGCCTCCTGACAGCCGGAGCTGCCAGGAGCAGCCCTGGCCAATCAGGAGGCATGCAGGATGCAGGCATGCTGCATTCTGGGTCCCTGCGGCCAGAATCGGGATGACCATGAGCAGGTAAGGAGGGGATTTCATGCGGTCTCCCCCGGATGGGCTAGGGAGGGCTTCGGAGAAGCTCCCCCTGGCTCCAGAAGTGGCGATCCAAGGAGCCAATCATGGTGGGTTGGGGGAGGGCCCCGGGTAGGAACACTTTCGCTGTGCAGACGCATCCTAAAAGGATGTGTTTTCACAGCGAAACACCCATTAAGCCCACATGAAATGTGGTGTCTATTTAACACCCATTAAGCACACTTTAGGTATGGATAGGTGCACCTCACCAGAAGTGTGCTTAATAGGTCCGAATGTGCGTACACGCACCCTCGAAAGTGTGCTTAATGGGTGTTGCTGTGTGGACGCTCCTCACCGGAAGTGTCCTACACAGCCACGCGTGTGCGGACATGTGTTTCAGAATGTGTGTTTAATGGGTGTTAAAAGGCCTGTGCGGAAGCACCCTATGATTATACTATGTATTAGTTTAATTTTACTATTCCAGTAATTTTAACTTTTCTTTATGTTTCCTTTTATTGTATTGTTTTTCAGTCTTGTAGTTTGTTCAGCGCTATGTACATTTATAGCGCTCAAGAAATAAACTTTAATAATAATAATAAGTGATAATTGTGGGGGAATAATACTCTGCATTATTGCTTCCTAGCAGGTTATTTGGTTGCCATCTGGATGTGACCTCAGGTTGTGTCTCCATAGCTGCAGTGGACGATGTCTGAGTGTGGGTGATTCCACAGATGTGGCCTTCAGCCCACATTCCTGACACTTCCCTGTATCCACAGTTGCAGAAGTGGTTGACACTTTGCAAGAGTGATTTTCTGCTTTTGTTGTGACCTCTCAGGTGGGCACCATCCCCTTTGCTGGGTGCTTCAAGATGTTGAGCATGGAAACTCGAAGGCTCAGATGCTCCATCAGGTTGCCTGGGGCTGTGTGGAGGCCTGGACTCAGGAACTCCAGTTAAGAGTAGGCCCTTGATGTTCATGCTTTGATGATGATAGCAATTATGGTGGTTCAGCAGCAATGACAACAAGAATTCTCAAGAACACTTCTCAAGAATTATTACTGTTGGCTGCAGTCACACTTAAGTTTTAATCCAGCTTCAGTGCACTTTCAGAGTGAGAGAACACACTAGCAAAGTGAGAAGCTGTTTTCCTTTCGCACTATCTCACTCAGAAGTTCACCTTTGAGATAGATAATGTGGAAAGAAAATGGCTGGTCACTTTGCTGATGTCTTCTCATGTTCTGAAGGTAGACTGAAGCTGGATTAAAATTTAGATGTGAACACAGCCTTGGTGGTGGTGTTCAGTACAGTTTGAATTGGGTCTAATTCCTAATCACTACATGCCCTCTTCTAGACAGATAAAAATGCTTTGTATCCCATCCTCTGTTTTAAATCCAAGTCTTCCTCTGCCTCCCAGAAAAACTTTACTCAAGACCTTCCAGCTGCAAAACTGACATCTCTGCTGCCCTGGTCTGGCTTAAGCAATTAAGACTAAAAGATGTCAGTGTTTCCTTTCTTTTGATGGTGCAATTGATTTCAAAGATGTCAAACCTGATTAAATCTAAATGCTTTGGCTGGTCTGCATTTCAAGCTGTCTCTCCCTTTTCTCTATTAAGCCTCTATGAGACATAATAAACAGAATATAACTGTAATAAACACTGCAATAAACAGGAGGATGCAGTTTGGATTGGGGAGAAAACTTGAAATACTTCACTAACAGCACAATAAAAACTGTTCTTAAAGAAGAAGAAGAAAAAGCAAAAAGCCTTTATTTTGTTTTTACCATATGTAACATATGCAGTGACTGAGTGCCAGTGGTATCTACAAAAGATGGAGTATTAACAAACTGTAGTTACCACTGTGTTTATCGTAATATCAAGGTCACTTATCATGACATGGCATATTGTAGTCCAAAGTCTAGTATTAGTGGACCCCAAAGTGGCATTAAAGTTACGTTTCCTATAGGGGGCAGTTGAGCCTTGTAGGATGGCACGATGGTGGCTGTGGCTGGATTTTCAGGTAAGGGAGCATGGCTGGTGAGGACCAGGGATATGCAAAAACATTCATAACATTCATTATTCGTATGAATTTGTATGAATTCGGACATTCATATATGAATTGAATGTTATGACATTCATATATTGACATTCGTATGAATACAAATGTTTCTGAACATTCGTACAAAGCTTCGGAATATTCATGAAATGGGGAGGTGGGCAAGGGGCTGCACCAGTCACACCTGCAGTCGATCCAGAGTCAATCTGACATGGTTTGAGAGTGGATTCAAAGAGGATTCAGGGCAGATTTGATGCTTTCAGAGTGGATATGCTACTGGAGAAGTAATGGATATGTATCAGATACCATTCATTAAGAAGGCACAGGAGAATACAGATTACAGGATTGCAGATTCATATTCTTTCCAGATCCTTAAAAACAAGTTACAAACATTATATCCTGAAATAACCTGGTAATGGAATCTAAGGATATGGAATGTTTAATGGTTTATGACTGAGGCTTAGGTTGCAAGTTAAATTATTTATGTTGATTGTGTATGCTGTGAAATGGACAATGTGAATGTTTTCATTAATCATTTTAAATAAAAGCTTTTTTAAAAAAGATACATATTGGATACGTATGGATACATATCAGATATGTATGTCGGACATTCGTTCATATCTGATATTTGTATGAATTCGTACAAAAACATTCATATCAAATATAATCCCACCACATTCAAAGGGGATCTATTTGAACAAATACAAATTTTCTTATGTTTAATTTGATACAAATCAAAATATTTAAAAACCCATCTGTGCACATCCCTAGTGGGGACACAAGGATGGGGTTGGGCAGATCCAGATCTCGTCAAAGTTTATATGTGCAGGCAAATTTGCCAAAGGATGTTCAAATTCATACAAATTTGTATGAAGCAGGCAGAACTAGGAAAGGATGAACTACTGAGGGTGTTTTCGCACTTAACTTAGGTCAGGGAGGGTTGCCAGTGTTCACACAGCAAGTGCTGACCCCATCCCAAACTCTACCTAGACCCACCTTGATACTGTTGAAGTGTGGATGATCTTGTATCTGTTGAGAATATTTTTTATATCTCTGGCAATGCAGACAGAGATTGTAGCAGAGGAGCAGAAAGCTCGTGCACAGAGAAGTTTGTTCTCCTGAGATCACTTGCAACAAGACAAACACTTCAGGTTCTTTCCAAAAGGAAGGTGCTTTATTCTTCAGTGCATGCAAGTATAACACTACAAACCAAGGAGAAACAGTTGCATGTAAGTATGAAAAGAAAATATTGCACAGCTTAAATTTCAGCCTCAGTCTCTTGGACATAAACAGTCCTGTAATGGTTACAGTAAATATTCAGTTATCTCTGTTAACACAAACATCAGAGTAACTAGAAAGCAATTCAATAATACAGCAACTCTGCAACACTCTAACACCCTAACACTGTAACAAAAGCATAAGGACGACTTAGTCTTAGTTATACCCAACATTGCAGGACAGGTGTATGTTGAACAGGTGTGAGTGATTAAGCCCCAAGGGAGAAAAGCTATTCCCAATAAGACACGTGCAATAAGACAGCTTGCATTAAACAATAGGGTAGGTATACAAGCCTCAGGTAAAAGCAGATTCTGGAAGTACATACCATGGCCTTAAAGGGGCCCAAACAGTATCAGGCTGTTACCCTGGCGATCGGCAACACAGCTTGTAAATGCTCCACATCTAGTGTTACTTGGGATGGCTCTGGACTGGAGCATTCTGGAATGGAGGTGGGACCGTGGTATGTGGATGCTCCATCCCAGAGTCTACCAGGCCATCCTGATCACTTAAATGTGAACAGGCCCATAGTTCCTGGTTCAAAGAGCTCACAAGAATGATAGAATAGCCCAGCAATGTTACACAAGAGTAAGGAACTGATGTATTGAAAACTTACATCATAATGAAAGACCATGAAAAAGGTGCAGTACCAAGCTGCTGTTGGCCAATAAACTGCCTCTAAAAAATGTTTAACCTTTTGACAAGAAATAGTGTGTGATCACTTAGAAAACAATAATCTGATACCAGCAGAGCAGAAAATAATCTATCAGAAAACAAGAGGCTCAACAGATCAGCTACTAAAAGATAAAATGATTCTAGAATTGTAAACGAAGAAAAAACAACCTATGTGTGGTTTGGCTTGATAACAAAAAGGAATTTGACCTGTTACCACATCACTGGATCTTAAAATGTTTAGAGATAATAGGAGTGAGTTATAAGACTGAGCTGACAGTAAATAATGAAGAGACAGATCATATGTTAGTGGATTAATCTGCTATTTAGCAATATTCCAGAATAAAGTGATTCCAGAATTATCCCTTGTTGTCCAGATGGTAGGGCAATGGTGTGGGGGGAAGCAGAGGCATTTACCTGTGTGGATACTTGCTCTGGGGTGTGTGTGCAACACAAACATCCAGGTATTTTTTATAATGTGAAATACCACAATTTTTGCCTTGGTTTAGCCCCACATATGCACAGTGGTCATTCCCAAGGTGGAGGATCACATGAACAAGCATCCAATGAGGTAAGTGCTCTCACTATATATGCAAAACCCATGCTGAGAGTTGATCTTACCTCAGTAACATTATTGCAGGGTATCACCCCGATATTCTGAGGTAATATTGGGATTTTCATAGACATATGTGGCAATTCCAACTTAATCCTAGGTTTTACATCCTGCCTGGCAGCAGTACAAGTCAACATCCGAAGAAATATATTTCAGAATGACTCAGTATAATACTGTCAGTGATTTTGAAGAAAATAGGCCAAAGATATCAGGCTTCCTAGATTTTACAGGGATAATTTGAAACAACACGGAAAGTCAGCATGTTAAGCAGACTTGCTGAACCAATGCAATCTGAGTAGTGGAGTTCGGATTAGATAAATGTGTAACAGTGACCATTAATCAAGGATAAATGGTAAACATAGAAGGAATTAAACTGCCAAATGAAAAAGACATAAAACAACATCATGCCAGAAGAAATTATAAGTAACTAGATATCATCCAAGTATATAACATTAAGCATGGGCCAGCAGGGAAGAGTTAGAGGGCCTTTCCATACTTATGTGACTGTGATGGCTTAGCATGCTCTGATACCCTCCATAGGCATATCACAGCAATGCCTCTGTCCCAGAGCATATGAGGCTGCCTTTATCCTCCAAAGCTGTAGTGTAGTAAAAACTGCTCAACAGCTTGACCGGGAACATCTAGTATGCTCCAGGTAAGTTTCCAGAAGCAGCATTTGCACCTATGTCCATTGTGAATGATGCATATGAGCAGGCTGCATAAATGTGTGCCATGTCATGATTACCATAGCAACAGCCCAGCTCATACCAGAAGTTACCATGGTGATTGCTATGGTGATGCAGACAGTCTAGGACAGACTGTCCACACTGCAAGGACTACTAGGTAAGTTGGGGGTGGTGCTGACACTCATGCTGCTAACAGCAGCCACTATTCCTGAACTTAACTTCAGTGGGATAGTATCCCCCTGAAGTTAAGCCTGAAAAGGCATAGAATGACACTTGAATTAAAATGGAAAGGTGGCAAAAACACTCCTCAGTTCCATTTCAGGAATTGTAGAATGGACTCAAGAGTATTGGACTGAAAGGTGGGGAAATGACCATAAAGTATGCCTTGCATTCCCATTGGTGTCCTTGGTGGAGTTCCAAAAGAACTGGAGTTACATCTTAACACTTTGGATACTGAGTCTCACTATCAATCATCTACAAAAGGCAGTGCTGCTGGGAACAGTAGTATGGATAGCTCTGATTATCCTAGATCGTTTGAAAGCATCTGATAGAATACCAAACCAGTCACAAACATCTACTAGGGTGTGTGATGAGGATGAGGTTGATAAATTATCACTGTGTAAAGAAAAACATGAAGTGCTAGACTACTTCATTTGCTGATGCAGTAAGATTGTATTGGAACTCATGCAAAAATCACCACCTACTAACAGGAAGTGAAGGTGGAAAATAAGTTCAGAAAAATTGGCCAAAACAGTGAAGTTAAAGTACAAGATTTAAAATTTAGATAGATATAGAACTCTGAGAAAATGAAAAATGCAATAAGCAGTGTGTCTATCAGAGGGACTGTAGAACTGAGGAGAAAGAATTGGAGAAGACCATGAAATGTAAAGATATATTAACTAAAATCCAACCCCCCTGGGGGAAAACCAGCAATTGGTCCAGCAGTTATTGATGCATTTGGTGCAATTTGAAAGAAACTCAAGAAATATCCAGAAGACATGAGCATGCATAAACAGTTCTACAGTTTCAAAAAGCAAGCTTAATTGGAACAGTGCAGATGTTGCTGTTCCAAACCACACCTTTCTGTTGTTGGAATCAGTGGCCCTGGCTGGTCCAGACCCATTATGTCAACCATGGATTGCTAAGTGCATACATTCAAATGTTTAGGATTCAAATGAGCAATGTGATAAATTCTAGTCAATATCATTATTTGCAGAACTGAACGGAAGTGCCAGCCCATCTTCTACCTGAATGGAACTTAATCATTGTGGCACAACCATTGCTTACAGTGCTGAGTACATGAACAGAGCTTTATAAATAAACTTAATAATAATAATAATAATAATAATAATAATAATAATAATAATAATAATAATAATAATAATAATAATAATAATAATAATAATAATAATAATAATAATAATAATAATACCCCCGATGGGTGTGGCCTTGTCGTGGTGGTGGGGCTTGAGTGCTCCAATGAAGCTGAGAGCTGGGCTGGCGGTAGTGCAAACTACTGGCAGGTTCAACCATGCCGGAGTGGTCGAAGCAGAGGAGCCAGACTAACTGCACCCAACCCATTTATCACAATGGAGACACAAACAAAAAAGAAGTCTATACTGGCTCGGTCGTCGCCCAGGATAAAAAGGACCGCGGAGGTTGCTGAGGAACCTGGGCAATCGTCGACAAATGGGCCACAGGAACAAAATCCACAAAAAAGGAAGCGGCAGAAATTCTCAAGGTCAGAGAATCGTGTAGTCATGAAGTGTTACTACAAATCAGAACCTGGAAAATGAGGCTATCAAAAACGGATGCACCAGCTATGGAAACAAGAATACCCAGATTCGAAGATAACGGAGATAGCTTTAAAAAGGCGGTCAAGACGGATCTCTTCCGGCAGGCCTTTCCAGATTAACCATCCCGGCCCAGATTCCCTGATTCCTCCCGTGGCCCCATCTTAGTGATGGTTGAGGATCAATAGAGGGACATCAGGGTTTTTAGTTTTTAAATTATTGTTTTACGCATTGATATTGTGTTTTAATATGTTATATTGTTTAATACTGTCTTAAGGGGGGGAGGGATAAGGTGTTTTTAATTGTTACATTTTACATTTTACTGTTGTTAACCGCCCGGATTGGTTTGCCATAGGGCGGTATACAAATAAATATTATTATTATTATTATTATTATTATTATTATTATTATTATTATTATTATTATTATTATTATTATTATTATTATTATTATTATTATTATTATTATTATTATTATTATTATTATTATTATTATTATAATAACAGAACTGCAGCTAGCTGATCAGAGAAGATTCATAAGCGGGACTAAAGTGTTCAGTGAAGCTGAACTCGAAGAAATACGAAAAACTAATGAAACTGAAGCACCGCAGCCTATTGTGGCAGCAACAGAAGCTCCAACAAGACCAGGAGTCACTGATCAACTAGAACCTGATGAAAATCTGGAAATTCTGCAAGAAGAGGAAGAACAGCAGCATGAAGCCATGGATGAAACACCTGGCACATTGTCTCAAAGACAGCAGGAACTGAAGGACAGAATAATGGCTCATACAGCATCAAGTACAGAGCGAAAGCGACTGCCAACCCTAAAAACTATAGGCAGAAAACGACTTGTCCCACTGATGAATGACATCAACTCTGCCCTTGTAACTGTTCAGGTAGCAACAATCGAAGAACTGAACCAGCTCGCCTACAGTACAGCTGTGATAGTAACAGAAGAACTAGGGTTACTGCAGCCAAAACCAATTAGAAAATCAACTGGAAAGCCAAAGTGGAAAGTTCGACTGGAACTGAAAATAAAAAGCCTGAAATCAGATGCCAGCAACCTAAAAAATATGAAGGAGAAGAAACTGAACAACGAGAAGACTAAAGAACATCTGATCAAAAAATACTGGCTGAATACAAGGAAAATTGATGAAGCTTTGGAAATCGTGAAACAGCAGATAACAGCTACAGCCAGGAAAATCGAAAGGTATGAAGCAAGAATCATCCAGTACAGGCAGAATCAAATGTTCCAGTCTAATCAGAGGCAGTTCTACCAGAGCCTGCATGAGCCAGTAGACAAGAAAATTGAAAAGCTAGAGAAAGAAGCAACAACCAACTTCTGGAAAGATCTCTGGGAGGCTGAAAAAGAATACAACAAAAGTGCTGGGTGGATAAAGGATTTTGAGAAGAAATTCTCCAAGAACAAAATGCAGCAGCTGGAAATAACACCTGAAATGGTCACAAAAAGAGTGAAGAAAGTGAAGAACTGGACATCCCCTGGCACTGATCAGTTGCATGGCTTCTGGCTCAAATACCTGACTAGCCTGCATGCAAAAATGGCCGAACTGTTTAATGAAATGCTGCAAACAGGAAACATCAGTGAATGGCTAATAACTGGCAAAACATACTTAATACAGAAAGATGCAGCAAAGGGAGCCACACCAGGAAACTATAGGCCGATAACTTGTCTACCTACTATGCTCAAGCTGCTGACAGGCATAATAGCAGACAGGATTCAAAACTACCTCAAAGACAACAACATCATCCCAGTAGAGCAAAAAGGAAACAAACGGAGAAGCAGGGGCACAAAAGACCAGCTACTGATTGACAAAGTGATTCTGGAGAACTGCAAAAGCCGAAAAACAAACCTGCATATGACTTGGATCGACCATAAAAAAGCTTTTGATTCACTGCCACATGGTTGGATCACAAAGTGCCTGGAAACCATCGGGATCAGTCAGAACATCACAAAATTTATAGAAAGTGCGAGGAAATGCTGGAAGACTGAGCTTTTTGTTGGAAATGAAAGCTACGGACTGATCAACATCAAAAGGGGCATCTTCCAGGGGGATTCATTGTCCCCACTCCTTTTCATCATCGCTATGATCCCACTGTCACTCATCCTACAGAAAACAAACCTGGGCTATCAAACTGCCAGGAATTCACAGAAAATTTCACATCTACTATACATGGATGATTTGAAGCTTTAAGGAAAATCTGAAATCGAGATCCAGTCATTGACCAACACAGTGCGAATATTCAGCCTGGACAAATGCGCCACAGTGGCACTGAAGAAGGGGAAGATTACTGAAAGTGAAGGCACTGAAATGCCAAATGATCAAGTAATCAGGTCCCACAAGGCAGAAGCCTACAAATACCTGGGCATCCTGCAACTGGATAACATTAAGCATGGCCATGTGAAATCTGTGGTCAGTAAAGAGTACATCCAAAGGACTAGAAAAATCTTGAAAAGTAAACTGAATGGCGGTAACACCATTAAGGCCATAAACACCTGGGCCATACCAGTCATTAGATACACTGCAGGAATTGTGAACTGGACTCAGCAGGAGTTGGACAACTTAGACAGAAAAACCAGAAAACTGATGACGATCCACCATGCACTACATCCTTGTAGTGATGTCAACAGGCTGTACTTTCCCAAGAAAGCAGGCGGTAGAGGACTTTTGCAAGTGAAGCAAACAGTGGAAGAAGAGAAGCACGCATTAGCAGATTACGTGGCAGAAAGCAAAGAATCAGCTTTGATTGAAGTCTACAACCAGAAGCTTCTCAAAGTGCAACAAACCAAGAACCAGTACCGGAAAACTGCAATTCAACGCCGAATTGACAGCTGGCGCAATAAAACACTGCATGGACAGTTCTTGGAGAAAATCGAAGGCAAAGTGGACACGGAAAAGACCTGGTCTTGGCTTACGAATGGAACATTGAAAAAGGAAACAGAAGGACTGATTCTTGCTGCGCAAGAACAAGCAATAAGAACAAATGCCATCAAAGCCAGAATTGAAAAATCAGGAGAAGATCCAAAGTGCCGACTCTGCAAAGAAGTGGATGAAACAATCGACCATATACTCAGCTGCTGCAAGAAGATTGCACAAACTGATTACAAGCAGAGACACAATGCTGTAGCACAAATGATCCACTGGAACTTGTGCCAAAAGTATCATCTGCCAGTGTCAAAGAACTGGTGGGATCACAAGCCAGAAAAAGTTGTTGAAAACGAACAGGCAAAACTACTTTGGGACTTCAGGCTTCAGACTCACAGAAAACTGGAGCATAACACCCCGATATTACAATTGTTGAGAAAGAGAAGGTGTGGATCATCGACGTTGCTATACCAGGTGACAGCAGAATTGAGGAGAAACAGTTGGAGAAGCTCACCAGATATGAAGACCTGAGAATTGAACTTCAGCGACTCTGGCGAAAACCAGTGAAAGTGGTCCCAGTCATCCTCGGCACACTGGGCACGGTGCCAAAAGATCTCAGCGGGCACCTAAAAACCATTGGCATTGACAAAATATCCATCTGCCAGCTACAAAAAGCCACTTTACTGGGGTCTGCTTGCATAATTCGCCGATATATCACGCAGTCCTAGGTGCTTGGGAAGTGCCCGACTAGTGATATAATACGAAATCCAGCATAGTCGTTTGCTGTGTGTAACTGCTGCTTTTACATCATCATCATCATCATCATCATCATAATAGGGATCACATGCCAGAAAAAGTTGTTGAAAATGAACAGGGAAAACTACTTTGGGACTTCAGGCTTCAGACTGACCGAAAATTGGAGCATAACACTCCTGATGTTACAACTGTTGAGAAAGAGAAGGTGTGGATCATCGACGTTGCTATTCCAGGTGACAGAAGAATTGAGGAGAAACAGTTGGAGAAACTCACCAGATATGAAGATCTGAGAACTGAACTACAGCGACTCTGGCGAAAACCAGTGAAAGTGGTCCCAGTCATCCTCGGCACACTGGGCGCGGTGCCAAAAGATCTCAGCGGGCACCTAAAAACCATTGGCATTGACAAGATATCCATCTGCCAACTACAAAAAGCCACTTTACTGGGGTCTGCTCGCATAATTCGCCGATACATCACGCAGTCCTAGGTGCTTGGGAAGTGCCCGACTAGTGATATAATACGAAATCCAGCATAGTGATCTCGTTTGCTGTGTGTAACTGTTGTTTTACATAATATAACAACAACAACATCAATAATAATAATAATAATAATAATGCTTTCCAGTGTGTTTTGTTTGGGCTAAGCAAAGACAAGTCAGCAGCTAATTTGGGTGGCTCATGTTGTTTTCTTCTTAGGAATTTAGAGCTAAATCCTTTAATCCATGTCCAGTCTTCTCAAGTTTAGAGAAAGAGAAGGAGAAGATATGTATTGTGAAATCTTGGTCAAAGGGCCTGTGGGAAAAAAAGCATTTAAACAAGTATATTTTTGATATTTGTCTTTCTTCAAAGTATAAATCTTGGTTCTTGCTTAATTATTGACTTTCCTTTAAAAAGGAGAGGCAAAGAACCACCTAGCAAAGAAAAAATACTGTTTTCTTTCTTTCTTTCTTTCTTTCTTTCTTTCTTTCTTTCTTTCTTTCTTTCTTTCTTTCTTTCTTTCTTTCTTTCTTTCTATTCACATTTACCTCTGAGAAGAATTCCAGGGATGCATTCCCATTTGACTTTTTAAAAACGAAATTAATTTAAATCCTATGTGAATGGGCATTCTGCCCGTTCCTATTTTTTAAATTATAAATCATAGTCAACCTCAATTCTTGCTATGACCACTGAAAACGCTCCAAAAATGCATTGGGGAAAGCACATCTTTTCCTCCCCACCCTTTGCCAGACTGGGTCCGCTCCTGCAGTTAACATCATGATGTGGCTGAGGGTGGGGAATTCCAGCTGCATCCTTTGATTGCATACCCAGCCTCTTTTGTGCAACTGTGTAATTTCAGACTAGCGGTCCCCCACGATCTCAGGACTGATTCCACGATGCTTCAGTCTAGCTCATGCTTTGCTCCCGGCAGTGGATGAGAGAGAAATTTATCAACCGTAATGTGTCCCTATCACCAGGCCAAAAACATAGGGTAGATCTAGGATTAAGGGAGTGATTTTTTCACTTGCCCTCTCTCTTTAAAATTCTCCATCCACTTCTGATGTCTAAATGGATCCTGGATGTCTATGCAAAGGCTAGTTCCCAAGTGTGTGTGTGTGAGGTTGGTTCATGCAGGTAAAAAAAAAGGAGCCAGTTAAGCTGTCTTTCCCCTTACACCCCCAATCCCTCCTCGCTTCTCCCCCACCCATCCCCCAGCCATGCATAATGTGGTGCTATTTTTGGAAACGAGCAGAGGGGCTCCCCTCAGACATGAGAAAGGCATGTATTTTGTCAATTGTGTCCCGAAGGCTGTGTGTCATACTCAGCCAGTGGTGGGTTGGTGTGATGCTTTGTGTGTGTGATGCAAGTTCTCTCTGCTTCATGGGAGGGATGGCAAGGGGCTGTCCTACTGAGACTGAAACTCCACCCATTTGATGATACACCCACAACAGTGACAGACATTGGACAGAAGGCTATCAGGGGAGACAACCCTAAAGACACAATCTCCCCCAATACTGCAGTACTGTTTCCAAAGCAAAAAAAGATAAGTGTGTTAGCAGAAATAACGAGAGCAAGAGCTGTTTTAACAAGGGTTTTTTAATTGCCTTTTTAGGCTATTTACTCCTCGGAAAGTGCGGGAAGCCTTTTGTGGGCCAAAGAATTTTCAAAGCATTTTCAAAGCTCAATAAAACCCCAGTGGGAACATGCCCCAGGAGTGCTGTTGCATGCAGCATCTGGGACAATAACTGACAAAGTGCTCCATATCTACAGTTAACTCTGCCAAGTGCAGAGACCCTTGGGATGAAAACACAAGTAAGTAAGTAAGTAAGTAAGTAAGTAAGTAAGTAAGTAAGTAAGTAAGTAAGTAAGTAAGTAAGTAAGTAAGTAAGTAAGTAAGTAAGTAAGTAAGTAAGTAAGTAAGTAAGTAAGTAAGTAAGTAAGTAAGTAAGTAAGTAAGTATGTGTGACCACAGCCTTAGAGGGACATTTAAAACTATTAATATTTAAAACAGTGCAAGGTCCTTGACACCTATAGTATAAGGCCTGTTATGTTATACTTTCATTAAGAATGAACTTCTTAATGTATTGTAAAGGCTTCTGCCCCAAGCTTCCTGTTATTAACAGTAGCAAGGTAGTATATAATATTTCTTAATATATCAACAACCTTGTCCTGAAGATCATATACACCACTCCTGCGTCTCCTCATCTGGAATATGCTGCATCTCATGCAAGCAGAGCATACCAAAGGAAATGAGGCCTCTCTAATCGGCACTGTCATTCAGACAAAAGAGATCCAGAAGAGGATTACAGGGCTGACAGATCCAGAACCAAGATAAGTGCAGAAAGATCCTTGGTCCAGCCATTGAGTTTTAGGCTTATTCTGCACTTACCCATCTAAAGTCTGAGCCAGTGGGTTAGGTCAGCAAGGCCGGCTGGTTCTGACCACAGAAAGAGTGGTCTGGAACAGCACCATCTGCACAATGATGCAGATCCAGACTAGCCCAGGTCACAGCCTTGAAGCCTGTATGAGCTGTGAAGCAGAGGTCTGAGTCTTGGAGCCTCCGACAGACACATTTTTGTGGTGTGCTTAGACACCACCAAAATGCATCCCCTGGTAATCCTGAACACAGGAGACTTGCCTTATGCATGCCATTATGTTCTGGACCTGGGCCCACTGAGCTGCCAGTAGCTTTATTTAATGAAGTCTACTAGTATTCCTGATCAAGACCCCCCTGATTGGGATTACACTCTGTCTAATGCAGATGGATCATTCCCGCAGAGGGTGGGGCTGCACAGATCCCGACTAATGTGTGGAGTGATGAGGCCCAGAAGACAATGTTGTGGGCCCTTCTTCCTAATCAAGGGTGAATACAGAAATGGCCTTAGTGGCTTCCCATAGAACTATATTACCCGCCCAGAGACCTTTGGGTATGGGGGAGGATAGAAATGGAAATAAATAAACTAAATAAATATATTGTAGCCAAAGTTGGCTGTACATGGAGACTTGAAACTTGGGAAAGAAAAGTCTTGGAGCAACAAAAATATATAGTGTTACCTTGTGTCAGTTGACATGTTGGACCAGGGTCAAAGTGGAAGAACAAGTTGAGAAAATCAAGTGAATTTTCATAGAAGAAGAACATGGTTACTTCAGACTTATGGGACCTTTCCACCAGAAAATATTCTGGAATAGAGGTCTGCTGTCTGCATACTTGTGCTGACTATTGCATTAGCATGTGGACAGGTCCCTATTCTGGGATATATTCCAGAATAAAGTTCAATGTGGAAAGAGCCATGGAGTCTCAGAGCATATTTTCTTGCAGGAACTCATATAAAGAAACTAGACCTTCACAAATGGCTAAGTAGTTTTACCAGTTTTAAAAGAAAATGATTTGGCAAGATGACTACAGTATTTTGGCCTTTAATATAATTTTCCTCCAGGTAACTGATATGTGTGTGTGGTATTTTCCTTCTTCCTCTTCTTTCTGGAAGGGCTGAATAGACCTGGCAGGAATAAAGTAGCTGGTCTATGTACTTTCCTGCAAAACCTGTTTATATTCCACCGCAGGAATCAGCGTAAAAACACTAATGCAGAGGAAGATAGCACTTAGATTCTGGCCTATTGTCTTGGAAAATATGTCATTCCTAGTGACAATTGGTCTTAAATTAATCAAGGTCACCTTATATATGACATTTCTCCCTACAGAGCAATTTTCATGTGAATACGTGCCCATAAGTTATGTAAATAGATGGCCTGTTTTTACCAGAATGCTCTTGACGGATGTTAAGAATGATGAACAATGGAGACTGTTCCTTTATTCTTAAAGTTCAAGTTTTCCAGTATTCTGTGATTGTATGTTCTTATTAATTTCGCCTGCATCATTGCATATAAACTGGGACTATTATGTTTGAGACTGCACAGATCAAGGCACAAGTAAATTGGACAGAACTGATTAACCAAACAGCATTTGCATGGAAACAAAAGTGTGGCTGGAGACATAGGAGACTGCCTGAAGAGAACCTACAGGTCATCCTCTACCTCACCAACAGACCTCTCAACCCCAAAGGTAAGCTGGAATGGTGACTAATGCTGTTGTTCTACTAAATCCTAACTCAATTTGCAACTTCTTGTACTGCCCACAGCAGAAGAAGATAAGGCCTATGTTCCTTCCTTGGTGCAAATGATTTCTTGCAGGGCTCATTGTACAGTAAACTTGCCATCTGAAAAATGACCTCCACCAGATAACATGGGGAATAACATCTCCTTGGTCATCAGCCAAATCCAAAGGAATCTCATTTGTGAGATTGTGATTCCATATCAAGGCAGTTCAGCCAACAGCTTTATGCCAATCTCAATATACCAGGGTTGATATAGCAGGTTGATCAGAGCTCCAACTAAGGGTTTAGGATAATTTGGGATTCTGAACAAGGGGCATTTCTGCACTTGCTTTCCCATTTGCTGGATGGGGAAAGTACATTAGAAACTAACATGTAATAGCATTCACAGCAGGGTCACGCATCCGCTCATGCGTCAAATCCTCTGCAGGGTGCTGCCATTTTGGTTGTGGCACTCTGTGCAACTGCACATACACATGCGCTGTTGGCATAGTCATGGTGACAATGACGTTCTGTGCACATGCAGTCACACCAGAGTTCATCTGAGGTACCAGAGCACTTGTGGGGTACTTCAGATGACCCTCTGCACCAGAAAAGGTGCATATGGTCACCTCCTGAATGTGCCAAGTAAGCTTTTGGTCAGGATTAGGGAGGGTTGGGTTGCTTGTGGTGCATGATTTTGTGCACCACAGCTAGTATGCAATCAGTCAACCTCTGGGCAGGCAGGGGGTGTTTGTAGGCTGTAAACACCTCCTGCAAGTGCAGATGCACCTGCCCAGATGTTGACTGCGGGGCCCAGAGTAGAAACACCTAAGCTCAGGGTTGTAGCCCTCATCAAGCCCCAAACCCCACTTGCCATGTATAACCAATACATTATGCAAAAGCCTTACAGAAAGAAAGGTTCTAGTCCAGATCAGTGAGTCTCACTGATTCAGATTATGTGGAGGCCCACTGATCCAAATTACTTGGAGGCATGGACTGAATGAATGTTATTTGCACTGGCGGCACTGATCCAGCTCACACCTCCCTGAAGCTGCAAAATTCATAAGAACTTCACAGCTGCCTGCCTACATTTCTGGAGGCTAGGAATGTCAGTTCCTAGCCTTAGACCCTGGAGGATGCTTTTTCAGCAGCTTACTATTCCAGATCATGGAGGTCTGCTATCTGGGACAAGGATCTTGGTCCAGATGTAGAACCAATTAAACAGGTCTACAACAGATCCAGATTAAGGGTCTCCTTAATCTGGATCCAGCTTTCTCTAATGTGTACAGAGCTGGAGCAGCAAGAGCAGAGCTTCCTTTATTCTCATTAACATGAGGATCAGGAGGCCCATGCTCCAGATTAAGAGGCTCCTTCATTCAGATTACTAACAAGTGCAGAAACAGCCAAAATGAAAAATGTCAGCTCTAGGTGATTCCAACCTATGTGTTGCACTATTGAAAGATAGCTCAGTCCAAGCTTAGTTCCAAAGCTCATCTGTACAGATCCTCAGCCATCTCAAATGTCCATGCTGTGACTGTAGGTGAGCATGCTCACTTCTTGCACCTGCACCATTGTCCGAGCTTAAGTGTTAACTTTTGCATGAGAATTTGGATTGAGCCACCGTATTGGACGAGATTACACAGATACTATACTGTTTCTGTTTTGGCAAAACATCAAGCATTCCGTGGCCTTCACTGAATAAATTTATGAAGAAATCATGCATATTTAACAAATAAATAAACAAACAAGTAAACAAACTTTTCTTTCCTTTCGATCTCTTCCTCTCTGGCTTTTGTTTTGTAGGTAGTTGAAGATCTGGTTTACTTTAAAACAGTGAAAGAGACAGAATCCCCTGAAGTAATTCATTGAATACTGGGAGGTCTTGGTGACACAATTGAACTGGCACTAAATCAATAAAAACAGAACAGAAGAGAGAGAGAGAGAAATTTAATTAAAACATTATGTTAAAATGAAACCAAAGCCATAATTAAAAGATGCAAACTGTTGTTTTGCTGTACTAATTGTATTTTAATTCCACAACAGTCAGCTGAATGGCATAAAAGTTGAATGATATAAAATCCCCTTAAATGTCTGTGTGATTGGATGCTTTCTTTAGATAATGTGATAAGAGTGTTTATGGTCTAGAGCCGAATGCATTCTTAGCTTTTATCTTCTTATAGCAAGAACACTTGAATTCTAAATCCATCCTACTTCAAAAACTTGCATTAATTAGTTCTAGGAGTATTTCCCTATATATAGGCCTGTTTCCCCCCAGTTTTCTGTCACTAATGTTATTGTAGAGGGACTACTAGTGTGACACCCAATGTACCCCTGTGGACTAGAGGTCACAAAACTGCTGCTCCTCAGTCACTGTGAGGAGAAAAGAAGCAACCAAATCAGCTTAATGCCCTCAGCTGACCCTCAAAATTCCAAGTATGTCCAAGGGTTCAAAAAGATTGATGTCATTAGTGGGAGACCATCTGTGGAACTGTGAAGAAAATTATGTTCTTGAGTAAGAAGCTCCTATAAGGTGAAGCTTTTTTATATATATTTTAATGCTATAGAATCTGGGTTGCTTTTTTCATATTAACCATAAAAGAACAAGTTTAAGGAGATTTTTTAAAAATTGCATGCCTGATGCAGGTTTGATAAATCTGCAGCTGAAGTAGGATACAGAAAGGAAAAACCCTCTCACACTGGGCAACTAGAATATCACGGAATTAGGACATCTGAAGCATTAGATAGTAAGGTAGCTACCTCAGAATGCAAATTCTGGATCCCCTAATAGAATAGAGAAAAAAAATAATGATTTTGGGGCTTTTCTTTAAAAAACAGTGGCATATGAGCTTTTTGGCAAGAGTGTCTGGCTATTAAGTGTGATAAGGAAGAAGTCACTTCTTGTTACACCATCTGAGGCATCAAATATATATTTGGTTGTTCTGAGCGAAATCACTCCAACAACGTGGACCCCCTATTTGTTCACATAACAGAACATTTATTTTAAATATTTATATATGGCTTCCCACTAAAACTTATAATATGGTTTTATAATTAAAATCAAAGATGGGGGAAACAAAAAACTTTCACTCTGGAAAGACCTGGGTAAAAAAATAGGTCTTCAGTTGACACATAGATCAGGCATGTAGGCACCCTACAAATATCAGGCAGATTATTATTCCAGGAGTATGAGTGCCCTATGAATATCAGAGGGGAGTATTCCATAGAGAAGACCCAACTGGGAGTAGCTATAAGGCAGCATTCAGTGATTCATCGTACCTCCCCTGAAGAGCTTAATGGTCTCACATGTCTACGCTGAGAGAGGTGATCTGCTAAGTAAGTTGGTCTAAAGTTTCATTTCTAAGATTACTACCATTCGTTCTGAGATTCCCCTTCCTGACGTGTCTTCTTCCCCTCTCTCCCTAGCTTCCCCATCTTCTAATCTTTCTGAGTTCTCTCCTGTTTCCCTGGATGAACTCTCCAAGCTGTTAAATTCCTCTAAACCTACTACTTGTTCTCTTGACCCAATCCCTTCTCACCTCCTAGTTTCCATTGCCCCCTCTATTCTCTCTTCCCTTCATTCAATTTTTAACCTCTCGCTTTCTACTGGTTCGTTCCCTGCCTACTTTAAACATGCCCTTCTCTCTCCAATTCTTAAAAAATCCTCCTTGGATTCTTGCTCTCTTTCTAACTATCGCCCAATTTCTCTCCTTCCCTTTCTTTCCAAGGTGTTGGAACGAGTTGTCTATGTTCGTTGTCTCGAGTTTCTTGAAACTAATTCCATCTTTGACTCTTTTCAGTCCGGTTTTTGCCCCCGACACTCTACTAAGACGGCCCTGACTAAGATCTCCAATGATCTTCTTTGGGTTAAGGCTAATCGCCTTTACTCTGTTCTCATTTTACTTGACTTATCGGCGGCTTTCGACACCATGGACCACTGTCTATTAATTGATACTCTTTCAGAGCTTGGGTTTTCAAACTCTGTCCTTGACTGGTTCAAATCCTATTTGTCAGACAGATCTTTTGCGGTGACCCTGAATGGTCAAACGTCCTCCTCTGTCCCCTTCTCTATTGGTGTTCCCCAGGGGTCTGTTTTCGGTCCTCTCTTGTTCTCTCTTTATACTCTCTCCCTATGAACACTCATTAGCGCCTTTGGCTTCTCTTACCATCTATACGCCAATGACACTCAATTGTATCTTTCCACCCCTGATCTCTCTGCAGGGCTTGAGCAGCAAGTCTTGTCCTGTCTTACTGCTGTATCACAGTGGATGTCTCATCGGCGCCTGAAGCTTAACATGTCAAAAACGGAGCTCCTTGTCTCCCCTCCCCCGAAGCCTTTTCTCCCAAGTTCCTTTTCTATTTCTGTTGGCGATATTTCTATTCAGCCAGTCCAGGAAGCTCACAGTCTTGGGGTTTGTTTGTTTGTTTGTTTTTTGATTCTTCTCTATCTTTTATTCCCTACATTTAGTCCCTGGTTAAAACATGCAGATTTTCTTTTTTTAACATTGCTAAAATCCATCCAATTCTGGGAGCGACAGGGCCAGTGTCCATTGCGCATGTGTGCGGCGCAGCCTCCATTTCCCAGCCACCCTCATGACAGTTGCTGGCCAATGGGAAAGAGCCAGCCACCATCATGAGGGTGGCTGAGAAATGGAGGCCACAGCGTGTTCATGCACGTTGTACGCCAGTCCTGCCACTCCCAGAATTGGCCCGGCAGCAACCAGGTAAGGCAGCGGGCATGAGTGTGAGACCTCCAGTGGGGTGGGGTGGGGCTGGCAGTGACTTCCCCTGGCAAGAGAAGGGGCGATCGTCCATTCTCTTGCGAGGGGGAAGCCAGGGAAGCTGGCCGCCAGACTTGCCATGGCAGCTCTGAAGGAGCCAATGGTGTGGGTGGCCCCAGCTGTCAAACAGAGAGCATGCGCTCTCCATCTTTGACAGCTGGTCAGGGCCTCTGGAGGCTGGATTGGGGTGGGTGCTGATGCGTCCGCATCAGCATCCTCTCCAATCCGGCCCTGCTGCCACTTCCCCACACATGTGCGGACATGCAGAGCCTCTGAGAATCTGTCTCTGTTTGAGACAGATTCTTTTTTAAAACGTTCCGCCAGAAAACGCATCTTTTAGATCCGTTTTAGATGGCATGTGCAGAAAGGCCCTTAGATACTGGTGTACAGTCTCCCTCCTATATATAATGGAGAGGACATTTTCTTTTGTTGTTGTCACTTGTGACTGAAGTCTTTCTTAAAACTGTGGGAATCTATGGGCAAAAGGAAGAGATTTGGTGAGCCAGTTTGGTGTAGTGGTTAGGGAGCCGGTCTCTTATCTGGGACTAACAGATTTGATTCTGCTCTCCTCCAGCTGTGTGACGTTAGGCTAGTCACAGCTCTCTTCTGAGCAATCACAGCCCCATCTACCTCACAGGGTGTTCTGTTTTGGGGAGAATAACAGAAAGCTTTGTCAGTCACTTGAGTATCCTTAAATGGGTGAGAAAAGCAGGGTAGAAAAAAACCAACTCTTCTTCTTCTATACCCAGTTTAGGCGGATGGACTCAGTACTGTAAATCTAAATCACTGCTGCCTTGCCGTCAGCTCAGTCCACACTGAGACTATTTTATGCTTCATAATTTTGTATGTTTTGTCCATCACAATTGCTGTCATCAGTGCTTGTTTTTCATCAGTGTCAGCAAAAATGGAAGAAGAGAACTTAGACACTAACCAAAATGTATTCAAAGGCAGCTCTTGTCCAACTTACTTGGCATCTTGTTATCAAGGCAGGGACACAATTCAGATGAGCTAAAAATGTATCTTGAGATTGGTGGTATCTTGTCAAAGGTGTTTGTTGCTGTAAAACAGAGTAAGGACAGTCTGTTTTAGCTTTTACACAGCTGTAAGCCCATTGTCTTAAGAACACAGCCATTTGTTAATAATGCTACAATAGTGGAAAGAAATTAAATTAGCAATAAAGGTCACATAGTAAATAAATGGCAGGACCAGCCCCCAAACCAAATCTCTTCACCATGCCCACAGATTCCCACAGTTTCAACAAAGACTTCAGTCACAAGTAAATACAACAATAGAAAATGTCCTCTTCATTATTTTGCAGAGGGTTTGAAATCTCCCCGCAGCACTGTCCTTTAGCATTAACCATAATTAATAACACTAGGGGCACTCTAGAACTTTATCTTTTACATCTGTGACAAAATGGCATAGTTACTAGCATGCTACCATACCCTCTGGTCTACCAACAAAACACTGTAGTTATGACAACTTTCTGGTCCGGATTCTAAGCACGCAATTCATTCTCCTTCCCAGTTTTCCCTTCCTCCACCCAAACGACAGTCAGCCAACATCTCATGCCCACTGGATGTGTTTCTGGGCTCAGATGTTATTTTGTTTAATTCTCCTCAAACAGAAGTTTCTAAAATGGCTCAGGACATACTTTAAATAGGTGTTTAAATATTGTCCTCCAAATGCCCCCTCTGGTCTCCAGGGTTCTCAGAATAGCAATCAGGGATCATCTTTACAATGAGAATGACCTTGGGCGTTTTTGCACTTCCCATCCACTGGAAAGGAAAGGAGCACAATGGCCCAACACTGACTAGCACTCGTACTTTTGAGCAGTAGGTAATGACAGCCCAAGCCCCATGTGATCAGTCACTCACTGGTCCCATTCTGGGCACCGCATAGCACACTTGTGTGGCACCTCAAACGACCCCAGAACACCAGAAGAAGAGTTAATGGTGGCTGCCCAGATACTTAAGGTAAGTTTTGGTAAACATTGGTTAATGTATGGAGCACAATTTTGTGCTGCGCACCTTATCAACAATTAATGAACTGCTGAGGGCAAGCATGCCTGGAGGCTGTAACAGCCTACTCCACATGCAGATGCTGTCCACGAGAAGGTCACTAACCGTGCACTACCGGATGTAGTGCAAATAGTAGCACCATTTGATCTCTTACCACCAAAGAAGCACCATGAAGCAACCAGGCGACAAATATATGGCCGTTGCTAACACCAGTGAAATATTTTCCCTTCAGGAATTCTGAAGAAGGGCTTGTGATAGCTATGCCATTGGAGCAATATAGCAGTAAGAAAACTTCTCTCTTTGCCCCATGTTGGTCTGTTTTACAGCTCTTGATCAACTAGGGACCTTTCCTCAGTTTTAGGTCAGAACATGTTCCAGTCTAAGGCACTGCTGCTCATACACAAGTGCAGACAAGCAGAAGTCCTGTCCATTTCTGGTATGTTTCATCTGCACAGAACAAAGCTATGGACTGAGATAAGGTGGCAAAATTGCACTTTATCTTGATCCAAGCATGGAACTCTTTAAAAAGAGTCACAACTGGGATAGTGGCAGTATACCAAACCACAAACTGCATGTGGACGTCAGAAAATGCTACCAGAAGGATTGTAGAACACAGGAAGTACCGCCAGAACTGGTATCAAAATCTTTATGCCATAGTAAAGGACCCAGCCAGATATGTCAAAGGCTAGAGGAAAAGTTGTATTTTAAATGTCTTTTAAGAATATTGTGTATATTTTACCTTTTTATCATGTTGATTCACCCTGAGAGTAGGGACATGCATAAATGAAAATCACCAGTTCACCATTGAAATGAACACTCATTTGTTCAGTTCAATGGCAAATTGATTAATCAAATGAATGATTGCTTCTGTTTGCTTCTGAACTTGTTTAAAAACACAAGTTTTTTTTTAAAAAAGTAATTTTTTCCATTAGAAAAAGGCCCTTTCATTGGCAAAACACAGTGAATATTAACTATATGATCAATTTGTTCATGTTCATGAGCAGCAAACAGGTTCAATTCTATCAAAATTTCTAGATATCTGAACAACTGCATGTTCAGTTCAATGCAAACCTTTGTGAACATGAACTTTTCAACTGAATATCTGAATATGAGTCAAACTTGCACATCTCTATCTGGAAGGGCAGGATATAATTTGCAAAATACATGTAAAAATTACAAATTTCAGAGCCAGTACTCAGAACTGAGATGGAATGCGTTGTCTGGAACATGGACAGCCTATCCTGACCACCCACAACCCATCCCAGGTACGTGCAGCAATGGCGTAGAAGTCTTGTCACTTTGAGATGGTTGCCCATCACAACAAATAGGATCTTGCATGCCAAAGGATGTTGCATCGTATGTCATTCTCATGACCGCAGTAGAGTTTCTGGTGAATGTGTCTTCTCAGATAGAGTGCACTTAAAATTGAGAAATGCCCTTCAGCATTTCCTGAATCTGGATAATAAGTGTGTCAATGCTGTTTTGAGGAAACCTTCAGATTTATGTCCAAAGAAATGTCAGAAGATAATGGATTACCCAGGAAGTATTACCACCAGGTTGGCAAATAAAATTTTTAAAAATTGACTCAACTGGCAGGACAGCACATTTTCAAGCGTAAACAGTTGCCTCAGTTTAGTAACTGTATTAGTTATGCTACTTGCTGACATAAATGATGAACTCTCATTACTTCCATAGAAGACACAAAGACACATTTCCCAATTTAATTAGCACACATGCAAACAATATTCCCCAAGCCAGCACACACAAACATCAGTTGCAACACCAAATTATTTAGGAAACTATCAATACAATTATATGGGATTTTTTTTAAAAAAAGTGTGCTCAGATAATTTTTAATATACTTTTCATATACTGTTAATAAGTAACCATTCTACAGCATTATAGATTTTAAATACAATTAAAACAATAAAGTGCTTTTTTTTAATTAAATCCATGACACTATATTAAGAATGAAGTTTATTAAGAAGTTAGGGTGCACTGGCTCTGTAAAAATATAAAACACACACACTTTTTTGGTGCAATATTTGTGCAAATATCCTAAATTCACATGGACTTATCCTTTTAAAATTCTTACAAAGACTTGGTGACTTTGTCATTTTCTCATCTGGTAAGCATTATTTTGCCCAACTCCTTTGCCCATGTGTTGTGAACACCTATTTACAAAAAAAATGTTGTTTCTTCATTCTGTAAATTTTCTATGAAATGACATTTCTCTTTATTTTAGCAGATTAAAAAATATAACTATGGCAATTGTACTGTTCTTGCATATAATGGGGAGACCAACCTGATTTATTCACTATTAGGTTCACTGATCTAGATGTGAAAAGGCTGGCTTGCAACTTTACTTCAGTGGGAAACTGAAGTTCAGGAACGGTGGACAGTATTTGCACCAGAGGCACTGTTGTCATCCCCAATTTACCATTGGCCTCTGGAAGTTTCAGCAGTCCATCCCAGACCATCTGAATCACCATAACAACAGCTGTGGAAACCTCTACTGCCCACCTGGTGGTTGCCATGGTGATTATGATACTGCATTTGAAACTTTTTTTTTACAGTGTGAAGATGTAACCAATGTGGTTCTATACCTGCCTTGTTCTAAATTAGGGTTGTTCAACTGGACCATTCAGATGTTTCTAAACTACATCTTTCAGTATTTAATTTCTAGTTGAGCACCACATTTCTAAACCAAAATATGCTCTCCAGAAGCTGCTGCAGTATGTCTCCCATGAGCCTTTGCCAAGCTGGCGAGTGGTTAGAAATGATGGAAGTGATCAGACACAGTAAAAATAGAGAAATCTCTGAGGTGGCTTAAAGAGGGTTTTGAGGTGGAATTGTTTACACACTACTCTGCCCCTCCCCCTGTCTTGAATATTCTGTGCTAGAAAAGGTGGATTATAGAAGGGTTGGGAACATGAGGGCCACAGATGGCTTCTCTGAGGTCCCTATGAGTTGTCCCTTTTGTTATGTCTGAACAAAGCCTGTGTCAGCCTGAAGTCCACATTTTTGTGCCTTTACAGAAAGACCTTGACTCCCATTGTTTCTTTGAGCAATGCATCCCATAGCACGGCTTTCCGATCCTGCTATGTCCCTGCCATGTACAGTGACTTTATTTTTTTTTCTTTTTAAGACCTCCCCTTTCTTCCCTGCAGCTGCCTGATGGTAACAATTTTCATCTGCTGTTGACGTGAGTTGTTTTTGAACTTTTAATGCAAACAATGCCTGTATCGGGGAGGCAGACACTTTGTTCACTTGAGAAACTTCAAAGGATTTTTTTTTTTTTTTACAAAACAACTCCACGCTTGATAAAGAAGCATAAAACAAATGCACAACAAATAAATAAATAAAACTTGGAAAAGTGAAAGCCAGGCCAGTTACAACTGCAGCAGCAAGAGCAGAGCCAAAAACTAAAATATCAGTTTCTTGCTATAGAGAGTGGAAGAACTGATATGGGAAGTGTTCAGTCAAGTAAGACAATGGAATAAAACAAAGAGCAATATTTTAAATTATGCTAATATTGAAACATTAAGATAATCAGGGGGCTTGGATGTAAAGAGATAACATAATGCAGTGCAAATCTTTCCATCCTAGACTGAATGTCTGTACAGTGAATGTTGGCCCTTGCCTCTGCTTGAGATGTCCATGGGCAATTGGTGGGTCACTGTGTGAAACAGGATGCTGGACTAGATGGGCTGTGGCCTGATCCAGCAGAGCTCCTCTTATTTTCTTTTGTTCAGTATAAAACTATGGAACTTCTTCTCAGCTTAGTTAAGGCTGAACCCATTTCCCATAGTCAATCATTTCCCATAGTCAATAAGAGGAAGGGTTTGGGAACTGCTGGTTTTTCTCTACCCCAAGGAGAAATCTGCTCAAAACCTGCATCCACCGGCAATGGAGACAACCAAGGGCCTTTCTGCACTTACCTTGCACGAACTGGATCAGCTGATCTAGATCATCAGCCCCTGATGCGGATCTTGCTCCCTGTTCTGTTCTGAAGCTCACATGACTTCAGAGCCAGCCTTTGAAAGCTATGATTGCCCAAGAACAAAGGTTCTTGGTCTCAGAGTCATCACGGGACTCACTTCAATGGTCCAACACGGTATGCTGCAGAAATGGGTCATCCATAGCCCTAGTATCATGATAGACCTCATTATCAAGGTCTACAAGTATTCCATGCCAGAAGCACAGGAAGCCATTTTGGGCCTCCTGATACAGAATATACTCTGTCTTGTGCGGGCAGCGTGTACCAGAGGGCACTGGGTCTCTGAAGTCTGCACAAGCATGCATGGGGAAAAGCCCCAGAAGAAGACTATCCTATCTTCTGATCAGGACCAGACGTTAGTGCAGAAAGGCCCCAAGAATCCATCTGAAGTAGATCTGTGAAGTAGTGCATGCATTCTCTTTTATTGCTTCTAAATATAGCAGAAAAGAAAAGGCAAACCTCCAATACAACAGATTTTGTATGTTCAGTATATTTCAACGTGATAAATAATTAGTATTGAACATCACATTTTCCCACTAATCATTTTGACATATTTGGAAGATAAAAGTCCCAATGACTGCCCATCATGATCAGTGAATATTGCCTCCCTCACTGGGTTCATGAACTACAGAGTGCTACAGCTTGATGTGCTGTTTATGGTCTTTCCATGGACATCTGGAACACAACTCTGGGATTGTTGTGGGAACTCTTCTGACATTCTGTGCATGCCCAGGGGTACCCTGGCCATTGGATGAGACCTTGTAATTGAAGTTTCAAAACAGTCATTGAATTGGGCAGTAGAGACCAAGGAGAGGGCAAACCATACACATCTCTTCCCATCACATTGAGACATTTGACAATAACTACTAATCATTCTGGGAGTAAAAGCAGCAGACTGCAAGAATATTTTCACATGGAAACACATGGGATGCAGAGAAAAGATTGAAGCTTTCAACAGTATTCACAAAAATATTTCCTTCTTTCCATAGAATATGGAGTATATAGGACAGATGCAAAGGAACAAGCATTTTAACAGTAAAGAATAGGCATCCAAGAACTGAAATTGCCATGAAAAGAGGATGTGGGCTAAACAAATTGTTGATAGTATTTAGTTGCATTTTTATCAGTGCAACTAAATAATTATGTTGAGGTTCTCCTGAAATTCAGGCCACATTTCCACTTACCATTCTAGGGCATCCGCACCATCCCAAAAAGCATCTGCTACCCATCCATCATCATTTTCAGCAGCAGCAAGTGCCTTTGAAGCACTTGTTCAAATCATATTGCCATAAGATCACTCACAGAGGGACCTCCAAAGCAGGGCAGTTTCTTCTCAATCTGCATGAAAGTGCTGCAAAAATTGTGTCTCATCAGTTCAAAATGTAGAAGAGGAGAGCACAGCGGATGGGGGAGGCTGTCCCATATACCCCAAACAAAAATGGACATGGGTCTTCCTTCAACCTGTCCCAGAACAGGAGATGTGGCCTTGGTACAATGTGCAAAGCCCTGTCCATTTCCAAGGCTCCTCAATGGCAGTGTTGGGGGCGTCCAGATGGGACAGTTCTGCTATGGTGCCATTGCTTCATGCATTGTAGGCAACCCCACCACAGTCCCGTTTTTTTGTCCCCAAAAAATGTTAAAAACTATATCTTGAAAGCCCAGCCATGGTTGTGGGTTCTCCAGCTATAGCACTTTTTCTCACTTTGAAGATGGAGCAGTGATCCTTGCTCCATCCACCTTGCATGCAGGGAGGCCGAAAGTGATGGCCCGGCAGGTGCTGTGTTGAGGATGCATTTTTCTAAGTATTCAGAGCAGGTCACAGCTATGTCTAGCTAGGAAGCAATTATGATGGGGAGGCATATTACCCCATGTTATTGCTTCCTAGAGAGATACCCAGCCAATTTCCTTTAGTGTGTCGTCAGACAGAGGTTTCATTTTCTTGAAGAGAGATTAATATCAGCTGCTGCTACTGCTGCTGTTGTGCCACTTCTCCTCCTCCTCTTCCTCCTCCTTTTCTCCTCTTTTAATGATAATGAACACAACGACCACCAAAACATTAATATGAATTTAAACTTGACTGCTGGTGCCTGTCATGAATCTAAATTGTGAGAAATATGACCATAAACAAATAACAAGTGAGAGACTAACAGTCTATAAATCTATACTTAATATTTCCTAGCAAGTTACATGGTTTAAAACTTCAATTGGGCCCTTTCTGCACTGGGCCTTTATTCTAGATTATATCTTGGAATAAGGATTTGCAGTCCACATGATAGTGAATACTATAGCAGGCCCCAGGTGGCACCTGCCATTGTCTGTACCAGTATGTGGATGGCATGTCCCTATCCTGAGAACCATTTCCCAAGCCTTCAAAGCAGCCACATCAGGTAACTCATTAAGTAAACTAGTAAACCAGGGCTGCGGTCACACCTTCACTTTAATCCTTCCTCACTCCACCACTCAAACCATTTTAGTCCAGTCCATTTTATCTATAGACGAGGGATGTGCATGAATATCTGTAACATTCATACATGAATTGAATGTTCCAACATTTGTACATTAACATTCGTACGAATACAAATGTTTTGAAACATTCATAAAAATAGTTTGAACATTCGTATAAATAATTTGTACATTCGTTAAACTAGGGATACATATTGGATACGTATCAATACGTATGCATTTGAATAGGATATGTATCCAATAGGTATGCGATGGTATAGGATACGTATTTGATATGTATCTATTCATATAGGATACTAATCCAGGATACATATCCAGGATACGTATGCATTCGTATCGGATATTCGTACGAATGTGTACAAATACATTCATATTGAATAGAATCCTACCACATTCTACTCAAACTAATATGAATTTTCTAACATTCAGTTCATTATGAATGAACATTATGCCAAACAACCCATTTGTGCATATCCCTACTATGGACTTTCCTTCCTCCAATCGTACTTTCTTGAATCCTGATTTTTATAGGTCTCAAGTCGTTATAGAGTATTAATCTATTTTCAGTTTTTGGGTGTGATCAGGGAAGAGGACTAAAGGGCATTGAACTGTACTATAATGGGTGGATACTGCATGAATTTGCCTTCCCTTTTGCCCAATGTGTTATTACATGCAGGGGGTATTGTGACAGTGAAGTGGGTGGAGATCTAAATAACGTTTCCTAAAGAGTCTCAGGATGGGAACACAAAGGTATGAGCATAGCGACCCAAACTGAGGATGAACTGAAGAAGGATTGTCAAGTATTGGGTGTGGTCAGAGTTAGTGCAAATTTGGCCATTTCCTCACAGGCTTCGTAGATCCCATTAAGCACCTGACAGGTACTCATTTCGTATGGATTCTCTATATATCTTCTGCACTGAGGGACCAGACCCCTTTGGGATCCCATAATCTGCATGAGCATTGCAGAGTTGTGGATTCAGTGGGGTCTTCTGGCCTTTTAATGCCATGAAGACCGGATTTCAGAATGTGCTGGGCCAAAGGGGTACAAGGGTGGGCCTGGAAGCCGCCATTTGCAGTGAGGTGGCTCTGGCTCCACCACCCCCCACATACACACTGCCTGCACATCCCACATAGCAGTCCATGAAGCTGCTCACAACCTACATAGTGGCTACGTAGGCAACTACGCAACTGGATCTCTCTGTCACACCCACTGTAACTGGAAGTGATTCTTGATTGACACTTCCACAGACCAATCGTGACATGCCTCTGGCAGAATTCCTGCTAGGGCCTAATCAGGACCTTGGGATGCACACTACAGCATTCACACAACATCCCTGTTTAACACCCATTGCCATCAGGTGCTAAACATCCTGTGTAGATGCAAGGGGTATCAATATAGAACTGGAACTCGATAGACCAGATTGAGCAAGGACCAGATCTCAAAGATCTGGATCTCCTTAATCTGGATAAGTGCAAATACAGATACTGCCTTTGATATGGCCTTTGAGACCTATAAGCTTGTGTGAGCCTTGGTGTAATTTGGTGCCCTGCCAAAATGAATCCTGTGTTAATCTGGAACATGGAGATATTCACCTGCTGTATGCCTCCATGATTCAGTTTTTCACTGATTACTTTGCCAGACCCACTAGTGATCTGAAGCTACGCACTTCAGATCCAGGGGTTTTTTTCCACTAGCACTAAGTACCCATTAAGTACCCAATAGAGACCCATTAAGGACCCATTAGGCTCAGAGAAGGAAGACCCCATTTTCACTGTAGACCCCATTAGAGCAACATTTGTTTCCACCAATTCTAGGGAAATCCAGATTGAATTGGTCCTTCAGGACCTATAATCCACATTTTCTGTAGACCCCATTAAAGGGGTCTACAATGGGCTCTTCAGGCATCAAATCCAGATTATACGGAGCATGTTTCCACTGTGATCGGGTGTTGGGGGCACTGGCGTGGGGCACCCATGGAACGTGCCCCCAAACCCAAAGCTCCAAAGCCGGCTCTGAAGAATAGCACAGGCTCCGAAGAGGACCCCACGTGAGAGCAATGCCAATCCTACGGACCTTTGTCAAAGTCTCTGGAGAATCTTCAAAGTTTGCAGCAGATCACTCCAGAGAATCTTTGAAGAATCTCCAGAGCGTCTATGTAGATTGCACCCCCTGTCCCCGCAAAAACCTAGGGTGATGGGCAAGCCCCACATGGGTCAATCTGGATTTGCCACATGGGTGCTCTGGCATTTCCACTGCGGGCAGGCTAGCACCCATTCTTATTGGGTGCTGCACCGCTCGTGGGGAGGCATCAGTACCTCCCTTAATCCGGATTAGTTCAAGGACCCATTCCCTGGATCTGGATCATCTTAGATCCGCATTAAGGGAGGTCAGTGGAACACCACCACCACCCGAATGTACTCCATCTGGTGCAGACAGAGCATAAAAGCAGTGGTTTGAATCTCCCATGTTTCACACTAATGTGCCAGAGGGAGTCCAGTATTCTACTATCTGATGTGGATCAAAGATAAATGAAGAAAGATGCAAAGATGGTCAATATCTTTTTTTTTTAAATGGACATTAAATTTATTCATGTATATATTGTTGAGCATTGCTTGAAAGTGGGCTGTCTATACAATATTCCTGGGAAGGGAAGGGATCACTCCCCATAAGGCATCATCTTATAAAGACATTAATCCTGGAAAATTTTAGTGAGCAATTAAACAGAGCACAGCACAGCAAAGGAAACCCCAATAAAGAACATATGAAACCACAGAACTTGGGAATTCCCAGGCTAACTGAATCATTGGAATGGCAGGAACTTGCTATGCAAGCCTGCATTTCCAGATCCTCCAGACATGGTGCTGCTAAATACCATCACGAAGAACGTATAGAAATGGATGGTGATCAAGTAATTTAGAAAGCCCTGCCTGGTTGCTGCTGCTCTTTGCTGCACTCCCTCCCACCTACAGTTTTCTTCAGACACTTAAGTTATCAGCTTTAACAGAAATGATGACTCGATATTGACTGGCGTGAAATGCAGTGTTGATTAATAGGATCAGGTAGCTCTCTTCCTCTCTTGCGTTATTTGTTAATTCTGTCAGGCTGAGTTTCCCTTTCGTGCAATAATCCATGTATGTAATATTCCATTGTGTGTTTGTGTAGATTTATAGACACAAGTTCACAGACTTCCTTTTTGGTACTGTTCTGTTGATGGAGGGGTTAAAGAGTGATGGGCAGCCAGGTAAGGCGATGGGTGTAGGGCAAATGTGCGAAGCCTGGTTCCTCACAAGTAAACAAAAGTTTCATCTGCAGTTTGATCAACATAATAAAGGCCACAGTCACACCAAAACAAATTAGTCTGTTTGGGGGGACAAGGACTCATCTTTCTTTGTCCACACATTTCAATTTCCCATTCTCAGTTTGGTAACAGGGTACCTTTTCTTCTCCACCCATCCTTCCCCTCTGACTCTGTAATTGGGTACTACTCCCGTCACTCATATTTTGACTTCCCATGGGAGGATATAGCTGAATCTCTCTGCCATCCCTCCACTCTGTCTCTTTGTACTGCTTTTTTTAAAATGCCACAGAGAAATCGGGCATGTCCTTTAGTGCATAATTCAGTGATGAGGTTGCAATGGATGAGCCATTTTGGGGAGTAAAATAGAATAAGGCTATAACTGCAGCATAATCAGGAACCCAGCAGGTTTCTTTGGAAGATGTACACACTTGTGCCGTGCTGGAATTTATCAAGACACAGCTTCGGGCCACGTGAGATCAGGGCTTAGCTCTAATGTTTGGGCAGCATATGGTGAAATGGTAGGACTGTTTCTGCAGCCATTTTGCCCTCATGTTCCTTTAAAAAAAAAAAAAAAGCCAGAAATACACAAATATGCACTTGTGCCTTACTGGAGTTTATGAAGAAATCGCTTCACAAAAAGCACAGTGGGATTGTTCACATACAAGTCTGTGCCTTCCCCTTTTCCTACATAGTATGTGCTATAAAAGGTGGGTTAGAGAAGCTTTGGGAACACAAGATCCACATGCTGTCTTTTTGATGTGCCTCTGAGGCACCCCTTTTATTATGTCAGAACACAGTCTAGGAAAAACAGAAGAACTGCTTTGCTGAGGCAGGATCCATACAAGAAGGAGTCAAAGGATAATCTGCTCTACAGAGCAGTTGCCACCCGTGGGCACCTGTACCACTACTGTGCAGATTGACAGTGGCGGCACAGATGACTTATCTGGGCTGCTCAAGGCCATTAATTGGCACACATAAAATAGCCAGCTTCTAGGGCCAGGTTTAACTGTTGCTTAATTACTCTGGTCCAAAACTCTGAAGCCAAGGAATTTTCATTGCATGGCATTGATTGGTCAATCAGAACAGCGCACCAAAATGGCAGCCTATCCTCATCTATTGCTCTGTCCTATGCAGACAGAGAATTCCAGAGGGTAGGGTTTCTCCTATTCATATGCAATAAAGAGGTCTAGACCTCTCCATAGACCAGTATACCAGTCCATTTAAAAAGGGCCTAAAGAGCCCCAGCTGTATAAACTTTTCCATACAGGGGGATCTCTCTAGACTCTTTACTATTTTCCTTGCTCCCTACTGGACCTGAGGCCCATTTGCACTATGGCTCCTGTAGTGTGATTAGGCCAGCACTAGTACAGAGCATTCACTCTGCCGGGAGGGTGGTTCCGTATGGAACCATCCTGGTGTAAACCAGGACGGCCTAATCATGGCCAGAGCATAGAGCACAAAATTGTGCTCTACACCTGGCCCAAGCTGTCTCTGGCTGTCCTACAGCTGTCTGACAGGGAGAGCATTTGCACTCTCCCTGCCGGACATCTGTGGACCTCACCCCACAGTTATTGGGTCCTTTCGGGCCCTCTGGCCAACAGCCCCTTTTTGGGGAGGGGCGAGATCAGGATGGCGAGATCGGGGCAGCAATAAGGTTGCCTTCCTGGAAAAGGGAGAAAACTCAAGCCTGTGCCACCCTGTTCACAATCTCGGCTAACAGGAAAGAGGCTTGGCTTTATTCCCAAAGTAAACTCAAGCCTCTTTTCTGTCAGCCGAGATCGTGAACATGTGGTGCAGAGGCTTGAGTTTTCTCTCTTTTCCAGGGAGGCAATAAGGTTGCTTGCCTGGAAAATTGAGTAAAATGAAGTCTGAGACCATACCCATGCACAGGCTCGGCTCGGACCAAATCGCCCAAACCGTGCCCAGATGAGGATGCATCCTGAATGCTATAATGTAAATGTGTACTCTGTATGTTATAAATGTTTCAGAGTTTATCTCTATTGGATTACACCAACTTGTAATATTATGGTGGTGGCTTTTCACACCTTTTCAAGGCTTAATGGCCAGTGAACTTCTGGGATGTATTGGGCATCCATAGTTTCTAATGCCCAATGTATCCAAAAGTTACATAGTGGTTCCCATGGTAACTGGGCAACACAGTGTGCAACGAAGGCTGTGACACCCCACCCCACACTCTGTTCTCTGAGAAGAGGTGCAAATGGAGTGTATGAGGCTGTGGGCCTTTCTGCACTGGCCGCCGAAAAACAGATCTAAAAAGATCCGCTTTTTGGCAAACCGTTCTTTCTGAGGATCTGTCCCAAGTAGGGACAGATCCTCGGAGGCCCTGCATGTCCACACACGCGTGGGGTGGCTGTGGCAAGGCCAGATCAGGCAGCCAGATCGCCCAGGAGCAGCCAGGGCCAAAGGCAGCCAGATGCCTGCACCACCGATGCCACTCTCGGAGCCGCTGGACTGGAGCATGGAGCTGCCAGTCACCACGCGTTTCCGGCAGCACAAGGCGTGCCAGGGAAGGCAGGAGGAGGCAAACTAGCCTGCTTCCGCACTCCCCAAGATGACGGCCACTGGGACATCCGGCCTTTGCCTCTCCATGTGCGGAAGCATCCTGCTTCCAAAAGGGATTGAGGCGAAGGGCCGGATTAAGACCTAATTTTTCAGTTCTTACATTAGGGTTGGATTTCGGCAGCAAGACCAGTTTTAGAAATCGGTCTTGCGTGCCAAAATGCGAAAGTGGCCTCCAGAAAGGGGCTCTAATAAGGTTCACAATGCAGAAGCGTCAAAGGTAAGTGTTCTTAATCTATCCTTAATGTGTGTCTATATCCACTTTCAGGGCCAGTGTGGAAAGGCCCTATGTTAGCCATGCAGCTAGTATAGCTGTGGAACATGTTTTAGTCCTCCAGTTATCCACCAGGCGGGGACACTCTGGCATGCATGGAGATTCTTCTCCTTGCAATGTGTGTCCTCTGTGTGGGACCACACTTGGATTGTCCCACTGGGTCAAGTGCAAAAAAGCCCAGAGAGAGACTCTTTCTACTAATTTCACTCAATCGGTGTATAATTTTATACACATCTGTAATGTCTTCCATTTACCGGTTTTGTTTTATTGAAAAAAAGTTGAAAAGTTTTCTCAAACAAGATATTCTCAACTCTTTAATTTATTTGAAGGCTACACCGAGACTTCTTCTTTCCTACTTTACTATTCCTCTGCAATTACAGTCAAATGATACCATCTGACCAATTTAAATTAACAGCTCTACTTCTTACAAGCTAAAAACTACTTCTTCCTGAGAATGTATCCTCTGAACGGATATGCTACGGTCTTCAGGCCACTTTCAATGCAGAAATCCCTCTTGAGAGAGAGAGAGAGAGAAATAAGCACTCTGGATCAAATTTTGCATTTTAATCTTTTAAAAAATGAATAGATTTTAACGATCACTTTGCCATATTAAAATTCAGTTCACCAGTTTAGGGGTTTACGGAGAAAGAATTTCCTACAATTAATTTTACACTTTAGCATTATTTAATGGATTCTAATTCATAATGATGTAATACTTTCGAGATATCACCCTATTTTGATATGCAGGAAGTACCAGCCTGGCAAGATTTCATCCTCCAGTAACATCCCTAGGTGTGGTTTTATCTGGCAGTATCACCACACCTTATTTTTTCTTACAGAGAGACTCAAATTAAGCACTGTGGTCCAGTGGTGCCACTCTTGTTATCCATGACTAAGATCTATGCCCCAAATTTATGATGATGCAGTATCTATAACATTATGACTTAAGAGAAAAATTCTATATTCAGCAGTTTGGAAATAAGGAAATAACTGCAATATTCATTTTACATGTAGCCAGTATATTAGGAGTGGCCACTAAAGTGACCAAAAGTCCTACTTTTCAGATAAATTTTCCAACAGAAAAGAGAACAAAATGAAGAAAAGAGAGTAAAAAAAAGATTTGAAGTCATTCTTCAATCGTTATGCTCTGATAAGCACATACTGGGTGATTCACCACAATCAGTTCACCTTTGATGAGACATATTTCTGATTAAAATTTTACACAGGTAAATTTTAGCCTATGCAAAGTTTATGCAGCCCCGAGTCATCTATTGTTGCTCCCCCTACTTCACCAGGTGTAAGTATCCATCCTATCACCTGAAAAGACATAATCCTAGATTTGTTATAGCCTCAACTGGAGGGTATACTCATGAACTGCTATTACTAGATGTTCAAAAAGACATTCAATAAATTTGTGTTCAATTAACGAAATTCAGGGCTTTTGTTGTTGTTTGTTCATTTAATATGGCAAATTCTACCAATATCAAGCACAGAACATGTGTGTGGGGGGGATTATTCACCTCAAAACACAGAGTATGGATTCATTGGTCTCCTTTTAAGTCCAACCTGTGGTCCAAATGCCTCTTGGTCCAATACATTTGTGCATGCTTCCACATCCAGCCAAAGAAGGATTTGTCATGCAGTTCAGACTCAAAGAAGCCCTATAAGTCTGCAGGTACAATTTGAGAGACTTTGGGGCATGTCCCCAGGCACTACTGGAGGTATTTAATTTTTTTAAAAATATTTTTTATTGATTTTAAAAGCAATATGACAAAAAAAAACAGTTAAACAATATCTATCATACAATTTCTTGTATCTTCTCTTAGTGTGTATTGCTTTATTATTCTGTATGACCGTTTCTCCGACTTCCCTTCTTAGTATCGCTTGTTCCTTTGCTTCTTTAGTCATTCTTGTCATTTTCTGACTGCCACTACTGGAGGTATTTAAGAAAGGGCAACATTAAAATGGCAGCAGAAGATGAATCAAAGGGTGTTTTTCCACTGTCAAAAAGTACCCATTTTTGCACCCATTTAGGACCCATTTGGGTGTGAGCCAGATGATCCCATTTCCACCACGGCACCCATTTGGGACCTGATTGTTTCCACTGCCATGGGGGAAATCCGGATCTAATGGGTACATTTTGGCCTTTAATCCGGATTTTCTGTAGACCCCTTTAATGGGGTCTACAATGGGGTCTTCTGCCAGAAAATCCAGATTAAAGGGAGCCTGTTTCCACTGGAAACAGGCAATGGGGTCCAAAGGAGGCTAGGGGGAGGGGATGCACCCATTGCCCCCCCTAAACCTAGGCTCTGAAGCCACTGTGCAAAATAGCTCCAGAGTGCCTTTGAAGTCTGTGCTGATCTTCGAAGTGAACTTCAGAGTGACTCCGAAGTGACTCCGAAGTGACTTCGAAGTCAATTCGAAGTGGCTTTGAAGACTGCAACCCCTGCCCCCCGAAATACCTGGGGTAACGGACCGACCCCTTGGGGGTCGATCCAGATTCCCCACATGGGTGCAAAGCTGTTTCCACAGCAGGGCTGTTAGCACCCATTGCTAATGGGTGCTACACCTCCCGTGGAAACACATTGGGTGCTTCCCTTAATCCGGATGTAAGGGCTGCAGTGGAAAAACACCCATAGACTGATATATTCCACCATTATGTGCATTAGAATTAAATTCTTGTATTTTGCAATACAGTAGCAACTTATATTGTTATATATCTTCTATTATGATATGGACATGATGTTACCCGTGAAAGTTAATTAATTTAATTTGTTGATTGTATATGGTTGTTGTTCCACCCTTTGGTGGAAGGGCCATTATAAATCATAATCATCATCACTGCAATTTCACTGAAATCCAGTTGTGTTAGGCATATTTAAGGCTGTATTAATATAGAATTAAAGAAAATGCAGCTTAAAAGTGTCTTGGTGTAGTGTGGTGCTAATTTTCTCATCCCATTCTCATCTTCTCTCTAATTCACCTCTAATGTGTTTTGGAGGTGCATTTTCTGGTCCTTCATGTGCATAAGAGATGGGATGAGCAGAAGGGGTGTGACAATACTTCCTCTGCAATATCAACAATTCCACAATAGAGAGAAGAAAAGATACGTATCCTGGATATGTATCCTATACAAACACGTACATATCGGATATGTATCCTATGAAAAGGCATATGTATTAATAAGTATCTGATACATATCTCCAGTTTAAAGAATGTCCTAACCATCTGTACGAATGTTCTGAAACATTCATAGTCATAGGAATGTTATTGTACAAATGTCGTAACATTTGATTTGTGTAAGAATGTCCGAATTCTTCCGAATTCATATGAATAACAAATGTTACAAATATTCATGCATATCCCTAGAAGGGATGCTCCTAGTGCTCTTTCTGGTCCAGTATACTGGCCAGTGCAGAACTGCCCATTGTTTCAGTTCTTCTGTGGGTCAGGATGTCTCTAGCTGTGGTCAGACTTTCTGTACTAGGAATGTGCACGGATATTAGAAAATTTGAAAATCCGATTCGAATTCGATGAATATCGACATTCAAATTCAAATCAGATTTTCAAAATCTGAATTTCCAAATTCAGATCGAACATGGATTTTCGAAAATCTGATACGTAATTTTTGAATGGTTCGAATGAATTTGACATTGTATGTCGCATCCAAATATCAGGTCTATAATACGGGATGCAAACGGAATGCAAACTTGAAAAAAAGGGATGTGAACAGATTCAAAAATACAATACAAGTGTTCCCAACATTTGTATCATTTGATTCAGATTTTTGAATTTTGATTCAAATCAAATATTTGATTCAAATTGAATTCTAATGCAAAAAATGCATTTGTGCACATCCCTGTTCTGTCCTACCTGCTGTCACATCCATCTGCAGCTTGTGTAATATTTGTCTCCAGTTATTGCTTTTTCTATACTGTGGAATTCCCCATATTGCAAAAGCTCTTTCTCTGCAAATAGCATTTGCTTGATTAAGGTCTAGCGACTACAGCTTTAACTCTTCAAGGGATAATGGCACAAAGTTCTACCCCCTCAGGTGAGGTGGAGAAGTGCTGCAGGCAATGGTTTTGTTGTCCACACAGGACTGTAGCTTCTGCTGTCACTAGAACAAATTGACACTCACTTAACTTACCAACTTTTGAGGAAACAAATCTTTAAACAGGGATTATTTTCTGCACCCCTGTATGTGGAAGGGAATGGTGATATTATGTTTATCTCATTTAGTTTGCATCCCCATGGTAAGGATACTGCAAGGTGAACCATGAGTTCGCCTCGCGAGAGTCCCCATGCAAAGTCCTAATTTGGGCTACATGAGGGACAAAATCCTCAAAATCAAAACAAAAAAAACCCTTTATAACTGTTCTCACCCCGAAGTACGGGACAAGAATGGGTTATCCTGGGGGCATGGGGACACTCCCGGGTTACAATCACAGCATTAGCGGGCAGGGTTTCACTGTCCCCACCGCTAATGCTGCGATCGCAACTGTCACCCCCCTTACCTGAGTGCTTAATTGCCCAGGTAAGGGCTTGATTTACCCAAAACAACCACCTGACAGCTGCCCTGCAGTCAGCTGAGCAACTGTCAGGCAGGTATAGCTGTCATGCGCACAAGCAGAGCTCCACTAAAATGATTAAAACAGATGCGGCTTTCATGTCTGTTTTAATCATCTTACCGGAGCTCTCTTCATGGTCTTGACAGCCCCTATACCCACCTGACAATTGCTCAGCTGATTGCAGGGCAGCTGTCAGGTGATCATTTGGGATGTAGAGCATTTTTTGCACAGTATTCACCAAATTTGTTTAGGGACCTTCTAAGATCAATTTGGGTTGTCAACATCAACACCATGTCAGCGTACAGCAGGACGTTTAGATGTCTATTCATGACTCTGGGCGCATGCAGGTCCATTTGGGGTAAATCAAGCCCTTACCAGGGTGATTAAGCCACTGTCCTCCATTGCCATGGGGACTCCTTAATGCGAATTAAGACTCGCATTAAGGCTGCCCTGAATATACTGCGAGGCAGGAGCAGACCCATGGGGACGAGCCCTTAGTGATGGTTAGATGGACATCTGCTAGTAAGGTGGCCTGAATTAAATGTCCCAGTTGTTCCTTTAGAGTGAACCTCTTTCCATATTTGAACAGAGCTAAGATAAGACCTATTTACCCTTCCTCCAGGTTTGTGTGTACTGTGACCTGAGAATTAACACTTTGTCAACTATTTGAGGTTTACATGGTAATAGTGGAAGTAGCCAAGATTGGGCCTGGCCATCTCATACTCTTGAATGTCCACACAAATGCGTGATGTATATATTGAGTTAAACTGAGAAATTAGAAGATTAAAGGGAACTGAAGGCTACGTTGAATAAATTGGGATTAGCTGAGTTTACTCTTGCCTTGTATGGCGGTTGCCACACTCCACTATCTCCAAGACACTGAGGAAGATGGTGCACATTGAAATTCATTTGATTTTGTAAGAAGATAAGAGGATCCCTACTGGATCAGACCACAGACCATCAAGTCCATTTTCCTGTCCCACACAGTGGTCCACCAATTGCTTATGGACATCACAGGCAGAAGACAAAGGCACCTGCTCTTGATTCCCTACAAATGGCCTTTAAAGGCATCATGCCTGTCTATCTAGCCTGGAGGATGTACTTAGGCACCCATTCTAGTAGCCATTGATACACCTGTCATCCATGAATTTGTCTAACCCATTCTTAAAGCTATCTAGACTGGTTGCTGTTACCACCACTTCTGGCAGCAAATTCCATAGACCGGTGACCCTCTGGATGAAGAAATACTTCCCCTTGTCTAATATGACTCTCCTACCAATCAGCTTCACAGAGTTCCCCCTGGTTCTAGGTTTTCTATACCATACATGATTATATATGCTTCAATCAGATCCCCTCTTAAATACTGAATCTACACCGTTCAATGGAGATACTGAATTGAACTTGGATGATTTATTTGTACAAGAGTTATTTGAAGCACATAGCCTCTGATGGCAGATTTATTCTCCAGTAAAATGTATACTCTATGTTGTAAGAAGTGGAACTAGGTGATCTATATATCATAAAGAAGAAGAAGAGTTGGCTTTTCTATCCCACTTTTCTCACCCATTTAAGGGGACTCAAAGTGGCTGACAAAGCTTTCTGTTCTTCTCCCCACAACAGACACCCTGTGAAGTAGGTAGGTCTGTGAGAGCTCAGATGAGAGCTGTGACTAGCCCAAGGTCACCCAGTGGGATCATGGGTGAGGGAGGAATCAAACCCGGTATTCCCAGATAACAGTCTGGCTCCCTAACCACTAGACCAACTGGCTTACTGATACTTGCCTTATCTGTTGATTATTTTGTCTTTACCATTGTATAAAGTAGAATTAATGCTGTAGTTGCAACTGTCCCAGGCAAGGGCTTCCTTTTGCCCAAATGAGTGCCTGACAGCTGAGTGGCTCGCATCATTAGCGGACGGGATTTCATGCCCTGTGCTAGCTGTGCCCTGTTTGGGCATTTCTTTTAATTATAAAATCATCGAAACCACCAAAATCCGTGGCGATGAGGGGGATCATCTGGTCTTCCCGCAACACTTCTTCCCACCCTGCTCTCTTGTTGCTGCCAAAGCCACTATATAGGCAGTTAAGCCAAGATGCGCACCTCTGCTAAACTGCCTAGAAACACTGTAGCAGTTAGGGGATGGATTAAGCTAACCAAAGCCACTATATAGGCAGTTAAGCAGAGATGTGCACCTCTGCTAAACTGCCTAGAAACATTGTAGCGGCTTTGGTTAGCTGCTGTTTGCTGGTGATTGGGGAACACGGTTAGATTAAGGCTAGCGGGAAGAGGCTTGTGGGGCACTGACAACTGCTACAGTGGGCGGGACAGTGATGGCGATGTCACCCCAGCTTCCTATCACCAGGAGAGGGGGTGGGGAGAAAAAGATGCAGGTTCGCGAAGCGTGGCTTGCATAGGGACAGGTACATTCGCTTTGAATCCGCGTTGATCTAAACTGCATGGGGACGCTTTATTGAGAATTGCAACACACATTTTTATGACCCACATCAAAAGTGAAGCAACCAGAGCCCATGGGGATGTGTCCTATATATGTTTACACATGTTTATATGTTTTACAATGTTACTATAAAATTGCTGTTCTTCTCCGCTCCAATCCCTAGGGAGAGGTGGGTAAGAAATAAATACATGTTATTATTATATTAATATAGCATTCCATAACCTAGAGGAACACAGCTTGGGCATGATCCCACAACTGAAAGCCTCATGCCTGCCTAACCAAGGCCCTTTCTGAACTGGGCCTTATTCCAGATTATATCACAGAGAACTACCATCTGCATGTTAGGAGGAGCCTGCCATTGTTTGCACTAGCATGTGGACAGCAGGCTGCTATTATGGGATATAATCCCAAATATGGTGCTGAAAGGGCCCAGGTTCCAGGCAAAAGTGAGACTGTCAATCATACCACTGCCCTGGCTTCTCTGTTCCCCCATCCCAATCTATAGTCTTTTGTTTGTACATTCAGGGAGGTTCATTCCCACTTAATGTGTCCAGGATTACAGTGTTAGTATCTCCAGGATCTACACAGAGATGGGCAAACAGCTTTCGATAACAAATACATGTTTCTAACTGTTTTGTGTTGCTCTTGTCTGCAGTTATTCTTCCAAGCAATGTCTGATCCTCTCTTGCTCAGACAGTTTAATGTTAAATGAGTCTGTCTCCCGCAAGATTTCCAAAGCTTCCTGGGATTTGTGCATCTTTCAATTACAACAAACAGATCTCTCTCCACCTGTCTCCACAATCTGTCTGAGATATAATTAGATCAATGGTAACCTGTTGAGCCTTTTGATTTTTTTTATTCTAGTACATATTGCTGTTTGTTTTCTTTAAAGACCTCATAAACATACTATTTATGTCAGTATCAACATACAATAATGCATCTATTTAAAAACAGGACTTACATTATCCCCCTCCCAGGCCTATTTTTTCCTCCACTGCTGTTGTTGCGCAGGATGCTAGCTTTCCTGGCAGGAGCTGTGCTGCTGACTTAATTGACTAGGTTTTGTCTATGACCTTTAACACAGCTAATGTTCAGGCCATCAACAAACATTGGGAGACAACATAGACCCAGATTGTTCTGTCCAACAATTTGCATTTTTTCCACATTACGATTATGTCATTGCCTGAGGACTGTTTGTAAGAATAAAGCAATACCAGGTCAGAAACAAAGCTACTGCTTATACAGTGAAAGCTCAGCTATCCAACATCTACAGCAGGCAGAGTGGCTGATTAATAATACAATTACTTGAGTTCCTTTTTGTACCACTTTACTCCATGAAACTCTGTGTTGTGCCTGTTTCCTGTTGCTTTTACTTAACAGATGGAGCATCTGCACTGGAAAAAGCTGTTCCTGTATCTGAACATAAGAGAAGCCCTGTTGGATCAGGCCACAGCCATCTAGTCCAGCATCTTGTCGCATGCAGTGGCCCACCAAATGCTCATGGGCATCTCAAGCAGAGACAAGGACAAACCTTCTCCTGCTCTCAAGTCCCAGCAGATGGCCTTAGAAGCACCCCGGTTCCTCTTCCCACCCCCGCCAGCCTGAAAGATGCACCTAGGCATTCGTTCTAGTAGCCATTGATACACCTGTCATCCATAAATTTGTCTAACCCTACCTTAAAGCCATCTAGACTGGTAGCTGTCACCACCTCTTCCGGCAGCACATTCCATAAGCCGATGACCCTCTGGGTGAAGAAATACCTCCCCTTGTCAGACCTTACTCTCCTACCCATCAGCTTCATAGAGTGCCCCCTGGTTCTAGTATTGTGTAATAGAGAAAAGAAATTTTCTCTATCCACCTTTTCTATCCTGTGCATAATTTTATATACTTCAATCAGGTCCCCTCTTAAACGCCGTCTCTCCAGACTGAAGAGGCCTAAACGTTGCAGCCTGGTTTTGTAAGGGAGGTGTTGCAGACCCTTAATCATTCTGGTTGCCCTTTTCTGCATCTTCTCTAGTCCCACAATATCCTTTTTGAGGTGTGGTGACCAGAATTGTACACAATATTCCAAATGTGGCCTCACCATAGATTTATAAAGGGGCAAAATGACACTTGCTGACTTATTTTCTATTCCCTTCCTAATTATTTCCAGCACTGAATTAGCTTTTTTTGCTGTTGTCGTGCACTGGGTTGACACCTTCATTGAACTGTCCACCAAAACTCCAAGATCCCTTTCCTGGTGTGTTGCAGAAAGCTCAGACCCCATCAGTTTATAGACATAATTTGGATTCTTGGCCCCGATGTGCATTACTTTGTACTTGTTAAGATTAAAGCACATTTGCCACTTGGTTGCCCACTCACCCAATGCTAAGAGATCCCTCTGGAGCTCTTGGCAATCCCTTTCGGATTTTACTACCCTAAATAATTTAGTATCATCAGCAAACTTTGCTATTTTACTATGTACCCCTTCTTCTAGATCGTTGATGAATAAATTAAAAAGCATTGGTCCCAATACTGAGCCTTGAGGGACCCCATGCCACAATCCCCAGCGTTCCAGTAAGTGCCTGCCCTCTCTAGGAGTAGCTTGGCCCTGTTAGGATGCTGAGTTCGTGCAACGGCCAAGTGAATACTACAGTGTGGACACAAAACACTGGTAGCAAGCGTTTCAACAGTAACCTAAAACAGGTTTATTATTATACACAAGCAATACTAGAAGGAAAATAAGGTTCAGGTATTTGTTGGGTTTAAATCAGTAAGTCTCTTAAGGTTAGGAGCTACCCCTTTCTCTAAAGGAAAATAGTTCCTTTTTTAAAAGACAAACCTCTCCACGTTCCTCCCCCTTCTGACTTGCTCTGCCACAGCTCAAGCCAAGCCAGTGTCCTAGAACGTGGCTCTAGATGACCACAAGGCCCACTCCGTCCTTGCTTGACCGATCATCCAGCCTGGTCAGTTGCTAGTGAAGTCTCCCTCAGAGCCACAGTCCTCACGATTGTCTCCTTCAGAAATCACTCAGCCAAAAGACCAATGGTCAGCTACTGGTCCAGCTCCCTCAGGTTCAGCTCTCTTCTGTTCCCTTCAGCTGTTGTCCCAGCACGAAGACCCCTGGTCAGCTACTGGTCCAGCTCCCTCAGGTTCAGCTCTTCTGTTCGTTTCAGCTCTTGTCCCAGCATGAAGACCCCTGGTCAACTACTGGTCTGGCTCCTTCAGGATTCAGCTCTTCTGTTCCTTTCAGCTCTTCTCCCAGCATGAAGACATAGTCTGCTGTGTTCTGAGTTCCTTTATACCTTATTCTCCGGCCCTGATTGGCTGTCACTTACTGGGGGAAACTGCTGACATAAAATGCTGCTGGAAACTCCTGGTAGAGGTGCCTGTTCCCCTTGCCTGATTGGTGGGAACTCCTCCTACTAGCCCCCTCCAGCACTCAGATCCCCGGACAGCTTTTCCCTCCAAACTTCACTTGCAGCCAATCATTGCAGCAGGGCCCGCACAGGATTTCCTGCCCTTTTTGCAGCCCCAAAACCCAGGGTTTGCAGAAGGCTGTTTGCACCAAGGCTGGCTATTGCAGCTAGCTAGAAGCCTGCAAGGCCAGAAAGCAAAACAGTTTGCAGCCTGTACCCAGAAACCGTCACACCCCACTTTTTAATTCTTTCCACCCTGAGAATTTGCCATTTATTACTACTCTCTGCTTTCTGCCCTTAAAACAGTCACAAATCCAGGACAGAACCTGGCTCCTTCTGTGCAGGAGCATTCCCCGGATTAATTATGTGTGGCACAGGTTGACTTACCTTCCCTAGCACCAGACCTGGGATTCTGGATGCTGCATTTGTACCTCTTCCGGGTGCTGGAGGGTCATTTGATGCAACAGGGAAGCGCACCTGTTTGGTGCACCATGGTCGCTCTGATGATAGCGTGCACACACACTAGAACCAACACCAGGGCAGGAAGATGGCAGTGCCTGGATGCTATCTGCACTGGAGGTGAGTTTCCAGTCACATGAGGGAAGAGATTACAAGTGCAACGGATGGGCAAGTTCCCACTCCATGGGCAGGTAGCAAAGTACAAATTTCTTCAAGGCGATCTATATCTTCTTCAGTAACAAATACATAAGGATCCTGTATGGCCCTTCCAAGAAGTGTCCTAAAGACATACCAGACAATATAGAATAGTTCCAAGGCTCCTCAATGGCTGTCAGGTTGGACAAATGACCACTCTCTGGGGTGGCTATTTCTTGTCCCAAGTTCTGAAAGTGTTGCATTGATCAGAGAGTGGGAAATTCTACTCTTGCTGAAGAGTCATCTGTGTGGTGGCCCAAAGATGGACCAGATCTTGGCTAGATCTTGGTGTTGTATCTACAGTTTGGTTCCATCAGCCACAACAGCCACTTTGGAACCTTGGTACAGGTTATAAGTCTCTTGTGCCTGCCCAGAGTATTCACCTTACTGCAGACTGTGCAAAGCCAACCTACAGCTTCCCTCAGGAGAACTCTGATGTTCCACAAGGGCATAAAGAATACTTTCAGGGCTTCCTTGAATCTCTTTCTTAGAGTGGCTCATATAGTGGGAATCTGTCAGGCTAGCAAAGAATAACCACAAGACTCTTTCTTTAAAAAGATGAACAGTGATTTATTTCAGCTCAGCGTTAGGACATTTCTTGTTGGGAGCAACTTTGAACAGAAAGCCCAGCATATTTATATGTTTCATAGCTGGGCGGGGTTTGGCCCTTAAACAATGAACAATAACTATTTTTCAAAACCAATTTAAACTTGGAGCCAAAACCTTCCAACAGAAGTGTATCACTTGACCTCAGCAAGGAGGGGGAGTCAACTGTCAGTTCCAAAACAACAGGCAGCCATTATATACATATATACAGAATCCCATGCAAATATTATGGCAGGCAGCTAGCCCTGCCTGACAGAATCCTAGCTAAGACGATGTAGAACAGTGAAAGCTAAAATGAATGTTTGGCCTTTCTCTTCATATTAATATGTGTACTGTTCAAAACTGGGGTGTAGTCAGAAGTTTAGTCAGTGATATCAATAGCTCTAAGAGAAGAACACTTTCTCTGAATTGACAATGTAAACTTCAATATTGTTTTGAAGCAGCCTTTGTTTACACAAATTCATGGTTGTAGGTCTGTTTTTCATCATCAGTTAGTATTTCTGGATGTTCTAAGGTTAGAAAGCTCTGTGGCCTTAAAATTTTACAAATAATGCCCCACCATAGCTTTCTTATTTATGAAACCATATGTCGTATAGTAACGAAGATAACTACTAGCATCATGAAATCATTAGTTTCCTTTGAAACAAGATTGACTCTTTTTATTTGAAGCTCTTGCTTGCTTTTTTTTTTTAACATATTCAACCCTTCTTTAAAAACCTTTTTATTACTGTTATTGTGAGCTTTCTTCATGTTTCCACAATGTACCTCCATGGCAGAAACAACACAAATCATGTTTGGAAATGATTATCTAAAAATTAGATGCCTTTGGTCTCCCCAAATTTACACACATGTAGACCGCTACACATCTAGAAAAGTGTGATAGTTTAATCATCATCAGTCCCCCCCAAAAAGGAAGGAAAATAAATAACAACAAAGATGTCTGTACCAACTGCTTAGATCTATCTCTCTAAATTCTTTTTGGCTGCATTATGCAGCACACATGGGCTGTGGTCACACCTTCACTGTAAGTTGTCTTCAGGCCATCCTCTAGTCACTCTGCTCACACCTTTTTTTCTGAACCAATTTATAAGTGGACTTTCCTTCCTTCCTTCCTTCCTTCATACTATCTGGAGTTCACTTTTTCACAGCACTCAGCCCCTTTCAGCATGGCAAAACAGACTAAAAGGGGTGGAACTCTACCATGATGAATGCCTTCCCTTCCACCCAATGCTAGTACATGTGGGTGGTACACATCAGGGGTGTCAGCACTCCTCCCATCATCCCTGTTCCATTTGCTTACCACCCTCTCCCATCTGCCCCTCCCCAGTTCCCTTTTCTTCTAGTTGCACACTGGCAGACTCCGTCATTTAAAAAAAAATAAATCAGTTTTGCACCAAACTGATAAAGCAATAGATAATATTTTTCTTTTGCTCTCTAATGGTTCTGTGGATAAGCTGGAATGTGTGTTTTTTTTAACGGCCAGAAAAGCACTGCTGGGAGGGGAGCAAGGGAAAGAACAGAGCAAGAGTATAAATGATACAATTCTAAGGACAATGTATCTTCCATTTTTCTTTAGCAATGTTTCCTTTCAGTTAAAGGAGACTTTTACTGGAAAGCAGAACTGCTTCGGCAGCTTTAGGGTAAACAGCTTCTCAATTTTCTTCAGGAATGGCTGGAAGAGGTGCACGCCGGTTGGGGTATGCTTCAGCTGCTTCTGGTTGGGAACACAGTCCCCTTACCCCAACAGCACCCTGTGCTACCATCAAGTTTGCCATGAGCAAACTTCAAAGCTCCAAACAGACCCTTGTCATAACTTTTTTGATATGCTGGATTTTAAGGTTGTTACCCGCCCTGAGACCTTTGGGTATAGGGCAGGATAGAAATATAAATAATAAATAAAATAAATAAATGTGTTTGGAGGCATTCCATTCATAACAAACTGAATGTTAGAAAATTAGAAAAATTGCATTCGTATATAATTCGTACCTCTTTCAAATGTGGTAAAATTCTATTCAGTACGAATGTATTCATGCAAATTTGTACGAATATCCAATATCCCCCATTGCACACTCTACTGTCTTTTATACTGTTTTTCTTTTCCAATATCATTATTATGCTCATTTTTTAAAATTTTGAATTGGTTTCAGCATTGTTTTATACAGTTTTGATATGTGTGTATTTTAAATGTTGTGAGCTGCCCAGAGACCCTAGGGTATGGGGCAGGATATAAATATAAATATAAATATAAATATAAATATAAATATAAATATAAATAAATAAATAAATAAATAAATAAATAAATAAATAAATAAATAAATAAATAAATAAATAAATAAATAAATAAAATACAAATGAATACATATCAGATACGAATGAATACGTATCAGATACGTACCCAAAATATGTATCCGATACATATCCGATACGTATCCTGTAACAAATCCACTCTGAAAATGTCAAATCCAATCTGAATCCACTTTTAATACGCTCTCAATCCATGCTGAATGCACTCTAAATCCATTGCAGTTGTGACTGGCACAGCTACTTTCCCACCTCCCCAGTTTAACAAATGTCCAAATTATTAATACGAATGTCCGGAAACATTCGTATTCGTATGAATGTCAATGTATGAATATTGTAACATTCCATTTGTCCAAATTCATATGAATTCATACAAATAATGAATCAGGTGTCCATATTTCAGAATGCCTGATCAATCCCAAACTTACCCAGCACATCACTACATGGTGGGTAAGAGCAATCACTGCTGCACCAGTGGCGATAATATTGCCAGAGCAATATTCTAAGCAACAAGTGAAATTGCACTTGGGTTTCTGCAAAAACATTAGTGAGCATTTCATAGGTGTTGTGGGGTGGCATCATTAGGAACTATAAGCTTTGTAGAAAGTGCCATTTATGATCCCTTTCTTTCAAATTACTGTTATTATTAATTGCAATACTGCCTGCATCTCCACTTACCAGAGGGGTTTTCACACTACTCTTCCCGTCTGCTGGATGGGAAAGAAGCATGATGACCCAACAATGACTAGTACTCACACTTGAGCACTAGTCAACTTTACCCTCTCCCTCCCCCTGGGATCAGATGCTCACCTTATTCGATCCCGGGGCCCAGTCCTCCTCTGGGTACTGCCATTTTGGCAGCGCCGCCTCACAACAGTGCATGCATCAGTGCTGTCGTCTTGATGACGCTGACACTCTGCACATGGGAAGTCACATCTATAGTCTTCCGAGGAGCCAGAGTGCTTGTGCAGCACATCAAACAACCCTGGAGCACCAGCAAGAGCAAATGGTTCCACTGCTGGATGTTTAAGGTAAGTAATTAGGAAACATTAGTTAAGGTCTGGAGCATGATTCAACAATTAGTGCACTTCTGAGGAGGAAGAGCATGCTTGTAGGTTGTAACAACCTACTTGACATGTGTATGCTCTTCCCCAGAGCTGCATTAATTACACACTAGAGGCTGTAGTGCAAAAATACCTCTGGTCCCCAGTAAAGCATCTCCTGCCACTGCTTTGACCTACAACAGCAGAAAACACCATGCAGCTTGTGTCACTCTGTTAGAGGTCCAATCACTGTCAAAAGTACAATTTTGTGAACGTGCCATTTTGCCACCCTTATTTGATGTGCCTTGGAGCACCAACCTGAAGACCCTTCCCCCCCTTTACTCTGAAATAAAGAAGAAAGAAGAGTTGGTTTTTCTACCCCACTTTTCTTACCCACTTAAGGGGTCTCAAAGCGGGTAACAAAACTTTCTATTCTTCTCCCCATAGCAGACACCCAGTGAGGTAGGTGGTCTGTGAGAGCTCAGAAGAGAGCTGTGATTAGCCCAAGGTCACCCAGCTGGATTTGTAGAGGTATGCAGAATCAAACCCTATATTCCTAGATAAGAGTCCATTCCCTAACCCCTAAACCAAACCGCCTCACAAGGAGAGATGGGAAGGATCCTGCTGGGCAGCAATCATGGCACCTTCCCCATCTGCCCTAGAGACATCTGTCTCCATCTCCAAGTGGAGACAATGCCTATATTCAGTCTTCAGTACAAGTGGTTTTATCAGCCAACTAGAAGGTTCAATTAACCAGCTCTGTCGCTCCACAGCTCACTCAACTTGTCTTCCTATTCTACCTTATGCATATGAAGCCACCCGGAATGGGGTATCTGAAATGACAGAGTGATGAATTAAACATGTGCAAATCTGCCTTCAGATAATACCCAGTATGCGACTAGTTTAATAAGTATATGGAACAATGCTTTCAAAACTGATGCAAAGATGTGATGAAACAGATGCAGGAAACATAGCACTTTTAGCAAAGCAGACTTTGGGGGGCAGTTCCAGTTATTAATGACACGTATTGTGGAATAACAAGTTGCAGATGATCATTAAAACAAGAAAAAAACATTATCCTTAACAGACATTCATCATACATTTGTCTTTTGTTGTTTCCAGAGCAAAACAGGGAGAACTTCATGGAGTTTGTGGTTTTGAAAACTTTGCTTGCTCCTCTTGCATTCTCAAAGTCAAAACTCACAAAACGTCTTTATCCTTTGAATAAACTGATATATTTAAAGTAGGCTTCTTTAATATTTTTACTAGAAAGGAAGTTCTGTAGTCAGTTTCAGGAAGGACAAATCTCCTCCCAACAAACCACCTCTCCTATTCTTTACTGATTTCTTTATTTGCTACTTCTTCAAGGATGTAGTTTACTAGATTTAATGGAAAAGAAACTGACCATGTTTAAGGAGATACTCAAATAAGTGTGGATTTTTGTAAAATCTAGTTAAAGAAGTCAATACCTTTAGTATCTAGGAACTGATGATTATCTACCAGTCTTCAGAACATAATCAGATGACACCAATAACCTAATTTGCCACATTGTGCTTCCCTCAGAGCCAAAGTACATCGAATGGTCAGAAAGGCACCTTGTTCCTGAACTTGTTTAAGCTACATGGCAATTGCATTTGATTGTAATTAAACTAATAGGCCATTAGTCCATATACCAAGACATACTAGTTTTACAGCAATCCGTGGGGCAGTTAGTTGGCTTCAACGTTGGAAATGCGCAAACAGTTCACCAAGGCTATCCTTTGATGTTGTTTATCTTTTAACATTCTCAGTTAGAAGAACAGATGTGCCAGTGAAGTAGAGAAGGTTATTATAACTATGCCTTATTTAATTCTGCAATCTCAGAAATCCAAGAGTCAGCCTAAAGCCTATTCCATCTAGTATTAAATATTTATTTTCATAATTACTGCACTTTTTATTGTTTTAAATGGTTTTAACTGTGTTATTAATATTCACTATACTGTTAACTGCTTTGGAATTTTGCTTTAACAAGAAAATGAATAAACAGCAGGTGGAAAAAATAGACAACTTGGGGTCAAGAAATCACAAGTTCCTGAACCAATGAGGTCAACAGAATTTGTTGCCACTAGAGGCACAAATGACCTCCATGCCTGGGAGTGCCAATTACTAGTTTTATCCAGTGTACAAACTATACCCCTATGTGGATAAAAATGAGCAGTTCAGGCCAGGAGCATGGGAAGTGGCACAGCGTGACCTGTGCCCTGCCCTCTTAAATTGCAGGCCAGAGGCATTACCTCATGGCCCTAGAAATGGCCCCAGAAGTGGGTCATCTTCTGGAGTCCAGCAAAATGGGCCTGGGCCAATCCTGCCACAGCTGCTTCTCTGCATAGTGGTGGCAGGAACAGGGCCCAGCCTGGGCTGAAATTTGAGTTCTGTTCCTGGCACCACTGTGGAGAAAAACAGTAGTGGCAAGCTTGGCCCACAGAAGTACTCACTCCCAGGCACTGTTTCCACACCTAGGTTGTACCATTTTCCCTCTCTTTTGCATTCTTAATCAGCCTTTTTTACTTTAAAAAAATTAAACAATACTTATCTTTGAAACACATGCACCTGTGCAAGCTAAACCATATTTTTCAAAGTTCACAAAAGAAACACAGTGTTAGCATTGGTAACCACACTGTTGCACGCATATGTACCACACAGTGCAAAAACACTGACAGTTACAGAATGCTCGTATGTGCTAAATGTATTCCAGATAAAAGTTCACAGATGCCTTGACAGCAGGCGATCTGTGTGTTTTTACTCTGTGTGAATTATGTATCGCTTGTTGAGGTCCCACAATGGGAGCCCACACAGACTGCTTCAGACACAGTGGATTAATGAGCCCCATGTTTAAATGAAGAATAGGCTCTCTGCTAACCCAACTGTACTTTCAGGAGAGGCATATCCATTCACTCTGATACGTTTTGGACATTGATTGCTTTCCTTTTCTTTGTGTGCTTGCTAAAGTACCTACTATTTTAAATGATGTTTTATATACTGATCATTTTGTATGGTTTTTTTAAAAAATATACTAGGAAGTGGAATAGCAATATTTCAGATAAATGGAAAGGCAAATGAACAGACTTACATCCATCTCTTCGCCTGGATGTGTGCAGAAGCAGGATGCTTCCGCATACTGCCAGGCAAAGGGACGGATTCCCTCTGCCCGCCATGTTGGGAAGGGCGGAAGCAGGACTGCCTGCTTCCGAAGCCCTTCCCCCATGCGCCGGGTACCGCCGGAAACACACGATGACTGGCAGCTCCATGATCCAGTCCTGCAGCTCTGGGGGTGGCTTCCCAAATCCATCCTCCCCGCAGACACACTGGGGTCTGGATGTACAGGGGTCCCTCAGATCCGTCACTATTTGTGACAGATCTGAGGGAGAACAGATGGCCAAAAAGCGGGTCTTTTTAGATCTGCTTTTTGGTGGCAAATGCAGAAGCACCCTTACAGGTTATGAAGGGATTTACTGCCCTTTGTAAAAAGAGGTTTGCTTTAGGCTCTGTAAGAGAAAACAGAAGTGCTACTTAAGAGTAAGAAAGTCTAGTGACTTCAGGTGGAAAAGTAGTAAGGAAAACTAAGGGTGCCTTCAGACAGGGACAGAAGCAGCGAAGCAAGTTTGGTGCTGCTGTCCCACACAGTAGGAGCAGGGCATTCCACACCCCATGCCACAAAGTAAAAAGATGCTGGATAACCAGCATCTCTTTATTGTGCATTTACCTGCCTTTCCTGCGCTCCTGCTGCCAGTGACACAACTTCCCACCTGGTCCACAGGAAACAGCTACTCTGGCAATGTGAAACTTCTGGTCCTCCAGTTTGGAAGCAGCTCCACTTTAAATGTGAAGCTCTTGGTCCCCCAAATTGGACAACCAGAAGGAGCTTCACATTAAAGGCAGAGCAAGGGGCATGTCTGGAGGCACCCTAAGTGGCTTGGATTTTGTGGGGTGAGGGGGAGGAAAATATATGGCTTACTTTGGACTATTGCTTCCTAAGCTTAATGCTAACCCTAACATAAATTGTTATGTAATGAGGCACAGATGAAATGACTGACTTCTATTTAGCAGTTGTGTTTTTTAAAAATAATAATGCTGGACACATGAGGTATCTATGCATTTATTAAAACACAAACATAGAACATGAGAGATGAACAGGAAACGAGATGAGAATGGGATTAGAACGCTAGTACCATATGCTTCCATTTCCAAGTAATTTTGCAGCTCCTTTTTTACTGCATGTGAAAGTAACCAAAGGGCCCTGCTGCAAAGGCTATGTTTCAGATTAGTGGGTCTAGACGAGCTTTGGAGCCTACCTCACAGTTCCTGAGACCCATTTCAGTGTCATGCTTTGGTACATTGCAAAAATGGGTCTCACAGTACTGCAGAAAATGGAGGCATGTCTTCTGTATGCCTCTGTGTTCTTGATTTGACTTACTAGCTCCCCAGTAGATCTGTTTCAAGGGTCCCTTGATCTGGATTACCCATGGTGGGTGCTAAGTGCAGAAAGTCCCTAGATGAGGAATAGGCCTGTGCTATCAGGTGATTTTGTTTTGTCAGCTATCACAGTATCCATTTGGAAAACATGTAAAAATCACTACTGTATTTTTTGTTCCTGATCTTTGTCATATACAGTCTTTCCCCTTTATCTGTGCCTAATTGGTTCCATAAAATTAAACTTATAACAAAAATGTGTATAGCAGAAACAGTTATTCTATTAATGCCCTTGGGAAAATTCTAACTTGTTCCAATCCCCTTCTAAATTCACCCTCAAATCACCTAATTCTCAGCTGCCTCCTGTCAATCAAAAGTATCTCTGCAGCATCCTTGGAATCTCCAAATTTAAAAGTTGCTGTTTAATCAGCAAGTTTTTATTTCAGGAGGGAAGTCAGGGGATATTGCAAGAGATCAAGGCTGTGAAGTCCCTTTACTGCTTTTGCGTATATCTGGAGGCATCCATTGTATCTAATATTAAAGAAAAGGATGGTTTAGTTAAAGATTTAAGCTGATAGGAATGGGACCAGATGCCTTCCCTATTTTGTAACCAAACCAAAATTTTCCATTACAGTAGAGAAGGGGATCCTTTTTCCCAGATAACTTATAACTGAAAAAAATCATTTATCTAGGAACATGTGGTGACAAGAAACATGGACCTTATAAAGGAAAATTCGCATAGTGAGGGTATGGACTGAGATGGGCCTGCATAGGCTATGGGATGATATCACACATTGGCTGGCTGGCCTAGTGGTTGAGGAAGCATGGATAAGAGAGTTCTGTTACTGCTCTTAAGAGATCCTGTTTGGAAGCACCATGGGAAATGCCGTTTTGTACCATTTTGTTTCTGAGTAGAAACAGATGTCTTGCTTCTTCTCCTCGATCGCCCAAACACCCTCTCCTTTTATTATGTGTGGCATATGTTTGCAGTACATTATGTCTCTGTATCACAGGCAAATAAAAGGCAACTTTCACCATTTGTGTGGTATTCATTGATAATGAGCTCCTTATTGCCCTGTTCTGTGCTGTTGTCGGCTACAGATGTGGATGGTAGACTTTCAAGAGGCATCTGGAGCACTGTGCTGACCTGCTATGATGTGTTGTACATGTGTGAATCACTGCTGGCATGTGTGCAGGCTGGATAAAAAGAAGAGGCAAGGGCTCCAAGCAACTTAGCTGTATCAGCTAATAAAAGAGTAAGGGCACAGTCCAGTAATGGTTAGTTACCCTGAGGTGAATTTACAAGCAGTAGAAGGAGAGTCATCTGCAGCCAGCAAAATTGTTCACTGCTTAGGGTACAATTTTTCCATTTGCTGCCATCTGCATTCTTAAATGCAGGGTTTTAGGCTTAAGAACATAAGACGAGCCCTGCTGGATCAGGCCACAACCCATCTCATTCAGCATCCTGTCTCACACAGGATGCTCACAATTGCTTCTGGGCATCTCAAGCGGAAGACAAAGTCTTCCCAGCAAATGGCATCTTGTCTGTTTCTCCAACCTGGAGACAGTACTTAGCATTCATTCTAGTAGCCATTGATACACCTGCCCTCCGTGAAACACAAGGCTACCTGCATGCAGAATAGAGGTCTTGTTAGCCAGCTTCCAGGGGAAATTGGATCTAATACCATGTAACTGAAATGTATTCTAGTTGGATAAATACATAACACAAACCTGGATTTCAGCATGCAGTGAGAAGAAAACAAGCTTGGCACTATCCATTCATTAGGGATGGGCAAAGTATTTTGTTCAAGTGGAATTCAAGAGGATTAGTCCAATTAAATGTGTCAATTCAAATGATCTGATACAGCAATTGATTGATAACCACTTGAATGAACTGCACCCCACTTGAGTCAAGGGATGATGGAAGGAACAAGAATTTAGTCAGGACTTGTGATCTAAAGATCACATGTCTGCTCTAGGAATTGCTGCTATCACTTCAAAATAAAGAATTCCAAATCTTTTTTTTCTACCTAAATCATTCATTGGTCAGTCCCAAGATGTATTCCATGTTGCCCCGAAAACCACAAGCTGCATCTTCTGACCATGGATGAAGGCACAGATACCAATAAGCTGCTTTCTAACCACTTTCTTTAACGGCCACTGGCCAATTCTAAAGATGTATACCATGGTGGGAATTGCATGTGTTGTATCATTAATGAAACTTTTTTTTTCCATTTAAATTGCCATCCAACCCTTTACCCAAAAAGGGCAAAAAAGAAAAAAGAAAGATTTGTTTAGAGAAACATTTGAAACTGAGGCATGTCTGTAAACACCAGTTGCATAAAATTACACACATCGTCAAAATGCACCTGGTCATCCAAATATGTGTAGTAGTAGTAGTAGTAATTATTATTATTATTATTATTATTATTATTATTATTATTATTATTATTATTATTATTATTATTATTATTATTATTATTATTATTATTATTATTATTATTATCTCCAAGAACTGTCCATGCAGTGCTTTATTGGACAGCTGGCACAATAAAGCACTGCATGGACAGTTCTTGGAGAAAATCGAAGGCAAAGTGGACACGGAAAAGACTTGGTCTTGGCTTACAAATGGAACATTGAAAAAGGAAAGAGAAGGACTGATTCTTGCTGCATAAGAACAAGCAATAAGAACAAATGCCATCAAAGCCAGAATTGAAAAATCAGGAGAAGATCCAAAGTGCCGACTCTGCAAAGAAGTGGATGAAACAATTGACCATATACTCAGCTGCTGCAAGAAGATCGCACAAACTGATTACAAGCAGAGACACTGCTGTAGCACAATGATCCACTGGAACTTGTGCCAAAAGTATCATCTGCCAATGGCAAAGAACTGGTGGGATCACAAGCCAGAAAAAGTTGTTGAAAATGAACAGGCAAAACTACTTTGGGACTTCAGGCTTCAGACTGACAGAAAATTGGAGCATAACACCCTTAATATTACAATCATTGAGAAAGAGAAGGTGAGGATCGTCGACGTTGCTATTCCAGATGACAGCAGAATTGAGGAGAAACAGTTAGAGAAGCTCACCAGACATGAAGACCTGAGAATTGAACTTCAGCGACTCTGACAAAAACCAGTGAAAGTGGTCCCAGTCATCATCGGCACACTGGGCGTGGTGCCAAAAGATCTCAGCAGGCACCTAAAAACCATTAGCATTGACAAAATATCCATCTGCCAACTACAAAAAACCACTTTACTGGGGTCTGCTCGCATAATTCGCCGATACATCACGCAGTCCTAGGTGCTTATGAAGTGCCCGACTAGTGATATAATACGAAATCCAGCATAGTGATCTCCTTTGCTGTGTGTAACTGCTGTTTTTACATTCATCATCATCATCATCATCATCATCATCATCATCATCATCACAATAATAAATCAAGTGGGTTTTGACAAAATGACTAAAAAAAGAATTGGAAGCAATTCAATAAAAAGTGAAAAATGGTGGAAAACTGTTTTGATTAAAACAGAACTCAAATCACAGTGAATATTCAGTGAGTTGTGCCATTTTTGGCAAAGAAAGTTCGTATAAATGCATTATTATTGTCTTCTCAATACATAGCAGGTGCCACTTAAAATCTTAATGGTGCCCAACTCATAATCACCCCAAAATACCATTCAAGGTAAAATTATGTGAAACCTCATAGTTGCATGGAGTGGAATTCTGCAGTTGAATTAGAAGAAACATAGAATTACTGAGTAATTGTCCAAAATTATTTTCTGAAGAGACCCCTGAGTCTACCTCAAAGCAACCTAGTGCCCTACTTGAAAATAAAAAATAGGCTACCTTCTATTTCAATTAGAGCACAGATTTCCTTGCTAAGAAACTCCAAATGCTTTAGTAACATTCTACCATTTTCCCTGAAAATAAGACAGGGTCTTATATTAATTTTTGCTCCAAAAGATCTGTTAGGGCTTATTTTCAGGGGATGTTTTATATAACACTCATATAGGGCTTATATTTTGAGCATCCTGAAAAATCCTGAAAAATCATGCTAGGTCTTATTTTCAGGATAGGTCTTATTTTCAGGGAAATAGGGTAGAACATCATTTGATTAATCAAGCTTTCCTTATAAATTCAAACAGAATCAAAGGGCTAAAATATTGACAGAGATAGCCCAACTTTAGGAGCTACCTTCTCTAGAGGAGTTAAAAATATGGAATAGCAACAAATTATGGCAATGGCTGTTTAACTGTATAGGACTCAGATTATCCATCTATTCCCTATTATATAAAGAAACGGAGCTTGTTCAATTTGTCATTCTCATATTATTTTGCTTCCCACCTGTTGAAGAAAATGTTTGCATCCATTTAATTTTAAACAATGCCCAGAATATTTGATTGTTTTGACAGAAGCCTCAAAAGGCTATTTGCAGGGAATCAAGATCAGGTGAAGATTTTGCCTTCATCTTCTGCCTGAGAATTCCCAAAAGCAATTGGCAGGCCACTGCATGAGAAAGGATGTTGGACTAGCTGAATTGTGGGCTGATCTAGCAGGGCTCCCCCTGCCCCAAATTAATATTTTTGCACATGTAGTCCAAATCAAGTTGCTGATTTAATTCACTTTGCCTCTTTATAAATACATGGAGAAGCCACATTTGGAACACTGTGTACAATTCTGGTCACATCTCAGAAAGCATGTTGTAAAACTGGAAAAAGTGCAGAAAAGGACAACCAGAATCATCAAGGGGCAGGAATACCTCCCTTACTAAATCAGGCTGCAACATCTATGCTTCTTCAGGCTTGAAAGATGGCATTTAGAGGTGTCCTAATTGAAGTGTATAAAATCATGCATTGCATGGAAAAGGTGGATAGAGAAAAATTTTCTAGCATGTGACACTAGAACCAAGGCTCACTCTACAAAGCTTATGGGCAGGAGAGATAGGATTCATCCACGGAGTCATCTGTCTATGGAATTTATTACCAGAAAAAGATGATGACAGCAACCAGCCAGGATAGCCTTAAGAAAGGGTTACACAAATTCACAGAAGACCAGTGTATCAGTGGCTACTAGCACTGATTCCTAGATACTGCCTCCAGACTGGAGAAACAGGCAGAGTGCCTCTAAAGCAGGTGGGAGAAGGTGAAGGTTTTGTCTTTATCTCCTGCTTAAAAATGCCCAGAAGAAAATGGTGGGCCACTATGTGAACCAAGATGTTGAAGAAGACCTAGCAGGGCTCCTCTTAGGTTTGTCTGACTGATTGGTTGTCTCTGTCTATAATCTCTATAGTATAGGTGCCTATGGTTAATTATTTTTGCTTTGATCCATTTCATAACCATATAAATTGTTGTGCTTCCCTTTCCAATGATAAAGGTTTTATCACTCTTGAATCAGGCTGGTATGTGGCTACGTGCGTGCTGATATATTCTTTGTAGCAACCACAAAGAAGTGGCTACCCTTTGCCATTGTCTTCTTGTAAAACAATGTCAGTGGTTTGAAATGGGTTCTTTTGCCTGCGAAGAGCAACGTTCTACTATGGAGCTAGTTATAGTTCTTCCTTTCAAATAACATAACAAATGAAAAATGCATAGTGCCAGCTTCTGGCTCCAATTTGAGAGAGTGAAATAATGTCCCCTAATGAAAGCAGTTCTCATTAAATCCCACCCACATGAGCTCAGAAAGCTACCTATGTGTTTTCCTAATATCTTGGTTCCTAACATCCAATGGGACCACACACATTTAAAGTGACACATGCCCTTGTGTGGTTTCCGAGAGAAGGGGAGGGCAGAGAATACCACGAGACTACGCATCTAGTAACAGAAGAAAGGAGAAACCGTTAGGGCTGGCTCACACATGTTTGCTAGTCATCACTGGATGATTATGGCATCAAGCAGTGATTTGCCTATGAATAAATAAAACATCACAGATCAAACACCACTGATAGAAGTTTCATATTGCTTTTCACATGGCTCATCAGTAGAATCACCTCACAAATTTGGCGCACCTCACAAATCTGACTCTGAATAATCAAGGGAAGGGTCATGGCTCAGGGCAAGAATATACTTTTGCATAAGAAGATCCTGAGTTCATAGTGCACACCTCCCTACAGTATGTTTACTTGGCAGTGAGTTTCTAGTATGTTCAATGAGATTTTCTGCTGGGCACAGAAATGAGGAACTAAATATGGACCTTCAATCTATTCAATCAGGACTGTTGACGAGCTGTGTCCCAAAAGTGGACTGTACCACCCATTATCCATGTTCCACAGCCTCCTTTAATGTTTTGCCTCTCTTGAACTGTAGTATGCCCCTTGCTTGCATGCACGCACACACGCACACACGCACACATGCATGCATAGACAAAGCAAGGGTTTACCTTGCCTCTGATTTTTACATAGCCAAGAGTAAAATCCATGCCTCACCCCACTTTGAATCCACCAGGCAACCTCTGGACAGCTTCCAGTGAATGAACATAGCCCATAGACTGAAAATAGTTCCTCTGTATCTCTGGCATCATCCACGCCAGGGTAAGATCCTGTCTCCAGCATCCACATGTGTAGGTATGCCCAGCCCTCCGGACACCCAGGAGCTTCAAGGTTATTGAAAAGATCTCAGGAAGAGGCAAATTTTAGAATGATTATCAACCAAATATCAGTTACACCATTTTCTGAATTCATAAGAATTAGATTCCTGGGGGGAAAACATTATCCCAGTTTCACAAATACAGCACTCTAGTAATTAGATTTGGGGCACTTGTCTTTGAAATGCCATAGAAAACAAGAAGAAACAGAGCATTTTTGAAAAGACCAGTCTGGGAATAGGCACTGGGCAAGTGTGGAGCCAAACTTAGCTGAAAATGATGAGTGTGCATGTACATGGGGTAGAAATCATGCACTCCCAAGTGTTGAAATACCCGAATATACACAAAGTGCCATTGCGGGAACCAGCATCCACACAGGTAAGTGCTTCCACTTTCCCCACAGTCCACGTGCAATAATCCCAGGTGCTCTTTGCTCTCAAATATCACCAAATAGCCTATCCAGACACTAATGTCTGGAGATGGCTGAAGTGTCTATTGCAAGGAAGTGTGCAACTTCTCCCTTCCTTAAATCCAACTGAACCTCAGCTGTAAATGCCCATTCTAGAGAAGGCAGTAAATCTTTAAAAGGTGACAAATTTAGAGGCGCTACATGTTGGAGGGCATATGATGAATCTTTAAAAGCCTATAAAACTTTGCTTAATACAGAGGAAGACTATATTTCTGAATACCATTTGATGGCAACTAGAGGCCTATTCGCACTTAGGCCTTTTGGATGCAACTAGGACAGCCCTGCGACAGAGCATTCACCCTGCACAGAGGGCAGCAGATCACTCCAGCAGGCCACAAAAATGGACATAGAACCCGGAGGTCTGATGAGGTAAGTGGGTTGTGTGGAGCTAGGGGGTGGCGTGCACCCCTGGGTGGGAGTGGGCACCAAGTTGGTCCCTGCTGGCTGCTGCCAGCTCAATCAGGGTGGCGGCAGCCAGCATGACACCTGGACAGCTTGGGCCAGTCTTGCCCTATCCCCGAATGGGGCTGCTAGCCTGCAGGCCGATAGCGGCCAAATGGCTGTAGCCCGGGGCAGGGCGTCCAGTCCCCACTGAAGCCTTTTTGGGCTGGTACAGCCAGGAGATGGGTTGACCATTCACCTTGGTCAGAAAGGGTCCCATTGTGGTCAAGCTGTCCCTCAGCTGTACCAGCCTTAGAGCACTTCAGCCAGATGGCTGAAGTGCGGAAAGGCCTCAGGAACAGGCAGATCCTTGCTTTCTTACCCTAGCTATGAGCTTCTTAATACAGTCATTGCCTGATACTTAAAATGTGCCTAGACATAGGACCTTATCACACTTGGCTTTATTCTGGAACATGTCCCAGAAGAGGGGCCTGCTGTCCACACGCTAGTTCAGGTTACAGCAGGCCCTAGGTGATACCTACTAGGGTGCTTCCGCATTTACCTATATAAATCCAGATCTACCTCATCCAGATTTAGTAAACCCGGTTTAGAATACATCCGGATTTACTAAATCCTGATGCAGGGTAGATCCGGATCTACCCACCCCCGTCCTTCCGTGGAAGGATGACTTAGATACGGATTTGAAGTGGGTGCTGTGTGAACGCACAGCGCCCACCTCACACCCATGTCCCGGGGCCCCTCCCCTGGCCCACCATGATTGGTTCCGCCGGAGCCAAGCATGGCGAGCTGGGGGACTCTGCTGTCGGGGCTTGCCCTTGCCCCAGAAGTGGTGGATCGCCACTTCTGGAGCCAGGGGGAGCTTCTCCAAACCCCTCCCTAGCCCCACCCAGGGGAGAGCCTGAGCTTGAAAATCTGGATTTCTGAAATCCATCCCTGGGAAGATCCGTCTGAAATAGGGATGGATTCAAATGAGGCCTAACACATCCGTACTCACGTGGGAAGCACAGATAGCAAGAAATGCATCGTGTGTTTGCTGTGCGGACACCAGAGCACTGATATCCAGAAGGATCGGGCCTCTCTGCAGCCCTGCTGCCCAAGGTGCCATGTGATTGGAGTACTCAGCTGTCAGTCACTGCTCGTTTCCACCGTACATGGGCATGTAAGGGACAGACTGCCCACCAATCAGCAGCATGCCTGAGATCCCATGGCTGCTCGGCTGCACTCAACACGGCACTCAACACGGCAATTTCCAGTCCTGCCCACATATGTTCCCTCTTCTGTCCCTGTGTGGAAGCGTCGTCCTTTGATCCAGAATTTGCAAGCAGGAATGGTTTGAAGACCTAATTTTTCAGGCCTTCCTGGAAACCATATTCAGTGGCCTCTAGACCCATTAGAGCCAGATCTCGCATGAGGCCATGCGGAAGTGGCGTCCTTGAATGGGCCCTAATCTGTCCTGCTGTGCGGAAGGTATCTTGCAGATGTGAGCCATATGTGTCATTGCACTAGATGGGCCCAGTGAGCTTTGTCTGATGCCTCCCCAACTTCTTCAGATGAGCTAGTAGTTTCATTCGCAGTTTCATTTCTCCATCCAAATTCTGTAGCATAGCAGCCTTCCTTCAAAGAACCAAAAGCTGTGTGCCTTGAACTGAGAGAGAGCCTGGGACACACGATGCCCCTGGGCAAGGCCTTGTGTTTTAACATCTTGCACACAAAATGTATGGATCTTCAAAGGACAACAACAAAATAGTTGAGCACTTTCATTCATTCCGGTGATTCAGTCTGTGGTCAACAGCCAAGCCCATTCCGAGGGCAGATAATTAGCAGGAGGCAGGTTGTTTTCATCTTTAATAATACATTTGTACTCGGGTTGGGAAGGGTGTGGGTATTTACAACCGTTGCTGCTGTGCTAGAGTGATCACTTCATGGGTTTCACTATAAGTGCAGGTAATTTCCACAAGGTCTATTATTAGGTTCAATAAGCCATAAGTCATAAGCATCATTGCAAAATACCAGAAGAGGCAGTGCGGCAGTGTCAACGAATGAGGGCATGCTGTAAACAAAGAAAAGAAAAGCTTTCTCACCCCAATAAGATGCCAGTCAAACAAAAAGAAACTTTCAGTCCTTTTGTAGTCTTCTTTCTTATAAATAGCTAAACCAAAATTTCATTCAAGCATCACTGTGTTTTATACAACTTTGTGTTGGCTGTCTATATGAGCTTTGTCCATTAAAACAAAACAAAACAAAATTAGCCATTGTAGAGGCTCCAGGCCAGGTTCAGAATTATAATCTTGATTAAGTCAGAAGGTATAAAAAGGCCCACCTCGACTGTTATGAAGCAGGAAAAGCTATTCATAATACATTCATAAATTAATAACAAATAGAAGGCTCTTTAAAATTGAGTCTTCAAGAAACGTCTCCACTTGTTTGTCTCATTGTAGTAAACACTGGCACTAAACCACCCGTCATGCCAGTGGATAATAACTGGCTAAAAGCTAAGTACTACCAGTTGCCTAAGGGTTCCTTCAGACTTTCTTCTGTGCACAAGGATGTGGTAGAAATAGGCATTTCACTCGGTCCTGCAACTGCCCACCCCAAAATGGAGGTTTAGCATCGAGAAGAAACCATGCAACTGACCTTGGCTGCATACAAGTGATGCAAATCTCAACACTGTGCTGTAAACCATTTGCACAATGTTGGGCAAACAGGAAAAATGAAGTGTGGGCTCTGGCTGCCATTTGCACAGGCCTTATGTGAAAATACTTGATGACAACAAACAACAACAACTCGTAGTGAGCATCAGGTAAAATGACTGCTGATAAGCATTAGAGAAACCTGGTACTCGTGCAGTGTTTTCGTATGCATCAGAGATACCCAAACATTTTGAAATGAAAAACTCTCTTATTTAATTTTATCAGCCCCCCCTTCATTCTCTTTCATTTTTCCTTCTTCTCCTGTTATCAAAACAAAAAGAATCCTTTGGATAACTTATTTCTCTTATTACACATTTGTATTTTATTCATTTTTAAATATAATGGTAGTTTTTATAGCATATATCTATTATAATAATTATATATTGCCATGATTGAACTAATTCATAATTATTTTAACCATATGAATTTTTCAGGATTTTTTAAGTGGGTGGGGAGGAGGTTTTGTTTATATTTATATGGATTGTAAGTTTATGTATTGTTACTTGTGTCATTTGTCAGTTATTTGGTTTGTCTGAGTTGATTTGTTTTTGTTTACTTTTTGGAATCAATGATTTTTTCAGGAGAAATTGTTTTCTATTTCTCTTTCCATTATTTCTGTTTCTATTTCTATCCTGCCCTATACTCAAAGGCCTCAAGGTAGATTACAATAATATCACAACATAGGCACAGGCCTTTTTAATTTGGGGACAGCTTCTCTGCTTTGGGATAATTTGCTTCTCGTGTGAATTCTCCGAAAATCTTCTGCTCTTAAAGGAGTGAAATTTTAGCTGGCAAAACAACAGACTTCAGCTGACTCTGGAGCAAAGTGTTCTGTTCTGGTACCATACTTAGGTAATCTAGCATCTTGTTCTAATTATAAATGCCTTCTGGGAGTGGGAACACCTTGCTGCTAGCCGCTTAGGACTTAGGATCATTTCCTAAAGGAAATCCTGAGCAGGGAGCCAATCTGCAATACAAGGGTGCTTAGTCTTTCAGGATGCTTCATAATACATACATGTCAATCAGCTGGCAAGACTTACTATATGCAAATTCTAAAACTTACACTGCAAGGATGATGAGTCAGGCTTAATGAAACTTGGTGCTTCATGTGTTGCTGCTGTAGCCATCCCCACATGACTGAAAACTGGCTGCAAATAATTAAGGAAATTGTCCCCACCCTGTCATCAAGGTGTGTCAAGAGCTGGCTTATTCCACTATTCATTGCATGTTGTTGGGACATAAAGAAAATGGGGCTCTATGGATGTGCAAACAAACTGGGTTGTGCAAATTGAGTGTGGAATGAAAAAAAACCTGCAAAACACCATAATTTCTGGGCCTCTTTAAATCATTTCCTACAGATTCAGTGAGGTGCGGAGGAAGGACATTTAAGCTTTGGTATCAAAGGACAGAATGCGTTGTGCCAAACTAGTCCAACAAGGTAGAGGGAAAGCCTTGCCTCTGTCAGATGCCCTGTCATAAACACAACAACCTTTGTAGCAAGGATACCAAAAATAAAGCCTCACCATGTTAAACCAGAGACATTGCACACGTGTTTTATTAAACTATGGGCTTTCCTGAGTCATGAACAGTCATTCTGGATGATCTTGGTGTGTGTTTTTCTATGAATTTTAGCAGCTGGTGATATTTATGGAAATGGCTTGGGCCCTAGATACCAAGGAAACGCCTCCTCCCATGCAGACAAGAGAGTGAGAAAGGGAGAGAGAGAGGCCTTTGAGTATTGGGCAGGATAGAAAAGAAGGTTTCCAGTACCTTATAATCTTGTGGGCACACACAGAACTGTGAGAAAATACTGTGGATAATACACATAATGGTACTGGGTGGCATGGATCAACAATGGAGTTTCTTTTGTGTTCCTTACCTCTAGCTAATACTGAGAAGGCAAAGTGTTTGATGAAAGAGGTAGGAAGATCATTTACATTCTATGAAAAGGCCAGGGAGTGAACAGGAAGCAGGCCATGAGCATAAGCTTTCTCTGCCCAAGGTTTCCCTGCAGGAGGCCTTCCAAAGAGGCTTACGGCTTGCTATCTGTGCTGTGTCCAAAGTCTGCATTATGAAAATACTCAGGTGACTACATTTATGTTGGACTAGGTAAATCACACAAGGAATTGTGTAATTATGACCTCCACACATGCATACAAAATTCACTCGATGTATACACACTATATGCTAAGCCAAGCACACAGGAAGCACTTCAGCTGTATGTCCTCTGTGGATCCCTGTTTCTGAAAAGACCTACTTTCTCTTTGCCGTGGCCGTTGCTGCTTACTCACCGGCCCTCTCACCCTGGCTTCAGTCCTTGTGGCCTCTCACTGGGGCTATGGTCACACCTAAAGTTTAATCCAGCTTCAGTCCACTTTCAGAGCAAGAGAACACAACAGCAAAGTGACCAGTAATTTTCTTTCCACATTGTCTACCCCAAGGAGGAATTTTCTGAGTTATTTAACACTGAAAGAAAACAGCTTGTCACTTTGCTGATGTATTCTCTCACTCTGAAAGTGGGCTGAAGCTGGATTAAACCTTAGGTGTAACCACAGCCTTGGAGGCTACAAGGTAAATGGGAACTTCTGCCCCATCTCATTGATCAGGCCACACCGTAAGGCAGTGCCGATTGTGTGAGAATTTAAACACGGACTTTCCCATTCCTCTAACAATTGAACTGCAACAAGTTTCTAATTTGAAAACTTTAATACTAAAATGCTAACAGTGCCCGAGTCAAGCTGGGCTCCTGGTAGCTATGGTGGTCTCTCATCTACATATAAACCAGATCAATCCTCATTAGTCAAGGCACCCATAAAGAATATGTGATGATTGTGATCCTATTACCATCCTTAACCAGCAAGTATGCTAAGAGCCTCCCTTCCTCATGCCGGTGCAGATTAAGTGATTCCCCTACCCAGTACCACCTTTAAACCATAATAACATGTGGAATATAGGATTATGTGCTTGCTGATCTGGTATATTACTCCTCATTTCTGTACTGTTGTGTTTCTTGTTTGTTTATTTGAAGTAATCTTTACTTCGAATTGCCAAAAAACCCTACTTCAGCCTAGGCCGTGTCAGCTTGGTGGTAAGGAAAATATCTGAATTCTAACAGAGTTTTCTGTCTCCAGAATATTGACATAGATGAGAGATTTGAGGAAACCCATTCCATGCAAAGAGGAAGAAAGAAGAGGGCAAAAGCTGGCTCAGATTAAGCAGCTTAATTTACACATCTAGATATGAATTCAGAAATAAATAACATGAGCTAGACTGAAGTGTACAGCATTGTAACAGGGAAAATCTTTTCCAGGTATCGGCTTTTTTTTGACATCCAGGTGCTACAGATGGACAATTCCATCTTCAGCTCTTCTTTATCTTTAGACTCTGGACAGCCCTCCTAATAAACCATATGTCAATATTCAAGAGGGCCTGATAAAGTAGCCATGGTGCTTTTTAACCTTATGGCCTCTAGATGTTCTAACCTGTAATACATATCAGTCCCAGTCAACACAGATATGCTGGCTTCAGCTGCTGGGAGCTGCAGTCCAAACTATCTTCCAGTGTTTCTTAAAGTGTATCCCACAGACAGCACTGAGAACACCAAACCAGTTCTGGTTTGCCCACCTGCCCAGCTTCTCCTCCATCTTCTGCCACACTCCTGGCCAATCCTAAACATGACAACTGTATACAGATAACGCTTTTTCATCAGTGGGCTCTATCACTTCTGCCACCACATGAGCCAATCCACTAAACATGTGCTATTGTGCATGACTTTGAAATCATTCAGTCACTGCCCAGGATTTAGACGGCTCAGATTGTGCACAATGTATATAGAGGAGGGATAAAGTGACCCCTCCCAAGTATCCCAGCAACAATCACTCACCAGGAACTAGGCTGTATGTTTATGGATTCCTTACTTCTGGCCAATATGAATTCAGGCAGTCTGAGGGTCATGGGGATCATACCCCCAAATGTCCTTCAGACCTTCCTCTAAGCTGAAATTTCACCTATTCTGTATTCAGATGGTCCCAGCATTGAAAATATTCCTGCTCCCTAGCCTAGTTATATTTTAAGTGTGTGATTGGGGTTGGGACCCATACATTCCTGTGTGGCAGAGGAAGGGTTTCATTTCACTCTCCAGCCAGTGTATGGCCTTGTGGATATTCTAGAGTGTCATGGTCAGCCAGGAGGAGGACTCAGAGGATGAGGAGGACTCACTTCCTCAGGTACAGGAGGAACCTGAGGTGATGCCAGGACCCAGTTCTGACCCCGCAGCCCCATTGGAGCCTGGGGTTCAGCAGCCCAGCCTTACTACAGCAGAAGTGCAGGATGTGGGAGACATGGAACAGCAGAGCCCAGAGATCCCCAGCTTTAAGCAAAGGAGAGCAGAGAAGGAAGGGTTAAGACGATCAAAAAGACTTGCCCAGAGACATGCGGATCACCTGCAGCTGTGAGCTCAATCTGTAAAGATAAAACACCGGGCAGACGCCCAAGCCCTTTGTCAGAAACTATTTGTTTGCCTTAAGAGAAAGCTGCTGTATCTGACTCCTGGACTGCTTGGAAACCCTAGACCTTGGAACATACCTGTTGACCATCCTTCTGGCTGCCCTGACCTTGGACTGGACTGTTTGTATGATGTTTGTATGACTCTCGTTAACCCTGGACTTGGACTGTTTCTGGATTTCTTCTTTTCGGATGTTGTTTGGGCTGTACCTTTGCTGAGCAATCTCTTGTCAGCTGTGTGCTTGTGAGTGTGCGGGCAGCTTTCCCAGACATAGAGGGGCAGTGGTATCATGCCCCATTTCCTCATTGCCCCACATGCCTAGTGACTTTCCATAATGGTGCTGAGGTTTTCACAGGGAACCATCTGGGCCGCAGTCCATCCCAATGAACGTAGTCAAGGAAGTGGGTTCTATTTGGGCAGCTCCTGGCCAAGAATCTCAAAGTCAGGGCACAGTCAAGAATTTCAAGGTCAGGGCTAGGTCCTTAAACCACTGCTGCACTTCTGCTCTGTTAGGCTTAGCAGCTAATAGAGGCATCCACCCCACCTCTGCTTCCACCCCCTTCTGTATCCTTCACCTTCTTCCAAAATGCCTGTCTGCCACTGGGCAATTGCTGCCACCTCAGGGAGACCTAGGAGACCAGAGGCTGTCTGGCTGCTGGTTGAATATCTGATGATGATGATGATGAGATTTGCACTTTTTCAGTTTTGAAAAACTACAGCAGCTGCATTAAGATCATGAGGGAAGCCTGTCCCCCCCCCCCACACACACACACTCCTTGTTTTCTTGTCAAGTGGACAGACAGTGAAAAGCCACTGGGATTGGTGTGGATGAGTCTTTGTCTCTCCCCTCCTCAACACTGCCTCTTTTTATGTCTGCTTTATTTGGAGATTCAGGTACTGTGTCTGAGTACCTTCCACTTTCTCCTAGCAAAGAGAAACAGATCAGCTACGTTTGGATGGAAGATCTTCTGTATTTATGCCCAGGAGTGAATTTGCACTTCAGTCCTTAGTATTCAGTTAGGCAACATCTGGGCAGGTGCATCTGCACTTGCAGGAGGCATTTACATGCTAGAAATGCCCCCTGTTTGCCCAGAAATTGCCTAATTACACACAAGCTGTGCAGCACGAAAACATGCTCCACAAGCTTACTAACCTTCCCCAGAAACTTACCTGTTGCATCCAGTGGTGACCATTCACACCTCTGCTGGACAAGGTGGTCAATGGAGCTGCCACGCAAGTATGCTGGCATCTCCACTAACCTCCAGATGTGACTGCAACTGTGAAGAGTATCAGCATTATCATGGCAACAGTGCTGACACCCACACAGTCGTGAAGGGCACCACACTCAAGATGGTAGGTTCCTGAAGAGGACCGGCAAGTGTGGACGCTAGCCAGTGTTAGGTGATCACACTCCCTTCCCATCTTTGAGAAAGGAAGGGAAGTGCAAAATGCTTCAGATCTCTAGCTCTTGTGTTCCCTCTTTTCCTTCAAGTCCCAAGCTGTACTACCCCCACTAGATTGGCCTGGGAGTCAGAAAACTTGGTTGAAGAGAGAGAAGGAGACAGGTGAAGAGGAGAAAAATAGGGCTCAAGGCAATGCTGTTTGGAGGCTATCTGGAAAGCTTGGCTTGAATTTCTTATTTTGGGGGAAGTTCATATGTATATGAGTGGAGGGGGGAGAGGGGGCTGCCTGATTGGGCAAACATGACCTTAATTCTCTTCTGCAGCCCTAGAGTTAAAAGAAAAAGAAACAAAACCACTATGGCTTGAGTTTCTGCTCTACAATCTCCTCAGTTGTTTTGCCCCCTCTGGAAAGGGCAGAATTTGTCGGTCATTTCTTGGCTTGATCCAGAGCAACAGCAGAGCAAAGCTCTTCCTTGGTTTCTTTTCTTATTTAAACGTTCCCATCATTTGGAAAGATGAACTAGAAGCAACTTGACCAAAGGACTTCAAGATCAGCTGTGGGTTGACACACAACCCAAATATGAAATCCTTATCTAAAAATAAATAAGTAAACAAGTCCCATTCCCCTGTTGATGGAATACATATCAGCACACACACACACCACCTAAGAACACACACAGATTTGCACACTTGTAATAATATCTCTCAGCTGTAACCAAGAAAAATGAAGAGGAAAAGGGGGAGGGTGGGAGCAGAAGGAGATGACATCCAATCACAGAAGGAAGAGGGAGGAGAAGGGTGGAAGAAGAAAAATATCCCTGTCACCAAACTGAGGCCTGGGAAACTGAAAAGTGCAGACAAAGAAAGATGAACTGAGTCCACACTGAAGTGGACTGAACCAAAAATGTTTCCAGTCCACATTGTCTCCTAAGACACACTATTAAGTTGTAGTGTGACTGGGTCCCTGGTCTTTGTATTTTGCTTCTACATTTGAAACCTAAGGAAGTCAGAGCATGGAGAGCAGGGGATCTAATGTGACCATATAAGACTGGGAATGGAGAAGCCACTATAAGAAAAACCCCTGCAAAGCATGCTTTCTCTAGGCTATTTTTTCAAGATAAACTAACTGAAATGGCTCTTTAAAAGCATATCCCAAAATATCTTGAAACTAGGGTGGTTTATTGTAACCACACTTCTGCTTTGCTAAATGAGAAAAGTACTACACTTGCAAAAGTGAAACTAATAGCTAATCATCCTCTCTACACAAGCTGGATCTTTCCCCCTGACTAATTTCTCTTGTAGTGGGTGTAATTATTAGTAATCCTCCTGACTGCATTATTACCTTTAGGCAAATGCTAGAGAAGTTGCTTACTAAGACTTTGTCATTTTACCTCTCTAGCATGGTTAACTTTAACCTTTGCCCTACAATTAAATGTCTGTCAAATATTTCCTCGCCCACTTTTGAAAGCTACGCTGTAATTGACATGGTAGCCATTAACTATATCTGTACAATAACTCCTGTCATGCTCAGAGACTTGGGACTAATCTGCTTCAGGTAAATCTGATAGCTCACTAGATATACTCAAACACTAAGGTGAATAGAGAAAAGCATGACATGCAATGAAGACTAGGCAAGTTGCCTGGTTGTACGGACAAACTTTGGAGGGAGCACCAAGTCACTTGGCATCCAAACTGGTAGGAACCTGTTTCCTGAACTAGCCTGTTGGCTTGCTTCCCCTCTGAATACATGTGGAATCTGAAGCACTCTAATCTTCCCTGTGGGCAGGCCCTAGATACTGCAATCTGGGTTAGATAGTAGGACATGCTGGCAGATGTCTACCGGTACTACAAAAGGAAAGAGACATCTCATTTTTAAAAAATCAGCATTCACATGTATTTTGCTATTCTGTCTTTGGGCGAATCCCCACAGCAAGCTTATTTCGCTTCCCCTAAACCGAAATAATAGAACCGGATGCAAACGCAAATTTGCCTGTTCCCATTACTTTTAACTTAATTGCGTTGGATCCGGATTCTGAGGATCGTAGGTGGGGTGGGACTCAAGGTGGGACTCAAGTGGCTACTTTTTAAAAGCCGCTTTTCGGGGCTGCCCTGCCCTCTTCCTCCTGGCATGGACACGCCACCCATAAGGGACCCCTTCACGGAGCCTAACTGGGTGGCTGGGTGGCTGCCGCTTCCATGGATGGAGGAAAATGGCAGCGGGCAGCCAGCCAGCGATTCTTTCCCCTCCTCTCCCCATTGCTCAGGGCACACAGCAGCAGGGGCAACTAAAGCCCCTTTGCTTTAAACATTCACATTCAGCTGCTTTTCTCCCTTCCTTTCCCTTTCTAATGTCAGAACTTTTAGAATTGCACAAAATTGCAACATTATTATCAGGTTGAAGTGGTTCCATTGCTACAGTGTAGCACTGCTGTTAAGGGTGGATTTTTAACACTGAAATCACTGTCTTTGGAAGCAAGCTATTGGGAGAGGGAAACCCTAAACATGGATTCTCATCCCTTAAAACAGTACTGTCCACACAGTAAAAAATGTAAAACGTTTCAAGCGCACAATCCGGAGTGAGACCTGTTAAAATCAGGATTGAGATTCACCACGCTTTGGGGTGGTTTAACATGGGAAAAGTGTGTTAAGCCAAACTGCCTTGTGGACTCCAAGGATTGAAAACGTTTTGAATCTGAGATAAGGTTGCCGTGAAGACATGGCCTTTCACTATTCTGTCAGAATAGCCCACCAGCCTCTTCCAGGACCTTGGCAAGGAATTCACACGAACATATAGACCTCTAGTTTATTGATCGAATAGCAAAAGACAGGAATATGTGTGTATTGGTCCCTTAAGAAGGGTCCTTATCAGTTAGCAAGGCCAAGCCTGTGAATGTCTAAACAGTTAGGGTACCTGCCAGGGTCTAGCAGGAAGGCTAGCAAGCATGGGCTAATCTTGGTGAGAGCATAACCTGGCAGGGCAGTAGTTCTTACACTAACACAAGGCCCATTCCCCTGTTGATGGAATTCTGTTGATGTTTCTGTTCCTTCTCTCTTCTCCTAAACCAATCTGCTAGTCTGTTCTAGCTCATTTGAGGGTCATACCAAAGGGCGATTTAATGTTGCAGCACAGCTTCAACAAAACATGATGAATTGGCACATGGTGGCTTTCACCTATGGCCACCATACCACCCTAGCAAAACTGCCTTTTCAAAAAACAACAAGCCAATGAGATGGCCAGGCAGTCCTTTCAATGGAGCAATCAGGAAAGAGGAAAAAAATGTCTTGAATTTTACATTCTCTAAACATCTTGCCATATTGCCTTGGGTTGACATGGTCTGAGATTGGTTTGAAAACAAACATTGACCATTATTTTCTTTCGGGTTTGATACACATCTGAACTGGCTGAAGTAGATCACCACCTAATCAGAGCACTACTAACGATCTGTGCACTTTCCTAATTCGTGTATATCTCATTCCTATTGTCTTTTTTTTTTTACTTGAGGAGGAAGTTCATGGAAATTATTGAATCAAATACAGTGAATTCATAACCACCATCACCCAATTCAGATGAAGCTTCCTAGGAACAGAAGGCACCTAATGGCCTAATGACCCGGGCACTTCATAGTTTCAGCAGCCGGACAGTGGGTGCCTCCAGACATGTCCTAAACTGTGAATGGAATGTGCAGTCCTGATCATCCCATCAGACAGGACTACCAATCCTTTTTCATTCCTCCGCAGCATACAACCATTACACTGCATTTTCCTTAGTGTGGAAGAAAGTACTCTTGCTGAGCAGTATGAACATAAGAACATAAGAGGAGTCCTGCTGAATCATGCCACAGCCCATCTAGTCCAGCATTCTGTTGCACACAGTGGGCCACCAACTGCCCATTGGCATCTCAAGCAGAGACAAGGGAAAACCTTCTCCTACCCTCGAATCCCAGCAAATGGTCTTAGAGGTATCCTGCTTGTCCCCCTAGCCTGAAAGATGTTCTTAGGCATCCATTCTAGTAGCCATTGATACATCTGTCATCCATAAATTTGTTTAACCCTTCCTTGCAGCCATCTATGCTGGTAGCTGATACCATCTACGAAATTAGATCGCATTATCATGCAAATGCATTTGGAACAAGAGGACACAAAACCTGGAACCGTGAAAACTGATTGGCTCTCTGAACCCATGTGACAATGCACAGGACCTAAACTTTTGTTCCTCTGATGGCTTCTTAAACAGGAAACTACAGAGTTGACATTCAGTTGGGATTATCAGTTTTCCCTTCACCTTGAGAATACATTGGTTTATTGCTAAACTGTCTGGAGGCCACCTTTATGGGCTGGCATGCAAGACATACCTGAAACCTGAAGCATCTGAAAAATGGACCACAGCATATCCTTCCAGGACCACTTTACATATAATAATATATAGCAGCTGCTGGCACTGCAATCTGCCTGCGTTTCACCAGAGGACCGCAATAGGAACAAGGCCTTTCTCACAGGAACAGCCCCCCCTCCCAATTCTAAAAGCCACAACATCTTATGGCTGCATAGCACCACAGATTTAACAAGCACAGAGAGACAAGGAAATTAAAATTATTAACAGCCACTTTTTACCCTCACCTACACACATGTGCAAAATAGAAGCATAAAAAACCAAAGATAGAGCATGAGAAATGGGCACAGAAGCAATTCAGGATTGCTACTCAAGATGCAAATCAAGGGTTATACATCACTAATCCTCAGCAAAAGGTAAAATGAAGCAATAGAAAGCATAAACCTGTGACTAGAGAATTGCAATTAGCACATGAACTTTTTAATACTCCTGAGTTTAAAGGCCACACAGAGTAAAGACACCGATAAGTGAGGACTCTTTAGTGCACTGTAATTCTCTTACCAGATAGTTGTGAAAGGGGATTGTGTCAGGCCAAGTCTCCACTCACTAGCAAGATGGCTCCATTGTCAGTGCATGGGGGAAGTGCGCTGAAGTGCTGCTGAAAAAGATGCTTCTATGTCTCTGTTTCAGAGCACTGAAGCACCTTTTCCAGTGGCTACTCCATTTAGTGCACCTCTGACGGCAAATACTTCTGGAAATGAGACAGCACAGTCATCTTGAAACTCATGCTGTCTCTGCAGATGGAGACAGGGCAGCAGGAGGCACCTGCTTGGTAGCACCACCTTTTGTCCCTGGAGATGCGGCCTCAGTAGCACACCATAGAAACCTAGGTTGCAGGAGGAACTTCTCAGAGGAACAGCTCCGATTGTATAGTGAAAATGCTACTATAGTGTCTACATCCTAGCAACTGTTAAAAACACCTCTGCAAGCATGCTGATGGGATCACAATCAGGATATAACCGGTATGGAGGAAGGGATGAGCGAACACTGAAAACGCAAAATTGCAGGGGGCGGGTGGGGGTGGTTCCTCAGATATAGTATGCTCCAAAAGACCCTTAAACATTTACACTGCATGATAGATGATGATAGGAAGAACATAAGATGTTCCTCACTGGACTGAGCCAGTGGCCCAAGTGGTCCAGCATTCTGTCCATGATAATGGCACAAGGAAACCCACCTGCAGGAAGGGAGAAGCCAGCATGCTCTGCTCGCAGTATCCCAAAAGCTGACCTTTGGAGGCAAACCATCTTCTGCAGCCCTCAGGACTAATACCCATTGTTAGCCCTGACTTCCATAAATTGGTGTCCTTTCACACACAGAATGTATGCAAGGCACCAAAAGGGTGAGACTGTTTAGGAAATCCTGCACTGCACAGGGGCTTGGACTCGATGACCTAGAGGTCCCTTCCAACTTTATGATTCTATGATTTTATGATCTTACCCTAGTTTGGGCAGAAAAGACAGCTTGTTTGGGAAGGGGGGCTCATTTTTGTCAGTTTCGCCTATACAGATTTCTACAGAAATTACACTCTGTATCCTCCCTGACAGTGACTCTTCAAGTTTACCTAAAGTAACTTGCAACAATGCCAGTAGTACTTCCTGTTCCTGGAAAAGGTTTATACTTGTTGTTGTGCTTGTTAACTGCTTAATGTCCCAACATCTGCACATTTATGTCTTTGCAAAAATATGAACAATAATACTACTACTCACAGATGGCTTCCAATTCGAGATACCTTTGGTTGCTCAGAGGAGAGATGGCAACAGTTACTACTACCCATTTCTACCCCAAGGACTGAGGCTGTTTAAACCTTCTTCAGTCTGTCTTCTGATCACAACGTTCATACCTTTTCATTTCTATCCATTTTATTTTGAACTTTCCACCCTGGAAATTCCAAATGGAGGATCAAAAGTCCACAAATAAAATGGATAGAAATGAAAAGGTGTGAGTGCTGCGATCAGAAGATGGACTGAAGAAGGCTTAAAAAGGGTTAAAGTGAAGGTGTGACTGTGGCCCCAGAAAAGATGTATCAGGAGGAAGGTGGGAAATCTCATTTTCTGTGTGCCCTGTAGAAAGAAAACATTCCTAGACCAGAATCTGCCACCTGTCATCAGTCCAAGGACACCTCAGAAGGGCACCAATTTCACCTATTTGGCCTGTATTGGCATAGCTTTATTTCAGAACATCCAAATATAGCAGAAAAAAAGTAACTGATGTCCAGATGCAGCCCAGATCTCGATTTCAAGAGCGGAACTAAAATCTTAAGAATAGCAACTGAGCAGTTTCTGGCAAGGAGGGAGATTCAGATTTTGCTGTGTGGTCACAACAAAAATGGAGCTCTAACTCCATTGTAGAAGACCTGCCTGGGAAGCACTGGGTTGCAGATTCAGTTCCCAGCATTCCCCTCTGCCCCCCAAAAGAAATCTTCAGAATCTGTTGAGAATACTTTTGTGGGTATGCACACATAGGCTTAGAACATAAGAACATAAGAGAAGCCCTGCTGGATCAGGCCACAGCCCATCTAGTCCAGCATCCGTCGCACACAGTGGCCCGCCAACTGCTCATGGGCATCCTAAGCAGAGACAAGGACAAACATATTCCTGCTCTAGAATCACAGCAAATGGCCTTAGAAGCGCCCCATCCCCCCCCCATTCACACCTAAGATTTAATCCAGTTTCCACATTCAGAGCGAAAGAACACATCAACAAAATGATTGGTTATGTTCTTTCCACATTATCTATCCCAGATAATGCCAAAGAAAAACAGGTTCTCAGTTTGTTAACATGTTCTCTCATTCTGAGGCCGCATCCGCATGTACTCTGTTTAGTGTGGATTGGACTACTTTTAGACCGGATGTGGGGCTGAGTTCAAATTGAGCCATCCCCATGCGTTTGCTGATAACGTGGGCTCAATTCAAATATGGGTGTCCCCATGCAAACTGCGCTAAACCCCTGCACAGGGAAACAGCATCTTTTTCTTTCCACCCCCTGTCTCTTGATAGGAAGCCGGGTTAACGTCACCAACCCCTGTGCCGCTGTAGTGATGGCAGGGAAATGCCACCCAACACCTCCTTCCCTGATCGTGGCACATAAGGCTGAAAGGCAATAATAATACGGTAATAATAAAAATAATATGAAAAAGCCAGATTACTTTGCAAAGCTACTACCGGATTTGGCAGCAGTTTAGCAAAGGTGCTGCCCACTGCAGCAATGACAAGGAAACGCCACCCAATGCCACTCCCCCCTTTCACAGCACAGACGGTTGAAAGGCAATAAAAATATAATACTAAAAAAAATTAAAAAGCCAGATCATTCTGCAAAGCCATCACAGGGTTTAGTGGCACTTTACCAGAGATGCACACCTCCGCTTTACCCGGTACTGCAGTTTAGCACTTGTGTGCAATTTAAATTAAATTATCATGCCTGGCTCGGTGACTGGGGAGAGGGGTGGAATAATGGTCATGGAAAGAGACTCGTGGGATGGCAATTGCATCTTTCGCTGTAAAACTGGGGTGCTCGGTTATTGTATGCACATTTCAGAAGCTGCTATCCGTCTTGCACATTTGCCTGGCTTGGCAATCAGGGAAGGGGGGTGGAATAATGGTCATGGAAAGAGACTCGTTTCTGTTCAGTCACCATTTATTGCCACAAATGCCCAAACAGTTGCAATCCCCAACGCACAAGACAGGGACAGCGAGCACAGGACATGAAACCCCACCTGCTAATGATGGGATGTCAGTCTCCTCCCCAGATAACCCGGGAGCATCCCCATGTATGGACTCAGCCTCCAAAATGGCACAGATTCAGCTCCCAAACCGTGTTGAGAACAGTTTTCTAGAGGACTAAATTTAGCGCAAATTTGGGCAATTTGGTCTGCAAGTAGTCCAGTTAGGCAGGCTTTGCATGGGGACACTCCCTACTGAATTCGGATTCAATTCAGACTATATAGTGCATGGGGATGCAGCCTGAAAGTGGATCAAAGCTAGATTAAATCTTAAGTGTGAACGCAGCCATAGTCACCAAAATCCAGTCCTGGTAGTGTCAAACAAAAGTGTGACCAGGAATCATATGCCACCAAACAATAACAAACACTGAAAGACAAAATCAAGTGGCACAATTACACTGGCAGCAGGGGTAAGAGAAATGAAGAGGTTCTTTACACAGAGAGAAGTATTTATCAATAAAAAACCCTATTAATTTTAATAATGAAAGTACTTGCCTGAGGGATGGGAACAGGACTTTCTGAAGCAAAATATTAAATGACTCTTGTAAGTCTTGCCATGCACCTCTGGAAAGTGGTACCTGAAGTGGTGGAATGTGAGCAGTATTTATGCATTTACTGCCCTAGGAAGTGATCATCTGGAAATATCCTTGCCTCTGTTTCAACTATAGCTGTTAAAGCAGCCAAACAAGCCCATAAAGCTACTATGTAAACAAATCAATGTCTGCAGCAGGAGAACAGCAGCAGAATCTGAGCAATCCTGCTTTCATGCTTCCTGGGTTCTTTTTATCTCTTTCCCTCAAGACAGAAAACATTGCAGCAGATTGGGTTAAGCCAGGGATGTTGCAGCTTTCCTTCCAAACTGATATCAATGCCAGAAATACTTTCTCCCATTAACATGGAACACAATGGTGAATTGGCTCCCTTAGGGATTAGGAAATGCCCATCCAGGAAATGGGCTAACATGCCTGTTTGTTATCTGGAACTACAGAATATCCAATCAAGGGGAAATATTCAAAGGTGAGGTAAACACTTGTGAGATTACCTATCCTGTAGGAGGAAGGGCTTGGCTACTGATCACCACTGATGGCAAAGACAAGGTAAAGGAGGACATGCCTTTCATTATTATCATCCCATCAGACATAGACAGGCTGTGGTCACACTTAAGGTTTAATCCAGGTTCATTCCACTTTCAGAATGAGGGAATACATCAGCAAAGTGACAAGCGGTTTTCTTTCACTGTTAACTCAGAAAATTGACCTTTGAGATAGATAATGTGGAAATAATATTTTGCTGATATGTTCTCTCACTCTAAAGATGGGCTCAAGCTGGATTAAAACTTAGGTGTGACCACAGCCCTAATCTTGTTCCACTGCACCTTCAGCTCACCTCAATAAAACTCATGAAGGTCTACCATTAGGGCATAAGCTCTAAAGGGTAAGCTCTGAGGCCTTTTCGCATTGGCCTTTCCGGAACGCGTGGAGGACAGTTTCGGACGAGGCATACGCATTGCCCGAGCGGGGCTTGTGCTGCCTCGTGTCCGGAGCTGTCCTCCACGCGTTCCGGATGCAGAGCACTTTAAAGTGCTCTGCATCCGTTCGAACGCGGACGAGCCGCCCCGGCGCGTTCCGGGAGAGAAGCGTTCGCACGCTTCTCTCCCTGACAGCCGTCGGCACGCCCCCAGGGGCCGACTTGCCGGGCCGGCGATTGCGCCGGCGCGGCGAAGCCGGTAGACGGGACCCACCAAATCGGGGTTCCCCTTTCCCGTCTGCCAGGGTCAGTGACCCTGGCAGATGGCACAGGGGAACCCCGATTTGGTGCGTCCCGTCTGTCGCCTCCGACGGCCGCCGGGACGTGGCTCCTTCCCGGGTCCAATAGGGGGGCTAGGGGGGCTGCGTCTTGCGCGCTCCCACAATGCCACCCTCAGTTCGACGCTGGACGGCGACGAGGTAAGTCCTCCGTCGCGCGCGCGTCCTCCCAGGGCCCTGGGGGAGGGGGGGGAAACATCTTCGCTCTCTGGGTGCCCCGCTGTGGGCACCTAGAGAGCGAAGATGGGCCTGATCCGGGCCGGAGGGTGGTTGGGGGTGGGGGTTTTGGGGACTGGGGGTGGGTGGGACTCATCTGCGGGCTGCAGGCGCCTAGATCCAGGCACCTGCAGCCCGTAGATGGCCGCGATGGGGGCGCGGGGCGAGCCCTTGGAGATCAGAGCCAGGGGCTCTGATCTTCAAAGGGGTCCGGCCCCATAGGGGCCTTGCCCCGGGCCCCATGATGGGTGCCCGGGTGCCCGGGCATCTTCGTGCCAGCCCGTAGAGCTGGCACGAAGCACGGGGCGGGTGGCTTGACAGCGCTGCCCGCCCCTTGGGTGCTCTCACCCAATGGGCGGGCAGCGCTGCGGCCGAATCCCCGCCCCTGGCCGGCCTTTGCCGGCCAAGACAGCTCCCGGCGCTTTCACCTTTCGCACACAGGCGCGCCGGAATGCGTTCCGTCACGTCTGTGTGTGAACGGTAAAAGCGCCCGGAAGTGTCTTAAGCTGCTCGCCTGCACGCGTTCCGTTTGGAACGCGTTGCAGTGCGGAAATCCCTCTGTTCACAGTTACCTGCTAATGACTGGCAGTCCACTCACTTGTGAAGTCCATTCATTTGCCACTGCTGCCATCGTGGAGTTTGCTAGCCTCTTTCCAGAGTTAACTAGCTGTGGACAGTCCACAGCTTGATTGGGGATAGCTAGATGGCTTCTAGACCACAGTGTACACACTGTGAGTGGGCATGGTGGCACAATTGCAGCTGCACAGTTGTGTGTCACGTCCCAATCACCATGGCATTATCCAGGCATGCACCAGAAGTTTCTGTGGACACTACCATGGTGATTCAGCCTGCCCTGGCTTGGCCATCCACTTTTCAAGTGCCGACGGCTACCACCATGCCTTAGTATTAATGTAAAATACCATGCTAGACTGTTAAGTGTGAATATATTGACGGCATGCTTGTAATGAAGAAGTGCAAAAAGGCAGATAGTTCCAGGCTGTTTTTGCACTAGGGACTAAGGGTGTTTCCACATCGGCTGTGGAAACCATTTTAACCCCCCATTTAAGACCCATTTAAGACCCTTGTTTACTTAACTTCCACACTGGAGATCTCTTCAGCGACCTTTCCAGGTGGCCGCTTCTGCATTTTGGCATGCGAGATCTGTTGTTGGGAGGGGCGGAAGCAGGATGGTCTGCCTCGGAAGCCCCACCCCCATGCGCCACACACCACCAGAAACAAGTGGTGACAGGCAGCTGCCTGCTCCAGTCCCACGGGTCTGGAGCCGGCGGCAGCACGGGAAACCGGATGCCCTCTGGAATGGGTGCTGCGGCTTCTGCGCAGCACCCAGGCAATCCGGCCTCCCCGCGTGTGTGCAGATGCGGGGAGGCCTCCTCAGATCCGTCCCTAAGACCCCATTAGGAGCCCTTTAGGAACCTGATCGGTACCCACTTGGTACCAATCAGGTATGCCCTGCCCCATGCAAGACCCCTTTAGGATCCCATCCTGAAGGCCCTGTTCCAACAAGTCCTGGGGAAATCCAGATTTAATGGGTCCTTCAGGCCCTTAAATACAGATTTACTGCAGACCCCTTTAAAGGAGGTCTGTGGCAATTCCAGGTGAGCTGCAGTGGCCACCAGGTGTGGGTGGAGAAACCCAGCAGTCATCCTGGATTGTTCCACTGGGTGTGAAAAGGCCTTAGTACCAGAATAATAAGGTAATATTCTGTAATATCACTATCACAGGAAAACAGGTTTCCATAATAGCTATGCCTACTCGATGTCTGCTGGCTTGTTTTATTATAATTCCACTTGTAACTGCCCTGAAGTCAGCAGAGTGCGTGAAAAGCGACAAAGGGAAGTGGGACTATGATGAAACAACGAGCCAGCATTTATTTCAGGATTTTATATTCTATTAGTTTTGAAAGTACTCAATGTAGCCTTTACTTTTGACCCCTTATAGTGAGACCAAACACATTGCTTTGATTTCCCCTCCCCCTCTTATTGAGTGACTTTAAAACCCAGCTTGCAATTTCATAGTCTGCTGCTTCTGTACATTTTGAAAAGTGTAGTATAGACGCCCTTGGGAAAAAACATACCGTCATTCTTTGGAACATTACACAGAATATTGCACAAGGCCCCCTGCAAGCTTCCTTTTTCTTTCCCAAGGCCAACATTGCTTAGGTGTAGCAGAGAAAAAACTTCTGGACTCAGCCAAAGACTTGCAAGTACAGCACCTCGCTCATAAGCAAACGTTTCCCGCCCAATACAATCCATGTTCTGAAACTGCAAGTTATATAATTAACTTTCCGCATGATCTGACTTTCCTGTTCTGGAATCTTTGGTTTCTCAGTCCCACTTTTATAAGCCATAACCTCAAATTAGCCCTTTGGTAGGCAGCACAGACAGCTACTTAAGTGTTTCACAATTTTGGTATCAGACAAATATGCTTACCTGAGCCAGGTTTTATGAGATTGTTCTGACAGCTAAAAACCCTTTCTTTCTCTCTTGCTTTTTAATTGCCAGACATGAGCATGATGCGGTCACAATTGCACTTTGGGTAATTCATTTTACGACATACTCCTAGGCACGTCTCCTAAGGAGGTGCAATTTCAGTGAGACTTTTCTCCCAGGTAAATGGAAGAACACTGCACAGAGCTTTGTATGTCTTGAATGCACAAAGCTTGATATGACTAATAAGGTCCATCCAGATGCACCTGCATGGAAATTCGATCCAATCGCAACAAGTCTGATGTTCCTCAGCAACCATTGCCATCTGTCTGCATTGTAATGACATGTTCGGGAGGAAAGAAGAGAGACATTTTGTCACTTCCACCACTCCCTGTCTCTGCTGTTTCCAAGTGATTTTTCAGCTTTTTTGAAGCAGATTTCCCCCACTTTCCTGGTACATTGTTTAGACCCACAGAGTGGAAAGTGGGTAAAATGCATTCTGATTTGGCATAAGGAAGCACATTTCTGAAAGAGCAAGTGGAAATAATTCCATTTCTAGGATTGATTGTTGCACCATTTTTGCAGGCCACATTTTCCATCCTGAACAAAGGCGTCATAAAAGTAACATTTCCACACCCTAAGATGGAGGCGTGGAGGTGTCTTTTCCTGTGGCAGATCACAGCATCTTCCCCCATGCACCTGCAATAGGGACACCTGTCTCTGTAAGTGAAGGCCCAACCTGAATTAACTGGGAGCAATATATATATAAATGAATGGGGCAGTCATATCTCAAAAATGGGTGACTGTCCAAGGTAATTTTTTTTAAAAAAGCTCAGAGTTGTTGCAAAAAAATATCAGCCAACCTTAATTAGATGTTATGTTACATCCTCTCCCTGGCATACTGCAAAAATACAGGAAGGTCTGCTGCTAGAACTAACAATTATAGGACCATTATCAGCTTGCATCACAACTGCGAACACTGCAGATTTCCAGCTTACACGATGTTCTAAATTGGCTGCTGTCCTCGCTGTTGCCTGCACTAATTACACATAGTAATAAAGGAGGAAAAGTGAGAGGATCAAGACAATAGACAAAGTGCTGCATTATATTGCCCCTGATGAATGGAGCAGAAGAGGCACTGGCCTTCAGATCCAGGTGAAGCATTGTAACAAGACACCAGTTTCATAGAGAGATCTGTATACCTTCCTTAAGCATTGTTTAAGTACATGTGCAGGCCAGGCCAGCACAATTTATACTCCAATGAACTGAAATCCCAATTGCCAGAAATTAATAACACAGCACTAGGGGCTCCATAAACCTATCTTTGCAATCTTAATAACTTAAACTTACTTTTGCTACCAGTGCTTGGCATTCACCAGCAGCCTAAGGAGAGAGCTTGTGGGCGACTTAATGCTGTTACACCTGCAAGGATCCTGAATCTAATTATACAAATAAAGTTCTTGGAATCTGAGCAATGGAAGCATTGGAATACCTGTTGATGCAATCAGACTGCATTTGCATTTTAAGAGATCAGAATCTAATTTGGGAATATTAATTCAAGGCTTCCAAGCATGGTCCTAGTCTGCTGGCTCGGCCTGTTCGCATTTCACTCACTGGAATGGTATGAGGCAAAGATTAGGCAAGGAGAGAGCCATCCACACTTCAGTTACTGGTGTAGTCCTGAATCAAACCATTAGCACTTAAAATGTGGATGGCCCAGTTCAGGCAGGTCGGATTGCCGTGGCAATGACCATAGCAAGATCTGGTGCATGCCCAGATGTTGTCCAAGGTGATCTGGATCTGGTGCATGGATATGCAGCCACAGCTACATGCACTCACAGCATCGCATTAAAAAAAAGGTGCAAATACTGTTGACTGGTAGCTCACTAGCTGCTCCTGGGCACCTTGGGATGGCGGCAACAGTGATGCAGGGTGTGGGTACACTGCCCCAGAAGTGGCTGAAACCACTCCTGCAATGAATGTGTGAACAGACCTGCTGTTACTACACATTATTCAGATACGTTTAGGTAGTAAGCAGAAATAAAATAGTAGATGGCTCCATTCCCCCACATCTGTTCTTGCTAGCGAGTCAGCCTTAGACTGAATCTACACTGCTCCCTGCAATTCTGGAATGAAGCATTGTGGAGATTGCGCAAACTGAAATATTTTGCTAAACATTTTTTCTTAAAGATCTGGACTCCATGTTCTAGCCATGCCTTCTGAGGGGAGGGCTTTTACTTTTTTATAATTCTCACCCAACATCACCCTGGAGACCATGTCTGCTTTTCCAGTTTGTTTACACGTTTACTATTTAGCACTTTATGCTTTACACATTCCAGAAGATCAGCTTCCCTCCTGTAGATAGCCAAATCTACAAACACAAATTGTTTCAAATTTAAAACATGTTCACTTCAATAAACTCTAGGGAAGTATGTACAAACTTAAAGTGCAAGAACTCTTCCAGATAAATAGGGCAGTAATTTAATAGTGCAATGCCTTTCTGCATTTATGGAGATATACAGATCAGAGGCTTTGCATTACAGCCAAATGGCTGTAGTGCAGTAAGGCTAGGACATGTGGGTATGGATTCCTCATTCACACCCAAGCAGGTAAGGAACCTGTGGGAATGCATTCCTAACTGCCTACGTGCAAAAGGGGAACCTGTCCCCATGTGTCCTAGCCCAAAAAGGCCAGCGCAGGGCTGGGACGCTTCTCCCAGGCCTGCCCCTATTGGGTTGAATTAGACCCAGGGACAGGTAGGCCTGTCACATTCCATCCCCGTGCCAGCCTTTTCAGGCTAGGACATGCTGGGACAGGTTCCCCTTTCCTTACCTGCCTAGTTGTAAATGGGGAATCTAGCCTTACAAAAAGGCCTCCGGAATGCAAGTGGGTGCCATGGGACAGGCTGGGGCAGTTCCGAACGGAACCGCCAGCCCAGCAGAGCAAATGGTCCGTCGCAGGGCTTCCTGCATGCGTTCCTCAGGCCCTCATGCAAAAAGGCCTCTCGTGATCAAAATCAGTGAGAGAATGAGATTGTAAGAGTCACACCGATCACTTGAAAACCACTCAGATAACTCTGTTGTCCTTGTATTAAAATGTTCTCCTTCCCATAGAGTAATAAAAACTCTTTCACTGCCACCTGTCCTTATATAACCTTGGTTTAAAAACTACTGAGAAATGTTGATTGACAGACATAAAAACAGAGTGTTGGTTTTAAAGAGTTGTGCAAGTTGCTTTTGTCAAGTAAACCATTCACCACCCTAAGAGCTGAAATCATTTTCATTATCTAGAACTGGAAGAGAGAAGAAGAGAGGCCTTGTGCAATGGTAATTCCAGGGCATTTCCTATTTTAGGTTAATTTACAAAGAGAAAAGCCATATTTCAAAATGCCTACCAGTGTTAACGTATTAAGATGGTATGTATGCAGGTTCTGTTTGCATAAACTGGGGTGTTGCCAGTAGCCATGCTGCAAGATGACACTAGCAAACCCTATATCTATGTGTGTGTGTGTAAGAGAGAGAGAGAGAGAAAAGACTGAACGCAGAAGCTTTCACAAGTAATGGCATGCCTAGGTAGGCATATACTTCTCCCTTCTGTGCTTTCACTGGGTAATTTGTACTTTTGCACATAAATAGGTGTGGGGCCCGCTCATAAAGTATGATTCAAAGGAATGATTCAAAAGGGAATAAAATGGAAGACAGTTTTGTCTAGCATTTTAAACAGCATTTAAAACAATTAAGAATTATTTGGTAAGTGTCCACAACTTACATAGGTTTCATAGGGATAGGCGCGAATACACTACAGTATATGAAGAAAAATAAAAAATAAATGTCTTGTATTACTTGGCATGAGAGGAGCTAACTAACTAACTAAGTAAAATTGTGAATGAATCAGATATGAATATCAAAAGCCTAGATCCATTTTCAGTACGCGTAAACATGCTAAGCAGCTGTGAAAATTCAGCAATTGTTGTGGTTGGAATTTGAGTCTGAGTTTGTTACCTTTCTGGTAGGCCGTGGTCACACCTCCACTTCAAACCTTCTTCAGTCCATCTTTAGGTCTGACTGCTCAAACCTTTTCATTTCTATCCTTTTTATTTGTAGATTTCCCATTCAGGAAAGTCCAAATGGAGGGTAGGAAGTCCACAAATACAACAGATAGAAATGAAAAAGTGTGAGCAGTCAGACAGACCTGAAGACGGACTGAAGAAGGTTTAAAGTGAAGGTGTGACCACAACCCTAATTACACATGTAACATTTTGCAGTCATCCTGGTTCTGAGAATTATGATTAACCAATTCTTTATTTAAACTTTTGAGAGAAGTTACTGAGTGAATTTGCACTATGCCTCCATCAGTTAGGAGGCATAGCACTAGAGTGCTCTAAGTTTCTGCATCTGCCAATGCTTAGAGCATTCTGAACTTAACTGGAGTGTGAATAGCCTTCCGGACAGTGGCCATCATGGAGCCCCAATGACAACTCCAGTTCACCTGCACACCACCATCACCAGGACAACTGGTGACACAGCCTGTTATTGCACTTGCACCACCAGTAATGTGCTCCCCCTGGAAGACATGAGGATAGGAGCTAGCTGGGCTGTTGCAGCACAGCAGCTAATCTAAGTGTTGGGCACTTTTAACTTTGTGGATACTCCCAGATGCATGGAGATGTTTCTGGTTCAGAAACTGCTCCATGAGGTGCAGATGTATCCTCCAGGAGCTCCCCCTGCCTTGACCTATATGTCAGGTTGGGAAAAGCTGTTTGTTAGCACAAAGTTTTCCAAATTAATGTTATCAAGAACCATTTAATACCATTGCAGAGTGTGACAAACCTTTAAACCAAAGCTTCATCCAAATGACCCCAAAGTACAAGGTACATATCTCCCCCAATGGTCCCAGTGCCACCCTAGAGTCTCCAGCAACACACCCTAACAACAACCCCTTGGAACAGGCAGGATGTCTCTAAAGGCCATTTGCAGTGAGGTGTAGGTAGGTGAAGGTTTTTCCTTTGTCTTCTGCTTGAGATGCCCACAAGCAATTGGTGGCTCACTGTGTGAAACAGGTTCCTGAACTAGATGGGCTGTGGCATGCTCTAGCAGGGCTCCTCTTATGTTCTTGTGAAAATCACTGGGGGAAATTGCTTCCCCTCCTCACTGTGTCCAGATATATAGGAGGAGGTGACTTACTGGGAATTTTTATGAAATATTACAAACAAAGTAAATATAATTCCAGGTGTCTTTTTAATCACTTAAAAGATGCAGTGGCCACTACTCCCCACTACCATGTTCTAGTACTGTGAAGGTTAAAAGAAAAAGCCCTAGCAGAGAGGGGAGAAAAGTTACCTTAAGTCAAATATGCTGTGACCATCAGTAACACCACATTTTGCTGTGTAATCTAGGTAAAACTTCACAATTCCAAAATTCCAGTTAAAAGGATTTCAGCAATGTGTCTATATATGAAAACCAAGCAGAATTTGGAAGGCAACAGCTCTTGTTGTTTAATATTATCCTTACAGTTATCTGCTTAAGTTGTGACTACTTATTCCTCCTAAGGCTTCAAAGCACTCCTTCACAACCTGAGGCCTTTTCGCACTAGGCCTTTTGGAACACGTGGAGGAAACGTGGGGACAGAGCATTCGTTCATGTGGGCCGAGAGTTCTGTTCAGAACCACCTCAGCCTGTCCCAGAGCGCCCTCCACCTGTTCCACGTGTAAAGCACTTAATTGTGCTCTACATGCGGCTCAGCGCATTCCAGCCCATCCCCGGTCATCCAGGGAGGGAAGCATTTGCACGCCTCCCTCTTTGACAGCTGCGGGACATGCCCCCCTGCCACGATTGGACTGAAATCGGAGAGTGCAAATCACTCACCTTGCCAGCCCTGGGGTGTGATCTGCCATGGGTCTGTGCAGCCTCACACACTCCAATAGACAGGAACCAGTGCGCGGCAGACCACAGCAGATCACACCCTGGGGACCGGCCAGGTGAGTGAGTCGGGGGGAGGGTGGCTTATTCCTGGCTCCTGCAGTCCCATCACAACTGCAGGAGTTGGTGAGATGCCCAATTCAGCCTCCCCTCACCGCTTTCCGGGGCGAGGAGGGGTCAGACTGCGGGTGTCTATGGGCCGGGGGATGTGGGTTGTCTTGGTAGACCAGCCTTACCCAAAGCGCTGAATGGATAGGGCCAGTCTACCAAGAGAACCCAAATCCCCCGGGCCATCAGGGCAGATCATTGGCCTCTGCGGGGCTCATTCACCTGGATCTAGGCGGCTGAACCCAGCAGACACCCCGGGCACCCATCTCCTGGCCCAGGGACGCATGCGCTCACCTACCTGCTGCCTGTCCTGGGCCAGGGGGTGGTTGGGTGCCCAGTTGGGTCCCTACGAGCCCTAGGGGGCATGATCCGGTCCCCTAGAACTTGCAGGGACTGGGGAAAGGGCCCTTGCAGATCTGCCCGCCCCTGGGTCTTCCCTCGCCCAATGGCGGGCAGGCCTGGGAGGGGCGTCCCCGCCCCTGTCTGGCCTTTTCAGGCGTTCCTTTCCTGCCTACGTGCAGGTGGGGAAAGAGTCCCTAACTCTCTTAGCCTAAATGCTGAATGGCCCTTTTTGATAAGGTATGGTTTGGTCGCATTTAATGCAATCCAGACCTAGGATGCATCTATATTAGCTATCTACTATCTTTCTATTTTCGTTCTGTCTGTAATGCGAAAAGGCCTCTGTTTTGGGAAACTTCATTCCTTCCCCTTCTCCATCTTTCTTTGCCAATAAGATGTTTCTATGGCCCTTTCTACATTGGGCTTTATCCTAGATAGTATTCTGGCATAGGGGCCTTCCATCTGAATTCTAGTGCAGGCTATGACAGGCCCCACCTATGTTCCCTGCACTACAGAAATTTCCTCAGGTGTGATTGCCCGCTCCTCAGTTTTCAAAAAGTGCCAAGAACATTTCTCCTTATTAAACAGGGATGCAAATTATAGCCAGGGAGGCAGGCAGATGGTGCTGAAAATGGATTTAGACCACATGGTTTCCAATAGGAAAAAGTAACTGAAAAACACAAGATTGGGTCAGCCAAGTTCACTTCTGACTACAGATCTCTCTTATCCTGTGTGTATCTCATCTGATGAATCTTTCAGGTTTCCACATCCTGCAGCCACAGTACACTCCACCCCTTGCTAATTTCCTCAGTTTGTGAATTATTTCAAGACTATCAACACCTCAGGGTAGAGACCTGCCTTATTAGTTGTTCCAAGCAAACAGTTCCTGAATGTAGATGATAATGAAAAACAGCAAATCAGCATCTTACAACAGCCAAGTTGAAATACCTGCAAAAATTCCATAGCTGTGTATAAACCTGCTTCCATATTTGCTTCCAATTCTTGTTGTTGTTTTTTTACTTTAAAGATTGCATTAGCACTTGCAACCAAAAAGTAAACAATTGGGAAGGGGGAAGGTGTACAAAGTTTTTATCTTCTGAAAACATTATTGGACTAATCCTCTCTTCAGGCTGCCTCACAGTCTATGAGATCATCATTAAATACTTTAGGTAGGGCCAGCAAAGCACAGTGTTAACACTACTCAGCCAAACAATCCTTTGTCTTGATGGAAATTAAAGCCTTCAGAAAATTCCAGCTAAAAACCTGGCAAAAGCCCTTTTCCATCCCCATATATAAAGAATATCTGAATGGGAAAGTGTATCCCAGGTACATGGCTATAAACATGCATGATTAAAAATTCTACTGTTCCTTATGTAAGCTTTGAAGACCATCTTCAAAACACACGTAGTTCACCGTGCAATGTTGGACTGTGGTAAAAGTGTTCTAGCTTTCACAGTGCAGATAGCACCAGCAGGGCTTGGAGCAGTATAGGCTGGAGTTAAACCTTTTCGAAGGACATTAAGAGTGAATTCCCATTACAAGCTTAAAACAGTTTCAAAACGGTTTCAATCCTCGCAGTCCCCACGTCACGTTGGCTTAACACGCTTTCTGGGTGTTAAATCACCCCAAAGTGTTGTAAATGTTAACACTCATTTCAACAGGTCTCGGTCCAGTTTGTGCATTTGAAACAGTTTACATTTCTTACTGTGGGAACAGTAGAGTTTTAGTGGGATGAGAATGCATGTTTAGGGTTTCCCTCCCCCAATAGCTTGCTTCCAAAGATAGTGATTTTACTGTAAAAATCCACTCCTTACAGCAGCCGCTACACTGTAGCAATCCACCCACTTCACACCTGATTACATTGTTGCAATTTTGTGCAATTCTGAAAGTTCTGACTTTTAGAAGGGGAAAAGAAAGGAAAGCAGCTGCGGGTCCTGGGAGATGTGTTTTAAGGCTGTGGCAGTGAGCGAGCGAAGGGGGCTTGAGTAGCCGCTGCTGCTGTGTGCCCTGGGCAAGTGGCAGCCACCCAGCCACCCAGCTAGGCTCCCTGAAGGGGTCCCTTATGTGGCGCATTCATGCCAGGAGGAAGAGAGCAGGGCAGCCCCGAAAAGCAGCTTTTAGAAAGTAGCCACTTGAGTCCCCGCTTGAGTCATGTATGCCACATCTGATCCTCAGAATCTGGATTGAACATGATTAAGTTGAAAGTAATGGGATCAGGCAAATTCGCGTTTGCATCTGGTTCTATTATTTCGGTTTAGGGAAACCATATTAAGCTTGTAATGGGAATGCAGCCTAAGTATGAAAATGTTATAATGGCTTAGTGTAACCCTTCCTGGAGTGGTTCCAGCTGTTCCAGGGGAGGCCCATCCACAAGCCACAGTGACACCAAACATTTTAAGTTCAGGTTGACCGGGAGTAGGTGATGAGCTCCCAGCAGTGTTCACACCCTCTTCTAGGTGCTAATACTATAAGTGGGTGCTGTGCTGTGCTGGGGGGGGGGGGGGTCCAGCATTAAAAGCCAAATAAAAATGAACATGCTTAAACAATAAAAATGAACATGCTTAAACAATAACAATGCCTGAAAGTGGGGAAGAAAATCTGTTTCCTTATTTAGCCAAAGGCTAAGGTAAAGAAGTGGATCTTCACTGCTCTCTTGTACATGTGAAGTGAAAGTGCCTGATGCACGTCAGAGGAGAGATTGTTCCACATCTACACGGCCATTGTAGACCATCTCCTGGTTGACCAGGGAACAAATTCTTCAATTCCTTCCACTCCCGTCCTTTCCCCAGAACTCCAGGCCTTGGCAGAAGTAACATTCCAGTCAGCTGATTCACATGTGAATGAGCAGATATTCAAGAAGGCAATGCAACTTAAACTACAGGGCACTTCTACTGAACTTCTGGTCCCTGTGCATGATGCTTCCAAGGTGCTTGCAGTGGTATCTGCTTGCTACCATGGGACCTTGCCCATGTGGTCAACTTCAGTCTTCCCAATGGCACCTGCCCCCTCAGAGTGGAGCACTGTGTGGATGAGGTTTTAATCATATTGTCTGGAGGCCCAATAAATCAATTAAATTTAAGTGAGTCGTAATCCAGTCTGGATCAAATTCAGTCTTTCTTTCTTGGTGTGTCCAGCCTGAAAACATAAGTTTTACGTGGAGTACACAGCCGTAACATATTTATCTGATGAATGTTTCCGTAGAATGTTTTTTTCCCCTGTAATGAAAAAACAGCAATGAAGTCAGCAGCATACTATGTGCTAGGGCTTATATTTGGATTCAGGTATTGCTGTTTTTGCCAACTCACACCCAAAAGTATATGTAATGTATGTTGACATCTTTCTGACCTCAAGGAAAAAAGAATATGTTTTTCTCTCTTATGTAACAGTTTCAATCAACTTATACAAAAAACATGAACCACCCATTAAGGTGGTTTATTAAGTATTCTAAAATATTTCTTGATTTTGTTTAGTATGCTTATGTTCAGCAAAATTCAAATTGTGCCCTGAATACCACTAAAGCACTAGGTAGCTGAAATACACAAGAGTTTTCATTCACTTACTCAGAAATTGGTTTTGATATTTATTTTGACATGATGGCTTGGAAAATGAAAGCTTTAAAAAAAACCTTTTTATTAATGCAGTTCAAACTATACAAAAACAAACATATCTGTTAATATCACATACATACAAATTAACTTTCTGTTCTGTTCAAGAGCATTCAGTTCAATGGGAGATCTGGATATGTCCATTGATTTGTCACCAGATATGAGATGAGGAATATTGGTTAAACTAGTTCAATAAAAACCAATTGGAGAATGCTGACTCATCCTCATGAGCCAAAATGTGAAGAAGATATGGCTTCTAAGTCTCCACATAACTGGGGACTCCCTCTGACCTTTGGGTGTTCTGAGTCATAGCATATATAAGTCCATTGGTGTAGGTGTTCCAGACTTAGGCCTTCCATTCCTGGGTATTAAGTTTGTCATGTTTTCCAGTAGCTGCCTATCATTGCTCTTGTGAAAGTAAAAGTTTAATTTTTTGTACTCTATTTGCACATTCTCAATGTGAGCCAGTTTGATCTTGCGGTTAGGGTGTTGGACTATTATCTGGTAGTCTCCTGGTTTAATTCTGCACTCCTCCACAAAGCCAGCTGGGTGACCTTGAGCTAGTCACAGCTCTCTTTCTTAGCTCTCACAGCTGGACCTACCTCACAGGGTGTCTGCTGTGGGGAAAAGAACAGGAAGCTTCCTCAGCCACTTTGAGTCCCCTTGAAGATGAGAAAAGTGGGGAATAAAAGCTAACGTCAACTCCTCCTCCTTTTCTTCTTCTCCACCAATACCCAAAAGTCTGTATCAGTTTTTCCTTAATTATATCCCTTATGTTATCCTACACATTACTCCAAAATCATTTTATTACTTCACATTTCCCACCATGAACATAAGTAAGTCCCTGTCTGGTCATAGCCATGCCACTATTTGGATTTAAGGTTTCAATAATATGGGAAAGTTTTATAGTGGTCCTGTACCACCTATGTAATAATTTCAGAAGAAGAAGTAATTAGCAAAAAGCACATCCCACTGCTGTTGGGAGAGAGAAGGAAGTGAATTGAACTACCTAAAATGAATTTCAGCACAGTATATAAAATGTGTACCAGAAAAAGGATGGAGAAAAGAATATACGAACTTTCTCAAAATGGAACGAAATAATTTGAACATTCTTAAAATGCAACAAATTATTTTCTTCTCTCAAAGTGCTTCACAAATATTGTAGCTGAGCGGTCATTCCTCATGTTTATAGTACATGTCATATTGTAATATACTTGTAAGCAGAAATGAATTGTATGAAACTAGAAGGAATGATGAAAACTATCAGTGGTCCAAACATCTCTATGGCCAAAGATATTGTATGTGCTGTAAGGAAGGGACCACAAACGCATCTAATTGTTAATTGTTGTTGATCATTGTTATTTGGCATTGTTAATGAACATTGACATCAAATGAAGTCTTCTGGCTCATTTCCACAATAAATAAAAACACACACTTAGGGCCTGTTCACACTTACCTCAAGGGAGCAGTTCCAGCCGCTCCTGGGGAGGCCCCTCCACATGCTGCCACTGTCTCCGAGTCCACTAAGTCTGCCCCAGTCTTCACTACCTCTGCACAACAGAAATGTTGTATACCGCTTGACTAGAGGCAGCTACTGAGGTCCTGGCCAGTAGTGTTCACAACCCCGTCCACATGCAATGTTGTGAGTGGGCATTGTGCCATGGCTGTGGTTGCACAGTCATGCACAGACACACATCCTTATCACCATGGCAATATCCTGACACACACTGGATATTACTGCAGACGTTGCTTGTCTGGGCGATGCTATCTGCATTCCACATTCTGGTGGACTCATTCAGGACTGCACCAGCTCTTGGGCTCTTTCACACACATTATTAGTAAAGGTGGAGGGAACTCTCACATCCACACTGTCCAGAGCCATTTCTTTATTAGAAACTAATCCACATGTGCCAAATTTTCCCCCACTTCTCCATACCCATACTAGTTGCAGGGCTTATATAGCCTGCATATTGCAATTGCACGTCTTCCAGGTAGAAGAGGTGCAGGGGGAGCACTTGATGGGAAGTGAAATGAGAATTTGCCCCTTGAATTTGCTCCTTCCACATTTGATCTTCTCCTCATTGGAATGGTATTATTATTCCATTCAAGTGAGGTAAATGTGAAACAGGCCATTATAGTGTGATTCCACACTAGTGTACTCAGACCCTCACTTCTGCACACTTGTGCACTAAAAGGGAGTGGCCCTCCTTCACTGGAACACAGAAGCAACCAACTAAAGCCAGATGAATGGATACGACTACCCTCTCCTTTGGGAACTGGGACAGAATGATGAGAGGTGGTAAGAATATCTGGAGGGTCACACGGGACCATACTGTCTCAGTTTCACAGCTTGCTCAGTGACATATAGTAAGACATTTGATTTTCTTCAGAGCAAGAATTAGAGGCAGTGAGCTATGTAGAGTATTCACTCCTAAAGGTAAGAGTTGCCTCCATCCTGAAGCAAATCAAATATCTTAATTAAAGATCTAGTTTCAGGGAGATTGAAAGAGGTTTTAGAAGAACTGTTCTTTCCCATATTTAGATGCAAACAATGGTGCCTACACTGTGAATCCATGCCATTACTGGTAGATTGAGGCTTCGTTATTGTTTGACCAACACACATATATTTGAATGTATTACTTTCTGTTGTTTTGAAGGAGTAGCGTATACTCCTATGAAAGTGAGGTTGGGACTGGGGTAAGAGTCACAAAGCACTGCTATCCTGTAACCTAAGAACACGAGAAGCCCTTCTGGATCAGGCCACAGTCCATCTAGTCAAGCATCCTATCTCACACAGTGGCCCACCAAGTGCTTATTGGCATTTCAAGCAAAAGACAAAGGCGAAACATTCACCTGCCCTCAAATCCCTGCAGTTGCAAAAGCTATGTGCCTCCCTATGCTGCCTAAGCATACATTAGGAAAGTGTAATTAATCACTTAATCATTCAATAGAAAAGAAAAATTATCTAGGAGTGAATTATCAAACAAGCAGAATAAACTATACCAAAGGAAAAGTGGCTTCTAAGATGAGGAAAAAGCAAAGCTTAATTCTTTTCAAGCTAGAAAGCCTCGATCATTTACCTGTCTATCACACTAATGCTTTTTATATACACCTTTTAAATCAGCTCTAAAATGTTTCTATAAAGCCCAATTAGCAGTAAAGGAAGAGTACGAATTAATCGTAGCTGGAGGATACCATGGGAAGAGTCAGAGCATGTTCAAATTATTTCATTTTTCCGAAATCCTTTGAAATGCATCCTTGAGTGAACATGCACTTAACAGTTGTTGTAGCAAACATTTTCCAAAGGTGTCTGTAACACTTCTGCTCCCTGGAGCATCCAGTTATATTGCTGGGCTTGACAAGTAGAACTGCCTGGCACAAAGATGAAGTGCACGTCAAGTAGCAAACGTAAGAGGAGCCCTGCTGGATCAGGCCACAGCCCATCTGTCTCACAAAGTGGCCCACCCATTGCCCATGGGCATCTCAAGCAGAGACAAGGGAAAACCTTCTCCTGCTCTCAGATCCCAGCAAATGGTCTTAGAAGCATCCTGCTTGTCCCTCCAGCCTGAAAGATGCACTAAGGACTCAGCTAGCCCGAGGTCAATTTGCACTTGGCCTCACAGTAGATAATGGGGTACCTTTTGGTAAGGAGCATCTGCACTTGCAGGAGGTGTTTTCAACTCAGAAACACCTCCTGCCTTAGCAGATGCTATTAGCATTGGTCCACAAAACCATGCACCACCGGTGTCCCAATCCCTGCATAATCCCTACCTTTCCTGGCCAGAGGAGCAACCATTCATGCCTCTGCCAGGATCATTGTCATTTGAGCATGCTGGCACCTCACATGACCCCAAATGTGAGGCAACAGCACATGCACAGTCACACCATGCTCCAATCAGGTAAGGGCAAAAAGGTCCAAACATTGCCATTTTCTTTTATTTTATTCTGAGAACATTATCTTCACTTTATTTTGTGCATTATCTGGTTCTTGAATCTGTTTGACTTGGAGTTTCCCCTCCATTCTTCCTACAAAAGGATCCAAGGCTTCCAATATAAGAGAAAGAAGTACAGATGTGCATGAATGAGTGTTTTTTTTTTTTTTCATTTGATTTGGATCAAATGTAAGAAAATTCATATTTGTTCAAGTAGACCATTTTCAAATTTGGAAGGATTCTATTTGATACAGATGTATTTGTACAAATTTGTACAAATATCCAATACTAACACATAAATGTCCAATACGTATCTGATATGTATTCAATACATATCTCATAACATATCTACTCTGAAAACATCCAATCTGTCCTGAAACCACTTTGAATCTGCACTCAATCAAATGCACTCTGGATGCACTGCAGATGTGACTGGTGCAGCCACTTTCCCACCTCCCCAGTTCAAGAATGTTCTGAAGCATTTGTATGAATGTCAGGCCGCATCCCCATGCAAGCCGTTTGGTGCAGAATGGGCATGCTTGGGACCGGGAGAGGGTCCAAGATCGATCCTTGCCCATCCCCATACCATTCCCAGTGACACGGGCTGGGCGCAGATGCAAACTTGCCCATCCCCATGCAAACTGCACCAAACCCTGGTACAGGGGAGCAGCACCACCTCCTCTCTGCCCCCTCTCTCCTCATTGAAAGCCAGATTCACGTCAGCCCATCCCTGTGCCACCAGCTGCAAATGTCGGATCCCCTGCTCCCTTAGTGGCACAGAAAGCCAGGACTGGGCTGGGAGGCACAGATTTAATTTATTAAACTTAAATCAAGTTTAATAATTTTAAAATAATTTTTTTAAACCCAAAGCCGCTACAAGGTTTAGCAGCAGTTGGGCAGCTGAGTAGTTTTGCACACCTCCACTCCACCAGGAACTGCAAGAATGCCTGGCAAGTTTAAAAGGGAGAAAATTAAGCCATTATCATGATTGCTTTGGCAATCAGGAAACGGAAGTGGAATATTTGGGAAAAGGAACAAAAATCAAGCCATTATCCTGCCTACCTTGGCAATCGGAAAACAGGGGTGGAGTAAATGCCATGGAAAAAATACAAAAAATAAGCCATTATCTTGCCTGTCTTGGTTATCAGCATTTTTTCGTTTCCAAAAAATGTCAGCAGGTGTGATCTCCAATGCACAGGGCAGGAACGGCAAGCACGCCCCACCTCCCAATGACGCGAGCCCAATCTCCTCCCAAAATAGCCTGGGATCGTCCCCATGTGCAGTCTTGGCTCACTAAGCATTGTGTGCCGGGACTCCAAACTGTGCCCAGCCTTGTTTTTTCAGGTACCAAATTTGGTCCTGGTCTGGCACAGTTTGGGACAATTTGGTCCACGGAAACTCAACTAAATAAAAATACATGGTGACACCCAATGCTGAGCCCGGTTTCAGTACCAGACCAAATTTGCATAGGGATGCACCCTCAATGTCCAAATCTCCTAGCATTCAATTTTCATACAAATGTCTGAATTCGTACAATTTCATACAAATATTGAATGTTATGAATATTTGTGCACATCTCTAGAAAGAAATACAAAAAAAAAATCCTGCCATGGGGAGAAAGACTGAGCTCCCTGATTGGATTGGTCAGCCAATCAAAAGAGACCCAGCCCACAGTACCATCAGCCAATCACACACCTGCAGCCAGCCTGAAAGGGAAGCTCAAATTTGCACCAGGATGCTAGCTGCTGCAGTGCAAAAAGCAATTGCCCACATATAATACAGGTTTCCCTTGTAGATGAGAACAGGTAAAACAACACCAAGAGAGGATTCCTTGTTTTTTCAAAAGGAATGAAAATCTAACCTGCATACATGTATCTGTACCCTCCAGAACAACTATCCTACCCATGGCTGTCATCTCTATGCCTCTAAACCAAACACCTTAATAGAAGAGCTGTTTTAACAGAAGATCCTAAAGCCTAGAATCCCCAGATATTTATGTCCCAATGAAATATTTCCTGTCCCCTTGATCAGTCTATAAGAATATAACATTTATAAAAGTGGAAGCAGAGGGGATTGTAACTTTCTGGTGGAGCCAAATGATAAGTGAGTGACTTTCACCTATAATTAGCCTTTGTGCAGATGACTGGGTCCTGTACTTGAAAGTGCAAAGCAACTTCTCAAAGGGGAACAAAAGAAACTGCTGGAAATTGTTTAATGTCAAGCCTACCAGTAAAAGTTTGAATAAAGACAAAGCTAGAATTTTTACAGCATTCCTTGCCTTTATTCTAACCCTGATGGTGCCATTGAGTCTGCACAACCATCACTTCCCGAGGGCTTTTGCAACACTTAATGAGGGTTCTGAACTCACAAATAGCAAGTACCTGTAATGCAAATGGATTCCAATTGGTTCAGCGTCAAATTATCTCCACTTAGGTTCTTCAAAAAAGGACTGTAAACACACAGCACCTCAAACAGAGAAGCCACTGTTCAATATGACTGCAATTTGATTTCTTAAAATGGGGTGAATCCCAAGCTCATTTGCTGATCTATGCTTGTTCAAAAGCTGACAAAGACAGACTTCCATATATTTCCATACACTTCATATCACTGTGGTCTTTGTTCTACCATGGGCCCTTCTGCATTCATCTACGATCTTGAACAAGGGGCTGAAAAGTCCTGACCTCATCACTCCACACTGGTATGCTCCATCTGCACTGGGCAAAGCATAATCCTGATCACAGAGGCCCTGACTGGGATCATCAGTAGGTTTCAGCACTGAGATCTACCAGAGTACCAGGACAGACTAATTGGAACATGGAGAAGCGCAGGAGGTATGCCCCCATCCGTCTTCCAGAGTACCAGGGACCCACTTTGGCAGCACACAACAGTACACCAGCAAAATGGGGCTCCTGTTGGTTCTGAGGCTAGGAACAGAGGAAGTTTTGGAGAGTTCAGAGGCCACCCCCAAGCTTCTGTGCTGGGGCAGGGGCTGGTCTGGACCTGTAGCATCATGCCAGACAGTGCTGTTCCAAACGAGCAGACCTGGCTGTCCAGACCCAGAGCTACTTGTTTGGATGACAGAGAACTGAGTGCAGAAAAGCCCCATGATTCCACCTATCCTGTCAGATGCAAGAATATCAAAAAGCTAATCTCATTACATAATTCACTGTTGCCATACTTTATGCGTATGCCATAAAAACCTTTTAAGATGTTTCTCTTTACATGTCAATTAATAGCTGGAGGTTAACTGAGGAGACACTCTCTTATCTGCTTCTTCTGTTGGTGTCTGTGGTGCTTGAAGGGCAATTCTTTGAACAGAAATTGGGCTTTATTGGTTCACATAACTGGCAAATAACAATGCTAAAAGGTACCTGTTCTCCACTCCTGATAGGTTCTCTCTAGTTTATGGGGGGCAACTGTAATTATCACTTCTGTATCTCTACAGTATTAACTAATTGCCTGAAATAATAAATATACCTTTCAATTAAATTTGAGGGGGAAAGTCTCATTGGAAATAAGTAAGGAATGAGTCATAACTATCTATGTCAAGTTCTCAAAATATTCTTTTAAAAATATCTGGACTTACTCTTAACTAAATGTTGCCTCCATCTTAATTGCAATTGCCAAATGCATTAATCCTATCTTCTGACAATACATGAGGTCTTTCACTCATTTGCATAGTAAAGACGATATATGTCTACTACTGCTGCTCTGATATTTTCCAGTTCTGTAAAGCTCCACTATTTGGCTTCCTTAGTGCACCCACAAACCTATTAGTCATGTCATTGGCACAACAAAGGAGCCTCAAGAGTTAGACAAATTCATGGAGGATAGGCTACTAGAATGGATACCTAGGTACCACCTCCAGGTTGGAGAGACAGGCAGAATTCCTCTAAAAACTACCAGAAGGGAGTTGACAGCAGGTGTTCTTATGTAATTACAAATGCTTGTTAGTAAAATTAAATAAGTTAGTAAAATAAATTCTCAAGCTTTTTACACTTTTTGATGTTATATGCTAATTCACACAATGGACACTACAGTGAACACTGAAGCCATTCCAAAAAGCCAGTTAAGGCATGCTTTCTCAAGCTACCCTAAAATAATCTGAAAATACTTCTTTTGAAAGGACATTTTGAAAGTTGATGTATATCAGTTTGATATACTGGATCCCATTTCCTATGGTCTTAGGCCTTCTTTAAAAAGAGGGGAAAGGAAGGAAGGAAGGAAGGAAGGAATATTCATGTTGTAATGCACACATATGCACACATACTACAAACACCTTTTTTAAATATTCTTCCCTCATCAATATAACTAGAGGAAGGAATCACTTCTCACCTTCTTCTTCACTTCATTGGGCAGAAGATTTATATGCACATCTATCTTCCCATGCAGAGCTGGTGTTTCCCCTGACCAGATCTGTGTAAACCCAAAATCCTCTGATGAGACTGGTCCAATTTAATTAAACTATGCCTATAAAGACACCTTTGACTTCCTTCCAAACACTCTTGGCTCCACTGAAGTCAAGATAATCCAAACTACCAACACTGAGCCACTGTGTACAGAGTTGGCGGTCTGCCACTGTTTAGTATAAAAGGGGGGGATCTGGGGTTGTGGCTTTGTTTCCATTTTCACTTTCTAACTTGCCCATCCCCAACATGACAGTGTTGTTACCAAAGGAAAAAAGGGGAGGGAGGGACTTTGCCCACTGGCAGTCAAGCACAGCAGTGTGTATTTTAAAACAAATATTTGGCTGTAGGCATGCTATCTTAGATTGTAGTACAAAGGAGACGGAGAGGGAAGAATAGAATCATCACCTTGAAAGATCACCAAAAGTTATACAAAGGAAAAAAGGGGGAAGATTTAAACTTGTCCTTTCCAAAGGTACATGTGCAGGAAAAACAGTCTAATTAAGGCAGATTGCCACATGCAGCAACACCTACTAAAAATAACTTTTGTCTCTAATGAGAGCTCTGAAGATGATTGGAGGTGTACCACTGGCATTTCAATGTAGCAGTGGAGCATCCAACACTAATGGAGGAAAGTCTGTTATCTTGAAGGTACATCTTATTTGCACCCATCTTGATAGTGCCTCTTAGGATTAGAGCCATTGCCAGACTCCCTTTCCCCACTGCCCTGGATCAGAGTGGGATACTCTAGTCCAGGGTAAACAGTCTATCCCAGGCTGCAACACATTGCTCTTGGCATGGAAAAAGGCTGTCTGCATTGGGTAAACCTGTCTCATGCCACCCCCACACTGGTTCTGAAGACTGCATCAGCTCCGGATTTCCTGGAGTTCCCAGGGGCCTTCTTCCTTTCTGCCCCACCCCAGCACTAGAGGATTAAGTTCTTCCTTCTCACACTGGGTGCCTGATCTGCTAGAGCTGGTTCTGAACAGTCAGTATAGTAGGAAAGCTCTTCTTAATTCTTTGTCAAGAGTTACTTTATAAGAAGTTCCAGCAAGGCCATTTCCCCCCTAGAGCTTTGTACTCCAGGACAGAGAAGGCTGCTCCCCACAGAATACAGAACTCATCCCAATCTGCTGGAGCAGATCAAGACATCTCCATTTGTATGGCTGAGCCCTTTGGCACTGCCTCCAGAGAGCCATCAGAGGCTGCACCAAGGATTCAAAGGACATTCCTTAGAGTTTCCAGCCCTGTCAGTTTTGGGGTGGACCCAGTTCCAGCAACATTTTCTAGAACACTACCAAAAAGGGTCTTCTGTAGTCTACCAGACCATGGGAGCATACCATCTGCATTGCCCTGTTCTCCAGTATATCACATCTGGTATGGCTATAACCTTTAATATTGAGATTTACAGCTATACCAAACTAGGGAAGATTTTCAGCACCATAGCACAGTCCACGTTAGAGTGTGGACAGCAGCCCAGTATTCTGGGATATATCCCAGAATGCTTTGTAATGCAGAAAGACCTCGGGACACTATGAGAAGCGTCATCAGCTGGTGAAGAGTAAAAAGTCATCATCTGTACGTGCAGAGTACTGAAAGATCTATTAAGCAGTTCTGTAAATACTGTCCAAAATAACTGAGGAATGAGGAAATGGTACAGAGGACAGTGACAATGAAGGATGGATGGTAAGCTCTCTGCTGAACATCTTGAATGATTCATAAGGTTGCAGATAATAAAATGGAATGCATATGTTCCTTATTTGTTTTTAAACCCTACAAATACATTTTAACTTATCCCCACCACCACCAGAAAATCTTCCTTACAGCCTGCAAAATGTTTATCCCTGGGAACAGTTTCTTCACACATTGCAAAGAAAAGACTTTCCCCCAGATCAGTAATTTGCAGAAAATTGTCCCTGTTTCACTAGAAGTCTCTTTTATCTCCCCACCCAGGGGTGCAGAACCTTTGGAGTCAACCCATTCTGAATCATCTCATGCCTTGTTCTCTTTGTCATATGTATATGGAAATATTTATGACAAGTTCTCAAAATGTTCTTTTAAAAAAAGAATAATATAAAATGAAGCTTTGTTTATGAAGTATAAGAAAATAATATCAACAAATGCTCTTGGAACAAAGCTGACAAATTATGGCTCTCCAGAAAATAGGCCTTTACTGATTGTCATTCTGTCTTATTCCATTTGCATCCCTCTATGCACATGAAGACTGAACAATGATAACTCTGTCTGTGTCTCCCTTAGACCACATCACAGTGGAAAAGGGAGGCTCCTAGTACACACCACTTGACCAGTATACCGACCAGTGTGGAATCATCCTAGATTTGTTCATCTGAATGAGGAATAAATGATACTTAGTTGGTATCACTTCAGGCCTTTCCACACTGGGCTGTATTCTGAGATTTATTCCAGAATAGGGACTTGCCATTTGCATGCTAGCAGGCTTCTACGTATTCTGGGATATAACCAAGAATAAGACCTAGTATGGAAAGGCCTCTTATCACATGCTTCTGTAGAGAGTTTTTAGGTAGCATATGTTTTACTCTTTCAGTGTCCTCTCTGCTAGAATGATGAGAGCATTGCCTTTATGTGGTTTTATTAAATTTCCCATTTAGAATTCTAGGCAATTGAACATGGTGATATGCAAGTCTCTATGTCTTTCCATAAAGTGCTTGGGTTAGTTTGAAGAGGTATGTGGCCAGTTTGAGATTGGCCCTTATTCTGGAGACAAATTGCCAACAATAACAACAGCAAAAACAAAACAAAAAACAGGGTTTGCCTTAGTTTTATAGCTGTTTGAATATGGGAGAAAATTAAATGCCTCTCAAGGGCAAGGAGGATGAGTTAGCTCAATGTTATTTGTTGAACTAAGACTTACTATCTGAAAGGGGAGGCATTTTAGTATTATTATCTTAAGAGCTAACACCCTTTGAAGGATTTCTTTAGCATGGAGATCATAGTCACACCCTTCCATTGTGTCTTTGTTTTCCTGGTGAAATCTTCCATTCTTGCTCACACTTCCCCCCCCCCCATTTTGTTTGCTTTATTTCTTAACTTTCACAAGACAACATATTTAAGTTTGGAAAGGACCCATGGTCTGAAGGGATTATGTTGCCAAATGCCTCAGCTGTTGGCTCTTTCCGCATATCTAATTTTCAAAGAACCTGGGTCACATTTAGATAATGTGCTGTTAACAAATCTGTAAAAGTAGCAAGCAGAACACCCTAGCCATTAGGTGGTGCATTTTTCATTAAAACCAATAGATTCACTGTCTGATGACAGAATCTGAAGACACATGTTGTCATAACCATGATGTAGCTAAGCATTAATAATTGATCTCATTATCAGAGCCTTGGGGAAAGACCTCCTGCAAACCCTGAACATATGCAGCCTTGCACTTCATAGAAACAAAGTTCGGATGATGCATCATCAAAATTCTCTATCAATGGTGGAAGAACCAAGAATGTGACATAATAAATAAATACAGTAGAGAAACATTGACTGTAAAGCCGCATCCCCATTAGAAGCTTAATCCAGTTTCCCTAAATCGAAATAACAGAACCGGATGCAAACGTGAATTTCCTGATCCCATTACTTTCAGCCAGAATCGCGTTTAATCTGGATTCTGAGGACGTATGTGACTCAAGGGGGGACTCCAGTGGCTACTTTTTAAAAACCGTTTTTCGGGGCTGCCCTGTCCTCTTCCTCCTGGCGTGAACACGCCACCCATAAAAGGCCACTTCATGGAGCCTAGCTGGGTGGCTGCTGCTTGCCTGGATGGAGGAAAAATGGCAGCGGGCAGCCAGCAATTCTTTCCCCTCCTATCCTCATTGCTCAGGGCACACAGCAGGAGCAGCAACAAACATTCACACATCTCCCCAAACCGGCAGCTGTTTTCCTTTCTTTTGCCTTTTTTAAAGATCAGAACTTTCAATGGCAAGATCGTTATCAAGTGTGAAGTGGTTCGATCACTACAGTGTAGCTTTAAGCAGTGGATTTTACAGCTTGCTTTGGAAGCAAGCTATTGGGAGAGGGAAACTCTCATCCCTTAACACGGAAGGGGTCCTACAGTTAAAAATATAAAATGTTTCAAGTGCATGAACTGGAGTGAGACCTGTTGAAATGAGGATTAACATTTACAACGCTTTGGGGTGATTTAACACATGGAAAGCGTGTTAAGCCAAACTGACGTGGGGTCTGCCAGGATTGAAAACATTTTGAATTCGAAATAAGCTTGCTGTGGGGATTCGCCCTAAGAATGTCCACAGTGCTAAGCAAATTGGAAGCTGTCTTTGATGGTCCTTCTGTTACTAGAAGTCTGCAGAAACTCTTTAATGGACTTGACACTCAGTTGGAAAACCTTGGGGCTGGAATAAAAGAAACACACACAAAAGGGGGAAAATACTTGAAAGGCTTAGTCACATGCTCCTCCAAAAAAGCATGTCACTTTGGTTGAAACAGTCTTGAGCAATCACATGGCATTCCACACTGAGTCCCCATTTCCTTCAAAACAGTAAAGATATCATGTCATTATATGTTATTAGGTACTGAGTCTGGAGCTCAGCTGTATAATTTTAGTTGTACAATTGTATGGTTAGGAAGCCAGACTCTCATCTGGAAATACCAAGTTTGATTCTGTTCTCCCCTATGAAGCCAACTGTGTGACCTTGGGTTAGTCACAGCTCTCTTCTCACAGCCCCACCCACCTCACAAATTGTTCTGTTGTGGGGAGAAGAATAGAAAGCTTTGTCAGCCACTTTAAGTCCCTTTACATGGGTGATAAAAGCATGGTAGAAAAAAAACAACTGTTTCTTCTTATTCTTCTTATTCTATTGTCATTTGATGGTATGGAGGAAAGGCTCACACAGAACAGCATAAAGCCTCAAACAAAAAAAATCATACAAAAACACTATTGCTGATTTCTGATCTTGCAGTATCCTAGGAGTCTATGGGACCTCCTTCTGCATGCTGGTGAGTTTAAGAGAGGCCCCAGGGTGTAGACTGGACTAGGGGTCACAATGGTGTCTTGTTTCGGTAGATCTCAAGTTCAGGGTCTACCAGCATACTAGAAGGTGGAAACCTCAGGACTGTGAAAACAGAAATACTTGAGGAATGTTTGGCTATTTCTGCATTTACCTCTTTGTTGTCTAAACCAGTAGGTCTGGACCAGTTAGGACCAGTGGTTTGGACCATGGATAGTTGTGGTCTTGAACAGCACTGTCTGCATGACAGCACTGGTCCAGACCAGTCTTGGGTCCAGCCCTGTGGGCTGAAGGTTAGAAACAAAGTTTTCTAGTCCAAGACCCTCTGGAGGTCTTTAGTGCAATGCGGAAAATTGTGTCCCATCAGTCCTCGTCATAGAGGAGTGTTTTCTATATGCCTCTGTGGACCCTGCTGGCCTACAGTTAATTTAGCCCAGGGCCCTCCTTCTAACCATCTAATGCAGATGACATATTCCAATGGGGGATGAGGCCTAATGTGTGGACTACTGAGGCCCAGAAGTGGACTTCATGGACCCTTAGTCTAGACTAAAGGTAAGTGCAGAAAGGGCCTACAATTACCATCACACATAGCCCCCTGAGTTCACATTTTCAGTATACAATGGCTGGCTTTTACTGTTTATCATCAAGCAAGGAAAGAAGGAAGAAATGAATAAGAAAGTGAAGTGAGTAATCAGTATGTCAGATGATTCTCAATGTCTGGTTCTATAAGGAGATACAGTGGAATACAAAGGAAGAACTAAGGGCCCTGCCTTTCTCCCAGGAAGTTTGCTTTTCTTGTTTGGCCCAAAAGGCCAAACTATAGTTCTCTATAGTACAGATTAGAATTAGAATTTATGACTTCTGTTGGCTACCACTAAAATCTATTTCCAAAACACTTTATCACTGTACATTAAGTGATTTTAGCCACTAAGGCTGTCAGGGATTTTCCTAAGTTGACATCGTTGGGGCTTGGAACCTATCCTGCTTGTTTAAAAGGAAAAAAAACACACTAACATTTTATCTACACTGTAGATATGTACATATGTCCTTGGCAAAGGGTGTGTAACATGTGCTCCCCACTTATTTATTTAAAAAATATTTAGAAAATTTATTATTTATAAAAATTTATATTTTGCCCTTCATTGAAATTAAAACATATTGAATAGTAAAACATAATTTAAAATATAACCCCCTTCCTCCCACCCTCCCTACCTAACGAGATAGCACTTATGTCCCATTGTATAACATAGGCTTTCAAAAAATAAAACATAAAAAATGAAGCTTTAATCCACATATTTTCCATCTTAGAAAATCAGCATAAGTGACAAACCATTTTCCTTTCACATTATCTAGCCCAGAAAAATTGTCCTGTGGGTTAGATAATGTGAAAAGGAAATAGCTATTCATTTTGTTTGTGTGTCCTCTTACTCTGAAAGTAGATCAAATGTGAATTAAAACCTAATGTAGCTAAGCTACATCTAGACTGGTGGTGACAGCTACCAGTCTAGATGGCTTTAAGGTAGGGTTAGACAAATTTATGGATGACAGATGTATCAATGGCTACTAGAACAAATGCCTAGATGCATCTTTCAGGCTGCGGGGGGGGGGGGGGGAGGAACTGGGGCGCTTCTAAGGCCATCTGCTGGGACTTGAGAGCAGGAGAAGGTTTGTCCTTGTCTCTGCTTGAGATGCCCATGAGCATTTGGTGGGCCACTGTGTGCGACAGGATGCTGAACTAGATGGGCTGTGGCCTGATCCAGCAAGGTTTCTCTTATGTTCTTAAGCCTTTAATGTATTTTAATTATATTTTTATATTGCTTATTGATTTTATTTGTGTTTTTCTTGAATGATGTGACCCACCTTGAGACCTTCAGGTGCACATAGGGATATAAATGGTTAGAAATAAGACAGAATGACAATAAGTGAAGCTTTTCTCATAAATGAGTTTCCATATGAATACATGTTTAAAGGGTTGAATTCCTATGGGACATAGTTTTTAAAGGGACGACTTTGCAGTTCCCAGAATGCCATTACTAAAATACAGATGATTTCATGAGTTGTAAGAGCATAATGAGTTGTAAAACTAATATTACTGTAGCTCTTCAGACATCTGGAGAAGGCGAAGGGGTAGAGGTGAAGGAGAAGTATCTGTCTCCTTTCCCAGTACCTTCCCGATATTCCTGAACTATGACTCCCATCACTCTATGTTCTAGGTTAGACTGATTTTTGGAAGTTGTAACTTAGCAACTGCTGGAGGTCCATATTTAATCAGCTCTGTTCTAGAGCATTTGCTGATGCTATTTTCTTGTACTTCATAATAAAATCTTCGGCACCAAGACCACAAGAAAAGCAACCACCTTTTCTCATTTTATATTTTTCTTTTAAAAAGAACCTTTGGGAACTCTACAGAAATATTATTTTATTTTTTGTTTGTTTGTTTATTTGCATTTTTATCCTGCCCTGGACACAACAGTCTCTTGGCAGATTACAGCAATAAAAAACAAAATGTAAAACGAATAGATGAAAAACAATAACAATGCCTGAAAGTGGGGAGGGGAAGCTGTTTCCTTAGCCAAAGTCAGGGTAAAGTCAGGCACATTTTCACTGTTCTCCTGAACATGTAAAGTGACATTTCCTGGTGCATCTCAGAAGGAAGACTGCGGGTCACCACTGAGAAGGCTCTATCCTGAGTCCCCACCCCTTTAGCTACTGAAGATGGTGGTATACCAGGAGGATCTCACCTGCAAATCTTAATGCACATGCAAGCTAATATAGGAGGAGGAATTCCTTTAAATATTTTTGTCCTGAGCCATTTAGGTTCTTATAGGTTAATGCCTTGAATTGGATTCAGTAGTGAATTGGCAGCCAGTGCAGCTCTTTTAGGACCAGCTTGATGTGTATCTGGCCAGCTGTTCCACTCAGAAGCCTAACTGCAGCTTCCAAACTGTCTTCAAGGGTAGCCCCATGATGAGCACATTACAGTGGTCCAATCTGGAAATGAGCAGAGCAAGGATTACTTTCACCAGATAATCTCTGGCCAGAAGGGGTTATGGTTGGTGAACCAGACAGAACTAGAAACGGGCGCTCTTGGCCATCACCTCCACCTGAGCTTCAAGCACCAGCATAAAGTCCAAGAGAACCTGCAGATTTCTCACCTGTCCCTTCCAGAGCATTAAAGCCCATCAAGAACAGGATGCCTCCCTACTTCTCAGACACAAAACCCTTTGACCCACAGCATCTCTGTCTTGTCTGGATTCAGCTTCAATTTATATCTACATACGTATCAGGCAGAAAACAACCATGAGATGAACCAGAGTAGAGCAACCTCCAAAAGCTCTATTCATCCCAGACAGGTAATTATATGCTATAATTATACAACAGTCTTCTAATGAAACAGCTTTCCCCCCCACTGGTGCTACCAATGGGGGAAAGTCCTTTCATTGCAATGTATGGAGAAACTGTTGCCAGGGATCAACATTTTGCAGGCTCTAAAGTGGCTTTTCTTGGGGGACTGACAACTAGTTCAATGTATTTCTATGGTTTTAAAAGTTGTTTTTAGTTATTTTATGGTCTTGAAAATAATTAAGGAGCATATACATTTTATTTCATTATTAGCCTGCTAAGGCATCTGCAACTTGAAGGATCACTCAGTAGGGAGCTCATTATTCATCCCTGGTTGTCACTATCTTCTATACCATTTCCTCATTCCTCAGTTATTTTGGACAGTATTTACAGAGGAATTGCTTAATAGATCATTCAGTATGCTGTATATACAGATAACGTCTTCAGGCTTTTCACCAGCTGATGAACCTTCTCCTAGGATGCCTCGAGACTGTGACGGAAGCAGCAAAGTAAATTTGGTGCTTCTGTCCTGTGCAGTAGGAGTGTGGTGTTTCCCTCCACCTTGTGAAGTAAAAATATGCTGAATAACCAGGATCTTTTTACTGTGCGCTTACCTGCCATTCCTGTGCTCCTGCTGCTGGCAACACAGCTTCCCATCTGGCTGACAGAAAGCAGCTGTGCTGGAAATGTGAAGCTTCCGGTTCTCCAGTTACGAGGACTGGAAGCAGCTTCACCTTAAATGCAAAGTTTTTGATTGTCCAGTTTGGAGAACCAGAAGGAGTTTCACATTTAAGGTGGAGCAAGGGGCATGTTTGGGGGCACCCCAAGTGTCTTGAAGCCTTTCTGTATTGCAAAGTATTCCAGGATACATTCCAGAATGCTGGGCAACCCTCCACCTACTAGTGCGTATTAAGGCAGACTCCACTGCCACTCTGCCATGCTTTATCCTCGTTGGACAAAACATGGACCCTGATAGAGTGCTGAATATGGATGTAGACCTCAATGCTGGAGCTGACAATTGGATCAGGAATGGTATACTGGACCCTGGAGATATCCAGATAGCATTCACCCATTGTCTGGTAAGCTATGGAAAACCTTTTGGTAACACTCTCGCAAGTACTGGAGGTGGGCCTACCCCCAAACCATCCATGCTGTAAACTCTGGGGGCTGGGAATGAAAGTTCATGGCCTTCAGAACTTGTTCTTTCTGGAGGCAGAGACAAGAACTGGAGCAAGATAAGCTATCTGAATGATGATGGCTTTACCCCTGCTCTAGGAGCAACCCTTCCCAACTTGGGATGAATTATGCTAGAAATGCATGCAAAGTAACTGGTGGCAGCCAAAGAAGCAAATGCTTGCCTACTATGGTGGCTATTCAGAGTCACCTCTAGCATCCTGAGCAAGGGAGCAGAAACTGATCCACTTGTAATCAGATGGGACAGAGAGACATGAAATAGGACTTGGGAGCAAGTATGGCACAGTCAAGGATGGTTGTGGCAGGCAAGACGTAGGCCTTGGAAACTTCAGGTGTTGCTCTGGTTTCCTGTTGACCACAAGTACTGAATTAGGTGGACTATGAGCAGAATGCGCATAAGGCAACTTCCAAGTCTTCTAAGCTTCCTATGGAGAATGTGGACCAATTGAGAATGAAGGGAAGTATCCTGGGACAGAATTCTTTTGTTACTGTTATTAGAACAATGTGTTTTTCAGGGTAACAGTACTCTCTGATAAGTCTGGTGTGTGCGTGCATGCGTGTGTACATGTGTGTGTGTATTTTATAGATCCACAACCATTTTGTACCCAAATACAAATATATAAAAATGTAACAAATTTCCAGAAACAACCATGGCCTTCTTTTTGTAGTGATTATTGCATAGCTCATGAAACCAGGAAGAAGCAGAGATATTAAGCCACAATGTACAGACTGTACAAAAACAGGTTTGGTACAAAATGGAATGAGTTCTTGGTAAAACATCATCAGTTACCTAAGGATATTTCACACTTAACTTGTTTTTCTTGAAATTTTGCAAACTGTGTGCAGCCTGCTCCTGTCTGTGTAATTTTTATAGATCACATTTTTATAGCTTGCAGAAAAGCAGTGTTTTTTGGACATCATTAGATGTTTTCTTTCAGCTGACACAGGGTTGGCCAAGGGCCGTTTCAGACACGTGATCTTTAGAAGGGTTAATTTCCCTGAGAAACCTGAGAGCCCATTCTTTCTTGGGAGCACTCAAGTATGTGGACCCCATGATCCCAGGCCACGTCTGACATGGTCCACTTGCACTATGCCATTGTTTAACCAAGAGTCCCCATAGAAAAATGGTGGTTTGTCATTGGGCTATTATTTTATTTTATTTTTTGAACTTCCCAATCTAACCTAGAGCATTGAGCAACAAAGGGGAGTGGACATGGCCTAAATTCCAGCTCTCTGTAAACACAGCCAATAAGGATACAATGGCTTATTTTCACATAGCTGTTTGGAAGTTGACTCCACATTCTTCTCAGAGGCTGAGCACACAGGCACTGTCTGGTATGGCATGGAAGCAGCCTCTTTGGTGCTTCCTGTGAGCTCCATGGGCCTTGGGTTTTGTTATGTTTCACATGCAGTATTATTTATTATGTATTCATATGTGACTGCATTCCATTCATATATATTCACATGTTGAAAGTTGCCTTGCCCCTTGCCTCTTGCCCTTGCCCTTGCCTTGAAGAGAGGAGCTTCTGGGAGCATGTAGGTGGTGTACTTGGCTTTGGGTGGGAATAGGAAAGTAAAAGGTTGCTTCAATAGCTGATTTTACTGACTTCCCCAATTATAAGATGCATTCACTATGCTGTTCTGAATAAAGATATCACTTTTCTTCAAAGTAGACTACCCATTTGGAACGTCACACTTGCAACAACTGTCAGCACTGTGCAGGTGCAATGCTGTCCAGTCAACGTGACAGGGAAGCAGGAGGCCCATTCAAATGGCTGTTCGCACTTGCTGTGACACAAAGGGTACCCTGAGAGCAAGAAATCCCACTGTCTCATCAGGGTACCCTGCTCCCCAATCTCAGGGCAGAATATAGAGCTTTGACATTATTTGGGTCAAGGAGACACTTAAAGGCAATCCTCAGTTATCCCCAAGGTATATATAAACATATCCTAAAGAAAGTTTTCAGGGGCAAGGATTAGCAATTTACATTTCTTGGTCATTGTTTGGAGAGAAAATAGATTTAATACTAAAACTTATACTTCCATGTAATACTTAACGGATTACTACATTTTAATGATAACTGTGGATAATGATGACTGTGGAATCAAACACTGACTACAGAACAAGGGTCCAGAACTCTAACCACAAGATAAAACTGGTAGAGGTGTGAAGTGTGCACACTGGACCTTACTAGCTGCATCCCAGACACAGCTAGTATAGCTCTGTAGCACATTTTTGTGCTACACCACTATCCAGCCATGAGAAGGTCCAGCATGAATGTGCTGGACCATCCCCAGGTTGTCCCTTTAGGCCAAGTGTGTAAAGGCCCCAAGTGCTTAAAAGAAATCCATTAAAGCTTGGCCACATCCCCACGGGATCGTTATCGTGAATTCAAAATGTTTTGAGTTCTCCTCGGCCAGACGGCAGTTCGGCTTAACACAGTATTTCCATGTTAAACGACGTTAAACCGTTTTGAAATAAATCCTGATTTCAACAGCTCTCACTCCGGATTGTGCCCTTGATACGTGTTTCATTTTTTACTGTGTGGACAGTATCGTTTTCTGGGATGAGATTCCGTGTCCAGGCTGTCCTGCCCCCAATCGCACTGTAACCAATGGCTTGTCCGTATTGGAGGCACGTCATGTTTAGGATTCCCTCCCCCAATAGCTCGCTTCCAAAGAGTGATTCCATTGAAAGAATCCAACAGCCACTACCTCGAAAGCTACACTGTAGCGATGTAGCTTATAACAATGTTGCAGTTTTGCACAGTTCTGAACTTTAAAAAGGAAAGGGGAGTCCCCGTGGAACTTTCCCAGCCCACTCTCCCTGCTCTCCAAGTTCCCTCCCGGCCCCCGGGGGAAGAGCGAGCTCGCCCTCCTCTCGGCTCTCCTCCTTTTCCAGCGGCGGAGGAGCCCCAGGGCGAAGCTGCCCACGCCACAGCGCCAGGATGGATGGATGGATGGATGGATGGATGGATGGATGGATGGATGGATGGATGGATGGATGGATGGATGGATGGATGGATGGATGGATGGATGGATGGCGCGGCGGGCGCCGGAGCCGCTGGTGGGGGAGGCAGGGGCGGCCCAGGCTGCGAGCGCGCTCCGGCCAGAGGGGCGAAAGGCGCCGAGAACGCGGCGGTGGCGGCGGTGGCGGCGGCAGCGGTGGAGTCGGGCAAAGCGGAGCGGGCACCGAGGAGCCCCAGGATGGATAGATGGATGGATGCTGCTGCTGGTGGTGGTGGTGGTGGGAAGGGAGAGGGGAGAGAACCGGAATCCCCGGTGGAGCATGGATGACGCAAAGGGAAGGGAGGGTGGGATCCTGGGAGGGAGGACCAATCACAGGGCACCATGACTGGCAATGGGCGGGAGCACAGGGCTATTGTGGGGATTACCAGGATTGATTCCGCGTTAAGGAATGCCACGGAACCAGATCAATTTGCAAGTCGTGTGGACAGCTTTGTTCCGGGTCAGTTATTTCAAATTATTTAAATCGAAATAACGCATGCCGTGAAGATGCAGCCCTTGACTCCTAAGCCTTAGCTTCTGATTAATCTAGAAGAAAGAAATGGTAGGTGGTATTATAATTATTCATTGCATTTCTGACTATCCAGTTACATTTTATATTTTAAAATATAGCAATATGATGTTACATTTAATAACTCGGTGTATCTTTATTCCTATAAGAAGTTTATCTGTTCTGTCTGCCAGTCACTTGTTTCAGCAAACTTGTCACCAGTTCTCAACTGGAGACTTTAGACAAACTCACACACAATGGCTTTGATTCGTCTTGTTTTTCCGAGGGGAAATCATTACTAATCTGCTGCCTGCCTGTACCTGCCATGGAATGTCCCATAAATTCCAGACACTGAAGCCTTATGCCACACTTGCTCCTTTTGCTGAACATATTCAACCATTTTCAGCCACTTGCATTTTTTTCATTCAAACAGATGCACATCTTACTTAATCAGAAACATTGCTTCAGTTTCCTGCTTTTTTTAGCATATGCAATTATCAACCACTTTTCAAAATACAAAAATAATAAAAGCTGACATTGAAGAGAATGAATAATGTCCAACATACCTGCTCTGACTTTGAATGATGACTCCCTCCTTGGTTTGAACATAAGAGGAATCCTGCTGGATCAGGCCATAGCCCATCTAGTCCAGCATCCTTTCCCACACAGTGTTCCACCAACTGCTTATGGGCATTTCAAGCAGAAGACAAAGGAAAAACCTTGACCTGCTCTCAAATCCCTGCAAATAACCTTTAGATGCTTCCTCCCTGTCCCTCCAACCTGACAGCAGTACCTAGGCATCAATTCTAGTAGCCTCTGCTGCCATTTAGGACCAGACCAACTAAATACTGGTGCTGCCTTCTGTGATATTGAGAGCATTCCATTTGTTTGTTGCTGTTTGCATGATATCATCTTCATCTGATTACCTGGAAAAATGATTTGTTCCTCATCCATGGTGGCCGTGGTCACACCTTCACTTTAAACCTTCTTCAGTCTGTCTTCAGGTCTGAACTGGTCTCACCTTTTCATTTCTATCCATTTTCGTTTCTATCAGTTTTATCCATTTCCAAGTGCACAAATAAAACCCTCAAAAATAAGGACACGCATAAACAAAATTTGCTTGTTTTGGTTTGCCATCAACTGAACAAATGCGTGAACACCCATTTGTTCAGTTTGATGGATAACCAGTTAACGGAACAAACTTTTTTGTTTTTGTTTTTTAATGTGTTCAAAGAACAAAAAAATACATATTCAGAAGTTCTTAATCGGGGGTTGTTGGGTTTTTTTTGGGGGGGGGGAAGTGTTATGGCCATGTCAAGATGGGGACACGCATATCTGTGGCAACCTCAACATAGCCTGGCAATATCAGATTGAAAACCCATTATATCCTATTTTAGGAAAACCCAAGTCTTGTTGTCAATTTTTCTGAAGTACAGCTATATCCTACCTGCCACTGAGAGTCACTGCTTGAAAAGTTCAATCTAATTATCAAGCACGAGCAAAACTTCGCATATCCCTACTCAGAAATACTAAGGACCTGAAATATTTCAGAGAAAGTTACAGAACAGTGGTTCCTAACATGGGATCTGGGGACCCCCAGGAATCCCCAATAGTTGAATAGGGGGTCTACGGTAGGCCAGCAGTGGTGTTAGGGAGAGGCAGGCAGGGGAAACAAGACAGGAGGTGAGTGGGGATTGCGAGGCAGGGGGCTGGGTTCCATGGCAACAAAAGGGGGTCTGTGGTGAAAAAAGGTTAAGAATCACTGTTAAGATATGTTTTAATATTTATTTCAAAGTAAGGGAGTCTGAAATCATTTAAACCTAGGGTAGATAGGGCACACAGTATCAGTCTTGAAGTCTGTGTCACACAACATAATCAACAGGGTACCAAAATGTTTCAAAGCAGCCACAAAGCCTGCTCTTTGAAATACTTCAGGGCTCCTCTGTTAACAGAGGTACCTCACGTCACCATGCATTCAGTACGTAAATACAGAAACCTTAGGAAAGCTTTTTATCTGAAGGGAAGGAATGATATTTGCCACTTTTCAGACACACCCCTAGAGCTGCTTGGCAGTGGTGCCCTGATGCTTCCCTTGGAATGACATGGGCAATGCGACAATGAGAATGATGCATGCATCTTTGTCCCTTGTGGATTATTTATCAGCTAGCAGAGTGTCCATAGCAATGAAGTCCAGATTGAGTTGTAGGAATAATAAAACACATGGAGAGAATTCCCCTAAGGATAATTAAGTATCTATTGAGCAGTACACTAAGGTCACTTCTAGACATGAAAAGTCACCTAGGATATGTCAGGCTCAAATGGTAGCCAACCATATTAAGTGTATCAGCAGTCTCCATACCAGGCCATGCAGTGAATTAAAGTGCTTCTTTTTAAATCTCACTTTGAATCTAAGGCCATGGATAGACAGAGCAAAAGAAAACACCTCTGAGACAGCTTTGAGGTGGAACTGTTCACACACCACTCTGCCTTTCCTCTCTCCTGAATTTTCTGTGCTAGAAAAGGTGGATTAGAGAAGGATTGGGAAGCTATGGGATGCTATCCCAATGGAGTTAAGTGCAAAAAGACCGTAAAGTTTCAGAACTCCCAAGGAAAGGTTCTCTTGCATGCTTTGAACTAGACATCCCAAGCAGAGGCTTTCTACAGCAATTGTAGAACATGGTAGAAAAGTAATGTTGAGAAGTTGTTGATTTGCAGCTATAAAGGACCTTTTGAGTCTGTTAGGCTGCTTTACATATTTTTTCTTTAAAAAGTGATCCTCAGGATTACTTGATTAGGTTTGTAATCGCAATGTTCAAGTGGGGTTGAAGGAACACATTTAAGCTTTGCATAGGAATATGAAGCATTTGTGGATTTTTGTTAACTGAGGTATTTGAGGCTGTGTTCACAAACATGAGAAAAAGCAACCTTTAGGGTGAGCAAATCCTGAATGGTATGTATTTCCCCAAGACCAGGAAAAGCAACTCTCAGATACCACTTTTCTGGAACTGACATCAGGTAGACATTTGTTGCACTAAACCATTTTTTCAGCTGCTGCAGGTGGCTTCACACCCACAGATTCATTCTTGGGGGCTTAAATGGTTGTTTTAGAACTAAAGAGGTGTGGGTGTGACATTCCTGCCCACAATGCAACAGTGGTTCACTCCTGAACATTAACTCTCCAATCAGGCAGATGCAGCCATAAAGTCAAACTACCTGTAACATTAAATATTGCTATTGTGGAATATTTTTTGTGGCTTTTTTTGGGAGGGGCTATAAAATAGGGCCAAGATAAATTACATTCCTAAGAAAAACAATCCACAGGGAAAGAGATTGCCACCCTGATACTTTCCAGTATAAATTTATCCTATAGTTATAGGTAGTTAGTGAGACTGACATTATAAATAGGTGAAGTGACATGCTTGCTAAAAATTAATTACTTGGTTTTAGGGAAAAGTTTCAAAAGATAAGAACTTCACACCTTTCTCAGCCCAGATGCCCATCCAGAGTGAAGGTTTTAATCTGCAAATCTGTCATTATGTGAAATTAGAACCTGACAGGCCTGTTATGATATTCAAATGACTAGCAGAACCTGCTTGTCTTCTTACAAAGAATAATTTCACTTCTCTGTCCCTGAATGATCTGTGTCTCATTTGTGAGACTCTGAGTGTTGCCACCGCTAATACATCACTCCAGTGCTTGCTGCATTTTTGTAAGGAAAAAACCCACAAAAAATAATAATCCTTCCTCCCATTATGCATTCACCAGAAATTAAATATGCTCACATTCACTCCATAGGCTACTCTTCAACAGACGGTTATTAAGAAGAAATGGAAATATGATCAAGGGAAGTAATGGAGATCCAGCCTAGGCAGGTCCTACACAACAACAGATCATGACACTATTAGAGCTAGTGTGCTTTCAACACACACACACACACACACACACAGAGAGAGAGAGAGCCATTTGTTATAGAGGTCATGAATAGTGAAGTCAAGGAAGACAGTTTCCAATTGGGCCTATTTTTTGAGATTATAGGAAGTTTGTATCTCCGAAAACAGGAACAGTCAGGTTGTCAGCAAGGAAACAGCACAATTTAAGTGCAAATGGTGATGGAAGCAGGCAATAGAAACCACTAGTGGAGTGTTTTCTGCCACTCTGATGGAAATGTGCTTTTGACAAGGATGGTGGCCTGAGAGGTGTAGGATCATGCAGAAATCATGCTCTTAAGGTCACCGATTGTGCCTAATTGTACTGTGCAGATCTGTCCCTCCCCCTTTGGTCTCCTTCACTCATTTTGTTTAATTCATCTGATCATATGTACAAAATAGAATTGCCAACAAATGTACAATTCTATGTTCCTGACCACGCATGCAACAGGAACTTCCTGGAACACAAACCGAGATTTACAAGAAGAGCCCCAAGTCTACTCAAGTAGCAGCTTTTCTAGTTGCCTACCCAAGTCACAAATTTTGCACAGCAGAAAAGCAGAACTCCTTTGGGGGATTTAAAAAAACTATATGATGATTCTCTTGTCAAATAATCTCCTGTGTATGCATGGTTGATTTCTGTGGATGGTATTTGTTGGAAGCAAATATGGTGTCCTTCTGTGTCTGTGAAGGCCAAGTTCCTGAAAATTAAAACTTTGTAAATGCAGAGTTACTGCAGCTGTGGGAAGGAGGATTTGAGGAAAGGGATATCTGAAACTCTATAGAAACAATGGAAATGGCATACAGCATCTGCATCTAACTGAGCAGAATATTGGTTTCAAGCACTTTGGCTTTCTCTACTCCCATGAAGCTCAACAACTGTAAGCAGGACCCGTGGGTCTCCACATTATAGCCGTTGTCAGGAAAATATCCAAAATGCAAATAAACTTCCCTCTTACAGGAAACAAATAAGTGGTGGCTGCAAAAATAGAGCAGACACTTCTTCCCTTCATTTCCTACCTATTGAACAAATGAGTGAAAGGTGCCCTTGCAACTGCTTCAGCCACTGTGCTGCAACCATTGGTAGGCCAAAATGGAAATGAGGGGCAGACCAGGTAGGCCCTCACAAGCTGCTATTACAGGCCAGCCAATTCAGAAAGAGACAGATTGGGATTGGGTATACAATCCTCTCTCCCTTGACTAATGCAAGCATGGATGCCTCAGAAAGGTAACCGACCATGAAAAACAAGAAGGACTCAAAGCAGGTGAGTGCACAAAGCCATTTTTTACATTTCATTTGATGCAAATCAAATGTGAGAAAATTTGGATTTGGCAAGATTCCCACAACCCAAATGTGGGGGGCTTCAGATTTGTGCATGAATATTCATCTGAATATGAATGGACACCCACCCACCCACACTCCCCCCTCCCCCCCTCCCCACTTTCCTGTCATCGCTGCCGCTGCCATCACACTATCAACTTCTGGGTCTGCATGTACAGCTCCTATCACATCACAGAATGTGGTATAAACTGTGCATGCAGGTGGCAATGGTGGCAGATCAGCGGTGGAGAGTGGTGTCCGGCAGCCACAAGCATTGATGCATTGATGCAGCCACCCACCAGTGCAGCCACCCAGCTGCCCAGACTGGGCCAGGACAGACATGTATCCCCATCCTCCCAAAGCAGACAGTGTCCGGGCAAGCTCCAGGCAAGGTGAGTGCAGAAATGGCCTCTGAGAACAGGCTGCTGGATTAAATGATTCTCTGGTTGGATCCAGCAGGCCATTTCTACTGTTCCTATGGTCTTATGCAGCTTGCTGTTTCTGAATTCAGGGTGATTAACTTGTTTGTGTAACTTGTGGTTGGCTGTCTGCACATCACATGAGCCACAGCAGAGAAAAGAAACCATCTGCTTCTGTTTTAATCAAAGCTGCCAAAGCAAATGAGGCAAAAGATAAATTCTGCTGTAAGTAGTCATTGCAGAGAAAGAGAGACAAACTTGGTGCACAAATTGGGGCGAAGAGGTACCCACTAATTTTTTTCTTCAGCTGAGTCTGAATATCTGCAGTACTTCAAATGCCGTGAGATTCCAAATACCATCACCTGCAACTGGCAAAGTCAGAAGTAACACATAATGAAATCTAGATGGAAACACAAGTCAAAAAATCACAGAGTAACAATTTTACCTCAGCCTGCATGACCATTTGTAACAAGATGTGTGAAACAGTACAATGATGAATAAGATAATCCGATGTGGCAGTTCTTCTTCTCTTTCCCTCTTCTTTTTCTAGCTCCCCTGTTTGAACAGGCAGGAAAAAAAACTCCTAGAGAACTTCCAGGTTACCACTGGTATCCTTCTCCCTTTTAGAAGGTCTGTAGGTAAGGGAGGCAACAGCTACTTCCTCTGCTGTTACTCATTTTGGGAGAAAGGGCCACCCTAATGGAGCAATTCAGCACTGGTATGGTAGTCCAGAGCAACGACAGCATGCTCAACCCAGCAGTCACTGCTCCTATTTGCCTCTTCTGGGAAAAAATGTCCTCTGAGCAGCTCATCCTACTTTTGGACATTTGTCATCCTATTTTTGGACATTTGTACTGAGATCTTTTCTGCACTTACCTCAGTTAATCCATATGAGCTGGGTCTGGATCAACTACAGGCAGAGGCATCCGCATTGATTGTACTTTAGAATAGCAAATGTGTGCGGAAGAGTGCTAGCATGGATGTAGACCACATTTATCTGGTCTACCACTAATCTGGATTAGTGAGCCCTTAGCACAGTTCTGATCTAGATCTATACTACTCATGTGCAGACAATGGGGCTTTCCACACTGTTCTAAAAACGGATATAGGGACACATTAAGGTAAGATTAAGAACACTTACCTTTGACGCTTCTGCATTTGAGACCTTATTAGAGACCCTTTGCGGAGGCCACTTCTGCATTTCAGCAGGCAAGACCAGTTTCTAAAACCGGTTTTGCCGCCAAAATCCGGCTCAACTGTAAGACTTGAAAAATTAGGCCTTAATCCGGCCCTTCACCTCAATCCGTTTTGGAAGCAGGATGCTTCTGCACACGGAGAGGCGAAGGCCAGATGTACTGGCAGCCACCATCTTAGGGAGGACAGAAGCAGGCTGGTTTGCCTCCTTCCACCCTCCCTCACATGCTAATGGGGCTTCAATGACAGGCAGGGGCCCTACCTGTCAACGAAGCCCCTTTGTCCTTTCCAGTGATGGGGCATCCCTGGCAGGCGAGGGAGGCGGAGGCGGCAGTGGCAAAGCCACCTTGTCACCACCACCACAATCTCCACTGTCCAGATGGGGAGGGGGTGTGAAGGGCAGCTACCTCCATCCTCCCCCCCATCGCCGCCTCCCCAGCGACGGGGCAGCCTCCTAGGGCAGGGGGAATCTAGCGACGGCAGAGGTGACTTCTGTCACCACCCGATCCCCTCCCCAAGAGGCTGCTAGCTGTCACAGAAAGAAAGCATTCACATGCTCTCCCTATCTGACAGCTGGCCCCTCCCCCCTGGGCTCCCCGACTGGCTCCCCAAGGGAGGGAGGCAGTCGGGCAGATTCCCTGGGGTCCTCCTCACCCCAGAACCCATGATCATGGCTTCTAGGGCCAGGGGAGCCCGCCCCCTGCACCCCCAGCCGACCCCAGGTCATGCATGCGCAATCGCAGCTTACCTGCAGGCTATCCAATCAATTTTGCCTACAGTGGGCCCAGCGTGCTGTGCACATGCATGCGATGTGGCCCCTCACACCACACGCACCCGCACAGCACGCTGGGCCTCCTGAAGGCAAAATCGACTGGACAGCCTGCAGGTAAGGCACGAGCATGTGAGTACAACCCAGGGTGGGCTGGGGGGTGCAGGAGGAGGGCTCCCCGTCCCTAGAAGCCACAATCGTGGCTTCTGGGGTGAGCAGGACCCCAGGGAAGCCACCCAACTGCCTTCCACTCTTGGGGAGCCAATCGGGGAGGCTGGGGGAAGGGTTTTCCACCCTCCGGAGGATAGATTGGAATGGGTCCTGGTGCATCCACACAACACTCACTCCAATCCGTCTCCACAATCTGGCCTTGCGGACGAGCAGGGCTTCCGACGTGTCCCTATTTGGGACAGATCCTCAGAAAAAAATGGTTCACCGAAAAACTGATCTTTTTAGATCCATTTTTTGGTGGCCAGTGCAGAAAGGCCCAATGAGTTCTTAATAGCTCCTTGATCCAGATTGCTGTGCAGACAATAACTTCTTAGCAGCTCCTTGATCTGGATTGACAAGTAAGTGAAGAAAGGGCCTGAGTCTTCTATAGTGTGGATATGCCCAGTTTCCTCCTGGACACTTCAGATAGCCCAAGTGGAGAGTGGACACAAAATAGGCTATCCATTATACCATGTGCCATGTCTCTTCTAACCTGAGGTGTTACACCACTGGCCAGCCCCCGGCTTCACTAGCCACTATGAGGTTTTATTCATCCAGAGCCAGTTTCCAAAACTACTAAAAATATGAGATTTCTTTCTCTGTGTTCAGTAGTAAATATAAGCTGCCTCCTGTCACTGTTCTATGAGGCACTTTGTAATCAAGGCCCATTACCAAGGCAACCAGTCTGAGTCTCAATCTTGAAAAATACACTTTTTATTGTTACACGATAACCAGTTTCAACTTATGAACTTTCTTCATTTAAACAGAGACTCTAAGATCAGTCTCACTTCTCCCTTTCAGGATCCCACACCTTAATTATACCCCTTATGGCTGTACCTAGGGACCCAGTCCTTATCCTAATCTAACCCCTTCAGTAGTTATGATAATGAACACTGTCATTCTGTTCCCACTATTTAAGCCTCCTCCCATGCTGTTTACCATCTCTGATTGGTCAAGTTGCTAGAGCTTGCTCATCCCCTTTTCCTTTGGGCCTGTAAGCTCCGCCCCTCGCAGGCTCGCCTTTCTCAACTAATTTTACTATACAGTACTTACCAAACTTACCCACGATTTCAGCTTGACTGTCACACCATGTACTCTTACTGTCTGACAATACCCAGAAAGGCACAAATTTCCCACCACTGCCTTTGAAGTTCTCTGCAATACTGTAAATCAGTAGAAAGACTTATAAGAGATTAATACTTGGCACATTTCCAAGAAGAAATCTAGTGGCACTGCACAGATGGAATACTGTGTGCTTATGCAACAAGACCACACTTGCTGAAACTTAACCAAGGCAGGAAAGGTAAAATAGAGGCTGTGCTAATTTCCTGGATGCTACTGTGCTGGGAAAGTCTCTTGAAATGGAAATCATTTGTTCTGAAGCACCTTTTAAAAGCAAACATCTACCTTCTTATTTCAAAGGTGATATTTATTATACAATCTCCACCTTCTAGGGCGCATATACAAATTAATTAGTGAGCTTGCTTTGTTTGCACCTTGCTTCACCTTTGTATTTCCTTGCCTGTACGTGCATGGATGCTACATCCTCAGTAGCAGAACAAATTCTTTACATGCACAATGTTTAGCTCTTGACATCTCCTTTTAAAAGGTAAAAGGGCTGGAGAAAAGTTCTATTGAGTCTTTGGAAAGAAGTTGCATCCAAACACCCCAAAAAGGCTGCCACATGAGTCTCCCTGGGGACTCAGCTGGCAAAAAGGAGGGCAAGATGAGGAAGGGTGATGGCGTGGCCACACAGAAGCTTACCTTTTATCAGGCAAAGGGATTGGATTGGTGTGGGGGTGGCACCGTAGGCCTTTGCCTGAGCCTGAGCCTGTTTCTGGCTGAAACAGACTCAATGATTGGACAGGATAGTCCTCAGGAAAAAAAAAATGCAATTCTTGGTCTCTAAGGACTTGACATGGCCTTCATCCTCCTGAAAACCTAAGGTATGACTGCAGCCTTTGTGCCAAACTGCCATTTTGGTAGGACCAATGCTGAAGTCTACAAAGGCAATGTCGTTTCAAGGGTGAAAATTAAGGCTGAATTTGGCTGTAGGATAAAGGCATCAACAGGAATCATTCCTAAAATAGTCAAAACATTTCCATCATTATAAGTCACCAGACTAATTTGTCAATGGAAAGAATGTGTTCCTATACAGATGAGAGAGAAATAGAGGAAGTCAAATTTCGGAAAGCACATAGGGTTTGCAGTAGAAAAACATTCCAGACATTGCCTCAGTTGCCTCAAAGTATAAGAATTAATACTCATTGCCACAAGGAATGGAAAGACGTATCACACAGTGTACTTCTCAAACCACAAAACACATTTGCAGCTTTTCATTCCAAAAGACAAAACACACATACCTGGGAAATAGGTTCCTCCATTGACTTGGAGTATTTTTGAACTTTGAAGTATTTTGTGTAAAATGTACTTTTGGAGTTCAGAAATGTGTCAAATTACTAAAATAAATTATTATAATCCTGAAATCAAGGTCTAGAAGTTCACTGCACTAACCCATTAAGAAGTTAACTAAACATTGAAGTAGGGATGTGCACGAATATTCATCAGGTTTGCAGTTTGGACGAATTCACATTCTTGTGAATCAAATACTGGCTACATTCAAAGGTTGACATTTGAATGTGAAGTGAATTCTTTTGTCCATTTGTTCAAAGCTTTGTTATATTTATGAAGATGGGGAGGTGGCAAAGTGGCCGCCCAGTCCTATCTGTAACATATTCAGAGCAAATTCAAAGCAGATAAAAAAAGATTCAAAGAAGATTTGGAGGGGATTCGAAGGCATGACTGGTGGTAGGGATTCAAAGTGGATCCAAATAGCATTTGAAGAGCATTCTCAGTGGACTCAAATACTACCATATTTGAAGTGGCTCTATTCGCATGGATGTGAATTTCCTTCACATTCTTTTGATGCAAAGTGAACATTAAAAAAAAGTACATCGCTATAAGTTACACAGATTCTTCAGGTTTGAACCAATAGTGTCTTGAATAACAATATTTTAAAAGTTACCACGTATCCCAACCTCTTTAGGTCCAAGGTAATCCAGGGCCTCAAATAACAGTATTGAAAATTACCTGAGGTACCAAGTGTAGATTGTGGGAAGACTGAGAGCCAAGCATTCTTAGTAGCAAATTGCAAAGCAGACATATTAATTATACATTGAAGCCACTTCAAAAACATTGCAGAGTTGTGCCAGAAAGGCATACTCCACTGCTGAGTTATGCTACCACTGAGGTTCCCATTGGCAAAACTGTAGGTATGCTTTTAACATTTGCCCTGCATTTCTAACAGTGATTTTTTTTTTACATAATGCAAAGATTACTGTATGCAAAGCAACAAATGGTGCTCAGACTTGATGGCTGGAGTCATATACATTTTTTAAAAAGCAGTTCAAAATCAGCTTAGAGATGACAGCATGTAGAAGCTAGTGTTCCCACCCCACATTAGAGGCCAGAACATGCAATTTGTAAGTGCATTTTCTGGCTTTTAGTATGGCTTAAGGCATGAGCATATGGACACTACCCACTATACAATGCTTTTGAGTCACTCTTTTTTTTTTTTTGGATGCTGCAGATAGATACAGCCAATATGTCTATGGATTTTCTCCTGATCAGCAAACCAGAATGTTGTAAAAATAACTTCAGGAGTTGTCTGTAGCTCAGCTATAGAACAACTGCCTGGAAAGCAAAGGGCCACAGGTTGAAGGCTTCAAATCCTCCAAGAAGAAAATAGAGCAAGTACTTCAGCAAGTGCCTGTGGAGTTAGGCAGTCCAGAATTGTAAGGTCAGTTGATGTTTGTATTTGCTGTAGTGCAGATAAATTGTTGAGTAACCATGATAACGCAAAGAGCAAGCAACAGCATCTGTGTGCCTGTGCAATGCCGTTGCCAGCGTGACCAGGTGATGCAGTGCATAATTGCGCATGTGCCACTGGTCACATGCTTCACCTGCGCCACTCCCACCTAGAAGAGGCACAAATGGGAGCTTGCCAAGTGTTCCCAACCCAGCGTTTAGCAGATAAAACTACTCCAGACCTATACTACTAAGGGATGCTCCAATACATGGAGCACCATTTCTAGTTAAGAAATGGCTCCATGCACTGTGCTGGAATTTCTCCTACCTTTACTGAGATGGGAAGTACAAAAAGGACTTTTGATGGTCCATCTTTACCCTGGCATTTGGCTAAGGAAATGGCGACCCCTTTAGGGGTGTGTACAAATATTTGTGCCATTCAAAATTCATGTGAATTCAGCCAAATTCAGTTGTTCAAATTTGAATCGAAGCTTAGTACATTTGAAGATTGAAATTTTAATTTGAATCAAATGTTTTGATACACTGTCTGAAGCTTCCTATGGGATTCGTATGGGATATGTATGGGATTCATATGCATTCATATGAGATTCAAATGGGATTGAATATTTGTATTGAATTTGAATCCCACTATATTCAAAGGGGATCTATTTGACAATTTTTTTTTACATTTGATTCAATACAAATCAAATACAAAAAAAATTCATGCAGGCGCTATTATTGTTTTAGCTAGTTTATTTTATATCATGATTTTATTGTAACCTTCCCTGAGACCTGAGAATTAATTAATTGCAGGATCTGAATGATATCCCACAATTTTCTCTTACTATTCAAGAGCATCTTTTGAGGACAGGACGCTCTTGGTATGTTTCAAGGTTCCAGGCTAAGGCGAACATAAATTAATTTTTCCCATTGAGGAATAATCTTTACATGAGGATGTCTGTCAAAACAATCATTATTGCAAAAAGCCAATATTCAGGGCTTTTATCTCAGAGGGCTGAGTTAAATGTCTCCAATTTGCAATTTTGTGCGAAGTCTGAAACTGTGAGAAACAATTTGTATGGTCTTCACAGCCATAGGAACTTCATGAGTCATTGTCTCAAGCTGTTTTCTTGCATGCAAGCTTTTGTTCTTTTCAGCTTCCTTCTTTCTGAAAAAAAAATTTCTTAGACAGAAATGTATTTCAACATACAACTTCTCGTAAAAAAAAAATCTGCACTTTGAAACACTGGCTCTATTGTGACCTTTCCTGAGACCTCTGGGTACTGGGTGGGATAGAATACAAATTAAATAAAGTAAAGTAATAAGGTAACATTAATGTAGGACAACATTAGTGGGATATCTTGATAGACGAGTACAGAAATGAAATATGTCCAGTGCAGAGTACTGTAGCCATATGACACATCTATTTATCCGATTATGAAATCTGTGGTGTATGTCAAATAATTGAATAAATAGTCACAGATTCTTTATTTCATTTCATATTGTTGTTTGAGCAGTGAAAATGGTAATCATATCACATTCTCTGTCATTCTGAAATAGAATACAAGCCATGATCCGGTATTCCATGACCAAGACATTCAACATTTCACCAGGCACCTAGGTCCAGCACTGGAAATGCACTGCTTTTGGCTGCCCAGCCAAAACAGCCCTAGCCAGCAGCTTCAGAGACCAGCAACTTTTGTTCCTGGCCCCCAAATTTAGGATTGGGTTGGTCACCTATAATGTGGATGGTTCTTGGTAAGTGCCATGGTGTTCCATGTGTTTATTTATTTATATTTCTATCCCGCCCCATACCCAAAGGTCTCTGGGCAGGTGTTGGGGCATCCCTTGAGTAGTATAGGTCTAGAGTAGTTTTATCTGCTAATCGCCGGGTTGGGATCATGCTCCACACCTTAATCAAGTTTAACTAAAATCTTACCTGGAGCACCTGGGCAGCAGCCTTCCGCACTTCTTCTGGTGCTCCAGGGTTGTCTGAAGTGCCATGCAAGGGAGCTGGCACATTAGATGACCATAGATGTGACTGTGCATGTGCAGAGTGTCAGTGTCATCATGGTGATGGCACTGACACACATGCAGTCACAGAGGGTACCACAGTAAAAATGATGGCACCCAGGAGAGAACCAGCCCCACAATCAAATCAGGTAAGCTAAAGTTGATTAGCTCTCCAAGTGCAAGTGCTAGTTAACATTGATTAATCACACTCCTTTCCCATCCAGCAGATGGGAAGGAAAGTGTGAAAATGCCCCTTGTTGCTACCAAGCATTCACATGGTTGTTTACCATCAACTTTATCCCAAAAGTCATGTTATTGTCCTGACAACAGCCATGCAAGTATAGCCCAACAAACAAAAGACAGGGCCACCAACATGGGAACCACCAAAAAGAAACCATACTACCACCACACAAAATGAGTTATTACATGACCAAGAAGTTGCATGGAAAACTCCAAGATTTCCCTGGGGAAGGCTTCAAGGCTGTTCTGCACAAAGATCTCCATGGCAAAAAACCCAAGGTGCAAAATCCATTCATGTTCTTGTCTCAATAAAAACATTCTTTATGAAAGCAAGAAAGATAGAGGCATGAACATATGTAACGCTAGCATAAAAGCCTTGACAGGGGAAATGATAGTACAGTGGAAAGCAGATGTGGATTTTAAATCTGACTGTGTGATGATTCACAAGTTGCAACACCAACTAAGGCTAGAAAGGGAGAAGCAGACAAACCAGAATCTAGGCACAGAAAGTGCCACATCTTTCACAGAAAGAGCAGAAGGAAAAATCATTCTGAATTGTTCATGCTTACCTTGGGCCTCACTAAAACCATATCTGGATCAACTCTACATGTCAGGCTAAATAACCCAACTCAGAGAACTAGGGAGATAGCATAATCAAAATTGCTCTAAAAGTGAAAACAACTAATGGAGTTGCACTTTTCTATATCATTCCACAAGTAAGTCAGAAGACAGGATAACTAAAAAGCCACAGTTCTCCCAGAATTATATGGGGAAGGGAGGGGAAGGGAAGGAAGGGAAGGGAAGGCTGGGCACTTGCTAACATCCAGGTATATGTGAACAATCACAATAACTTGATGAGCCAGTAGACAAAGTAAGAGCTGAGGAATATCCCAGAATTGCCTCCTGCCATCTGGACATGTCTTTAAAAAATCTCAGGGTCCGGCTCCACCTGTATTCTATTTTCAATCAACCTCCAGAAAGAAGAGAGAACACAGTGGCAAAGTGCCAAGAGGTCTTCCTTCCATATTCTCTAACTAAAGGTAGTTTTCTGAAAATTGGATGAAATTTAGTCAGTACTTTAAAAAAATCCATAAGTTTAAATTTTTGAGTGTCTCTCTCTACTTCATTTTGGGAATCTGAACAAAAAACAAAGCCCATGGCTGACAAAGAGCTATGGCCATTTGCCCTGCTTCGTGGGAGCAAGGAGATGAAATGAGCAGAGCTACTTGGAATAACTTGAGACAGAGACAGGATCTGTACAAGAAGTAGAGAAGCACTACAATCATTGCATCTTCCTGCTTTTGCGTTAATAGAATAACATTGCCATTGTAGCTCTGTCTATAATACAGAGGCTGCTGTCTGAATGCCTCTGCGCTCCCCTGCTAATTTTGGTCTTCAGAACTGACCATGGGGAGAGCTGTTTGAAGAGTTCTGAGATTTCTTCAAACCACTTTGCTACTGAAGCGTCATAATGGCATTTACGGTGGAATGGTGGGGGAAGAGCACTGTGGCCCTGGTCACACCTTTAGTTTAAGACGACTTCAGGTCATCTTTTGATCACATAACTCACATTATTTTTATTCAGTTCATTTTCCAAGCTGGCTTACCTCCGTCAGGTCATTTTAACTAGAGTCCTGTTTTCAAGAGGACTTGGCCCGTCTTGGCATGCCAGGCCATTTTCTCTTCCTCAGTGTGAGCACGGGGGGTGGGTTAAAGGAGGCTGAACTGTCCTGTGGTGGGTAGGGCCCAGCCTTTCCTTTCAGCCAATGCCTAGGGGAGGGTGGCACGCACAGAGTTTGTGCATTACCTTCCCTTCTCTCCTCAGTTTATGTGTATGATTCCCCTATCTAGCATTTTTATGCCAATTTATTTTTTAATGAAAAAAATTAATCACACAGAGAAGAAAAGACAATAAAAAAAGGAAGGGGGGCATGGAGGTGGGGAAGCAAGCTTTAAAAAGAGCTTCAAACACACACCCGTACCTCCCTTGAATGACCCAATGGCATCCAACAACAAAAGAGACAGATTTGACACAGGAAAAGGGGTGGAGAGCCAAGAGGGGGCTCAGATCGATCATGAAGAAAGGTGTAAGTGATGCAGCCCAAAGTGAGGATGGCTTAAGGACAACCTATAACAATCTAAATGTGAACAGAACTGGTATGACCTCAGTTTGAATTATGAATAGAATGCCATGTCTCCTATAGGTGTGACCAGGGCCTGTGTCCGACATTGTGCCCTCATTGGGCATTCAAAGCATCATAAAGGTGCTGTGAAGATTCAGACAGAATACGCAACATATGCTGGGAAGAGGTGGGAGAAATTAGAGCTTGAGGCAGGCTATGAAAGCTATTTTCATGACTCAAAGAACTTTAAAAATATTGCATGTAGCTTGGTCCTCATTTCTCAATCCCAAAGCTGGATTTTGAAAAACTTACAACTTCATCATGACAAACTGTTAAGAGGCACAGATGAGGTTGCTTTGCTAAAACAGCATATTTCTTCATTTGAAACTTTCCCATTAACTTTGATCAGTTGGGAAGGGGTTGCAGAAATGATGTCATCTATTTATTTTCCCACCATAGGTCTTCCCCTTTGTTAAATATATATACATATATAGTTTGGCTCTGCTGGTAGCTGAAGTTGTTTTAGCATTTATGCATGAACCTACTGACAATGGCAATGTCACAGGGTTGGGTTTGATTAATTTAAAATCCAATGATTGTACTATAGGTGGAAATTGGTGTGACTGCAAATCAGATCAATAAGGAATCTGCGTTGCAAGTATATTGTAGATCCTAAGATCATGATACAATGGGCCTGTTCACACTTAACACAGTGGGATGGTGTAACAATACCATCCCACTGAGCTTAAGATCAGGCTCAGAGGGAGGCATCCACACTTCAAGTCCTGGTGCAGTCCCTAACTGGACCATAAGTACTTGGAATGTGGGTGATCTGGTCCAGCCAGATTGCCATGACAATGACCACAGCATGCACCGGAATGTTGCCATGACAATTGGCCCAGGATATGATATTGTACAGCCACACCACCCTGCCCATTCACAGCATTTGCACCCTGAACAGTGTGAACCAAGAGTTCACCAGCTGTTCCTGGTGAAGATGTGGCCATAGCTAATAATGAGCAAGGCAGCTGGAGGGACTTCCTAGGCACTCCAACATGTTCTGGGTTGGAAAAGGTGGTGCGGTGTGCAGATGGACTTCACTGAAAGTGGTTGCAGACAGGTGAGTGCAAAGATAGACAGCAGTCACACCTTATATATTTCCTGTATTTTCTGAGGACTTTCCTGGCTGGAAATGGACACAGGCAAAGGTCTGCTGTCCAGCTCAGGGACAACATCAAGAGCAACCAGCAGGAAAAAAAAACTTGACCTCACTACCCCAACCCTGCTGAAAATGACACCCTGATTCCCTACCACCACCACTGGCACCCTAATATCCCTCAACACTGCCAATGAGAACACCACAGGATCAGCAGGAGGAAGTGATGGCGGCAGCACAATAGATGTGACCATGCCATTCCAGGCCAAAAACAACCTGACTTCCCTCTCCATCCCTAAGATATTTCACCCGGTTAGAATGTGACTATCTGGTTAGAGTGTGACTCCACAGAGTAGAATCAGGACACATGGTAACATGGAGAAAGCCCAGTGCATTTACCAGGCCTTCTGAATGGGCCTACACTGAATTATTGGGTTAAGAAAAACTAGCTTTTCTTTTATTTACTTTTCTTTTGCATTTCTGTTTCACCAATACCCTAAGGTCTCAGGGCAGGTTACAATAAAGCCAATACTATAACTCGTCAAGAATCACAGATAACAGTGCCTGAAAGTGGAACACAAGCTACTTCTTCAGCCGAAGGCTGATATGCCTCAGAAGGAAGTTGTTCCACAACTGGAGATTAACCACAGATTTTTGCAGTGGGCAGGCAAAGAGAATGTCTCGATTTTGTTGCGGATCAAACACATTACTTTTGCAGCGCATCCAAGGTATCATATAGTTCAATATATTATTTTGATGTAAGACAAATTATTTGGTGAATTATGGCTCATTTTTCCTTCTATTTTCTTCCTCTGATGTAATTGCTCATTGGGGAAAATATTGGTTATAAGAATATCCACCCACACATTAGCCACAGTGAAATGCTTTCCTGACCAGAAAGTTCTTCCTATGACGGAACCTTAAAATACTTAGTTCGGTGCAGGAAACTGTGTTGTTCCTTAATTCCCAGGACTGCATAGGCATGCAAACAACTAATCTAACTGAATGACTAAAAGTGACAAAATGAGTGACTCACAAATTGTATAAGGGTCAAGGGTTCAATACAGTTTTCCCTTTTCTTTTCAGGTCTTTGCTATACTTCACAGGAAACTAGCCCAGATACAGAGTTTAGCTGAACTACATCTCTCCACCCCCGGTTACTACCTAACCTAGACACACCTGATGGGAATTGTTGCCTACAACATTTGGATGACATCAAGTTGACTACATCTGCTTTAATGTTTAAAACCAAAGTCAAGATAGAGCCTAACCTGAATTAAGGAAAAATATCATCATTTCTACACAATTAGGAACAATTATCTTTGGTTTGGGTAACATTCTCTAAATGTGTAGATTCAGAATATACCATATATACATAATAGTTTAAAACTGAAATTGGTCCAGAACTTCGTCAATACATTGTGAGCTCCACACTCTCAGTCAATATGCCTGGAGACCACTAAAGCACAGTGAGATGGATGGATGGATGGATGGATGGATGGATGGATGGATGGATGGATGGATGGATGGATGGATGGATGGATGGATGGATGGATGGATGGATGGATGGATGGATGGATGGATGGATGGATGGATGGATGGATTATAAAAAAAATACAGACCAGTAATCTGACCTCACAGTGACCATCTGGCCACCCACGGAAGACCCTCACTAGGAACAACTTGCACTACCCTGTGTTCAGACATAACAAAAGGGGCACCTCGGAGACACCTCAGAGAGACAGTGTGTGGCACTCATGGCCATTAATGCTTCATCTCCCCAAATAAGGCAGGTATCAGCTAGAAGAGAATATAAAGGTGAAGAATATACTTTTCCAAATCTTTCCTCCTTCTCCAGAGCTGCCTATGTATTGACCATTGCTGCTATCTACTGCTGCTCCTAGAAAAAGGGCCTCTCTGCATGAGAGCATTCAGGACAGCCCAGCATGCTCTGGCATGGAGCACACACACCCTACTGTGTATATTCCATCCCAGAGTGGCCAAGAGCTACCTAGAGCACTCTCAGTTAACTCTGCACGTAGCCTTTGCATTATTTCCTACACGAAAACTTTGTGGGGACAGAGCGGCATGGCTGCAACTGGGCAGTCATGCGTCCCATTGTTGATTGCTGCAGCAACAGCCTGGCACAAATGGCTATTGTTACAGTGAGGCAAATGGGACCAAGTGAGACCATTTGCAGTTCACCCAAATCTGGGTGAAGTTTGGAATGGAACAGCACTTGGAACACCAAATGGGATACTTTCCTACAGCAACCAAATATAAAAAGAAGGGGTGTCCACAAATGCAATTTTTGGGATTCGATTCAATTTGAATTGAATTTTTGAAGGTTCAAATTCGAACGAAAAGAGAAAATTTGAATGTATTTAAATTCAAACTGATTTGAATATTCATATCTATTCATACGAATATTCCATTCATATGTGTCCGTGCGCCTCTGCATATACCCACACACTTCCGTATGCATCACGTTTTTGTCCCATATGTATCTAAACAAATGCATATGGGTACAAATAAGATGCATACAGATACGTATGTAATGTGTACGTATCCGTACACATCCGAATGTCTGGATAATTCATATGAATGATTTGAAACATTCAAATTCATTTGAATGTTAAAAAATGAATGTATAGACATTTGATTCAAATTCGAATGTCTAAATTTGAACAAATTTGATCAAATTTTGAATGTTTCAAATATTCTTGCACATCCATAGTATTTATTTATTTATTTATTTATTTATTTAATTTCTATCCCACCCTATACCCAGAGGTCTCAGGGTGGGTAACAATGCTTAAAAATTCAGTACATTAAAACAAACAATATCTATTAAAACAGTTATATCGACAGCAACATTTAAAATCCAGACTGTTAAAACAAACCAGATATATATTAAAAACAGTACTACTTTAAAAGGGGGGGGTGAATGTAACCACATTTAGCTAAAGGGGTTCAGCAAAGAGGTGCATCTTTAGTGAACATGTACAGAAAAGAAGCTTGACGCACCTCGAGGGGGAGATTATTCCATAACCTGGGAGGGGGCATTACTGAGAAAGCCCTCTCCCGGGTGCCCACCTGTTTCACTGCTGAAGGTGGTGGGACAACCAGGAGTGCCTCCCCACCAGATCTTAAGGCACGGACTGGTCGGTATGAGAGAAGGTGTTCCTTTAGATATTTCGGGCCCAAGTCATTTAGGCCCTTATAAGTCAGAGTTAACACATTGAATTGGGCACAGTAGTGGATTGGCAGCCAATGCAACTCTTTAAGAACCATTGTGATATGCATCCGGTTAGCTGTTCTGGTCAGCAATCTGGCAGCTGCATTCTGCACTAGCTGCAACTTCCAAACCATCTTCAAGGGCAGCCTCATGTAGAGTGCATTACGATAGTCTAATCTAGAGGTTACCAGAGCGTGAACAACTGTGGCCAAGTCATCTCTGTCCAGAAAAGACTTCATTTGATGCACAAGCTGTAGTTAGGCATAGGCACTCCTGGCCATGGCATCTACCTGAGCTTCAAGCATCAGCGCTGAGTCCAGCCCCTAAATTATGTACCTATCCCTTCCAAGGCATTATGACCCCATCAAGGGCAGAGTGTCTCCCACCTACGTGGGCCCAAGACCCTGTGACACACAGTACCTCTGTCTTGTCTGGATTCAACCTCAATTTATTGGCCCCCATCCAGCCCATTACCACCTCCAGGCACCTGTCAAGCATTTCCACCGCCTCTTCTGATTTAGATGGCACAGAGAGATAGAGCTGGGTATCATCTGTGTATTGATGACACTGCACTCCATGATGACCTCTCCCAGTGGCTTCATATAGATATTAAATAACATAAGGGATAAAATTGACCCCGAGAAACCCCACAAGTGAGTTCCTAGGATGTCAAATCAGTATCTCCCACAACTACTTTCTGAGATCAACCTTGGAGATAGGAGAAGAACCAGTGCCAAGCATTGCCTCCAGCTCCTAAACCCTGTAGTCTTTTCCAACGGATACTGTGGTCAAGGGTATCAAAAGCTGCTAAGAGGTCCAGGAGAACCAACAGGGTAGCATTCCCCCCTGTCTCTCTCCCAGAGGAGGTCATCAACCAGGGTGACCAAGGTAGTTTCCATGCCATAACTCAGCCTGAAGCCAGAGTGAAATGGGTCTAGATAATCAGCTTCCTCCAAGCATGCCTGCAGTTGAACAGCGACAGCTCTCTCTAGCACTGCACCTAGAAAAGGTATGTTGGTCACTGGGCGATAGTTGTTTACATCTTCCAGATCGAGAGAGGCCTTCTTCAGGAGGGGGAGTATCACAGCCTGTTTAAGGACCAGTGGCACCACCCCATCCCTCAGAGAGTCATTGACTACTTCCTGAATCCACCCAGTCATACCTTGCTGGCTAACTTTTATCAGCCAGGAAAGGCAAGGCTCTAGAGAGCACATTGTCGGCCACATCCCTGCAAGCAGCTTGTCCACCTGTCCAATTGTGAAATCTAATCCCCTATGAATCTGAGTGGTTTTGTCCTCAAAGTGCTTTGCAAATGTGTCACAGCAGATATTACACAGTCCTTGCTCATACTTCCTTGAGCTCAGTTTTATAAAGCCATTTACCACTCTGGAGAGCTCCGCTGGATGGCTACTCAAGGATGCAATGGTGGTGGAGAAAATACCTCATTTTTGCTGCCGTCACCACCACCTGGTAGGCACAATAATGTGCTCTAAACTGTGTTTGGTCAGACTCGCAGCCAGATTTACACCACCTATGCTCTAGCCATCGACCTTCCTGTTTCATAGCCCGTAGCTCCATGGAATACCAAGGAACTGTTTGGGCTCTACAAGCATGGCAAGGGCACTTGGGAGCAATCGTGTCAATAGCCTTGCTCATCTCCCATTTCCAGAGAGAGACCAAGGCTTCGACATGAGCGTCAGTCATGTCAACCAGAAAATCCCCCAAAACATTCAGGAATCGCTCAGATTCCATAAGGCTTCAAGGACAGACCATCTCAACAGGTCCTACATCCCCACAGAGGGGAGCTGCCATTGTAAGTCCAAATCTCACCAGAGAATAATCCGTCCATGACAAAGGACTGACTGCCAGCCCTTCTATCAACGGGTACTCGCCAGTCTGCTGTGTGGCAAAAACCAAATCAAGGGTGTGACCTGCTATATGAGTTGGACCCATTACAAACTGGGACAGCCCCATGGTTGTCATGGAGGAATGAACAGTTGTTCAAGGGCTGAACAAGGTAAAGGCTTTTATTCAGTAAAAAGGCCTGAATAGCAAGATTTGGAGGATCCATGAAGTGTGACTATGGAGCCATGAAAGTGCGGCTATGGTGCCACACAGTGTCTAATGGTCAAAATTTATTAACTGTAACCTTGTTGAAGAGAAGGAGGGAAAAGTGAGGAGAACTGCCCTTAAAATGGCATTTGTGTAGGAGCTGTGTAGACTTCTGATATCCTTTCCTGATACTTTTTCTCCCTGTGGTTTCTTTAGAAGAAAATCTCTCCACATAAAGACACTCAATGCCCTGAGGTTGGACTGGACCCCTACATCCACATGTGAAATTGATGAGGCTCCTTGGCAGGAAAACAGAAAGTTTGGTTTCCTGTCTTCTCAAAGCGGTGTCCTCCGGTATTAAAGGAACTAATCATTCTTGACTTTGCCTGGCAGGGAACATGCAGTAGTTGAACAGTTTTCTCATGCAAACACCAGCAGCCCTTTGGAAGTTTGCACCACACAGATTAATTTGTAGCAGCAAATGGAGATGATATAGCTTTCATCTGCTCTGGATGCTATTTTTAAGTAACTGAACAGAGATAAGTACCAGCCTTATAGCAGTTGTAATAGATTATTCAATTAAGGGCGGCCCAAAGGCCAAATTACACAGGAGATGTGCAGTCTGTGAACATGAATCCTTGGCAAGACGGGATTCAGATCAGGAAATAGTTTGATGAGAAGTGCTCAGCCTTTCCTACATGGCAACCAGAGACACCAACGTGCACCAAAGAGGCTAAACGTCCAGTATGGTCTTGTGGTTAGAGTGTCAGACTCTTATCTAGTAGTCTCCTGGTTCAGTGCCATGCTCCTTCATGGAGCCAGCTGGCTCGCCACAACTCTCCTTCTGAACTCTCACAGCCTGACCTATCTCAAAGGGTGTCTGTGGTGGGAAGAAGAACAGAAGGTCTGTCAGGCGCTTTGAAACTCCTTAAGGGTGAGAAAAGTGGGTTATAAAAGCCAATCTTCTTCTTCTAGGAGCAGCCAATGCTCCATTTCCCATAACCACCACCGTCCCATTATTGTTATTTGCCCCAAAGAGCAAAACATGCCTTGTTCCCCTGCAAATCAATACTGGCAGTCCAGAGGGCCATTTTTCAAAGCCACAAGAGTGCAGGCTACACCCTTCCACCCTCAACCAGCAGCCTCTTGCTGTCACACCCCAGCCATCCTACTGGGCAGACACCGTAGATGCAGACTATGATTTGCTTATCAGAGTCAATGACAGTGGCAGTTTTGTGTCTTTCCCCTTCTCGCCAACGGACTTGATTGCTGAAGGCTCCATTGCTAGCATGTGTTGCCTCATTTACCTTTTCTTGTGTCTGCATATGCCTAAGATGCACACATCACCCTTCTTCTGAAAGCTCGGAGATAACTGAAGTGGGACTGTTGTGCAAAGGAGCTGTGTGTATACTTACTTCAAAGCAATGTGTATGCTGTGGAAATACTCAGGACCTAATCTTGCATTTGTGCAGTGGGGATAACTTCTTTCATTGACTTTATAAGGAGAGTTTTGCGTAATTTTGCACACAGCATGCTGCACGGTGTGCAAAAATATATCCCTGCTGCTTTATTCATTTCCCATACAAACAAAGCTACAGTAAGTTTACTGTGCTAGTTCAGGGATCTCTGGGCCTTTTCGCACATAACTTCAGAAGGATAGCATCCCATTGAAACTGGCACCATTCCCTACTTTTCTGTCTCTTGCAGTGTGGATGGTCCATCCCAGACCATCCGAATCACCAGAGCAGCAGCCATAGCAGCTTCTGCCATGTGCTTGGCTATTGCTATAGCGATCGCAATGAGTGTGCAATGGCACAGCCACAGCCTTGTCACCCTTCCCACATGTAGTGCTTGCAGCCAGAGGTGGTGTGAATGCGGCATGCAGGAGCCAACCCAGAGTGCACTAGATCCTCCTGATTAAGCTGTGGATCATTTTTACTGCCCCACAGCTTTGGAGGATCAGAATGGCCTTGCACACTCTGGGTCACTCTGGGATGGAGGTGGGGCTGCAGTGTGCATGTGAAGTGTCCCAGAGTGTGAGAAGCTGTCTTGATTGCATAAGTGCAAAAAGCTCCTCTCAGATGTTCAGTTCCATGAAGACTGATGTCATGATATAGATCATTAAGATCAAAAATATAAGAACTGATCGCTGTCACTATGGCTTTCGGAAGAGAAGGCCCACTGCTTAATTTCCCTGAAGTGCATTTTTCAAAAGGGCTGGAATAACTTGGTTATTAAGCTCCAGTAAAAAGAAATAGAAACAAATTTAAAAGTTCTTGCAGAAAAAAATTACTGCTATCACAGTAAAAAAAACAAAAAACACTACCACCAACAGAAAATCTCTGTGAATTTCCAGAAAATGTCCAGGATTTGCTTCATTTCCCATGTAGCTGGTGGTTGCTTTATTGACTTGAAGGATCAGTGGAATAGGTTGCCACAAGAGCTAGTGAGTTCTCCTTTGCTGGAGGTCTTCAAGCAGAGGCTGGACCTACATCTGTCTGGGATGGCTTAGGAAATCCTTCATTTAGCAAGGGGTTGGATTCAATGACCCTAGAGGTCCCTTCCAAATCTTATAATTCTATGATTCTCTGAAAACACACAAATGTCCACCCTTGTAGTGGACCATGGAGAAGCTGCTATAATATCCATCTGGAAGTATCTATTTTTTCATCTATGTAAGATAATTTAAGCATTGGAAGTACTAAAATAAAATACCTTCCAAGCCTAAACAATATATTGGGTATATTATCAATAATATCCATCCTTAATTGGTACCAAAGAATTTGCATTTATTATGAACAATTTTCACCACTTCATCTCTGTACCACAGATGATAACCTATAGATGAATAGAAATGGAAAATTAATCAATTCCATTAGAACCAGCATACTTTTTAAGAGCATCACTGTTTTCAGTCCTGCTCAAGATCACAATAGATCTTGAATAGAGCTGACTAGAGTTCACAAAGCTTAGCAATCAGTCTGAAAGTACTATTGTATGTTGACGGTCAGGGACACTTAGGCCATGGTCACACGTCAACATTATTCATCTTAGTACAAACCAAGAACAGAGACCGTTTTAGGCCTAAACTAAGTTACCTTGGAGTGAGGGTGAGGCAAGGTGGCTCTAGGACTGATGCAATCATATCACTGCTGGTAGAAAGTAGGGGAGAGTACTCTGAGGAGGCCAGCTTGGTTTGTCCCCTCCAGCTCTGAACCCTGTATTGAGGAAGCTCCATGGGCAGTCAATAGCTAATTCTGGACTATGTTCAGACATAACAAAAGGGGATCCTCAGAAGCACCGCAGAGAGACAGGGTTGGGCCTTTTGTTCCCAAGCCTTCTCTAAGCCAGCTTTTCTAACACAGAGTGTTCAGGAGAGTGGGTGTGGGCAGACTGGTGTGTGAACAATCCCACCTTGGAATATTTTGTAAGCTACCTCAGAGCCGCCTCAGAGATGCTTTCTTTTTTGTCCAGTCAAAGGGTGAGCTAGGCCCTGATGAGTGACAATTATATTGCTTTAATAAGAAACATCCAAACAAGAGTTTCTGTGTCATAACACTTTCTGCTCCTGGAACAATGGCTTTAAAACACATTTGCCTTTCCAACAAGTGGGAACACTGCCAACAAGAATCTTAAACTGCACCAATAATGGAATTGTTCCACATCCATGTTCTGGTGGCAATGGCCAAAATCCCAAAAAATCTTGCTCAAACATTAAGGGAGCAAACCACTTGTGTGCAACGATGGAAATGATGGGTGATTTATTCTGCCTACCTACCACAGAAATTTGTCTCATTGTTTACTGCTCCAAGCCCCCTTTTTAAAAAGAGTAAGTTTGGCTCAGACTATTAAAAAAGGTGTTTACAAATAAAGTGGCTGTTTAAATTGGGTTGGATGCTGGTCTTGCCTCATGCTATTTGCCAAACATTGGAGAAACATCCAATTCAACTGATTTATTCCATCTGGAACTGGCCTAGGACTGGAACATCTGCTGTTTTTTAAAATCTAATTATTATTTTTAATTATTATTTTAAAAAGAAAACCCCTGATTGTTACACCTGTCTTCCAAAGCCAATTATGACACCAGACAAAAATGTAATAGGAATGGATCTCTGTTGGAATACATCCTATAAAACCCTTTAGACTTCCCCAGAGCATTCTGCTTAACATAATTCATAACACATTTGGAGATTTACGGGAAACATATTTTTTAAAAAAATCAGATTGCAATATTTTTCCATGTCATCTATTTAATGTATTCCCAAAAGGCATTCTGTTTGCCCACCACCCCTTCTTTCCAACTTCCTTCTCCCAGTTGCTTATGGGAGTCTGTTATAATTGAAGCTGGCCTGTCTTTTTGTCCAAACCACTTTCGCCTCCAGGAACCTCACATGAAATAGGTTTGCGTAGTTGACAAAAATGGAACTTGATCTGCCGCAGCATGTCTGCATTTTCCTAATGCATTCTGGTAAAGTAAATGATTGCATCATTTACAAACCTGCAGTCAATTCAAAAGGATTTTCTCAGCTCTACTTTACACTTTGAGACTTCCTGAAAAAGCACAGGGCAAGTTCATGTACAGTACAGAACAAAATTTCCCTAAATTCCTCTTATAATTTCAAAGTGGAATTAAAAACATTTGGCCCAGCTGCTTGCAATTAGATAAAGCACTACATCCAATGTTTTAACCAGCTTCCCAATGTATATACATTTAAATGCAACAGGAAAAATGAAGCATTCTCAGTAAAGCATTCTCACTGAAGTTTAACATATATTATTTCCTTATTATTTTACTATGTGGCATCACTTCCAGTTGCCAGAAGTCTTTCTTAATTAGCTACATAGGCCACCCACTGGTCACTGATAGGGGCAATAACATATTAATACTACTAATGTATCTGTGTGTGCACACACTAACACACACAAAGTATGGGCCATTCTTAAATAAAATGTGCAGTTGCTAATTAGAAGTGGCTTATCATTCAGTCTGCAGGTTTGGGACCCTATTAACTTGGGCTGCCCTTCTGGATAGCTGAAGTTCATGAAAAATTCATTTTTCATTTATACTGCATTTTTCTTTGCTCATGGAAACTATGGTAAAGTGTCTATGCTGCGGTCCCAGCCAACCAGTATGATGCAATGGGAGTCAAGAGATGAGATCCAGTCTATACATAAATTAATCAGAGGTTCTGCAAAGGGCAGATCTGAACCTTTGGTGAGTTAGTGGTGCTGTGGGTAGTTGTTCAACTCTATTAATGTAAGTCAACAGCTTCTCAGAAGTTAATCACATTTCACTCACATCACAAGGAAAACAGTGCCCATAAAATGTGATGTACCATTATCGCTTGCAAATCATACTTTCTTTAATATGCATCTGATTTTTAGACAGTCTGTAAAAAATGACCATCTTTGGTTAATGCAGTCCTGTAACTTTTCAGTAATGTCATCCTCTGTGAAAGCCTGCGGAGAAGAACGCTACGAAGGTAGCCCTCTTCCTGAAGCACATGGAGAAGAGTGCTATCTTCACAGGCCTCTTCTCATAGCAGTGGCATGCTGTTCCCACACCAGCCACTGCTCCCAGCCATGTGAGCATCACAGCTGGAGAACTGTTGACACAGCTATAATATTTTCAACCAGGACTGGCTCTCCAGATACAGGGCCACCGGATTCACAACAAAGAATGCGGACTAAGGTAAGTCCACACAAGTCAAAGCAGAAGACTGTTTGAAGTGCTGTTGATGTTGTTTCTGCTTCACAGGTTCTAAGGAGTGCTTATGACAAGATGCCTGCTGGATGAGTACAAGGCTGCGCAGACCCCACACTATTCTAGAACATGCACTGCGACATAAGTGTGTAGGAAAGTGTGGATCCTACACACTCAGGATACACTATAACAGGATCTTGAGAACATTGCCAATATTCATCAAAATATTAGTTAAAAGTAGAAAAGAGGAGTTACTACACCAAGGAAAAGAAAAGCTGTGATCAAACACAGGAACAAAAAAAGTATCTCAGCAGCTTAGAGAAAGCCTCAAGGTGGAACTGTTGACACACCAGTCTGCTCCCCACCTCCTGAACATTCAATACTAGAAAAGGTGGGTTAGAGAAAGCTTGGGGACATGGGACACACAATCATAATTTTTCCTTTGAGGTCACCCTTTTGTTATGTCTGAACACAGCCTAGTTTGAATTTATCCTCAGTCCCTGTGGTACCAATGTAAATCACTCCTACCACTGAAACCATTATTATGCCATGAAGAAAAGTCCCCTTCGGTTTTAGTCTGGTCCTGAGTTATTTTACTTATTTACTTACAAGAAGCTCTCCAGGTGAGTCACAACAATAAAAAGGTAAAATACAGAGAATATTCCTAAAACATGTCTAAAATGCACAAAAAACTATTCTGAGCTATAGATTTTATCATATGTTGTTCTGCTTTGGTTGAACTGTACTCATGATTTGAAGTCTCGTGGAAGATGACAACGATAAATATAACAAGTAATCCAAATAAATGTAAAAATATGATTCAGCAGAGGTAGCCAAGTACACCAACGAATTATACCTTCATAAAAATCTGAAGGCTCAAGTGAATTTATAATTACCATCAAAGTTGTTCTATGTGCCAGACTCAGACTTTGCCACAAAAAGCATTATGTAGAAATTCTCCAGAAAGCTGTATCCCTCTTCCTCTGAATCTTCAAAAACTCATTTCCCAGGCAAATAGCTAGCTTTAGCTAATATTGACACCACTTCAGCCTTCCACTTTTTAAAGGAAACTGCTGATTTGCCAAGTTTCATTTCACAGAGAAAAAGCCACTTTCCTTTTAAGGGTAAAGTAGAGCAAGATGCAAATATCAGGAGAAAGTTGGAGTTACTTGCAACCCTGCTGCACTTAAGCTGTTCACTTCCCTATTCAAACAAAACCACAAGATGATTATCAGCAAAGCTGTAATGTAAGCAAATCCTCCATTCTAAACGTATCCTTAGTGTCAAAAATGACAAGGGAAGTGATATAACCAAGGTGTTCTGTTCCATTTTCATTTTATTAACTCTTATTTTGCCCGTGAACAAAGCTGTAAGGTTTTTTACACACATTAAATGTAGTAGATTAATTGCAGTAGCCGCCTAAAGTCTGAGATCACATGGCAACAAAGGCAGAAGGGATCAGACATTGGAAGTGTCATTGTGATCTTCACAAACCACATTTCAGTGTTAAGCAGACCAGTGGTGGCCAGTGTGGGGGAGCAGAGCCAGAAGTGTAAAAGGACTATACTGCTTTTTATTTGAGGAATTACTGTACTCTACCAGCCATTCCAAGAATCCAGCACAGTGGTGCTCATTCATAGTACATGCACTAAATTAGCCCCTTATCTGGCTAACAGCACTTGTAAGGCCCTGGTCACACATGTCTAAGACAGGATGGCCTATTCATTAATTCAATCTGAGGTCGTACCAGTGCTGGTTACACCTAGATTGTTATAAGTCATCCTCAGGTTGTCTCTGCCTTGGGCTGCATTGGTCAAACTTTTCTCCGAGATTGATCTGAGCCTCCTCTTGGCTCTCCACCCCTTTTCCTGCATCAAATCTATCTCCTTTCTGATTGGATGCCATTCTGTCACTCAAGGGAAGTGTTTACGGTTCTTTTTAAAGCTTGCTCCCCCACCTCCATGCCCCCTTCTTTTTAAATGTACTTTTCTTCCCTGTGCAATTAATTTTTGAAGAAATAATAATAATAAATTTGTGTAAAAATGATAGAGGAATCATATACATAAACTGAGGAGAGAAGGGGAGGTGCCTCAGGAACTTCATGCATGCCAATAGGCTGAAGGAAAGAATGGACCCCACCCACAACAGCAAAGTTTGGCCTCCTTTAGCCCATCCCCCCACTCACACTTGAGGAAGTGAAGATGTCCTGAGATGCCAGGATGGGCCAGTCCTCCCCAGTCCTGTAAAATTGAGGACTACAGTTAAGACAATCTAATGGGGGTGGGGTGGGGGGGTGGGGGTAGACTGGCTTGGAAAATGAATTAAATTAAAATAATGTGAGTAACATGACCTGTAGACAACCTGAGGTCAACCCAAGTTGGAGGGTGCTTGTCAGAGCTTCCTGCTCTCCCACCACAGCTTACCTTTACCAGGGACACAAGGGCTCAGGGCTGCAGCAGTGGTGTCATGATAGGTATGAGCAGATCAGAGGAAGCTGAAAACACCCTCCATCCCCTGTCTGTCCCAGAGATGAGCTAAAGCCTAAAAATGTACCTGCAGCCTCTGTAACCCACCCTGAGGCCTAAGTGAAAAGTCTCCATAAAATGAGTAGTATACATTTTATGCTATTCCATTGTGGATTTACAATTGAAGACCATCTAATGCACTTAACTAAACAATACCCTTGCTGTCTCGAAATTTTAACTAAGAAACAAAGAATGCCTCACTCACATTGCAGACCAGTCTAGTGAGATGCCACACCTTCTGTGGAAATGCTGCATCCACATGTGACATGGTGTTGGAGTGGGCTCCAACTAGAAAATGGTGCCAGAGCCTGCTCCAATGAGGGACCACTTGGCAATAGACTGATGAAGCCACTTGTGTGCAAACAGCAGCAAGAGGCTGAGCCATTCTACCTGGCATGCAGAGTCTGGCACCACTTTGCCAGCCCCAGCCAGCAACTCCAGAGATGCTGGACAAGCTCTTGTAATATGGACAACCCCTCTGATCTTGGGTCTGAAACTGTGTGCCATTGTGGAAGCAGCCTATGTTTCTCGGCTTTCTGCTAATGCTCTATTTGTAATTCCTCAATCATAGGTTTACAACTACTTCCTTCACTACACCTACTAGAAAGAGCACATTTGTCAAGTTCAAACCAAGTTGATTTTCAAAGCATAATTTTCTAATTTTTTTAAAAAGAAACAAAACAATCCATACTTTAAATGAAATCAAAGTTTCAAATATCCCAGTTGTGGCTTTTCATGGAGGGAAAAATACAGATAGCTTATTCCAAAAGCTTAGTCCCCAAAGCCAGTCTAGCTAACTAGGGCCTTAGAACATAATCCCCCAAAACTCCATCTGGAAAATGTCCTAATTCCATTACTTACTCTTCACAAGCAGCCGTCTCTTCATTTTCCCCATAACCATTAACCGCCTTCCTCTGCTTTCCAACCATTTGACCCCAACATGTTTACTCCAATTTAAGCCCCATTTGCTTCAGTGAGAATCACTTTCAAGTGAGGGTATCTCATGCTTCACTGAATTGTCTTTTAAGAGGCAACCAGTGCAGATCTTTTAAGACCAATATGATGTGCAGCTGGCCAAATGCAGCTGGTGCTGTGGACTTTAGCAGTTCCTGCTATTGAGCCATATGCAAGTGTAGCCTTGCATAGAGCACATTGTCGCAATCTAGTCTGGAGGTTATCAGCACGTGGTAGCCTAGTTGCCTCTATCCAGGAAAGATGCAGTTGTGACTTGCTGCACTTTTGCCTTGCCACATCCAACCCGTGACTGTCTCCAGGCAACATTCAAGCACCCAACTGCCTCTCCTGATTCTGAATGGAGAGATAGAGATGGGTGCCACTGCAAGGGCTACATTTCCCATCTTGTGGCCATTTACTTCTTTAGGTTCCAGCCTTTTAAAGCAGGGCATAATGGCTTCAAGCCTAGATGGAGCCCTAGCTTTCCCCTAATAGTTCAGTGCTGTGAAATAAGCATGGATGAAAAATGTTCATCACCTTCACAATTCATACGAATTTCAAAGGTCCAGATCCTTGCATTCAAAGGATCTGGACTGAATCTGAGCAGATTCAGAGGCATGACTGGAGGTACAACCGGTGGCAGGGATTCGATGCAAATTCAAAGCTCATTCAAAGCCTAGCACATTTGAAGTGACTCCATTCACACAAATGCGAAGTTCCATCCCATTTGCTTTGATGTGAAGTGAACATTTTTAAAAAATCATGCACATCCCTGCTGTGAAGCTTCAATCAGCACACAAGTCTGAAACCACTAGTGAAACAGGCAGATAAAGGCCACCTCCAGATGGCAAGAGAAAAATTTGGGATATTGTTTAGATCCTGCAATTGCCTCTTACCAGCCCTGCCAGATGACAAGGCGATGCCTTTGGGCAAACCTGAGCCTTTACTGTTCTGGTACTTTCTCCCATTATGCTTCCAATGGCAAAAAAAAAAAAAAAAAAAATACCAGAACAGCTCCAGCACCTGCCCCTGTGGCTATTTTCATGAGGGGAAAAACTCAAAAGCAAGCACCAGATACAGTAAGTTATATTGCTATGTGTGGAAACCTAAGGCCTATTCACATTTAGGTCTCTGGCTCATAATTAACACAGCTCTGGGTCAGGCCATTCACATTCTGGTACAGCCTGTTCTGCCCAGAAGCACCCAGGTCTGTCCCAAAGATGTGCTAATTATGGCTGAGGTGTGGAATATGAAATCGCGCTCCACACCTGGCCCAAACTTAGCCCCGGGTGTCTCAGAGCTGTCCAGCAGGGAGAGCATTCACATTGCTCCCTGCTGGACAGTTCAGGAGTCCCGCCCCAGGCTACCACCATCAGGCCCTATCAGCCCCACTGGCTGCCAGCCCCATCTGACATCACGTCTGCATGGGGGCAATGCTAAAGCATGTGCCTGCACAGAATGTGGCAGATCACTCCCGACAAGCCCCAGGACTCATCTGGACCAGGCCAGCAGTCCAAAGAGGTAAGTGGGGAGTGGGATGCTGGGGGACAGCATGCACCCCTGCATGAGGGTGGCACCCAGGAGGCCTCCTGCTGGCTGCTGCTGGCCCGATCAGGTTCACAGGAGCCCATGGGACACCAACACACACCCAGCCCAGTCTATCAGCCAATGGGCCAATAGAGGCCTATGGCGGCAGCCCAGGATAGGCCATCCTGCCCCTGTGGGGGTGGCAATGGGGCTGGTACATGCTGGGACAGCTATACCATTCACACCTTGGCTGGTAAAGGGTACCTTGAGAACACGTCCCTTACCGGCCAATGCAAATGGTACAGCTGTCCCTAGCGTGTACCAGTCTTAGTGCATTACAGCCAGATGGCCTCTAGTTCTGGAACTCTTTCTTCTGCAACAGTCATATCCTTCCTGGGATTTTGCTTCTATAACTTGCAAATATGTTGGGATTGCCACATATGTGTGTGGCAAATCCAATATGGTGCCAGGATATATCTAGGGTTTAGAAGCTAACTGGATACACCCAAAATCAAAATGGGTATACTGCTTCAGAAAGGAACCGGAAGAGGGTGTGTGTGTTTTAATCACAATCCCAGGAGTAATTTCTCAAGACTAGTGAAAGTTATTCAAGAACTCATATAAGTCAAATTTCTAGTTCCTTCCAATTCTCTGTAAGTATTTAGTTTTCTGAGTAAGTCATGACTCAGTGTTTTCATTTGACAGTAGAAGCTTCTAGTCAGGAAGATATTCAAGGAGTGATTCACTTTACTGAGACTGAGAGCATGGTTCTCGCTAATTACAGTGAAGCAAAGATCATGCCTTCAAGTCAGACCACCATGGCAATGGCCGTGCTGACATCTGGCATGTGATTGGGAAGCGGCATGCTGCTGCACAGGTGCAGGTGCTATTCTGCCTTATAATATGAAATAGAGCCCAGTTCAGAAGTGGAAAGTTCAAATTTTGCTCCTATCTGAGATTTTTAGAGAGAAAGTGCTATAGCCCCTCTAAGTATAAACTACTAAAATATCTTACATTGTTGTAGTTACTTGGATCAGTTCAGGGTTGGTTCATGGGCAAAGAGTAAGGTAGTGATTGGTGCCTAATTTTTGACAGACCTGAGCTGTATTTTGCACACTCCTACCTTGTTTACTCACCGTTTCCCTTCACACACACATACTGAAGCAGTGCTGATTATTACTGAGATAATTTGTGCAAATGCCACTGCGGAATCTCAACAGTAAACTCAGTAGCTAGGCGGGTGGGCACCCGGGAGAGGGCCTTCTCGGTAGTGGCCCCCAGGCTATGGAATAGTCTCTCCCTCGGGGTGCGTCAGGCCCCTTCTTTGTTCCTATTTAGGAAGGCAGTTAAAACGTTCCTCTTTACGCAGGCCTTTGGTTAAATGTTCCCCACACTTCCCCCATTGAAAATCACTGTTGTTTTTAACTATTTTTGTATTTTTCTAAAGTTGCATTTTTAAACTTGTTTCTGGTTTTAGGGCTGATATAATTTTTATATGCCTGTTTTTAAAAGTTGTGAGCCGCCCAGAGACCCTCGGGTATGGGGCGTCATATAAATGTAAATATAAATAAATAAATAAATAAATAAATGGTTCATATTTTTACGATACATATTTTAAGTGAATATTGTGGCCCACTCAAAGATCTTTGGGTAACGAATAGGATATAAATATTGGAAAATCCATCAATTTTCAGAAACAGAAAGAACAAGAGTTGTGGTGAGAGCAGCCAATAGGTTGTTGCATTGGCTAGAGATCATGAGAGTTACACTTCAAAGAAAAGTTCTCCCTTGGCTGCCCTGCTTGGTTGTCTTTATACAGCATGATTGGATTGGACACCAAAAACTATTCTTCACCTAAAGAGTTAGAAACTGAAGCTGGTACTCCAGGACTGCTATGAAATGGACAGTTCCATCAAATAAACAGTTCCTAAGAAAACCATGTTTGATTTCCAAAGAGGGCATTTCAGAAATCAGAGGACTGGTGAAAAAGAATTTGAATCAGCCCAGATTATGGCTGTTCATACAATACCAAAGTTCAATTACAGTACATATCATGGTTTGGGAAGGATGCTAATAAGTCGAAAAAGATTCCAGAGTCATTAATGGGAGAAATCAAGAAAGGTGTTAGAGTAAAAAAATATTTTTTTTTTAGAATGACAAGAAAATAGATCTCTAATAACAGAAAGGCTCTGAGTGTGCTAAAGAAGAAAAGGTAGCTGCAGAAAAGATGTAAATCAGACCTATGAGCCTGGACAGTAATAGTCTTCTTTTGCAAGGAAAACTTTGCCCAAACTAGTGTCATAAAATGTAGGCTGTGAATTGAGCAATGAATTCTTAAAATTCAATGCCAAGAAACTACTCCAACAGGAATTCTCAGTGTCTGCTCCAGGTTTACAGGGAGGAATGTATTTTCAGCTTTCAGAATCCAAAGAATTTAGAAGAACCAGACAGAAAAAAAGCATTCTCAAAGAACAGAAGATCTTTGTTCTTTAAATAATTGTTGTCTTTTAAATGAAATTTGGTAATCTACAACCAAAATTAGCTCCCTTGTCTGGGAACCTGAGACAGAGAGATATGTTAAATATTATAGAACTGATGGGCAGAAGTTTATTAACATACCTAACTATGGAGAGGCTGTAGCTCAGCAATATAGCAGGAATCTGGAAAGCAGAAAGCCCTGTCTCCCTGGAGGAAGGTAATGGAGAACCACCTCTGTTTCTATGAAGAAAAATGTGCAAGTCCATGTAGTGACTAGGAGTTGGCTCCAGTTGAATGATACTCAATTAACAGCATCTTAATTATGGTTGAAATGAGCCAACTACAGGCCATCCTTGTCTACCAAAGCAGAAGTCAACAAAATAAATCAGGGGAGTAAATTGATTTGAATACCTGAGCAATCATGCAGGGATAGGAAAAGGAGATTTTTTTCCCCCTGCAGTGTGAGGATACCACAGCTGTCACCTTAAAGGGAATCTTTCTGTGATCCACTCCCTAGATAGTTTTTGCACAGGAAGACGCTGTGTTCTTTAACTCTTGGCACACTGAGACTAATACTGTATTAAAAACCCCACAGAGGCTGCACCCAAACACAAGATATATCCAGACATGGATTGGGATTGGAACCAGTGCAGACAAGGAGCCTGTTTACACTTGGCAAACAGGGGAAGTCCAGGGTTGCTCTGAAACAGAGCATCCATATTGCACAGAGACACGTCCATCCCAGAAGTGTTTCTATGCATCCCAAACCATCCACCATGGTGGTGGAGCACTAAACTGTGTTCCACAGCTGTACTAGGCATGTCTAGATGTTGCCACTTCACACCATTTCTGGGCAACACAGCCACAGTTGTATTCTACATTGCCCAGTCACCATGGCAACAGCGCAGCACATTTACGTAGCTGAGGCAAAGCAATCAAGGAGATCACTGCTGGTTAAGCAGTGATTGCACTTACCCAGTGCTAGGGGTAGTGTCAGATATGTTTCAGATACATTGGGCATCAGGAGGTTATCTGGCCTTAATGCCTAATCAAGGTGCAAAAAAGACCACAGATTCACACAGAAGAATGGCCATTCATTGCCCCAACCCCTAGAAAAATCAAATGCCCCCAAAACCAGGAAATCCCAACTACTGGTGCTCTTTCTATTGGTGTCAACACTGGGACAGCCTTTAGCATCTGCTACAACCCAATGCCTCATTGGATTTTCTCAGTGGAGTTCAGGGTACTTTTCCAGTGGCTGTGGTGATGTTCTGCTCAGAGGAGTGTTTTGGTGGCCTCAAAGCGAGGTGTGAGTGGGTCTGCCACACCAATACTGGGTCAGTGGCACGCTGTCACACATGAGCTGCCTAATCAAAAGGAGGAAGTCAGAGCATTGCTTTTACCTCCTTTCCAACCCCAAGAGGTTAAGTAACTTTTCCAGAATCTTCACCATAGTGTGGAGCCTTGTTCCCAAGCACACTATTCCATATGGTAAGCTAGCAAGTGAATGAGCGCTGTCCTTCAGATGGGTTCCAGCAGCAGAAACAAAAGTCCATGTGTCACCAAGAACAACCTTTCTGGCCCTGTTCTGAAAGGCCAATTAATCCATGGCTTGAACCTTCTTTGTCCTGACAGTAATTTCAGATTCCGCACCTCTTGTGGACTAATGTTCCCAAAAGTAAGTTAAAAGTGTGCTATTTTCATGCAGATTAAATGAGTGCTCCATCCAGTTCAGAGTGTTAGTCTGTTTTATTTTGGAAAGTGGGAAGAACTTATCTGTGTGATTCAGGGAGGTCCCTGCTGGCTCTGTTGTAGCTACACACCTGAATACTAGATCCTTTCAACAACGGACAAAAATTGTAAATCTCATTACTGTACTATACACAGATGGTGATGAACCCTACTGGCCCAACAATAACCCATTTGCCATACTATGATCCTGTTAGACCCCTATCAACAGCTCTTGATGTTCCTACCTTGGCATACAGTTGAAGGATCTGGGCAAGATTGTTGAGAAGTAGAGACCCCATAAAGCCTCATCACTGTAGGTGCTTTATAATTGTTCTTACCAAAACACTCCAACCTTTTAAACTTTGTGAAAACTTCAAGCTGCCTCACATTTCTAAGAAAGACTGTAAGCCTGAGGGCAGGGATGTGACTCACATTATACACTGTAAGCTACTCTGAGAGTCTTCTGGTTTAAGGCAGCATAAAGAAATAAATAAAGGAGTTAGATTAGCACATAAAACTGTAGTAATTACTCAAATAGGTAATACTTCAATCCTTATTAATTCAAATGAGTGAATGTTACATAATAGGAGCCTGTATGGTGAAAGTATGGTTAGGAAAATCTCATATAATAATAATTATAACTTTTTTGCAAAGTATTTCAGTTTCAAGCTATAGCTAGATACCTAATTAGAAAGATAAGGAAGCATGCTTGGGTCTTTGTGCTATTTCTTCCTTCCACAACTAGAAAAAATATGAAAAACAAAGTAACTGTGCAATGAAAAATAAACAAATAAGAAATTTACACACAGGCTTGCATGAGTTCAGCAACAAGTTACTGTTCCAAATGTGTCTTCATCTGTAAGCTTCAAATTTTATTTTACTTGAAAATTAAATACGAGGGTCCATTGCAAGTCCTGCAAGTTTCAATGATAAAAAAGCAACATGGTAAGGATTGTAGTATAGTTACCAACTGCCTGTAGCTAATCATTGGCTGACCAATCATTATGTCATTCTGTTAGTGGATAAAACCACAAATTATAGGTTCATGTTTCAAATATGAGCTAACCTGATATTAAATGCAGTGCCTTGGGTTTTATTTCTCTAACTGCACCTAAATATTAGCATCTGTAACGGTTAGGCCCCTTCTATACTTACATATTAATCTGATTCAAGGAGAAGCTAAGAACATACAGTATGCACAGCAAATTGGACCAAAGAGCTGCTCAGTACACATTGTCTGCAAGGAACAAACACAGATCTGAGACGTTTTCGCACGGGGGTGAACGGGACGCGTGGGAGACAGCTGCGGACACGGCATCCGCATTGCCCGAGCGCGGCTTGCGCTCCGACGTGTCCGCAGCTGTCTTTCTCGCGTTCGAAATGTAGAGCACTTTAAAGTGCTCTACATGCGTTCCAACGCGGACGAGCCGCCCGCAGGCGTTCGGGGGGAGAAGCATTCGCGCCTGCTTCTGTCTCCCGAACAGCTGCGGGCTCGCCTCCGACGCCGGCGCGGCTTCGACAATCAGCTGTTTGACAATCAGCTGATTGTCGATCTGCCTCCGCGGCTGTCTCCGCGCCCCTGGCCGGCCTTTGCCGGCTAAGACAGCTCCCGGCGCTTTGAGCATTCGCACACAGACGCTCCAGAACGCGTTTACACGCGTTCTGGCGCGTCTGTGTGTGAAAGGGGAAAGCACCGGGAGCTGTCTTAAGCTTCCCGTCCTACTCCCGTTCCAAATGGAACGGGAGTAATGCGAAAACGTCTCTGGATCAGGACTGTGCTGAGGGCTCACTAATTCAGATGAATGGTAGACCAGATAAAGGTGGGGCGTTTTTGCACTTCCCTTCCCATCTGCTGGACAGGAAAGAAGCGTGATCACCTAACGTTGACAAGTACTCACACTTGCATTGCACTGCTCTTTAACATACGTTTGCTCACCTCTAGGTTGCTGTGGCCTCCTGTTCATCCCGATCTAGCCAATTCAGATCTAGCTTAATATGGATTAAGCAAGGTAAGTGCAGAAAGGGCTCTAGAAACAGGTGCAAGGACACTAAAGCCTTCTACCCCTTCCAAAATTGTGGATGGTCAGTCTTAGTCTGGGATGCATTTTACATACAATTCATCTTCCCTGCCTTCGAGCTGATGTTTTATAAGGTGTAGAGTTGGCATTGCCTTGGCCTATATTCCCAGTAATTTGGAATATGAAACCCCTTATCTGACACGAGAGATTGTTCAGTATTTTCTTTCAGACACCTGAAAAGTAATTTTGGCCCCAGGGAAATATGTAGTAATCTGGAATGGGGCCAGAGACAAAAATAAAACAATGGGCCCTTCCATGTGGTAAAGAACATAACTTCCCATTCCACAGGACTGTCCCACAATCAGAAGAACCATTTTTTGTTGGGGGCCCAAGCAAATTTTCTTGGTGTATATCTGTTTCCCTTTTGACCAGAAACACTGCAAAGGGCAGCTTGCTTTTCTTAAATGGTTTCAACAGATCTCAGATCAACTGATTCAATTTGTCCCCAGGCCCTTGGAGCAGCAATACCTCAAGCGGACTGTTCTAAATCCTATCATACTATATAGTTGCTAGTACATCCCTACATACATGGAAATAAAAGGAGGCAGACATTTTATTTAGTTCTATCATTTAAGGCTCTGAGGGCAAAAACATCAGGATAAGACAGGCATTCACAGATAACAATGCTAGCATTTTCACTTCTGTCATATTGCAATCACATAAATGAAATCACCCTCCAAAAAAGCATCCTTTGAAGATCAAACTTTGTATTTGAATTCACAAAGACAGCTTTCACGTGGTCCTTAGGAGCTGCACCATCTTCTTTTGTGTACTGTGATGTCCATTCACCATAGCAGGCCCTGGGGGAAATGGCACCAGAGAGTGCACTAAGGAAGATCACTTGAGTCTCTTGAGCATTCCTGATCCTGGATTTGGATTACCCCAAGCAGCACATGGAGCCTAGAGTTATTTCACTGAGGTACTGAAAATGAATCATTTGCAGCCCAGCCCAGTAATCCAGCCTGGCCTGTAACTTCAAAGGTCAAGGAACTTTCATTCCTGGCCTCTGGAAATAGGCCAGCATGTGGAAGTTTTCAAATATTTCTTTTGATCTATTCCCAAAAGGCTAAATGCTTGCAGTAATATTTGGTTGCAGAAGCACTGTTAACTAACTAATATCTGAAATCATTTAGACACCGTTGTGTTATGATATACTTATTATTTGAGCCAGACGCATCTGTTTCTTTGAATAGCAGTAGAAGTACATCCTGAGGCCTTTTTGCACAAGGGTTTTTTGAACGCATGTAGAACGCGTTGGGACAAAGCATTCGCTCCTGTGGGCCGGCAGCTCTGTTCTGGGTCACCCTGGCCCATCCCAATGTGCCTCCACGCGTTGAAGTTTCAGAGCACAAAAAAGTGCTCTGAAACTGTCCCGGCACATTTAGCCCGTCCCAGCGCATTCTCAGCTGTACCAGAGAGAAAGCATTCACACACTCTCCCTCCATGACAGCTGGGCCCCTCCCCCAGCATCTCCCCATTGGCTGCTATGGAGCCATGGGTGGGCGCTCTGGTGCCTCTCTTCCCTGTGGTTGTGCACACTCCCTGGGGCCAGATCAGCTTCCCAGTGCCGGTAGGATCCCCACGCAACACCCTTCAATCCACCCCAGGGGCGCGCACACATGAATGGGGCTTACCTGTTTGGCACAGGGCAGCAAGTGGGGCGAGGAGGCCAGCCGTGTTCTGCACCTGCACATGGGGCGGTCCCTGATTCACCAGGTACCCGCCTGGCTTCAACTGGCCATCTGCGCAGGCATGGGTGCCTGGCAAATCAGGGACTGCCCTGAGTTCAGCTTACTATTTCATTATTGAAAATGTTGTCTTAGAATGTAGTCCCTGAAGGATGAGCTCTAAAAAAACCTCATATTTTAAATGAATGAATGAATATAAATGCGTTCTAAAATTGTCCCCTCTTTCCTACTACTCTTCATCTTAAACACTGTATAATTTCAGCAGTAGCAGTGATGTACCAAAATTGCTCCAACCTTTCAAAAAAGAGAGAGAAAAGAAAAGAAAGAAAAAGGATTAGCTCTCTCAGCTTTTTGGAAATGTTTACATATTGAAATGCATGTAACTTAGACAGGTAGAGTAAAATGTCAAACTGCAAGTGACCTGAGGGTCCATTTATGAATTTGTCACTTTGAAAAGGGATGGGAAGCTTAGCAGTTTAGGGGTGAAAAGAACTGACCAATGTAAACAAACAGTTGCTTTGACTTGGGTGAACCTCTCCTTTGCCCCAGGAGCAGCTACAGGCCACTTTCAGGGAAGTTTTCTTTATCTGGTGACAGTGTGAAACACTTTACCTGCAAATTGACCAGTGCGTAAAAGGAAGCCATCATTCATGCTAATGGACCCCCATCAGCTTGCTTTCACTGTACCATGATACCCTAGAGCAGAAATGTGAAGGCTTTTAAGCCCAGGGCTTAGTAAAAGGTTTTAACAACTTGAAGATACTAAACTTCCTTGCTATACACACTTCAAATCACTATATAACTCACTTCCCTTACAGCTGCCCTGTGTAAACTAGTTTTAAATAGATTTTATTGCACTTTTAGAGCTAATTGGCTAGCCATGTCTCTTTAAGGCCAAAACACAATACTTGCACAAAATATACCGCCTACATTTTCTAGATGTTTTAGGATCCTTTGTTGATCATGATAAAAACTATACATTTTTTCCATCTATTTTTTGTCCTTTAATTACAGAAAATAAGAAATAAAATACATTTTTAAAAGTTCTTTCTTTAAAAATTCCCAAATACCATGTATAGATTTTAAGGATTCAGGACAAGGTTTTTCAAAGCTTTAACCAAAAAACAAAACAAAAACAGAGCATTCAAATTGTTGTACATTTGAAAACAAGAAAATGGATTCACATGTCAAATTAGAAATGTGCACATAATAATGGGACTCTGGTGAAAGTTGGTACAAAAGTCTTGTTAAATATATTAATCAATTGAGATAGAAAAGGTAACTACAGCTTCTTTTTGGAAGAAAAGCCATAAGACTTTCTATACCTTGTACTCTAGATCAATGAAATGGAGCCTACAGCATGAAAATGATGCCATAGCCCATTCTAATAAAAGACCATTTTAAAGCCTTCCAGATGGCAGACCAACAGTGAGTGGCTGGTTCTTTGGGTGTGAGGAGCCCAGCAGTCTGGCATACCCACATTCCCAAAGCAGCTCCAGAACTGTCCCACTTCTGAATAACCATCTTAAAGTAGCCCCAGCTGGCATGTGTAGAAGCTGGGGACTTTTGTTCCCAGCCTTTAAAGTTGGACTGGCATAGACCCTCCATAATGCAGACAGTTCTTGGGATAGAGTGCCAGCCACCCTTCCAATCTTGGGCTGGTTTGCTTGACCAGAAACATTTTTGTGATGACCCAACATTGACTGGTGCACACACTGGAGCACTAGTCAGCTTTACTCGCTTCCTCCCCATGGGATAGGATTCTCACCTTATTTGATCCTGGGGTCTGGTTCTCCTCTGGGCACTACCATTTTGGCAACAGTACTGCTGCAACTGCATATGCGTCAGCACCATCAGACTGACGACGCTGATGCTCTGCACATGCACAGTCACATCTATGGGCACCTGAGGTCCCAGCACACTTGTGGGGGACCTCAAGCAACCTCAAACACTGTTTGGTGGTTTTGTCCAACAAATTAGCAAATTCTGGAGATTAATACACCAAGAAATAGAAAAACTTTTACAAATACAATTAGAATTCTCTCCAATAATATTTTTGCTACAAATACTCAATATACAAATATTCAAATATACAAATATTTTTGCTACAAAAGGACCGAATAGTAAAAAATAAAATTATCTTATTACATTTTCTATTGTTAGCCAGCAAAAAGATAATAGCCAAAAATTGGAAAGTGATTGAACCTTAACCATTCAAGCATGGCATGATAAAATTGTAGATTTGGCCATTATTTAACTCATTACATTTCAATATAATAAATATATGGGCATAAAAGAGAAATATGGATATCTAGAAGTGTGGAAAACTTTTCTTGATTTTTTTATGGTCCATTCGAGAAGCATTTAACAAACCAGAGTCAGCCATTAAATTTCCGTTAGAATAATTATGAATAAAATATAATTTTATTGTGATATAGTTTTATGATCTAGTATAGCAATAACCAGTAATCTTTTAGTTAGATATATATAGCTGAGAAGAAAAAGTATGACATATACACAACCGAAATGTAAAAGTTGTGAGTTTATTATTTTGGAATTCATAAGGATATAGTAAAATGTATGGTATCAATTTGTATAAGGAAATATTTAATAAGTATGACATTTTTAAATATTTGTAACATTGTTGTTGAGTGTATTATGTAATAAATTTTTTTAAAAAAAATACTGTTGCCATTACATAGTGGAGAGAAAGGAAAAGTAAAAGTGGGGCAGCTCTTGAGTCCTAGAGCATCCATTCATTCATGGAAGGTCAGCAGGTGACTTTAGGCCAGTAACTGCTTCTCAGATTAACCTTCCTCATATGACTGCTATTGGATAAAAATGGAGATAAAATGTGTTCCACCTTGAGTTCTACAGAAGAGAGTCAGGATATAGTTAATGCCAGGCAGTGAGCAGTTTTTGGTCAATAATCAACCTGCATCTTGGCATACAAACTTAAGGGCATTTTATGTACATTTTAACTTTCTGTAATCCACTCTGAGACTGTGATATAGCATGGGGTATAAACCAATGATGAGAACACATAATTAAACAAACACATTTCTCAGCAAAGAGCTTCTAAGAGATGTCTGCCTGCTTTTAATATCTTTTTACAAATCATCCTTGACTGTTTTAAAAGTGAGAGAATAAAGAGCATGGCTAGAGAACAGGGAGATGAAAGATAATGTATGGGAGCTCCTCTAAATCATAGGTCCTCACAACTATGGCCTTCTTAGAATTTGAGGCTGGCACAGAATTCTGGGAATTGTAGTTTGGGAACATCTAGAGATCTAAAGTTCAGCATTCCACCCCAAAGCAACCAGGCCTATGCCACCAGACCTGCGACCATCATAATCTATCCTATGATAGTAATATTGAAAATTATTAAAATAAAGAGGACTAAATTTACTTCCTAAAATTATAGGACTAAAAAAAGGCTTTGCATTGATCAGAGGGTACATCCTGAAAAAGTATAGAACAGATTTCATTTTAAAAAGAACAACAACAACCAAACTTGCTAAAGAAAATTGAAGTAGAATAGCCTGGCAGAATGTAGCTGAGAAAAAATTGGTGAAAAATTATTAAGGAAATAAAGGAAGATGTCGGTTCAAGTATGGGATGGACCTCTATCAGTAGATAAAAGATCTCCATTTCCATGCTTTTTCATTTCAAAAGGAAACTCAAGCTGATAATAAATAACACAAAACATAGTCCATGTTCAAAATCCAGACACAGGATTTCTCAATTATATTTTTTTAAAAAAACAGTGTAAAAAACCCAGTCTACTGAATCAATATTAAAAAGGAAACAAAAGAAAAGATAGTCCAAAAGAAAGATGATAATCTCCTTCCATTAGACCTCACCCAGCCTTCTCAATGAAAAGTGCCAAGATTGTCACTATTAGGACGCATTCCCATACAAGAAAAAGATCCATATCCTGTCCATTTTTGGGATTGTCTAATCCCATTTAAATTTTCATTCCTGGACTTTACGAGAACTAAATCGCTAAAATCTGCACAAAAATATGTCCTCAGAAAAACAGATCTCGGTCCCATTGTGGGAGCTAGCCCGCTTTTTTTTTTTTTCTAATGGGAACAATACCGGACTACTGAGGGAGGAGATTGTGCCTTTCAGGTTGTCCCCCCAATATCCCTCTGTCCAATGCCTGCCGCCACTGTCGGTGTGGCATTAGATGGGTGGGATATCGCATCCAGAAAGGTCTGCTGCCTGTCCTTTTTGTTCCTGTCCCTATTTTCTGTATGGGGATCAAAAGTGCTGAACACGTCTGTTAAATAAAAGATGATAAAACATGAGATCAAATGGCCTGTAGGTTCTCTCTAGTGCTACTGATCAACTATTATGCCACTCCCAATACAGATCGCCAAGCATGATCATGGCTTGGTTTCAGGGTTGTTTTGCGCACAAGCACTGCATTGTTTTATCACACTCTTTGCTGATAGGGAAGCGTGGTTCTGTGCAAAAGTCCCCCTAAAGCCAACAGCCTTTAGGGGACAGAAGAATTTGGCTTCTGTACCCTTAGCAACTCTGCCATTCCCAGGATGGGGAGTACCAAGTGGGAAAAACCCTCTGCTGGCTTTTTTCTGCCATTGCAAGTACAAGTGGCACAAGGGTGGGTGGGTGTTATCCAAGGGTGGAGCCACATCAAACTTGCCCCTATCAGGGAGAGGAGTGGGAGGATCAAAGGACAGGGGGTGGAGAGAAAAAGATCCTGTTTCACCATGCTGGGGATTTGGGCAGGGAACTGCAGTATTTGAATTAAGCCCAAGGGAACAGCCAGAATGTGCATTAGGTTCTGAATATGGATTAAAATAGTCCAGTGGGAATGCAGCCTTAGACATATGGATGGAAACAAATGCAATAAAAGAGCAGCTTAAAATGGCTTATACTGTATTCACACAAACAGAAAAAAATGCAGCTCTGAAGCAGCTTTAGGATAGTTTGTAACTCATTCACAGGCTAGTCTTCTCCTTCCCTCTCCCATAAATATACTAGGCTTCAAAAAATAAAAGATTCTATGAGAACACAAGTGCCAGAAAGTTACTGTCTCCAAGGTGCTTTCAAGATGCTTTTTTGTTAAGTGTGAATACAGCCTTAGGCCTTTTCTGCAATTACCTTTTATTTTTTCTAAGAACCCTTTCAGCCAGATCCTGAGCCCCCTCATCTGCAAGTTAATATGCATCAAGGACGCCCTGACACCTTTGGTCCTGCTTTGTCAGTACTAGCCACTTGGCACTGTAGTTCACAAGAGGGTAATATCTGGGCAGGTGCATCTACACTTGCAGGAGGTATTTACAACCCAGTAATGCCTCCTGCCTTCCCTGATGTTACCCTATCATCAACCAGCGGACGCGCAACCTCCTAACTTGCTGATCTGGTACATTGGCCGGTGTAGAATCACCCGGACAGAAAGAGATTTGTTCTAGGTCACCCACAGAGCAAGGATGTGAATACAGTAAACACCAAAGTAAGCATACAGTTGCAACTCAAAGCATAGCATATAGGGGAGTGATCATATTTCATTATCATAATGACGTGTAATGTAAGCTAAAGTGACATGCAAATTTATATATAAAATATTGTCAGAGAAATTCTACAGAAATTTAAAGGCACTGTTCCAATTGCCTTTCTGGTTTGCACTTTGCAGAAGTGATGCTTTCTCAGATATTAAAAAACAAAACAAAAACAGGGACATATGGCTGGATGTTAATGCTGGGATGAACCCTATTTAATATCAGCATTAACTCTTTAGAAGCAGTTGCTATTGTAGTGACATCTGGAAGAAACCTACATATAGATTATTTTCTAACCTGGATAAAGGATTGAGCCTGCAATTGCCTCCAAGAGAACACTCAGAGAGCATGTTTAGCAACACTGAAAATAACAAAATTAAATACTTTAAAAGAAATTTCTCTCTTTTTTTAAGGCATTACAAATTTCAAGAAAACAGTCAATTCCGTGTGCTATGTTTACATCACAAATACTAGACTAGAAATATCAGTTCAAAAGTAAACACTGCTGGGTTCAATGAAATTTCTAGGTAAATAAATCTAGCATGAGAGTTGAAAAATCATTAGTCTACCCTGCAGAGCCGCGTCCCATTGTCCAGACAGAATGACCAGTACTTCTCAGTATCCTCCCTCCAGGATAGTGAAAGTGTGAAGTAAAAAACCGCTAATTAAACTGCAGCTTTTCACAGTACACTTTCACTACTATTGTGCCACTGCCACTGCAGATCAATGGTCATGTGACCAATCACGTGACTGCCAGGTCTGGAGCGGCTGAAAAGCTTTCACCTGTGTCTGGAGGGAAAAATAGTAGTGAAGCACTATGAAGTGCTCTGCTGTTATATTAGTACAAGCTGGCACACACCCATTCACACCTATTCCAGGAGAAGGGTACGCAGGGTGGGACATCGCAGCCTCAGTTGCACACTGTGGTGCCCAGTCGCTGAGGTAATGGCCAACACCTATATGGCCATTGCTGCAGTGAGGCAATTACGCTCACCCAACATTTAGTGAAGTACCGAGTAAATTTGGGATAGACTGGGCATTGCAAAAAGTGGTTTTCAAGGGAAGTGAAGGTGTGAATTTGCCAATAGATAAACTGGCATTATTTGAAAACAGACCGGTGGTATATGAGGTCTCTCAGGTTATGTCGGTATCACAATCTCCAGGAACATATCCATCCATCTTTTCTGAAGCCATGAAGTATTTGTAGAAAAAAAAGAAAAGAAACCTGCTAACTTTGAGTTGAAGCAGAAGCAAAGACTCCATTTAGTTTTGCTGAACTCCTGGCGACTCCATGGACTCATCTGTGCAGTTTGCTTGACAAGATTCCAAAAATGGTTTGCAATTACCTTCAGGGAGATTACGGGGATAGAACCTGGGATATCCTTAATGGAAAGCTGATGCTCTAGCAATAAGCTTCAGGCATTTCCGTAAGACACCAAATATAGTCATTACAAATCCATTCCAGTAGTGGCTATTGTGGGTGGGCACAGGAGGAGGTTACACACACACACACACACACCTCATACACTGATATCTGGTTCATAATATCTGAAGTCCACATAGCATCATGGTGTCTGATCAAAGGAGGATTTACCAGTAGTGCATGGACTTCAGAGGAATCTCTCAAGTTCAGGATGGTGAGGAGATTCTGGCTGTATTCACCTACAACAGCCAGTACTGGCTATTTTTGTTCCTGGTGAGGAAGAACTCTTTGGGGACTTGTTCATACTTCCCTCAGGGGAATGGTATAATAATACCATTCCATTGAGGCTTAAATGATGTATGGTTGGTGTTTTCCTCACTTTAAGTGCTGGTGCAGTTCCCAGTTGAACCACCAGCACTTGAAGTATGGGTGGCCCAGTTCAGGCAGGCTGGAGTACCATGGCAATGGCTGTGGCAACATCCAGGCATTGCCAAGTGGTGTGTAACCATGCAGCGACAGCCACAGCTGTACAACACCACCCACTCATACTGTCACCCTTGGAAGAGGGTGCAAACATTGCTGACAGGGAGCTCACTTGCCTGCCTGGGAGATCAATCTCCTGCCTCCTGTGGCTGATGGGAATTGGAACCCAACACTGAGTGGAGGACCACATGTTTCTCAACCTTTGATTATATTATCTTTGCCTGCAACAGAGATTCTTGATCTGTTTGAGAAACCTGAGTTCTCTCCAGTAAGTATGGAAAAATCCTGTTTTTTAAAAAATGCAGGAAATTTCCCAATACTGGTGCAAAAGAGGCCAGCAGATTGACCTAGAAAAAATGTGGGGTTCCACACCTTTTTCTGGACCTATGGCAATTTCTACATTTATCAAAGGAGTGCTGTGTCAGCCCTTATAAAAAGTTTGGGAATAGACACATTTTCTTAAATCTGGGGCTTTCTTGCACTTAACATTCATGTGAAAGTGTCCCACAGAAGTTACATTCAGGGATGGTGGCTGGCCATTGCAAGCACTCGCACCATCCCAATCATAACCCAAACTTACTTGGAGGCTGCTGCATCACCATAGCAATGACTATGGCAACTTCTGCCACACACCAGTCATACATGGCATTCACACAAGGAAGCAGTGCAAATATTGAATCCAGGAATTTACTGAGCATGCCCTGGAGCAGTTTTTACTGCTTTATAGCTAAAAAGACAATCAGGACAACCAGACATGCTTCTGGGCTGCTCTGGAACAGAGATGGCACTGTGGAGTGTGGATGCTCCATCCCACAGTGTGCCAGGCCATCCTGATCATTTAAGTGTAAACAGACCCCTAGTTTTTGGGAAGAAAGGGCCAGCAAAGACCGAGGCTGTGTCCCCATGCTGGCCATCTGGCACACTGTGGGTGCTGTTTGGGCACGCATGGGCTGGGCACAGGACTGGGAACACATTTTGGGTGTCCCCATGAGATTCCCGGCAACGCGGGACAGGTACGGGTTGGGCATGGATGGAAGCATCCCCATGAGAACCATGCCAAACCCTGGTATGGCAGAGCAGTGCCACTTCCTCTCTGCCCCCTCTCTCTTCATTGGCAGCTGGATTGTCATCAGCCCACACCTGTGCCACATTCCCCCTCCCTTAGCGACATGGACAGCCAGGACTGGGGTGGGAGGCATGGGAATAAATTAAAATAAAGCTTCATTCATAAAAATAACTTTTAAAAATTAAAACATTGAAAGCCGCTATGAGGTTTAGCAGCAGTAGGCACTTGAGCAGTTGTGCACACCTCTACTCCACTAGGCCTGACATAGCACTGGTCCTCTCTGCTGGCATTTGTATACATCCAGCAGCTCCCTTGACTAAAAGTAGTTTTCCGTTACTTGAAGTGCAGTCTTGATACTATGAATTTCAAGTTTCTTATTTTGTTTCCTTAAGAACCTGTCAAGGAACTATTTCTGACATGAAAAACTCTGGGGGTTGTATGTTCTCTTTTTAACCAATAAAAAAATCCATCTGGTAAATGATAAAATCCAAACGTTTTGGATCCAAGTGCCTCTTAGGATCACAGCCTGAGATCTTTCTGAGTAATATCTATCTGTACTGGAAATGCCTTGCAATCATCAGTCATCTTCAAAGTCTGGGATCCTTTCACACCCTTTCATAGGTCTCCCCTTTCCAGCAATACTAAAACAATGCTATAAAAGTCACGATTTAAATGATATATCACAATCTTACAGACTTGAAAGTTAATTTTGCCTAGAAACGTTTTATAGTTGTTGGAAACAAAGAGCAGGGGGAAGCCAGAGTTGGTGAGATCAAAAACTTTCTTTCCCAAGAGAGATTTAAAGCTCCCTCCTCTTCACCCCTCTACCTTCTCTTCTTTGCCGTGGCATTGTGAGGAAAACTGCTCTGAAATGAAGTCTCTGGCACTGAAAGATTAACAAGGGGGAAATACTTGTATAGAGATGGGTTTGAGCTGTCCCGTTCTGTGAATAAAAGAGATTATGTTCAGTTTTTACTACAAGGCAAGTATGGAAGAATCCAGTCAAACTGTTTTGCTTAATTAGTTTCATTACAAGATGCACTAATACTATTAGGTTAATATTAGGCTGTTTCCAGGTCTGAAATGGACAGATGTTAGCAAGATTAAATCAAAATGCTCTTCACTCCCATAAAGGCTTTTATATGCTCAAAGTAGCTCAACACTTCATTTTCTCTAGACAATTCCCCCGGTTTCTAAACATCACTATAAATCTCCATTACTTGGAGTTAAATTGCGCAGCTCATCTCATGGACTTAAAAGGCCTTATTGGTCTCATTAGACCCACAAACAGGATTTGTTCCTTCTTGTCTCAGTCTTAAAGTCTGGTCATTTCTCCTCTTGAAATGTTTATTTACCTCGTTCCCTCCTAAATGCCAATCTGATTTTCATCCTAGCTGAACTGTGGCTCTTGCGTAAACATTACAGTAACATATTTGCTACACTCCAGAGAAAGCGGAAGATGATTTCTAAAATAAACATGAACCATATGAAGTTATGAAGGCTGCTTTTGTATTTTTTTTTCTTGCTGAGCCAGATGAAATTACAAATTTGGGGAAACCCCTGACAAGAGGTGGGGGAGGGGACAAAGATAAAAAGGGAAGAGGGATTAGCAAGAATCAGTATGTTTCTAAGAGCAATGCATTATGGGGTTGACATTAGAACTGAATCCTATCATGTCCATCTTTGAGACCGCCTTGTCAACATTTGCACTATGGGCAACAGAACTTGACAGACAAAGCAGAGGGGAGAGGCTAAGGGCTCTGCCATAGCAACTGTCACACGTTCGCTTCCTGGGGGAAACTTCCACAGGAAGTGAACACAGGGGAGAGTTCCAGTGTCTGCTCTCACCCAAGCCTCGCCAGTGCTGCTCGAAGCACTGGAGAAGTGTAAATCACTGCAAGCAGCAGCAATTCCAGGAACCATGCACTTGCACGGCACTGTTGCCACTGTGACAGGGCAATGCAGCACTAACTGCACTTGTGCCAATCCTCCCGCAGGTGACTTCGACCCTCTCCCAGAAAAGATGGGTATGAAGGAGTGCCTAAAGATGTAGAGCAGTTAGAACTGTTCTACATCTACACATTTCTGGGGAACTCCTGCATGCACAGAACTGTGTGTAGAGAAGTAGAAACTCCGTGAAATGTGCATACCGAGTTCAGGAGTTCCCCAGGAGTTCCCTTAGCTGCCAAATGTGAAAAGGCGCATTTGATTGATTGATTGATTGATTGATTGATTGATTGATTGATTGATTGATTGATTGATTGATTGATTGATTGATTGATTGATTGATTGATTGATTGTATTTAAGGATTTATATCCCACCCTTCCTCAAGAGGTCCCAGAGTGGATGAAACATTCCTATTCCAAGATATAACCCGGAATAATCCAGCACAGAAAGGGCCTAAATACCAATATATTCTTAGCTTTTAACATTAGGGCTGCAATCCACCTTGTGTTTAAGCAGAATGGAGGCTGTGTTCAGTCTTTGGAGTACAAACACCAAACACATTTCCATACCTTCTGGAGACTTTTCCATCCCAATCAGAACTATTCTTCATTCAGATAATCCCAACATTTGAGTCCATTTCAGCTGCCGGAAATGGACCCAGGTGAAGGCCTGTGCCCAGCTCAGAAGCATTGTGGAGGGCAACTAGCAGGCTCTGGCAGCCAGAGCCAAAGATGGCGGCCAGAGCTAGCCATATCATCTGTGTTCTGTGAGGCTTATGCAGCTGCCTCGTTTCCCTCATCCTATGAAGGTTGTCCCATTGTGTGAGGCTGCAGCACACATGGAGGGAAGCCAGTGGGCTCTGGGACTCAGAGCTAGAGGAGTCAGCCAGAGCTGGCTTGACCCAGCATGCTCTCATCCAGTTTTGCCAATGGGGATGTGAATGCAACACTCCCAAAACTGCCTCACTTTGCCCCAGGAGCGTGCAATCAGGCTAAAACAGCCTTAGTTCTCAGGCCATCCTGTTGAGGTAGGACCAAAGCCCAGGAAACATATATTTCTTCCTGGTCCAGTTTCCAGTCCTTAAAGGCCTCTCCCCTACTTAGCTTCTCTACTACAGTGTCAGCTGGACATGGTGGGACACTGAGGCCCATTCTGTTATGGCCCTTATTCCAGATTGTAGCCTGGAATAGGAACCTGCCATTTAGATGCTGAAAGAAATGCAGCAAATGGTTTATAGCTTAAATTATTAGCACTATATGTGGCCCTATTGTCTTTGCTTACAAAATATTTTCAGCACTAATAATACATGGTATGGTAATTGTTATCTATAAAGATTATTTTAAATGAACCATAGTCAGTAAATAATGTGAAATACACTGTAGGAAGTCATACAAAGTCATTATCTGCATGGTTATTTTCCCAATCTGACATGAAACTGTCTTTCTGTTTGTGACTGGTAACTCTTGGTGTGCAACCTAAGCAAAATTTCCCTAAGAATAGGCAGACTTTTTTCTGAACATGAGCTGCTGTGTTTTTAGGAAGCTTCAGTATTCTCTTAAATTAGAATTCATTCCTGTTTGTTTATTCCTTATTTCTCTCAGGGCTTTTCAAACTTTCCATAGCCCCCCCCCTCCCCATGATTATACATTTATTGCATTTAGAGCCTGACTTTCTTCTGAGATCATGTAGTTTCAGCACACCTAAAAGGCTATTTAAAATCATCCACACCATACATTTATTTGAGAATCAGGCAATCAAAGCTAGCAGAGCTCAAGTATTACAAGAGCTTCATGAACCGAAACCTCCGAAATGAGGTGACTATGGTAAAAATTAAAATAAACTGGCCTTTATTGTGAGATAATTAATCCAACCCATGACAGATTACTGCCAGGGGGGTTGGAGTGTTCACCAGGAAAAACAATTCATCCAGCTCTGCCCTAGAGCATGTAGATAAACAACATTTATTTTAACCAATGCTCCTACATACTTTTTTTCAGTGCAGTATACAAGACTTTACCAGCATAGCAGGAAATATGCTGGTGCCAAAGGGCTTAACTAATATCCACACTGTTTAAAACTCTAAATTACTTAACATAAATACTTAGCATGCCTGCCTGCTTTACTGAACCAAAGGTAATGACCACATTTACCTTGGCTATCCAGGGACAGCCTGGCCCAAGACACACAAGCCATCCCATGATAGGTGGGATAGGATAAGGATGTCCACACTTGGACAGCCCCTCATCCTAGGCTCCAACACCAATTGTGAACCTGCACCCAGCCCTCAAATCTGACATGGAACCTTCAAAGGCCAGGAATGAAACTTTGCAGCCTTTGTAGTTTCCAGAAAACCTATTTGGCAGCATTCCAACTTCCAGCACCATTTTCTAGAACACCACCAGAACAGATTCCCATATACTTGCTAGTTCACTAGTAGACCACATTATCAAGATCTACTGGTAGACCATGGTAGATGCCATTTTGGGTGCCCTATACCAACCTATGCTCCATCCAGTGCAGACATAGGACTCCAGGGTGCAGAATTTTTAGTACCTGGCTTACAAGGCAATCTTTCTCTAAAAATCCAGAGTATATCCACACATAGGAAATGGGTAGAAACTGTAGATACCCAGAACTTCTGTCAAGCACAAATGATGTCCAACATCCATCTCAGGGTTCTGAAGAAGCATCCTTTCATTTGTGAAGGGTAAATCATTCTGAGGGTGTATTTGTGAAATTGAGTAGCCTCTTTCTGAAGTAGATTTACCTGTTATCAGGGAAGAGCAAAAGAAAATATGAGTATTATAACCAATATGATTATCTGATTTCAGCTGATCTCACACAGAAAAAGGAATATGTAATTTTGGGGAAGGAGGAAGGTTGGCAGTACTAGCAGAGGCCAACCAATCCTTAATCAAAGGCAAATAAAAGGTTTCAAGCAGAAGGAAAAAGAAGAAGAGTTGGCTTTTCTACTAAGCTTTTCTCACCCATTTAAGGGTCCTCAAAGCAGCTGACAAAGCTTTCTATTCTTCTCCCCACAACAGGACATCCTGTGAGAGCTCAAAAGAGAGCTATGACTAGCCCAAGGTCACCAAGCTGGTTCGTGGAGGTATGAGGAATCAAACTCAATATTCCCAGATAAGAGTCTGGCTCCCTAACCACTGGACCAAACTGGCTCAATGCTAGTGGCTCAATTTCATAGTAATTCCAGGAAAATGCTGCAATCAGACGGCTCATTCTTGGTTATCCATTGTGCCATCCCTTTCTCCTATATTTGTAGGCAAAAGTTTTAGGGGTTGCTTCAGAAATTATTCTAGATTTAACAACAGTTTCATAGCAGAAGAAATTACACAATGCAGTAGTGTTGGAAAGGGTTACAATTAGGGATGTGCACAAAGCCAATTCTGCCCATTTGATTCAATGTGAATCATACGGGGAAATATTCAGCTTTTTCCTAATTCTCCCCACCCCTGCAAATGTGGGGGACTTTGGCTTTACACATAAAATGTTCATACATGGAGGAAACCCCCCATGCCCCCTTCCTGTCCCACCTTGTCTCCTCCACCACCACTGCCATTGCACAGTCCTTGAAGCCCAACTAGGCCTTCTGGAGGTGCATGTTCACCTCCCCCATCCAGGAATCCCATGATTCCTGGATAAAAGAGGTGCACGCACGTCTCTGAAAGGCCTAGTTGGGCCTCAAGGAGTGCACAATTGGTGCCAAAGGCTATGACAACCACTGCCATGACTGTGTTTAAGGGTAAGGGAGCATAGCCTGGTTGGGGGAAGGGAAGGCTAGGGATGGGCCTCGGGCACCATTTGTGTATTCCTCCAAGGCCCAACTAGGCTTTCCAGAGGTGCGTATGCACCTCCAGAAGGCCAGGGGTGGGTAGATCTGGCCTTCCTCAAAGCTTTTATGAAGTTTCAACAAAGGCCAGATCCATTCAATTTGCAGTGAATAGGGGCCCACGAATGTTGAAATTCATATAAATTTCAATGGATTTGAATATTAGTTCACATCTCTAGTTACAATGCCATTGCACTCTGCAATTTCCTTGGACATATTAATCATTACCAAAAACAACATTGTATAATAACAAATGACAGCAGAAAACTGAGTCCTCTTCCCATAAAAATATCAAATTTGCTTTGTCCAGTTCAGCTTTTCTATTTTTTTATGATCTCTTTTGCTTAGGTCGTTAGCCATTTGTTGACTGTATATCTCAAAGCCATTTCAAATGTAAAGGTGACCAAACAATGGATTATGATGTACTGTGATCTGGGAGTCACCCAACAATAGGAAAAGATATGTATATGATAGCTAATCTACATGGAACCAGTGCAACTCCCATTTTCATGAAAAAAGTAAAAACAATTGTCTAATTTAAGCGACATAAAAGAGCTGGCTCTCTCACATACTGTTTCATGTGTTTACCGAAAAACATGTAGACATACGTGAAATAAATAACATTCATTTAAGAAAACTCACTACAAGGCAGAGCTTCCAAATAATTGATGTCCATGTGCTTACCAATAAACTCTAATGCCTTTGAAAGGGCTGATTAAGTTGTTGTTTAGCAGGGAGCATAGTGACCATCAGGTTTTGTTAAATGATTAATGCTATTAAATGATTAAATCTTTTGAAGTACCAATTCCTGCTGAGTATAAACAGAAGGTGAAACACTTTTAAATCAATTACCTGATGATAGCAGAATAATCTTCTTATTTTAATAAAAGCAATTACTGCATGTCGGGCTATTCATTTAAAAGGTTTCCAGGATCAGGCCACTTCTTCTCCAGTTTTTGAACTCACACTTTCAGTGGTTAGATTAAACATTTTTGGTACATTTTGCGTTATGTCTGAGGGGGTGGGAATTGACATGTTGAGGGGAAAAAATGGCTGTTAGGCAAATGCAGTACCTCCATCACTGTTCTGCTTGAAATTATTTGGGCCATCATCCAAATAATTGCAAAATTAGTATCTTAAGCCCAAGGGGGATTTTGACACTAGAGAACTAGGATCAGCCACTACTACCCACATGCTGCAAAGCAGACTGATTCTGAAACTGAAGCAAGTTTCAAAAATACTTTGTGCATTGTAAGTAGAATAACCATTTTAAAATGCTTTTCAAAAATTACATTCATACATACATTTTTTGTTGTTAAGAGTCACAGCCCACTACATCAAAAAAAAAAAAAATCAGAAGAAAAGGGGGTGGGGAATGATAACTTAATAACAATAACTTAGAGGATATATCTAAAAATTATTTCCCTAACATTCCCATCTTCCACACAAAATTTGCTACCATGTGAGCAACCTCTTCATCTTGGTCAGATAGAAGGAACTGAATATAGAACTGTCTAGAAAGCTGGAAAGGAGAAGAACTCATTTTTAAAACTGTGAATAGCATTAAACACAGACAGTGAAGCAGTATAGGCTCTGTATCTTCCACAGCTCTTAGTGAACAGGACCATAATCAATCTGGACAAGGTATCTGCTTGAAATGACCCTCCAGAACCACTGAAAGTAGAGAAGCTAGTTGGAGCAGTACAAAAGCACTTTGATAGTTAGGTTTATCTCAAGAAGATAGGTATCTTGCTTTTATGATAACATTTAATGGAAGATGGTGGGGCATTACCTGCTGCTCTTGCAATGATGTTTTGTAAACTAATGTCCAGTGAGTACTGATGTATTACTTCCTTTGTTATATCACATTTGATCAATAAAGGAGCAGAAACCAAATAATATTAGTTATAGAGGTGACAGCAACCAGTCTGAATGCAATTAAGAAAGGACTAGATAAACTCATGGAGGAAATGTGTGCCATTGGCTACTAGAATGGGTGCCTTAGTACTGCTTCTGGGTTGGAGAGACAGGCAAGAAGTTGCTCAAGACCATATGCAGGGAATTGATTGAGAGCAAGTAAAGGTTTTGCATTTGTCTTCTGCTTGAAGCCCAAAAGCAACTGGTGGGCCACTGTGTGAGACAGGGTGATGTACTAGCTGGGCTATGGCCCGATCCAGCAGGGATCCCTCTTATATGATGTTCTAGTTTGATCTCTAAGGCGGCTTCTGCATAAGCAGAGAGATCTCCATTAGTCCTTTCATTGATCACAGGAGCAGCAGTGTATAACATGTCTGCCACTGCTCTGATTGAAGGGAACACGGAACCTTTGTTCCTGAGTTCATTGTTATTAGGTCCTCCTTGGATAAGCAAAGGAAGAGGCCACAGCAGTCAGCTCAGTGAAGGAGAGTGATGGACCTGGTATGCCTGGTTGCTGATCCTTTGCTTAAACCAATAGGAGGGGCACTTAGCACACATTAGCGACACATCTCGCGGGAGTCAATGCAGAAGCAGACTCCCCAATGTATCTCTAATGGGTGCTGCAGTGCGGATGCGGATTTTAGAAGTGTTTAAAATGTGTGCTTAATGGGTGTTAAGGGTCCAGTGCGGAAGCACCCTTAGGCTGTTGTGAGAGGTCCCGGTACAAGGTGTTGTTGTTTTAGATATATCCTCTAAGTTATTGTTATTAAGTTATCATTCCCCACCCCCTTTTCTTCTGATTTTTTTTTTTTTTTTTGGATGTAGTGGGCTGTGACTCTTAACAACAAAAACACCGGTCCCGGTACAAGGTGTTGGTTATTACCTTTAAAGCCCTAAATGGCTTGGGTCCAAGCTATCTCAGGGACCGCCTTCTCCCGTACAATCCTCCCCGCGCTCTCCGCTCCTCTGGGAGGAACTTACTGCAGCCTGTAAAATCCAGGCTTGCGGCGACCTCCCAGAGGGCGTTCTCTGTTGTCGCCCCCAAACTCTGGAACGACCTGCCGGATGAGATCCGTCAGTTGACATCACTAGACAGCTTTTAAAAAGCTGTCAAGATGGCTCTCTTCCGGCAGGCCTTTCCGGACTAATTTTCTCAGATTAACCATCCCAGCTTGGGCTCCCTGACCCCCTCATTCCCCTTGTGGCCCCATCATAAGTATTGGTTGAGGAGCTCTGGAGCAACACTCGGGCTGTTAGTCCGTTTAATTATGTTTTATATTTTTGATACTGTATTTTAATTTGTCATATTGTTTAATTATTTTTTAAGGGGGGGAGGGACTATAATGTTTTATTCTTATATGATGTTTTTATTACATTTATTGTTGTTAACCGCCCGGATTGGTTCGCCACAGGGCGGTATACAAATAAATATTATTATTATTGTTGTTGTTGTTGTTGTTAGAGGTCCCAGAGGCACTCATTGGCTGTGCAGACATGTAGCTACAGAGCATTCACTGTGATACAACAGTGACCTAAAGGTCCCTTCAGGATGCCTCCACACAATCCAGATTAGTGAATCCAGTTATTCTGGACATACTGATTTGGCCCAAATGGAGGTCAGTTCAGGAAAGGCCCCAGCTAGGACCGACTGGAAGCAGCCCCTGCTTGAGCCAGTAGAGAATCTACTTGTTTTCCCTCTTAAATTGTTTGTTAAAATTAAAACCACAAGTAAGCACAAATCAAATTTAGATATAAAGTACCATGGCTCAGCATAACTAAAATGTAAATGTCATGCATGTAAAGTATGGGTAATGTTGACACGATATGCTATTAAATAAGTGTACAGAGATGCCAGTAATAAGTATGTTGATTAGATTCCACGTAGGTGGGAAAGACACAGACTGAAATATCATATTGCTGTTACTGTTTACCAGAAATGTGCCTAATGACTTAGAACACAACCGAAAACTGCCATATACGATATTATGAAGTCTTACTATTTGTAATAAGAAACAGGAATATAGTAGTTACAAATAGGGTAGCTTGCAGTAACAGCAAAGAGTATAGTGCCCTGAGACATTCATTAATTCAGACCTGAGTCCATTTTCATGCATGTTTTATTTCGGATCTGGCTAACTCATGCATAATTTACTGTGCACAGTGAGGGTGAGTTCCAAGTGAGTTTGAACACTTACAGCTTTTCTATATTTCACCTATTCTGTCTTGTGTGTACTGTACCCTGAACTCTGGTATCAGCTCCTTTGTCTTGCCCTCTGCTTCATCAGCCACAGTTTGGCTGGTGAAGGACATGGTTTGGCTCCTTCCTGAACTGCTCTGGTTCAACCTTCTGAGCTACCTTAGCTACCTTCAAAAGTGGTGTGTACCAGAATCCACTTTTAGTGGCATGAAATCTTTGTCACAATGTTGTCTCTAAAACCTCAGCAATGCTTTCAATTTTTACAGGGCTCCATTCAACACTGATTGATATCTATCCAAAGCAGAAAAGAATGGGACTAGGACTTATGAGAGCAGGGTTCACAAAGAAAAAAAAATCCATTCAGCCATGGAATCACACTAGGTGACCTTAGAAAAACTACTGTTTCTTGGGTTCTCTTTGCACAGACCCTTAATCTCTATTAAGATATAGGGATGGGTGAAAAATATTCATCAGCTTCAAATTCAAATGTGAATTTGAAGCTTCAATGATTCATGTGCAAATTGAAGCCTTTGTAGAAGCTTCATAGAAGCTTTGACATGGCTTCATCTGTCCACTTCCCACCTTGCCCTCCATGGCAGCTGGGTGCACTGCATAAGCCCCAACAACTCCTTCAATTTGGCTTACAGCAGCTGAACAGCTGCTGCAATCCAAATCAACATGGCAGGGCTACTCCAGAGTGGGACGTTTAGCTTAGAAGTCAGTGGCCCTCATCCCTTGCCTTAGGAAACCTATGGCCATTCTGTACTGGGGCTTATTCTGTGAGCCAGTCTGGTCTTGTGATTAGGGTATTGGACTCTTTCTTGGTTCAGACTCCTACACAAAGCCGGCTGAGTGACCTTGAACTAGTCACAGTTCTCTTTCTGAGCTATCACAGCCCACATACCTTACAGAGTGTCTCTTGTGAGGAGAAGAACAGGAAGCTTTGTCAGCCACTTTGAGGCCCCTTCACAGTGAGAACAGTGGGGAATAAAAGGCAACTCTTCTTTTTATATCCCAGAATAGGGATGTGCTGTTTGCATGCTAATACAGACTACAATAGGGCCTGCTATAGTCTATACAGGCACGTGGATGGCAAGTCCCTTACCTGGGATATAATCCAAAATAAGGCCCAGTGCAGAAAGCATTGGAGACTTCGGAGCAGGAGACCATATGAACTCCTCACCTTCTCCCCTAAGCCTAATGACATCTTCTGCAGAGGTCTGAACACAGGGACTAAGCAGCCATACACAGAAGTTGCACTGTCAAGCCACAGAAGCTGCCGACTAGACTCCAAAGTATATGTGAGTGGGCTTCCTTGTTCTTATCTGTCATAATGATACACTGCGTTCATTCACTCGGAAATCCCCAGGCACAAACTACTTTTTCTCATTTATAAAAGCAAAATGTAATTTCTTCCTCCTGTCAATGTCCAAATTATATCCAGCTAGCTAAAAGTAAACAATTTCTTATTCATAGGGTAAAAATCTTGAGGTCTGTGTGGAAGAAAAATTACATACAACTTTGTTTTTTTCTTTTTTTGTGCCAGGGCTGCATTTTACTACAAAGAACAGGTCAATGCTGCCCGCATGAGCCAAGGGAGAAGCAGCAGAAAGTGATGTGGGATGGTTTTGCTTTTGCTTATTTACTTGCATAAACATTCACTTTTTTCCCTAAGGGAGCCAATCTTTGTCAGCTTTGGTTATAATTCATTGAACGCTTTTCTGCCTGTGGCGTTTAGGACTCTAAATCAAATTGCTTAAAAGGAAATGTGTGAACGTACTGCAGTTCCTAAAACAATTTATTTAATCGTACACTATAAGGCTGGCTTTGTTGTTCAAACTTATACAACCTTTTATCTCTGCAGTAGGACCTCAGAGTCTTTTTTTTTAAGTCTTTTTAACCATGATGGAATGAAGATATTATTTGCTAGTGCTGAAACCCCCAGATCTGTTTGCACTCGCTCATCATCACCTGTTATAGCTTTAAGCATGTGTAACATTCACTAGGATATTTCCCCCTGCCAATTACTCTCAGCCAAGGCTCATTTAATAAGAGACCTTGTCCTGCCAGAGGGTGAGTAACCTTTCACCTGCAGGGTCCCTTCTTCACCCTGCCCACCAGGAACCCTTACGTTTCAATACCTAACAAAACACAAGGGCATATTGTATTCACCATGAATAGATTCATCACACGCCAGGAGGATTCGCCTCTAAGTAACGGAGTAAGCCATTCTTCTTTCCTAGATCTTACTGTAACCATAGAATCTTTGATGGGGGTGGCAAGCTTAACAGCACTAAAATGTCAGGAGTGCAGAGTGAAGTTTCAGTTTCTCCATTTCTGTGAGAAACTTTCTCTTTCTGAACTGTCTCCCATCAAAGAAAATAGGGATCTAAAGATCTGTCCATGAACAAACAGCTTTTCTTTTGATGTTCCGCTGTTTGTGTTTATATCCCACCTTCACAACCCAGAGCAGGTTATGATGCAACATAAAGTAGGATGGCGGAACTAGTGCAAAATGCAGCAACTCAGCTGAAGAGAATTTCTGAGCAGACACACATTACATCAGTCTTAAAAGATCTGCACTAGTTACCTATTCACTACCAAGTCTGATTCAAGGTAATGATGTTGACCTATAAAGCCCTAAATGGCTTGGATCCCAAATATCTGAAGGAGTGCCTCCTCCCATATACCTGCCCAGACGTTAAGATCAGAAGGGGAGGCCCTGCTTGTAGTTCTGCTAGCCACAGAGGGATGAGAAGTGTTGGAGTGCAAGAGGGCCTTATATGTGGTGGCCCGCAGAATTTAGTGTAGCTTTCGTCTGGAGATACACCAGGCAGTAACATTACATGGGTTTCGGCACATATCGCTTCACCCAGGGCTTTGGTGCTTAGCTTCTTGCTGGTTGGGAAAATATTTTAATATATTTTCATACTGTCTGTTTTACTGACTACTCTGACTGTGACCTGCTCTGGGACCTTTGGATGAAAGGTGAGATACAAATATAATGAAATAAATATTGTTCCAAATATTGTTTCTAAATATTTCATTTGTCTCTTCTTCAGGTTTTGTTCACTCTTTTGCATGATTCGGCAGTTCTTTCAGCTAAAGGCTAAGAGCATCCTAATACCTATTGAAAGTGTGGATGGCTGTCCAGGTGCTGCCATTTCCTTTGCCTGTGCCATCAAACGTGCATGGAGCACCTGGTCAACCACATACAGTAGCACACATCAGCACGCCTGCTTCACACAACATCATGTGCCCTTCCAGCATCCGGAAGAGGTGAGGAGGATGTGTCAGCAGGCGTTTTGGCTCTGGTACTAGTGCACCTTAAGTGTGCAAGTGGTCCACTTAAACCTGCACCATGCATAGTTCGTACAAGAAACTCTCCCACATGGAAGGAGCCATTTCTGGTTTGTTTTTTAAATGACTCCTTCAAGTGCAGGTGCTCCATCTGGGAGCATTTCCCCTGTGCACCACCTGCCCAAATGCAAATTAGCCCACAGTGGCATGCTAAAACAGCAGAAGAAAGTGCTATCAGAGTGCTTTAAACCACTTCTGAGGATGATTGTTTAATGATTGTAGGATCATATGGACCCTTCACTCCTCGAGAGCTTGTGTGGCACCATTACAGTGTTGTGTTGGTTCTGCGTTAGTGTCTTCCTGTATTCACCAGGCACCCTCCCTACCTTTTGCCACTACTGTGGCTTGACCAGTCCAAAGCACGTACTCAGCTCACATATCCATTGTGGGTTGTATGGGTCCAGCTGGACTGTTTTTGCCCCTCAGGTTGTCACCTGCACCCCAATGAGCATCCTGGTGCTTCTCAGACACCATGACTACCATGGCTGAGGCTAACTGAACTGCTCACTATTTTCTAAAAGGAGCTGCAATACACAGCACCCACCATCAGCCTAGGTGGACTCCATGCAGGTAGAAGTGAACCCCCTACCAGCCCTGTAGGCGTGCCATTACACTTCTAGCGCTTTTTGACTCTTATACGGCAGTCCCAGGGATTTCAATGTGGTGATGCTGGAAGCTCTGCCAGAGGAGACCTATGTGTCATTCCTCCCGAGGTTGGTTTAGTGGTGGCAGCCTCAACTGCCATGTCTTGTGGCTGCCTGTCCCATGAGGCTGAGCACTCTCACCCTGGGGGAGGAGCTCCTTCGGTTAGGGCCTTAGTCATAGGAACAGCTGCTTGTGGCCTTAGCAGCTTCAGACACAGGATTCTGCATAAAAGAACTGTCTGGGAATGGTCCTGAAGGCTTCCAGATGCTCTGCAGAGGCAAACAGCTGTGCTTGACATGCATACATGAGTGTATGTGAGAGACCTTTCTGTTATATGATTTGATATAAGAATATAAACGTATTTTCATATATGTAATTCTTGTATTTTGTTCTTGTATTTTCTTCAGTCATTGCTTGTAAAACCACTTTGAAAGGTGGTACACAAATAGGTGAGGATGATATTGATGGCCACTAGCCTGCATAGCTTTAAGGAGGGGTTAGACAAAGGACCAGTTTGGGCTAGGCCTGGTAGTTCATGCATGGTAAGTTCCCAGATGGAGTGTCCACACATGAAGGAGCCAGAAACAGTTTGTTCCATGCAGACACTTACCACACCTGAATTACCCATGGTGCACTAGTGCTGAAGCTGCTAAGCCACCAGGTGCACCATTCACATGTCTTCCTGGTAGGTGTGAAGGTTTTGCCTTTGTCTTCTACTTGAAGCAATTGGTGGGCCACTGTGTGAAACAGGACACTGGACTAGATGGGCTGGGGCCTGGTCCAGCAGAATATAATTTCTGCCTGAAAGGTAAGAATAGAATTATAAGTACAATTTTTCAGTAGCCAGCTCTAACTTGAAATATTTCAGCATTTGTTCAAAATTCCTTCCTTTTCCCAAATTAGAAAACTTCCACAATGTGAGTGTGCTAAAATATGGAACTCCCTGCTTAAAGAACTGCTCCAGACAATCTGGGAAATGTATAAAGCACAGTGACCATTGAAAGTTATTAGTATTTTGGATGCTGAAGGCGGTATGATAAGATTTATGGTACTGAAGTGTAGTGATATGCTTTAGTGCTTGTCTGGAAATTTTTGGCAGAGCAAACCGGGAGACCTCACAGATGCAATTTGTTCACGGGGCTTTCTTCAGCAATCTCTGTACTCACTTAACATACAGATTAAGTCATTTTTAAGCAATAGCAGTTGGGAAAAAATGTTACCAGAACATTGTTCGGAAATATAACTGGTCACTGAAATGGAATATCAAGATGGAAAATAAGATTATTCTTAAGACTGTTTCATAATCTGAATATTGTCCAAACCACCTTTTGTCATAAAAATATTCTGCACTAATGAGAAGTGATAGTGATTGTCTGTGCTGAGCACGTAAGACAGTTTCCACACCAGATGATGATTATAAAAACCATCTGTAAAACAAACACTTACTATGCTAAGCTTACAATTCCATAGTTAGCTATCGTGCCAGGTGAGAACAAGAGCTGGATATTTCAGGCAAAATCAAGATTCCTATGGACCCAGGAACCCTGGAAGACCATCCAGAGAGGAGATGCTGAATCTTCTTTAACTAGCTTCCTTAGAACAGAGACACATTTTTGTAATTCAAGAGCAGCTAAATGGACATTTATATTGTAGCAGATGCTCCTGTTAAGAATTCACTTCTATATTTACTTTTTCTCACACACAAGGTGATTACTCCCAAATAATTGTCATCAGAAGCAGAACCTCATTTGGCCCCTACAGTGTCACAATTTGAGTTCAGACCTATTCAGTGTGGTTTAGTTGCTTTTAAATCAGGACTGGGCAAACCAATTTCTCCTTCTGCCCCCCTCCCACAGGGCAGAAACACAGGGTAGTTGTGGGTGCTGGGGAGGGGGAGAAATTTAAATTCATTATTTCACAGTTGAAGTTATGCACTCTGTCTTTTGGGGAGGATTCATGAGCCACTTTCACCAGCACTGAAAAGTCCATGATACTGGTCTATCTCTAAGATTCCTTGTGGATGAAAAACAACAGAGACCAACTGCATACAAAGAGTTGGCGCTTTCCGGTGGTTCCACCAACTTCAGAGTTGTAAGGGGTGGTGGCACACAAGAGGATCTCTCCTTTGGTGGCCTTCAGGCTATGGGACAGCCTCACAGTGGAAGCCAAACATGATTCTTGGTGCCTGGTTAAAACACACTCCTTCAGTCAGGCTTTAATGTTGAACTCCTTCTGAAGGTTGCCCTGCAGGGTTAAGTAGGATATATTTGAATTATGTTTTGAGTATTTTGGTTTGATTGTTTTATTAATGTTGTGACTTGCCCTGGGACCTTTGGCTGAAGGGTGGGATATACATACTGAAGAAATAAAGTTCAATAAGTACATGTTTTTATGTTCAAGAAGGCACAAAGTGGAATGTACACATCTGCATTCTCTGCAGATGGGAGCTCTTTGATTTAGTGTACGTTTTTGAACTACAGTTCCCATGATCATTAGCAACAGGGCCGAAGACTACCCCTTGCCAGTAGAATGGAGGGGAAGAAGGTGTTTGCGGTTTTAATGTCTCGGTGAAATAAATTGGCAAACCTCGGATATTAGGCTCCTTAGTTCGCTGCTCCATTTTTTGAGCCCAGATGTCCAGGCTAGGTCCAGAGAAGCCTGCCCCAAAAAAAGTCAAGACCATCTCCTTTCTGCATTGCATATATCACCAGGTCTGCCCTTTGCTGTCATCTCCTCAGCCTAAAGATGTGGTCTCACCTAAGGTTTAATCCAGTTTCTGTCGACCTTCACAGACAGAGAGCACATCAGCAAAGTGACCGGCAATTTTCTTTCCACATTATCTATCCCAAAGGTGAATTTTCTGAGTTATTTATTAAGGAAAGAAAGCAGCTTGTGGCTTTGCTGATGGGTTCTCTTATTCTGAAAGTGGACTGAAGCTGGATTAAACCTTAAGTGTGAACACAGCCCACTGTCGTGCGCGCTGTTCCCCCCCCCCCACTGCCGCCGCCGCGATCCCCCTGAAAAAGGGCGGGCGGAGAAATCTCGGAGCTGGCCCAGCAGAAGGACTCATCCCCAGCGTTCACTGCGGGATGACCACGCGCGGATCAGGCTCGTGCGTGTAGCTGCCGTTATTCCCTCCCTCTCATGGACTCCACCGGGACCCCACACGGCTCTGCCCAGAGTGACGGACCGGCCGCTATTGACGGGTCCGCACAGCACCTCCACTGGGCATTTCTTCCTTTGGGGCTTTAAGGCACCTGTTGTTCGGAAATAAATCAGGAAGTCTTGTCTGTTGGGGAGAGGAGAGTTACTCCTACTGCTACTCCTACTGCACTTCTGTATCGCTGCCAAAAAAAAGCTCCGCCGATCTGTTCATACGTTGATCAGGAGTCAAGCCCAATTCGGTGGCGTCTAGTTTTGTTTCTGCTTCCGTAAGCCTCGAGGCGTGCGAATCAAGTCATGTAACTACTAATTAATTAGTATTCGTTATTTATAGTGACATTTTCCAGGCAAAGAGCCCACCTGAGGTCTCTTAATAATAATTTCACGACTGACAGTAACTTTTAAGACAAAGCGGCGCTCAACCCCCAGGATCGATTGGGTTTACTCGGAAAGGCGATTTAAAAAATAAATAAAGTACAATAATAGTAAAAATGAAAGGCAATACAAAGATACAAAAAGCCCAATAATACTGTACCACCAGTCTTTCCGAGTGGTGGAACTGAACTGCGGGCGAGCCCTTTGCAAACACGCGGAGAAGAAAGTTGAAAATGTAGTTATTTTAGAAGGGTGATAACGGAACAGGCAGAACACGCGTGCAGACATGTCCACGTTTAAAACATACTCAGAGGGCCAAAATCGGTACCCAAGGTCTGCACTTCCCTTAGGAGGAAAGCCGGGCGATGCCGATTCCATAAGAAACGAATCCCTTTGGTTTGCGTCCCCTTGAAAACGAGACCGATTTGAGTCTCTTTGGGAGAGATCGAGGGGAAACGGCTCCGATTTCCGAAGGTACCGCGCGCGAGAGAGAGTAAGTGATCGTTTGTAAGCGGCTCGGACTTGCTCTTTCCAGAGTGCGGGCTTGGAATGGTTTGGATTTATGATCTGCCTTCCCTTGCTCTTCGCTGAGATTTAATTACAACCGTTGTAGCTTCTAAGATTTCAGGGATCATCAATGGCTGCCGTTTCCCCACCCAGCAGAAAGTCGGCTTGGATTTACTTTGTATCCCTTTTTTTTTCCTCCCTCTTTCTGGAAGCACAAAAGATGCGAAGCGCTTTCGAGGTCAATGGGGAAGATTTAAGCAGGTGGATGAGTCCGCATTGATCCTAAAGCGATGACAGCCCAGACCCGGCCAGGCCATTGCCTCCTCTCTCCCTTTGCTTGCATTTAATGGCAGCCTGGTCTCTCTCTCTCTCTCGGGTTTGGGGGCAGAAAAGGAATTGACCCCCTGCTACTCGTAAAACGAATTAAGTACGTCTAGTCTTCAAGAGGCCACAAGTCCCTGCGCGCCCCCTTCGCAACTAGATTGGATGCGCTTCTTTTTGACCGGATCGTCCTCGAAATGAAATTCTTATTTTAAAATCCCAGCATACGGATTATTCAACTGCGGGGAACGGCATAAGCATAACACACACACACCGGCGCGCGCGTGTACACACGCACGTTTGCATCTTCCAGCAAGCAAGCACGTGTCCCGTGCAAGGCATGGTTTGCGCGTGTTTTCCTGCCATTCTGGCAGCCCCGACAGAGGGTCGCCGCCGCCGCCGCCGCCGCCGCTCTCCTGGCGTTTAAGCAGAAGAAACGGAGCCACTCCGGCGCCGGCAAGTGTTCGGGAGATGGGGATCGTGAACACCCGATTGACATCGTGGGCGGGAGAAGAGAGCTTAGCCGCGAAAGTTCTCCTTGGACCCACCTGCCGATCTGCGCCCCAGACAGGTGAAGGCGAGGAAGAACCCGTCGGCGGCACCTGGGACCGGTTGCCCCTCATGGCATCGCCCAAAAGCGATCTCCGGAAACCAGATCCAAGACCACAGCCTCGCCTTCCCTCTAGATTGCACAGGCGAATCTTTTCAGGGAAAAAAATCCGCTTTCGCGCCCGCTCCTTCCTCCGATTCCCACTTGGATTAACCAGCGAATAGGGTCGCGTTTCTGCCCTTGTCCCAGCACGCTTGCTGAAGATTTTGCTCCTTTCTGCGCTGAGCCTTGTTGCGGATTATATCCCGGAATTAGGCTCAGTGCAGAAAGAGCCTTTGATCCATTTTTGGTGATGGGAAGCAGAGAAAGAGAGAGAGAGATAAAAGGAGCCGGAGCTTGCATTTCACTCCGCACACAGGGTTATAAGCGGAATGGGAGACATTCGGAGGAAGAGAGAAAGAGAGGAACCGCGCAGTTCAACGAGGCAGCAGCAGCAGCACCAGCAAGAAGGCTTGGAAATACTGACAGTGAAAAGCGACTCTCAGCTATTTTCTTTTGCCTCAGAAATTCCACCTCTGAATTAAATAAACGTGGAAAGAAAACGACTGGTCACTTTGCTGATCTCTTCTTTCATTCTTAAGGCGGACCGAAGCTGGATTAAAACCTCGGTCTAAGTTTGGTCCACTATTATCTTTACCATATTTCTTCTAAACTGGCGTGTGCAAAAAGCAGGGCAATTCAAGTTACCGTATTTCTCTATCTGTATTGCATTCGTTTCACTATCTAATCCAGACGAAGAATGGTAAAGAAAACGAAGAACAAGGAGAAAACTTTCGGTAGTAGGGAGTCAGGTTCATTGTAGTGTCTGTTTAGAGAATTAAAAGCAACCCCCCCCCCCGTTGGATTCAGCTTTGAAATGCTATTAGTCCAAAGGAAGTGATAACCATGCAATTTCATTTATAAGAGTAGGTTGAAATAGCGGAGAAAGAGCCACAATATTTACAGATCGTAACGTAATGGGGATTTGCAGCATTGGCCCACAATTATATATGAACCATATAGCCCCCTATAGTTCAAAATGGCTACTAAAGGTCTAGGAAAGGAATGTGAGCATAAATGACATTAAATGAAGTTGTGCATGAACTGAATCCACCCACAGCCAGTCTTCCCTTCTTTTCAAAGAAGTTCAGAAGCAAAATACTAGTGATGGAAGATTAAACTCATTGCCCCGTTGCCTTCTGCTCCGGTTTGTATCTGTATCCGGCCTTTCCCATAGACTGTGTCCAAGTGAGGACTTGAAGAACTCTGGCGCTCCAGATCTTCTTCTAGCAGCGGCTGTAGGCCTTCCTGTGGCCGTGGGTCACTTGTGGTGTTTTTCCACTTAGCACTAGAGTACCCTTTAAGGACCCATTAAGGACCCTTAATGGGTCCTTTAGTGCTAAGTGGAAAAACACCCTTGGATACATTTCACAGTCATTAATGGGTACTCTAGTGCTGGGAGGGTTTTCCACTAGCATTAGAGTACCCATTAAGGACCCATTAAGGACCCTTAATGGGTCCTTTAGTGCTAAGTGGAAGGGGCCACCGCTAGAGTGGCTGGGCGTGGGGGTCGCCACCGACCCCACCCGTCCCGGGCCGAGAGACGGTCAATGGCCATTGCATTGGCAGATCCACCGACCGAACTGGTTTCCCCTTTCGCCCTTCATTCCGTTGCTCAATGCACACGTGGCGGACTCTTTTTATGGGCCAAGACGTTTCAGGGCGGGCTGCGGGGCTCTTAAGGTCTAAAAGTGGACTTCTTCAAGGCCAAGACGTTTCGTTCGTTCCTCGGGCAAAGAACAACAAGGCGTCCCCGATGAACGCCCCCTTCGTGAGGTTGTTTGCGGGGCTTTTCGTAGCAAGCAACGATGCCGCATTCAACACGGGCTGAACCTAAAATGTGCCAAAAGCAAAAACTCCTGAGATTCAGGTGGAATAAGGGGCCTGGAGGGGAAAGGCGGAGGCGAGTCGAACATAAACCGAGCAGGAGACGGAGCTGAATTTCACCGGCGCTTGAAAGGCTCTGTGCAGTGTAGGGGCTGAAGTGGCGGCGGGTTGGCAACGGAGCGACGACGCGCTCAGAATGCCCGAGGGTCGAAAGCGCCCGCTGAAGAATCTCTCTTGGACTTGGTTATCCATCGCAAACCCCACGAACTGCAACCAACGGGGTTCTTTTTGAAAACAGGGAAGCTGGTATTGTCTCTGGATGAAGGTGCAGGTGTTTCCTAGGCGTGGGAGGAGAGGACATTAGGTTGCGTTAAAGGGAATTAATTTTTTAAAAGACGATGTCCGCGCACGCAGGGGCATCTCATTAAGTGAGCAAGGCCACGTTCACATCTAAGCTTTAATCAGACTTCAGTCCACTTTCAAATCGGGAGAACACATCAGCGAAGTGACAAGCTGCGTTTTTTGACGTTATCTGAATCAGGAAATCCATCTTCTGGTTAGATAAAAAAAAATGGCTAGTCCGTTTGCTGATGTGTTCTCTCACTCTGAAAGAGGACTGAAAGTGGATTAAAACTTAGGTGTGAACACATCCCAAGTGAGAACTTCAGGGAACCTCCATGAAACATACATCGAAAGCGGTTTGCATTAGGGTTGGAAGACCCCTTCGGGGAAAAAAAAGGCAGCCTCCTCTGAGGCTTCCTTGGGATCAGACTGAATCCCGGTTACACGAAATGGTCTGCGATCGGGGATCGAACCCCTGACCCTCAGCTTCTCTAGCACCTTGCTCTGCCTGCCACTGAGCTACAGCCCGTTTCGCTCCGCTTTGCAGAGAGTCCAGCTAAGTATCATCTCCCCCCGCCCCACCGGATTTGACCAGAGGTCCATCTGGCCCAGCCGACATTTCTCCGGCTCGGAGCAGCTCTTCAGTTTCACCTGATCCCTCACTCAGGGTCCGGCTGCCCGCCTACCTGCCCGATGCAGGTACCCTGGCGGGGTGGCCGCCCTGCGCTTGAGGGAGCTGCTCCTCCCCTGTGAAGTGGTTCGCGGTCGAGGGAAGAGATCGGCATCCTCAGTTGGGCAACAAACATCTGGCAGGGCAGCTAAGGGGACCAAAGGGAGTCCCCGGCCGGCCTGCCGGCCTTCCTTCCCCAGGAGGAACGAGGGGCGGTGGCGCCGCTGCTTCTCGGACTCCCGTTCCGCCTAGACCTGCGAGGATGCTCCCTTCTCTCCTCCCCACGGAAGGTAGTGGCCGCTCCAGCCCCCTGTTCACAGTGCAAATCGAAATGCCAAATGACAAGTGGCGCCGATTCCCCGCGGGAAAAACTCTTCCAGGTTAGGGCGGGGGGGGCTTTCTTGTCCCCCCACCCCGTTCATTTACTGGTAGAAGTGCTACAGGAACATCTAGTTAGGTTTTATGCTTTTATAGGGTGTTTTTCCACTGTCACTAGAAGTACCCATTAAGTACCTATTAATGGGTACAAAAATGCCATTACGTACTTAATGGGTACTTTTAGTGACAGTGGAAAAACACCCATAATTGGGGAATGGCTGAGCGCAAAAGGTGCCGAATCGACCAGGTTCAGCGGGGGGGGGGGGGGAAGGGAGCAAACGGGGTGGGGTGGGGTGGGGTGGGGGGTCAGGATGAAGCCATACGAGGAATCCGCGTTCTCTTTCCCCAGAGTTTTTGCCTCCGTGTTAGAATCCCTTTGAATGTCCCTTAAAAAAAAAGATAAAGAAATTCAAATGACAAACATAGGCAGATAATTAGTCAAAGAGGGTCTGAAATGAAGCCAGAGAACGATCTGGGCTTCCTTGAAGTCACTTTCTGTACTGGCTGCTTTGCACCTCCATCCCACAAGCCCCAAAGGAAAGTTTCAAAGGAAATAAACAACAAAGACCATCCACCGGTCACCTAGGTCACCTGGAGTGGTGTGTTCGTGAGGAACTTCACCCACACTCCAACCTTTTAGCCCAGTCTGTTCAGTTCCAGGAAGAGCAGTGCTTCTAGGAAACCAGATAGGAGAGACCAGAGGCTCAGTCATTTCCCTTCACATCTTTGCTAGAACTCGAGGTGTTCAGGTGGAAGGTGCCTAGGAACACAACCTTTTTTTCTTATCTGCCCAAATTCACACCGCTGCAAGTACATGAGTTCTTTAGAGCTATGGAAGCCTCCGGAAGCTTCCAGAAGCTTCCAGAAACTAACTGTCCTTTGTGTCATGAAGCCCATTGCTCCTTGAGTCTGGCCTGTTTTATTTCCAACTGACTCTAAACTGGTTAAAACAGAGGCCCTCTGCCATGAAGAAACTTCTTTCTTTCCGTGAATCATGATCACAGTTTCCTTAACAGAGCTGAGAAGAAAGGCATTTGTACTGTTTCTGTCCTTCGCTCCTCAGACTTTCCCTTAAATTATACAGAACAGGGAGAATTTCATTTATCATTCCTGAAAATACCATCATCCCTGCCATAAACCCTAAGGGAAGTGTTAAAACAGAGCGTTTCCTCAGAGTTAAGGTGCATGACCTTCTGAGCTGCAAAAGTTTCAATGAGCCTCTTTTGGAAAGCAAGAAGAAACTTGTTTTTCCCTTTCAAAAGCTGCTGGTTAGAAATACAGGGGACCACAATTCCTTAGAGCTCCGCCATTTTGCCCTACTGTAGGATACAGGACACTGGAACTGCCAAAATAAAAACAGAGTTCTACTCACTCCCTTAGGTGCCTGCTGAGATATCCAGCTTTTTGGAGGCCCTCTCTTGTTTTATGGGTCCATGTGGGACAAAAGGTTCTGAATATTTGTGAGAACCATTTCCTGTCTTCCCTAACCATAATATATTTTATAACTATTCCAATGCACATTTTCACCCCCTCTGGTCACTGTACATGGTGATGTAACACCCTAAATCTAGGAAATGGATAACTCAGCTATGTTTGATGACATTATTGGAGGATTTTCCATTTGCCTCTCTTCAGTCCTTTCTTCATTTATATTAAGGGTGGGAAATAATAGAATTTCAGGTGGTTACACTTGCAGGGGATCACATTTGCTAAACATCACTTCTACACGGCTTCCTGATTTTTTTTTTATTGGCCTTCAAGCAAAGTTTCTCACTTCTCCCCTAATCCAGAAGGAAGTGTGTTTCCTTTGACAGTTTGAAAAAATAAATAAATAAATCCATGAGTGGTGGAAGAAACCATTTCCGATTCAGAGTATTACTTCCTCCAGATTATTTTCATAACAAAAAAAGAGGGATACTATGAGATAGGACAAAGTCGCAGGCAGTTTCTTTAATGCAAGGCACTGCTTTTACATCACACGTAAAGGTCATTTCAGTTTAGAAGAGTGAGCAGTATAAACAGGGGATTTAGTCTTTCATCTGTGTCTCAAGCTTCTTCAACAGGCCACTTTAAAATGACTGGCAACAGTGCATGATTTGCAGTGGGAACTGTATCCTTTTAAATTAAGTGCCTGTACACAATACTTATAAATCCAGGCTTCCTATCACCATAAACATCTGAAACAGAACAACTGTTGCTGCCATTTAGTGTTTGTAGTAGAGATTCTCATCATACAAAAATCCAGTAGGTAGCTACTATTGTTCCAGTATGCAGTGAGCAACAGAAATAATGAACCACCTGTGGCTGCATCCAGATGTTAATTACTTAGTCTGCTATATTTGGATATTCTGGAATAAAACTCCACGCTTCATTCCAGAATATCCAAATATAGCAGAATAAGTAACTAATTCCCTAGATGCAGCCAGTGTTTTTCTCTGGATGACTCTGGCCCTTGCACATAATGCTAATACTTATCAAAGGGTGTTTTTCCACTGTCACTAAAAGTACCCATTAAGTACCCATTAATGGGTACGTAATGGCATTTTTGTACCCATCAATGGGTACTTAATGGGTACTTCTAGTGACAGTGGAAAAACACCCAAAATTTGCTCTTTCAAGGCAGAATTACATCCTAGTTACTTGTCCTTGCCAACATTAGGCAAAATCAGAGAATAAAGTTTTGTTGAGTTTTTTTTTAATCCTTGTGGAATAGAGCAACCAGATTAACACAACTCTGAAGGAACGTGTTTGACTTTATTTGTAATATTGGAAAAGAAGCAGGGAATCTTTGAGCACTTCATGAGGGGCAGGCAGCAGAAGAAATGTAGGCATTTAAAAATAAAAAAACAGACAAAACCAGAGTGTGGATACAAAAATGGGTACAAAGTAAAACCAAGTGAAAGGCCTAAGCAAAGAAACAATATAATGGCAGGTACCACTTTGTTTCTTAATTTGAATTAATTACTCATTTAATTACCGTAATAATCACTACACATGAAAAACTTGTGAATCTACACCTGCAATAAAACTTCCCTGTCTAAAGTTTTTAAATTACAGAACATTTTGAAGAAAACCAAGGATTTTCGTTCAGGCTATGCTATTGCCATAGTACAGTTTGGCCACCTCAGTCATAAGAAAAAAAAAGAGGGTATGAATTAAATGGTTTGTGTTATTGTTGTATTTCTGTTAGGGCTTTTTGACATCTGGGAAGCATTTTTTATTTGTTGTTCTGTTCATTTCCTATGAAGAATTCAAGCATAAGTTCTATTGATTTTTTGGCGCAAAACTCACAATTGGAGGGAACTATAATTCGAAGAACAGAGAAGGAGGAACAAAAGAGGTTCCAGAAATTATATGAATAATTATTAACATTACTGGAATTTATCTTTATTGCCCTACAAGGTTGAAGATCTATGTCCCCAGTGATCATTCTATTCCAGTATTATCCTGTCCATATTCTGAAATTATTTTTGGTGACTTTGCCTCTAGGCTTCTCAATACTCCTCAAAAGATTACTAGGGGACCAACTACAGTCAGACTTCATCTGGACAACTTATTCTGCTATATTTGGATATTCTGTGGTAAAGCACGGATATTCCAGAACATCCAAATATAGCAGAATAAGTGACTAACATCTGGATGCAGCCTTAGTGGACAGATAATATTCTGTTCGTTTCCAATGTGGTTAATGATGCGCAAAGAAGACAGGCACAACTCTTTTTAAAAATGCTAAAGAACTGCTTCTTCTGAAACCTGTTTAAAGTAGGCTGAAGGTGTCTCTTAGGTGCCAGCAAAGTGCAGCAATATTACTAACGCTTTTCTTGGTGTCCCCCAAATACTGCTGGGGGGAGAGTTTGCTCACCTGGCAATATGAGGGAACAATGGTACTGATACATCTCTGGGAGATATTTCTACGTTGTTTTCCCACTAAAAATAGCAGAGAAGGGGGGATGGGACAAGCTGAAAAGTAGACAAAGTTCAACTTTCTCCACTTCTCCCCAGCAGTAGCCAGAAACATTGTGATTTTGCAGCATTACCATGGAAGCAGTTCTAGAGCACCACCATCTTGATGACCCCTAGGGCTTCTCAGTTTGTATAAAACATCTGGAGTGTATTTTCTACAGAGCTTGCCTTGGGAATTTGCCATCTTTTTTGAGAAGAAATCTGTGGTGTTGTTATTTGCTCGTAAGATGATTATTTTAAGCTGTAAAATAGGTTGTGTCAAGGACATGCAATTTTACCAGCTTCCATTCTCTGTACCCTACTTGTGATAGCAGATCACTCTCTGTATGCTAACAAAGGGTGTTTTTCCACTCTCACTAGAAGTACCCATTAAGTACCCATTAATGGGTACAAAAATGTCATTTAGTACCCATTAATGGGTACTTAATGGGTATTTCTAGTGACAGTGGAAAAACATCCAAAGAGAAATAGGCCCCATACAAAGCTAAATTTTAACCCAGCTTCACTCCACTTTTAGAGTGAGAAGATACTCAGCAAAGGGACAGAGTGTTTTCTTTTGACGTTACTGAACTCAGAAAATCCATGTTTAGGTTAGTGAGGAAAGAAATGCTCGTGTTCTCTCGTTCTGAAGGTTGGCTGAAATTGGATTAAAACCTAGGTGTAGATGAATTCACAATTTTGCTCATGTAGATTTCTTACTAGCACCCAATATTTCAGCCTGTCTCTTTTGTAAGTAGTGACATAACTACATCCCCTCCCCAGTTTGGTTTGGCTGTTTATCATTCTTTGAATGTTTTAAAAGCTACACTTTTAAGTGGAAAGTATAACTTGGTCAATAAACAAATAACTAAACCTTGCACTAATATGACATCAAAATGCCCTCTCAAACATATTCATTAAGAGAGCAAGAAGAAAATGTGTAGTGGTACAATGGACAGCACACAATTGGCCATCTGGATGCTAGATGTCCTTTTACATAACAAAAGGACAGTAGAGCATGTTCATATTAATGGGGGAATTAACAGTTTAAAGGGAACACTTGTTCATGCATGACAAAATTATTGTGGGACATTCCCTTCCATAGGAGACGGTTGAACCATTATGGAATCAAAAAGAAATTAAGCATTTATGGGCAGAACTTTAAATGCAGTTTCAATAACTACAGGATATAATTGAAGGCCATCATGTCTCAGCATTCTTAGTTCAAACCTGGCCAGAATAATAATAAGTCTGTAATGAAATATATACTGATTTTTTTAAAAAAACCTATACCAGAAGCTCTGTTCCTGGCAGCTGTCATAGAAAAGAGTAACTTTAAAAGCAAAGGTTTTTATTGTCTTTGTCTTCAAAGCCACTCTTTTATGTAATGTTTGAGGAACCTCAAGGATGTGTCATTCACTGGCATCACAGCTTGAAAAAAAAAAGAAGAGGGGAAAAATCATGATTTTGCTGTGCCCCCTTTGTGCTCTTTTGCAACAGTCAGAGCGCAATGACGCAGGCTGTAACTGCTATTTTTATTATCAGGTCCCTGGGGAACATATTGCATAAACCAGAAAACATGAAAATTGCTTGGCCTAGAAGACTAGGCATGCACTGATACAACTCAAACCTGGATTGTTCACACCATAGTCCTGTCTTCACACTCAGGGTTTCTTAAAACCATTCCTTGATCATAAACCTTGCAGAAGAGACCTGGGCAAAATTTGCCCCACCCATTCCAAATATAAAGTGGATTACATTCATATTCATATATTTGATGTGAGATAATTTGTGAATTATTGAATTTCAGAAGCAATTTGAATTTGTTTTGTTATAGAGTATGCAGTACCCAATGTGTTTATTGCCTACTTGGTATAGGAAAAGATGACCTTGAGTCAAATTTGGTGCCTGGTAAACACAAGGATACACCCACGTCGTTTTCTTGGCAACAGGAGGGAAGTATTTTCTGTCTAGTTGAAGCAGAAACAAGAGTATGCAAATATGATATGGTACCAGTCAATTATAGCCTGTTATTTAGTACTAGAACTCCAACCAGCACCATGCAGTGGAGAATATTAAGCAAAGGTAAATTTATCTAGCTAGAAACAAGCAACATTGCTATATATGCATAGCATTTGTACCAAAGGGTAATACTTTAGAAGCAGTGTGGTATAGCAGCTGAAGGTTTAGATGAGAACCTGACGGACTACGATCAAATTGCCTTTTGGCTGTGGGAAGTCCAGCAGGTGACTTTGGATCAGCCTCTGCTTCTCAGTCTGTCCTACTTTATGGAGGAGTTGCGAGAACAAAATGGAGGAAAGGGGAATCAACATAGTAAGTAGGAGCCATCTGTGGAGAAAGCTCACAGTCCAAGCTTTATATACCTAGAAGCACTTTTTGCAATCTGATATTCTTGTTGCCTTTTGGATCAATTTTGAGGAACAAGTTTCACAAATTGCAGCTACACTGTGAATTACATAAGCCATTCACGTACCATTCCTGTGCATTATTACTACTAATTCGTAACATTGTCTAATTTCCTGACTTTAAATTTCTATACATTTTTGTGTCATTTGGTTTTCCACTTATTCTGGTTTTATGATCAAGAGTGCAACCACTGTTTTGCATTTTTAGTTTTTATTCACTTAAATAAATAAATAAATAAATGTGGCCACACAAAACATACAGGGCAACCCTCATGATAACCCAAAGTGAGTACACAAGCTAAACTTTACAATATTAGGTCTAAAATAAACTCCCTGTGGTACCCAACTAGAAAGTTATCCCATACATATGATTGCTTTCTAAACACAGAAATAAGGCCTAAGTTTCACACTTGTTTCAAAGCCTTTTAGATGTACAGTGGAACATTTACAGGCACTTCACAAACAGTGGGAAGGTACTCTGCAGGTGCTCAGAAACACTCCAGGCCCTATAGTAATTTACAGAGGACACCCTGAACACCAGTAGAATAATTAGCCTGTAGCTGAAATTAACTCCCGCCTGTGGTCACAATCAACTTTTTCAACTAACTAATCAAGACTGACGTATATAGCCATTTTCAGAAAGGGGGAGATTTCTGGAAAGACTTTTAGACCTTGTGACTCACTAACCCTATTTGCAACCATCATCCATGCGTGGGCGACACACGACTTTCGAGAAAAAAACGAGGAAGAGGGGGTGTTAAGCAAAGCCTGCAGAGACAGGCCTAGAGATCGCCCTCCTCTTCAGCCTCGATGGAAATGGAAGTGCAGAGCATCACCTTGGAACAGAACTATCCCGCATGTAAACAAAATCCTTTGCCACACCTAGTCTTTTTTTCCCCGGGAAACCGCCGCGTCATTTTTCCCAGCCCAGCCAAATCTCCCCTCCTCACTCGCTTCTCCATGCCTAAATTCCCTCGGGATCGCGCCTGAGGAACCAAAGTGAAAGTGAATGAATCAGGCCGCAGCTCTTTAAAAAGAAGAAGAGAGAGAGAGACTGGAAGGGGAGGCCAACGGGTGCACGTGACAAACAGGAAGCTGCCCAATCAGAAAGGCCTTTGCCATACACGGGGGGGGGGGGGGACTTTTTAAAGTTTTTTTAAAAAACATACTGTCAGGCAGTGTGAGGTCGCCGGGCGCGCGTGGTTTGTGTGGCGAGCGCGCGTCGGCGACGTCCTAGTCCTCTCCAGCGGGGCGGCGCAGGAGCGGTGCGCTGAGGCACCAAGTCGGAGGGGCAACGCTGTGCGCCCTCCCGGTTGAGGGTCTGTGCGCCTCGTCCGGCTCCTCGCTCCTCTAGCACCCATCCACCCTCCCACCCATCCACGCACCGGGTTCCGCCCCCCCCCCCCTACGCCGAGGTTCCGAGGGAGAGGAGGGCAGGGAAGGCAGAGCCAGGCTCCCCACCTCGGAAAGAACAAGGCACGGTCTGAAGCTCACCCCGCTCCCTTGATGCGCCTTGGCCACCGCGGCGCCCCGACCCAGCCCAGGGCGGCTCCGAAGACTCCTCGCTAGACCCTCCGTGCCGTTCTAGGGGGTCCAGCGCCTCGCGGGCCGGGTCCCTCGGTTCCGTCTCGGTCTCGGTCCCGGTCCGGTGGCTTCCGTGAGCAGCTCTTCCCGTCCCTTTGCGCCATGCCGATCGTGCCGGGAGAGAAGCGACGCGGGGCTTCCTGCGCTCGGGACGCAGCCTAGTGGGAACCAAGAGGCAGGTAAGTTGCCTAGCTGGTCGTGGGAAGGCGTGAGGGTGCAAACACGCGTGTGAGAGGCGGGGGTAAGTGGTCGTGGGCGGGCGGGGGGGCGCGCGCGTGGCGAGCGAGGCAGGAGCAGCCAGACTGAGCTTTGCTCCAGGGGGACCAAGGGCGGGAGACCTCCGGGACCAAGAGGCGCAGTCTGAGTTGCGATCCTATGCAGGCTCAGGAGTCGCGCTGAGCCTCGGGTACGGAGGTCCTGGGAATGGGACGGCGCTTCACTTGAGAGAGATTGTTTACCTCTATGTGCCATTAACAGAGTATGGAAATAGCCGAAACTCTTCATTTTCTCCTCCTGATCATCAACATCTGGATTTCGCCCTGCGCTGCGTGTCTCACTTTGGGCCGTGAGATTAGGGAATGTATGTTTCCGCCGGCGGTCTTTACGCGCGAGTTTGTTTTTTGTTTTACTCTGTTTCCTTGAAAGTAAGCTGACGGAAACGGACCTCCAATCGCGCATCTTAGGACCACTGACTTATGGTTACCGCTATTATTAAGTCATCGGCATCCTTCATTCACATTTTCGTTTGCAAGCCTGTTTTTTGTTTTAAATGTTCCGCTCTGCCTCTCCTTGTCTGTCCCCTCTCCATCACTCCGCCTAAGCCTTAAACCCGTCCAGGGGTTTAGAAGTGCCCGTTCTCTCTTCCCCATCTGTCTCTTCTGCTTTTTTGGTTTCTAAGGAATCTCTCTTCGACCTGACTGAAGGTATGTTTGTGTAACCAGACACTGAGACTTGCTGTCTGATAGAGAATTAACTCGGACCTCACTGAAGCTTTCTTTAAATTCAATAGAGGTGTTTGTTTTCCAGGTTTAAAGGTCCCGACTGAAGGAAGGAGGTGAAGAGAATCAGCTGAAAAAGAACGGCTGGGAAGATTTTTTAATTCCTTCCTTTCACTCCTCCCGGTGTTTTGAGCAGGTGGGAATTATATTTGATTGGAAATGGGGAAATAGGAAGATGGGGGAAATTAGCAGTCTCCCTTGAAATTCAGATGGAAAGGCGGCTGGGAAAACCCTTTAGGAAACTGGAGGAAGTCTTGTTTTAACTACACATGACCCCCGTTGTCAGAGCTATTAATTCTGAAGATGGCAGTCCCCCACAGAATTTGAAAATACCTGTGTAATTGTTGAGAGAACTATAACTGCTCAAGCCCATAAATAAAAGTGAATATGGTGAGAAAGATTGGTCTTGCTTTGGGTAAAAGGACAAGCTCTTAATTCCTTCAAGGGTGGAGCAAGCAGACAAGACAAGGAGTTTAACTATTAACTTTTATTGTGAATTTATAAATGAGATGAAGCTTCCAGGGTGTTCTCTGTTCTCTTTATCCCTCTCTGGGAGATTATGGAAGATAAAATCTCATTATTCTGTTTAAGCAAAGGGAGACTTCGCTGTTGACCAGTAAAAATAACATGAACAAGATACTTCCAATTTATTTAGTTCAAGCAGCAGGTAATGGGAGGGGGACTGGGGAAAAGACAGGAATGATATATTTTATTATACTAATGTAATATATATAATGTAATGCTACTTTTATATATATTTGCTTTACTTCAGATCGTTTGTTTAAAAACACTGGAAGAAGAGTTGGGAAAGGTAAGACATTCTTGCACTGAAGAGTAAACTAAAGTTTAAAGGTGAAGACAAAAAATCTAAAGCTTAGACATCTGCAAACTTTTGATTTGCTCAAAAGTAGCTAATAATATGTTTGACACAGACGTAGAGGGATAAAATTAAAAGTGAAAGCTATGGCTTTATTTTCTAAAAAAAACTGCCCATCTTGACCTACATGTTAAAATACAGGAACTCTATATGGTTGTTTCCAGCAGTTGTTTAAGAGCTGCCTTTGTGTTTAGAACTACAATTGTGCCCCAAGGTAGTGTGTAAAAAAGGTTAGTGTTTCAGTGGGCCAAGTTATAATGACAATGTTTATTCTCAGCATGTAAAGTAAATATTTCTATTGCCCTCCGCTCAACTACAGTGAAGCCGCATGTACTTATTTTTTTCATTTACATGGTTTGCAGCTGCCAGCAACAAGTGAACTCATTTTTTGGGATCTGAGCCAATCTAAGCAGTGTCAAATGAGATGGATAATATTATTTATAGTCTTATCATATTGTAGTTGTCTTTAATAAAGCTGATCCTGGAGCTCTGTCACGCCTACTTGGATCTTAGTCTTGTTTAACAGAGGGAATTACTTCCGAATAGCTTTGTAATCTTCTGACAGTGCAGTCTTATGAATCTTTCATCCATAAGTAACCCCCCCCCCCCATTTAGTAGGCAAGTAAGTGCCAGACCTATGCCTAAGTGAAAAATATTGGCAGCAAAATTAATTCCATCCTAAACCACATGCTTAAGAGAGTTTTGCTATGAGGGGAAAAATAGTTCATGCTTCCTTCTGTCAGTAGAAATGATTTAGATATTTGACAACATCTTCTGAATTGTTTATGGGGGATCTGAGAAGTAATTTATAATGAATTGCCATTTTTGACTTCTAAAAAAAATTAGCATTTTATCTAATTGTATACATACGTTTTCTGAAAGGCTTTTCAAAGTAATGTAGTGGGAAAACATGAAATAGATGACAGGTGAGGTAACAACATTGTGAACTTCACATGGGGTGGGACATATGGACTTAAGAAAAGCCACAATTAAAAAAAAAAGAATTCCAGGAAATGCGGGATGAAATGGTAGTTAAATGAATGATATAAAAACCCGTAGGTGGCACTCTGTGTGAATTCACGTGAATTTATTTTTCATTATCTTCCAAGTATTCCTAATTCATCTTTAATTTTGAAGAACCCTGAGGTATTCATTTTGACTTATCCTGTGCTAAGCATTTATGTGCTGTGAAGGGACAGTATGATCTCTAGAATTACACAAAAATATATTTAGTGCATACTATCGAATTAATTGTGACTGTTTACAGGCATTTGTTTCCTTACTCTGTAAAGTATGTCAGAAGTAATTTATGACAGAAAACTCTTTATCTTATAGTCCACCAAATTTGTCAATCCTTATGCTAGCAATTAAGGATCAAATCAGGCTTATCAAAGGTTTATGTATCACAGAGGCAAAAAAAAAATGAAGACTAGCTGTTCTCAAGGTTTACAGTTTATATTTACAGTAGGCATGAGAGTAAAAACCTTTGTTTTTGCTTTCCGTCATATAGTCCTATTCAGAGCCTTAAGTAATTGGCACTGAAACACAAGCATGTAATTACTGATGCAAACAGCAACAACAGAAATTCATTCAGGGCAATGCATTTGGGACACTGCAAGTCCCTTTGAAATGAACTAAGTTTGTGGTTGGGAGACAATTTTAGAAGTAAACCCATCTGATATGAACTACATTACCTGTTGGTAGTTCCAAGTAAAGTCTATTATCGTCGGCTTTAAAAGTCCAACCATAGATTTCTGCAATGTATTCTGTTCGTTTTCCACCACTTTTTCCTTTCTTGTTTGCTATCAGCTCAGTTTTGCTATAATTGATGCTAGACAGATTTTTACTCCATTAGTTCTTCAGTGGCTTTGCCTTTTCAGTCAGTAAGATATATACAGACAAGTACCGCTTGGATTTTCCCTGTGCTCAAATATTGAAGCTCAGTCATATTTACTTGGCATCACATAAATATATCTATGGAATGTGGTTGCAAATAAGTATATTGGTTCCTGTAACTTTGTTTCATTAGTGTTAGGATGATTTCATACAAATTCAAATTCTTCTGTACTTGATTTTGCTTTACTATTCTAGATTAGACATGCTCCACAGATGTTTTCTGACAGCTCTGACTTCAAAAGCAACTTGTCCTTAAATTCCAATGTCCTCCTCCACTAATAAATTATGGCTACATTTTTTTAAAAAAAAATGTTACCTGCGTACATTTCTGTGTGGCCCATTTAAAGCAGCCTTAATTTGTATCTTTGCATTGGCTTTCATCTGCCAGTTGAAGAGGAGGCTGTCAAATCATATTCACCAGTATAACCAAATTGCAACTGTATGTGTGGCCCTTTTGTTTTTGGATTGCTTGGGAAAGTTTTGCATTCCCCCCCCCCTTATAATTGGACAAGCTCATTAGTGAAATCTTGGATCTAACATAGTTTTCATTAATAGCAATGAAGACAAATATTACAGTAGATTAGTACCTTGCTTGTTCTGGGATTAAACTAATTTCCTTTAATGTATTTGCCAATTCCTTAAAGTTTTACCAAGATATTTCATTCCACGTTCCAGAAGCAGATAACAATAAAATAATTCCATCCCTTTCACCTTACCTAAACAGATTTGGGCTGACCTGTGTTTTAGACAAAGCCATATGTTTCATTAATCATATCTTTCATAATCCCTCCAAAAGCTATTCAAAGTTTGTACCTTCCTTAAAGCCAGACATTTTTAACCATACCTGAACAGTAGCTTTTATGCATTTAGAAGCACTCTTTTGCATTGTTTAGTTTACCAGATGTATGTGTGCTATAAGTGACTTCCTGGTAATACTGTGTGATTAAAGGTTCCTAGCTCTTTTTTTGGCAACCCCCTTATTACAGCTTGTTTGATGAAAAGAAGTTGAGAAAGACTACCTTATACACCAACCTACTTGCAAAAAAATTTCTGTATTCATACTAGGAAGTATTCTACCCCTGTCCCAAGTTGTAACATCCACTCTGGGTTAAAATAATTAATGACTTTAATTGTACAAATATTTCACTTACAAACTTAGGGGTAGTTCAGAGAAAAAGCTAATGGAAAATTGTTTTGGTTTGAATTTTAAGCACTTTAAAATAATGGTTTTAAAATACTCTAAATTATTCAGAAGTAGGTTGCACAATTTATGTGTGATTTGAATAGCCCAATTATTCATTAGTTTTAATGAGAAAAATATTGCTTAAAATGTGTTTGAAAAAAAGTGAACGTCTCGCTAGGATATATACATAAGTTTGTTTGCAGATATCAATGGGAAGTTTCATATTTATCTGCTATTGAAAAGAATATAATTAACATTCTCAGCATTTGGTTGGAAACTTGGCATTTTTTACGTATGGCTGGAAAACAGGAATTTTTTCCCCTTAGCATAAGCACACTTTTGGGTTTTCTGTTCATGGTATAGGGCAGTGATGGTGAACCTTTTGAGCTTGGTGTGTCAGAATTAGCAAGAAAACCTAGCTTAACTTGGGTGCTGTGTCACATCTAGAAATATCCATAATTTTGTGATATTTGTAGCTCTAGTAAAAGAGTTATATTTTTTATATATGTATTTTATTAAAAGCAAAAACAAATAATTCTTTACATTAGTGACTTTTGTTGCTGAATTTCATTTGCTAAATCTTCAATTGAAAGTTGGTATTTTGTACACTTCAAGAACAAGCAAGCACTACATGCCCAGGTGCCAGGGCGACCAGGTGTGTCACCCAAAAGGGCTTGGCGTGTCACCTGTGACACGCGTCATAGGTTGGCCATCACTGGTTTAGGGTTTTATCTCTTTTTTGAAGTGGTTTCCACAGAAGTTATTTCTGGTCCAAAAATTATCAGAGATCTTCAGCTGTTTAAAACACATTTGTTACCATGGTATTCTTTGTTGGTGGCCAAATATATTTTTTAAAAAAACTGAAGTTAATTTCTCCTAGCCAAAGGGCCTTTCTTGATGAGGATTATGGGTATGTCCCTTCTCGTTCCTTCCATGCATTGTGGAAATGATGCACCTGCCCAGGAGCATGATGTCTATCCTAAACTGTGCTAATCAGAGAAGCATGATCTCTGCTTCAACATGACCACAGCACTGGACATGGACTGCCCAGAGACACAGTGGGAAGGCCACTTCTGTGCAGCTGCCATGGGCAGTTCACACTATTGCTGTGGAGTCATAGCCTTAATTGCTACATAGAATATAGCTTGTACAGTTTTCATGTTGGTGTGGTCACTGTAGTTTCACCGTTGTTATATGTTTATGAACTATATTAGCATATATATGACTTTATGCTAAAGCAGTGATGGCGAACCTTTTGAGCTCGTTGTGTCAAAATTCGCAAGAAAACCTAGCTAAACTCAGGTGCTATGTCAGTTCTAGAAATATCCATAATTTTGTGATATTTGTAGCTCTAGTAAAAAAGTTATATTTTTGATATATGTATTTTATTAAAAGCAAAAACAAATAATTCTTTACATTAGTGACTTTTGTTGCTAAATCTTCAATTGAAAGTTGGTATTTCATACACTTCAAGAACAAGCAAGCAGTACACGCCCAGGTGTCAGGGTGACCAGGTGTGTCACCCAAAAGGGCTTGGCGTGTCACCTGTGACACGCGTGTCATAGGTTGGCCATCACCGTGCTAAAGAATGTCTTACTGGTTCCCTCCCGCCCCCTCCTTGACATGTTACCTGGTTTGAATCCAAGGAAAAAAAGAAAGACAATGAATAAGAAGGGGGGTGACTGTATCAGATTTATGGTCAATTCTGCACCATTCCCAGCACTTTTGGAAAGCTAAGCATTGGTAGTGCCTACAAAATGGTGGAATCTAGCAATGCATAATGCAAAAGGAAAGGAGAAATAGCAAAACTTGTTTTCCCTCCCTCCTTCCCTGATAGTAGGCTTTTCCAGCTTCCTGAATGAAAACCTCTTCTGCATGTGTCAATGGAGCAGGCAGGTCCTCCGCGTATTATAAGGATAAGCATCAAGCAGGAGTAGAACTTGGATGGGAAGGGTCTCTGACAAAGAAAGTACAATAGGCCCCCAATATACTAGAGACTGAGTCCAAAAATATGGCCACCATGCTATTATAAATGAATGCCAAGTTCATAAGCTAGTCCAATCAGATATGCACAGCCCTGCTGGTTTCTGTGGCACTATTGGTTAGGGAGTGCTTAACTAAAATAAAAGGTATTCAGATTTCTGTACAATAAATGTGTTTTGTGATGTTTCATAAGCATTTTAGTTACACTTATCTGTTTAATTTATGGGTCAAAAAGTTAGGGGGTGAAGTTTCACACTGCAAACCTGACTAAGTGGCTGAAAAGTCAAATACAAATTTTCTAAACTTAATGCTCACTACTTCAATCAGTGACCCAGCAAAACATCTCACCCTCAACCATAAGTGGCCAAACAATGGATCTCAAGCTCCCAAAAGCCCTTGCTTGACTGCTCAAAGATGAGAAATGGTGTTCACTGGCATTTGGAATGCTGTGATTTTATGGACTGTTTTGCAAAAAGATTGTTTAACCTGTGCACCTCCAGACATTGTTGGATTCCAATCGTCTCTAGGTACCTTGGCCAATACTGAGGAAATATGGATGTGGTGACAACATTCAACTGCATCATTAAATTTATTAATTCAGCCCAATACCCAGTATATCGAATGACTCCTTTATAGATTTTCTGATATAAAGGAAAAGCTTGCCTTTTTTACTAATCATTGCTTCATTTGCTTCTTGACTTGTCATTGCTTTTTTTATAAACTCTTTTATTATTTGCTGATTTATTTGTTTTGTACATTTATACAGTTCATACATTGTTTAGATTATTGGGCATTTCCTAGAGACTGTGACAATTAAGTTACCAATTTAAAGTTTAAAAATTCTTTTTTAAAAAGGAAAGTTAACTGAGATTAAATAAGGCTTTATACATAGATTTGTATGTTATTTTGCAATTCAGAAGGGTTTCTGATTCAAAGAAGATGAACATATTTAACTTGGTGGATAAGATAAACCTCTCACAATCCTGCTTCCTTTTATAAAGTGAAAGTCTTCTAGTGGAGTCAAGGCTTGGCCAGTGAAAAGAGAAGCCTGTTTTAATTTATAAATATTTATAAACACATTACTTCCTTTGTACAGCAAGATCCATTAATTTTACTGAATGCTTTATTGGAATAAAAAATTATATTTATGGTAATGCTGGTAAAACAAACACTTTATTTTTGTGTTTATGTAAGAATTAAAAATAATAAGTTTAAGCTTTTGAAATATAATACTTCTCACAGAGATAAAAACATTAAATGAACTTTAAAAGCCTAGTTAACATAGACCTACCTACAGTATTTCATATTTATTTCAACTTATAACTTAACCCTTTATTTAACCTGATTCTCTGTCTGAATAATCTACTCCAAAGTTAATCACCTGACAGTACAGACTTGGCTCTCTACCTGTTGAATTATGGGAAGTTTGGATGATGCAGCTCTGACTCCAAAGTCCTTGTGCTGTGGAAATCTATTTGCCATCAGTCCCTCATACAAAATGCCACTCAGTTGCCAGTAGAAGGTGTTGCCATTGCCAGTATCTCAGATAATAAGGGTGAAAGACAGAGTGATGAGACCACAGTGACTGGAAATTTCTCTTATCAAGTGGTGTTTAGTGTGAATTGGTGGCAACTTACACATTCTGAGAGAAAGCGGGGAAGGGATGAGTCTGCAGTTAGAGTTTCTTCTTAGATCTCCCCAATGATCACTTAGAACTGATGCAGAGGAAAATGCAGTTTGGGTTCAATCAGTGATTCACCCCTTCCTTTATGATGGTGATCTGTAGACTTCCACTACATTGGATGCAGCATAGGAGAATAAGTTATCTGCCAGCGCTTCAAAGTTAGGATCACATACTGAATTCAGTGAGAGTTACCACTTGGTATAAATGGTTTTGGGATTACAGTCTTAATTCTGTTCACACTGAACTTGATCTAAATGAGGAAGTCATTTTTATGTTGGGTTCCTTGTTGGGTTTGAAAGTAAATATCAATGGTGGGACTCATCAAGGTTCCAAGTGCACAAAAGAACATCTGGTTTCACTTCTGGGATTGTATTCGGAAATAGGCATATTTGGTGGTTTGGTCTAGGACCACCATTGTGGATTTTCTGGCTTCCCAGTTGTATACTGAATCAGGGAACAGATGAAAGGTTGAGTATGATCTACCTTTCCATCACACCAAACTGATGAGCTCTTGGCTTGGCAGTTCAGTCAGTTTGATTGCCTGAGACACTCTGAGCCAGTTAAGATTAGGTCCAGTCAAACTGCAGAGGCAGCAAGAGAATGGTTTGCTGCAAGGTTCCCAGCGCAGAACACCATAGAGAAGCAAAGAAATGAAGGCGTTCAAGATTGGGGTCCTGGTTTGCTCTCCCTACTTCTGAAGAAAGGACCACCATCAAACATGCAACCCCAGGCAGTTTGGGCTGCCTCTAAGCTAGAGGCACAATAATGCCTGGTGCCACTATAACAGCACCAGCCTAAATAGGGTTTGGATGGCAAGTGGCTCAAAGCAGAAGGCTGTCTCCAACTGAGATAGATTGTGCTGCTGTTAGATGGTTAGTACAGCAAACAATTACATGACAGCTAAATCGCATTAGCTTTGGTTAACCTTCTGCATATAAGACTCTGCTTAAAAGTGATAATATGTACAAGATGTTCTTTGTATTGGCCCGAATCTAGTGCTTTTTGAACAGCGTCTTTCCCCCTTCCCACAAAAATCTCCTCCACACTCCCACACAGTATATGATCCTGGGAGCTGATAGAATTTATATTTTTAGCCCATCCTTCATTGAACATTAAAATGGAAAATAGATTAAAATCCACAAAAGCTAATTAAATAATAAAGCAGAAAAAAAAAGTCCATGGAGCAATTTATGATACTGCAATGGGCATCCTGGAACCAAGGGACTTAATTAGCATACGGCAGTCTTTTAAGGAGCCTACAAACTGGGTCAATCCTGTTTTTTCAGGAATCCAACCAATAATACTCAAGTTCAGGATTGTGTGCTGACTCATATGTTTATTTTTCTGAGGGGAGATGTATTTAAGAGCTTGCAGTACTTCCCAATCTAATATTGTGAGATAACAAATTGTTTAAGAGATGTTCATCTACCAAAGTAAAATGGATAAAAACTAAAGCAAGTTAAGGCAAGTGGATATTCTATGCAAAGACGATATGAAGCAAGGATATCTTCACCTGAAGCTGTTTAATGTTTCTCTGCCTTGGTCTGACCTATCTGCCTTGTGAGTGGAGTCCTTAAGGTGGGGTGGATGGACCACAGGTAACCATGCTGGCAGCTCCTGCATCCAGTCCAGTGCCAATGACATGTTTGCACTTTTTTGGATCCCACTGGTGAGCCCAAGAGAGAACTCTGATGCCTGGTTAAGTCTGAGCTCCCGTATTCATGTTTCTCCCCACCCCCCTTCCCATATTCAAGATTTTTATTTTTCCATTGTCTTTCAAGACAAAAGGCTGCCAATAAGTTACAAAAAGCAGTTCGGCATTCAAAGCTGAGAGCTTGTTTGAGAGGAGGAAAATAAGGTTCCCTTGTAACCTCTGGTCTTCCAAACATTTCCAGGTTATTTGTAGATCTGTACTCACTGATGATAGAGATCTGATGCTTGGATCTTACAACATAATAAACAAGTGTTGAGATCTTTTGAGTGTCAGCAATAAACATGGAAGGAAAGGTGAACTAATTAGCTAACACTTATGTATAGTATATAAGGAATAAGAATACAGCTGTTTCCAGTAGCATATTTTAAATTATTTTCTGTTACTATGTATTTTGAATAAAAGGCCGAAGTACAATTCTGGTTCTAAGACTACAAATAAAACATTAAGTATGTTAAATAAATGTGATTTATTTTTATTTTTATTTTTTTGCCCTTTTACTTTAAAATATCTATTGCTTAACACAGCCAGAATCTCTGAAAATATGCTGTTTATAGTGAAGTTTTGAACATGATTTTTTTGTGTGGTCCATAGAAATGTTAATTTACTGGATAATTTCACTACCCCACCGTAGGAGGTAATTCCAAAAATCTTTCCAAGTAAAAGAAAGGGAAATTCAAGCTATATGACCATAGCAATTTATAGGATTTTGATCCCCATTGAAGTACTTTTTTGAATACATTTTATGCATAATCCTATCCTGGGGGAAAGGAGACGGAACAAATTAGTACTTGATACAAATGGAAAATGTATTTGCTTTTCGCTTTCCATTTAGATTTTTCCTCCTTTATTTCAGAGAATGCAAAGTGAAAAAAATGTCATTGTTTGTCATTCATTTATTTATACTTTTCATGAGGTTAGACTGGAAGATAGCAGGCTTCACCTACACAGAATTTACTCAATCATCTGCATTATTTGGATAATCCGGAATAAAGCATGAATAATCCAGAATAAAATAGGTCTAGATGTGCTTTACTCAGGATTATTCTAATAATGTAGACCGCCCGACTAAGCGCTGTTTGGATGAAGCTACAGTGATTGGCCCAAAGATGCATGTTTCCTCACGGACAATTGTGTAGAATCTATTCCATGTGTGGAATCTGCTATTAACTTCCATCATCCATGAACGGTATCTAAATTCATGAATCCAGTATTAGAATCTTAACTCTGTTTCACATCACACTGAGCATCAGCTTCTATATTATACTACCATATGTAGAATTTTCAGTTCTCTTGCAAGTAAGTGCCTGTTTGTGTCCAGTCCAACTGTGTCATAGTGGTCTATTCATTTATGGTACTTCAGAAATAAGACACCAATTAACAGGACCTAGAAAACCAGTCTAGTGTTTTTGGTATTTGGTGTGAGAGCATTATTTTTAACTCTGTAAGATTCCCCATGAGAAAGACTGCCTTCTCCTACCAAATCTTTTGAATAGTTCTATCCAGTTTCTAAAATTATTCATATGTACTGTACTCCAAGCTATAACCAGGTCAAAATGGACCCCTGACAAAAACAGAAAAATAGACCTTTCAGGCCATAATCAAACACAACAAAAAGGATATCTCTGAGGCAGTTTAGAGATGGCTTTGAGGTAGGACTGTTCACATACTAGTCCTGAACACTCTATGCTAGAAAAGGTGGACTAGAGAAGGCAAGGGGGGCACACTATCTCACTGTTGCACCTCCGAGGTGCCCTTTGGTTATGTCTGAGCACTGTAGACTAAGACCAAAGGAACACCTGGACACTAAGCTCAGCAACCATCCAGATGTGCCTGGACAGACTGGCTAGCTCCAGTTGTTGCAGAACCTCTTTGGTTGTAGCCCCCTAGCAAATGGACAGTTGCAGCCAGTGGTTGCAATATTCTCAGCATATAGTTATGTAGGCTTCTAAAAGTGATAAACAATGTGAATATATGAGACATTTTTAATTCAGCATTGCTTGGAAAAGGGTATGAATAAACAGCATGAATATGTGGAGAATAAGAGTGTTTTTCGTTTCTTCAGAAAGAAAACTCTACTCACCTTTCATTTCATTTCACCGTTATGAACCTTCAGAGAATTAAGCAGGAGAAAAGAAGAAACAGATATCCTTAACCAATGGATTTAGCAGTTTTTAAAGTAGCAAAATATCTTTTAAACTCATTTTGTGTAATATAGATAATAATTTGTAGAGCCTTTTCAAAATCTTAAAAATGCCTCATATACCTTATCCTTGCAACAATTCTGTAAAATAAATCTGCATAATCATCCCCATAACGCAGAGAGATTAAGCATGAAAAAATATTTCTTAAAATAACTTTGTAGGATCAGGAGAAAATCTAGGATCATGAGGGAAGTAAGAATCATGGTGAAAGCTTTCCTACACCAGCTTTCTACATAATCAATCTGATTGCAGATTTACTGTATTTGTTTTTAGCATTTTTATCCTACCCTTCGCCTAAGGGTCCTGGGTCAAGTCATATAGGTTAAAAATCCTGCAATTAAAATACAGAATAAAATACAATAAAATAATACTTTTGCTTATTCGCTGTGATGCAAACAAAGAGTAGAATACTTTTAAAAGCACCTTTTTGCAGCAATTGCTAGAAGCTATGAAACATATTCAAATATAAGTGCATACATATATACGAAGAAGTAGCCATACTTTTTTTATTTCAGCAGTTCCAGGAAAGGTCCATAAAATGTTGTTGATAGTGGAGGTGGGGAAAGAGAAAGGGGTATGCATGTTATCCACCCTGACCTTTCAACTTTGCTCATTGTTCGCAAGCTTTCACTAAAGCATAGCCAGAAACCAGTTTCACAATGCTTCCCCTACCCTCCTTCCTCCGGACTAGGCAGTCTATTATCTAGTGTGTGTGCTTTTAATCAGTTCAGGATGTAGCAGACTGAAGCGTGATAAGGGGAGGGGGGAGAATGAGAACTGGAAATGGGTATTTTATAATCAAATACTGAAACTGGCTAATCTCTCAGTCAAAAGTAATGACACTGAAAAGGCTGATGAGTTTAACTAACTTACATTGTTAAGAGGATTTTATAAAAGTAGACCTAAAACAAAACCACCAGCGCAAATATGCCACAAACCCTCAAGCAGAAACAGATGCTTGTTTTTCAGTTTTCTTCAGCTACCAAGAATGCATATTGTAAATGGTACGGTTTTTAGCACTCCTTAATTAATCACAATCTTTAACTTGGTTTATATGGCTCTATTGAATCAGATGGTAGGGAGAAGGAGGCTACAGAGTATGAGCGAGATTCTGAATTACTGACTCGTTTATTTAAAGTCCTTTTTTTCCTCTTGCCTTTTGAAACCAAAATAAGTGGTTTCACTCTATTCCCTCCAACGTTTGCTGTTTGCTTTAAAAGCTTTGAAACTAGCTTTCTTTAGATGAGAACTGTAGTCTTATAAAAACCATTGGAACACGGCAGGGTGATTTGCTAGGAGTCAACGATGCTTTTTCTTCATTTTTCTGAGTCACGTTTCATAACTAACTTCTTATAATAATGTGGTGTCTTTGGGCCGTGTGAACTTATATTCAGCTCTCGGTTGGTTTGACTGTTCTTGCTTTGCTGCAGGTAAGAACTTTAAACCTCAAATTCCTTTCAGATTAAGTTGAATTACTGGGTGACACTGATAGATGTTAGGAAAATTATAGTTAGAAGCTAAGAAAAGAAAGAAAAAACTACTCAGCAGTGACTCAAGACATCAACTGGTACTTATAATTAGACAAATGTTTCTGTTTGCCAGGGATCATGAAGATTTTTCTCTACCTGCCAAATGCAAGATAGGTCAGCAACATTCTAATAATAGGATGGTGTCTGTTATTGACTTTCTCTTCCACTATTGATCATTTTCTTGAAATGACTGTGGCCTGGCTTGATGTTTTCAAAGCAGGAAATAAAATCTTTCTAGTGGGAAAGGCCATTGCAAATGATTTTTTTTATTTTTTTTTTACTGAGCTGAAGAGGATCAGATTAGTAACCTCCATCACACTTTTGTTCACATGGAGCCTATTCGCACTTGGCTTTATTCTGGAATATATCCCGGAATAGGGACTTGCTGCCCATATGCTAGAGCAGGCTTCAGTAGGCCCAAAGTGAGGTCTGCCAGAGTCTGCATTAGCATGTGGACCACAGACCCCTATCCTGAGATATAATCCAGAAAAAGGCCAAGTGCGAATAGGCCCCTACTTTCTCTTGAAAGTAATACATTGATTTTGGCGTGTAAATTAATAGCTTGTTTTCTGTTGGGGCATTTTTCAGGCACACTGTTAGCAGTTGGCTTTTTTTGGCTGTAGCATCCAGTTGGTGATAAGAAAGTTACTCTTTCAGGGCTAAACAATTGGTGTCTGAGGCTGGATACTAGCAATAAAATTGTGTATGACTTTAGTGAGTACACTTTATGTTTCTTCATGTATTGTCGGTAAAGCTAGACAGACGGTAAGGTGATTCCAACACTGTCAAGTTAGACTGCCCACATAAAATATCAAGGCAAAATATTTTCAGTCTTTTCTATCACTGTATCTATTTTTGTCCAAACTCTGTTCCACATGTTTAGGAAGAAACTATTCTCCATTAAACTTTGATTACTAGCCTCTTGCCTTTCTCATATTATCAGTTTCTTCATGCTTCACAGGATAGCAATTATATGCCTTTTCAGCCTCAGCACATTTGAAATATCTTGACAAAAATGGACTGCCACATTCCTCATGCTGCTTTATAATGGATTTGCACTTACACTACAGGACCAGTCCAGCATGTGACAAAATAGGGACTGTCACATTCCTCATGCTGCTTTATAATGGATTTGCACTTACACTACAGGACCAGTCCAGCATGACCAACCAACCCTGAATCCATTCTGGTGCCTTGAAAAGCTCCAAAGTACCAGGATTAAGCATTCTGCATTTGGAAGGCTGTCCCAGTACAGCATCCCATGCTGGCTCCATAGACTGTATGATCTCTGGAAGCACTTCCGGGTTCACTGAACACTAAGAACTAAAGTTCCTAGCCTAGATTGCACTTGGGAGGCATTTTGGTGGCACAGTTTGGTGCACCTTCAACATGCATCCCACTGCTAGACCCAAACAGGTCTACACGTGCCCTGGCATAGGTGGTCATTTTAGCCATCTGTACTGTGACACATTCCATCCTAACATGGATGGATTGGGCCCAGAGAGGGGTAGCGACCTCTCTCTTCCACTGCAGCATGCACAAGAAAGGGGACTGAAAAGAACCAGGGCTTGCATTATCCTGGTCCCCAGGTAAATGCAAAAATCTCTTTAGGCTTCATGCCAGTGGAAGGAAACAACCGAGTCCTATTTCTCACCTTGACGTTAATGAGGAACCTCCTACTCTTCTAATATATTGTGGTGGACTAACGGTCAGAGATCATGGTAGCTGTGGTCCAGCAACATCAGAGAGAAACAGATGGCAGCCACACTCTGTAGCAGTTGCCCAACTGATATTCGTGGGATGTGTACAGTTGTGGCTTTCAGGTGCCAAATGAAGATCAGTCTTTGGGCGTTCCCAGAGTTAATGCCTTTTCCTTTTTGATTTTAATGTTTCTATTTAACACTTGTTTTTAGCTGCTTTTAAAGATGTTTAGTATATTTTAATGGGGAGCAGTATAAACTATTCTTGATTTCCAGTTAGAGCCTGGGGATATATTTAGAACTATGTTTTTTAGCCTCTTTTTCAATCTTTTTCAGCTCTGAAGTTCTAATTCCTTCTTCCCTTTTAGCAGTGACAACAGCTTTTATTGGACTGGTTTTAATAATGAGTGCTCTGAGTCTACCTGCTTACTGTTTCTTTGTCTTTCTATGTTTTTCTAATTTAAGGGGCTTAGATTTTAATAGTTTCTTTTATTGTTATTTGAACTTCTGCTTACTTCTAAAAAGTATTGGTCTCAGTGGATGATTTTCACATGTGCCTTAGTATCTGGATAGCATCTGAAAGCCTCAGTCTGGGGTGTGTTCTCTGATGTCACATTATCTCTGAACATCATAATCAAAATGGAAATGCCTTGTCCTAACATGTAGGAAGGTTGCCAAAGGAAAATAATTTGTGCCATAAAAAGAAACTAAAGTCATTTTTCATATGTTATTCTGTTGGTATCCTTTTCACTTAACACTTGCCTTCTAAAGAAAAATCCTTATTGACTTTAAAACTTCAATGTGGACTCTCTTTGTACTAGAGTGTGTGCATGCCTGTCATATACACACTTCCACAGTAAGGTACACTTTTCTTTAAATCTTCAAGAGTGACTTAATTCAAGAAGTCTAATAGCTGCTTTTCAGCACACCACCTTATCAAAACTCCATTTCCATGACTGATGAATCAGAAGTCTTGATGAGAGAATGAAGTGTTCAATTACCTTGTGTTCATGTGCTAATGAAGCAGAAAGTGGCTTAAGGGGGTTTCCTTTCACTACAGATGCCTGTTTGGTTATGCACATGCTGTTTTCTTATGTTGTCTTCCAAGTCTTTATCTACACTCAAATGGTGCCCTTAATGGGTAACAGTGGAAAATCTGTCCTCCTGACAAACCAAGTCTGTCTGCCTTCTTCAGCTCAGCAGGAACAGCAGTGACCTGTAATTAGCGGAGCCATCAAGTTAAGTGTTTTGTTTAAAGTGACTCCTTCCTTCAACCTACCAACAAGTTAATATATAAAAGCCAGCACTGTTATTCCTTACTTCCACTGAATGACAACTTTTATTGCCAGCATGAAATACTTAAATAATCCAAAAGAATGGCAAATATACGCGTGGGGATATTTCCAAAGAGGAGAGGTTGTAGTTCAGTGGTAATGAAAGCAGTGGGAAAAACAGAGTGTTGCCAGTTTGATCCCAGCTTCTCCCTGGAAGGAGACAATGACAAACCCACTTCTGTATCACTGCTAAGAAAACTGCATAGTGGTATCTGTGCTATTGACCAGGAGTCAGCCATGACTCAGTGGTACCCAACCACAACAATATTTCCAAAGGCTTACACACAATATTGCCGTAGATAAATCATGGTGTCTCATCTGATCATTCAGTTCCAGTTTTGGAAGTAGCTGATGGTGGGGCCTTCAAAACATGAAAATTTTGTGTATGTAGCAAAAGCTATTATCTTTGTGCAATAAATATATATTCACACAGTGGTGATAGAAAAGGAGTGTACATCATAAATAGTGCCATAATTTATGATGCACTTCAGCTATGTTTAGTGAAATTGGATTTAAAAAGTGGCAAGGAAAACATAAACCAGAGCAGAATACTAGTTTATAAGAGGCACTGATATGCATATACCATTTCATTTGTATGCCTATGAGATCCTGGATGTTAGTAACACTCTAGCATGGTGGACAATCAAACTAAACAAAGATTGCTCTTAGAACAATCTTTGTTGGTCTTGCTATTGGTCACAGTGACTGCCGCTGCTCCAAGTGACAAGAACACTGTAGCACCAGAGAATGTTAGCTCAGCGTTTCTGCCCGAGGTCCTTTTGGGAAGCACAGGAAGTGACTGTGAAAGTCAGCCATTTTTGGTGCACCTTGATAAAGAACACACTGGACCTGCTAGCTCCTGAGTATGTGGCTTGGCATCCCACTGCAGAGCACTGCCAGAGCTGTCCACGTAAGTTTACCTTTATATTGCTCAATAGAATGCTTATGGGCAGATCCTGGATCCTAGCAGGACCCTTCAGCTGCACACATGTGCAGCCAGCACACCTCCAAACCAATTTCTGAGCAACCTTACAGTCCTGTGCGGATCCTGCCTCAGCAACCTAAGGCAGGAGTCCCCAACCTTTATTTGAACCAGGAACCGGCTTCCTTTTCCATGGCATGGCAAGGTATGTGGGGGTGGGGGTGGCGTGGTGTGGGGCGTGGCAGCTTGTTGCGGTGGCACAGTAGACCGGCAAAAAACCCCTGCGGGCTGGCGGTTGCAGACCCCTGATCTAAGGCACTAACTTAAGTTGCCCCAGTAACTGCTTTAGGGCATGGGCATCCACATATATGGATGCCCTGGGGGCAGTGCACGTGCCCAGTCCTCTACAGTCCCAGGGCCTTCCCAGCCTGATCCTGACATGACTTACTAGTAAGCTGCCTTTTTGCACTGTGAAGGCAGGATCTGCAGCCTTGAGATATAAAGGGAGGGAGCCCCAGAGAGACTCAGCAGGTCTCTTCCTGTCTGTGTTGCTGTTCACTGCCCACCAAAACAGTAGATTGTTGGCTGTTGTCCCATTGAGGTGAAAAATATCATGCCGAGAGGGGAATTCCCTTGCAACAGTGTTCCTTCGATTTAACTATGGGGAGGCAAATGCCAGATGCCCACTATGGTTTTTGTTCCTGAGTCTCTTGTGCCACTTCCCAGTGATGCTGCCTGCCTCCAGCGTCTGTGAAGACACAGCTAAGTTGGGGTGTAGGTAGGGTAGAATGATCTCAGATGAAGAAAGCAAGGTGGTTCCCCCATGCTACACAGCCAGAGATTTTAAGAAATGCATAGAGGGCAATAATAAATAGCAAGCTTATCAATCAAATGTTCTCAAAGCAACCCTCACCCTTCTTTTCTGCCCCCAGGCAACAAAACTAAACAAACAACCTGTTACAATGGCAGTTACACCCCTGATACAAGTGCTATAATAAACACAGACTGTGTGTTCCACCTCTGGGTTGAACCTTTATTTCAGATTCAGCGCAAATGGCCTTCAGCTTGTTTTCCCTCCTCTCTGTGAGAAACGATAGACCAGCTCCTTTGTTTTTGTCATTTACAATGTTGAAGCTGAAGACCAGCTTATGAAACACAGTTTTGCATCCTAACTGTGTAAAGCCGCTTTCTGGCTTTTTGTTAGTGAATACAGCAGAAGTGTTCATGGACCACCAGTTGAAAATCAGTGAATGATAAGGCAGTGATGTGATTGACTCAAGCTCAAGAACTGGGGATCATCCAAGTATTATGCAGCTCCTGCTCTGCTGAGATGCTGGGGTCTGACAAGATAGGTGAAAATATGCTGCTGAGGCAGGGAAGCACTGTAGATAACAAAGTAAAATAGACTAAGATAATAAGCTGGTATAAACTGGAGAATGTGGCTGTCCATCTCCAGTTCAGGTGCTAAGTGTTGCCAGACGGCCTAAAACCTTCTTGCATTTCTGGAAAGGAGACAATCTTCACACTGGTGGAGACACTCTTCACAGCAGAGGACCTCTCTATGTAAATAACATCTTGCCTACCCTCATGAGTAATGAAATATGAGGCTCTTTATGACATAAAGTGCTGCTTTAAGAGCAGTGCTAACATACGAAGAGTTAAATTAATGTTTCCTTTGGTAGCATTATGTCCAAAACAAAACAAAAAATACTATGGAACATTATAAGTTTGACATAGTTTAAGATCTCAACTAAAAGGGCCCATGGAGGAGTTTTTGGATCTTTTAGAAGTCAGATTAAAAACCACTTGGAATGGTATTCCATGGAACTAGGGTTTTGCAGGAAATTGGCCTCCTCACCAGACCCTGAAGATCAGCTGAAGTCCCTTAGTGACAGAAAAATATAGAATATATGAAAAACTAAGCAGCAGCAAAACAGGCAGCTGCAGACATGAAAAGAGTGTCATGGTAGTCATTATCCAAATTGGCTCAGAGACCCAAACCTGTTCAGGTTCCTAAACCGGTTTGGATAATGACTACTGCAGTTCTTGCCACAATGTTTAGCAGTACTTTGTACTTTTTAAATTTTATGCCAGTTTTATCTCATCTCTCCTCTGAAGAATTCAAAAGTGGTACACACCATTCTTCTTTCTGTGAGGTAGGTTACTCTGACACATTGTGTCTGGATCAAGATCACCTACTGAGCTTTCATGGCAAAGTGAGGTTTACATAAGAACATAAGAGAAGCCCTGCTGGATCGGGCCACAGCCCACCTAGTCCAGCATCCTGTCGCACACAGTGGCCCACCAAATGTTCATGGGCATCTCAAGCAGAGACAAGGACAAACCTTTGCCTGCTCTCGAATCCCAGCAAATGGCCTTAGAAGCATCCCGCTTCCCCCCCCCAGCCTGAAAGGCATTCATTCTAGTAGCCATTGACACACCTGTCATCCATAAACTTGTCTAACCCTACCTTAAAGCCATCTAGACTGGTTTCAAACTCAAGAATTTCTAAGTTCTTTTTACACCTTCGCTTTAAACCTTCTTCAGATCTGACTGCTCACACCTTTTCATTTCTGTTTTATTTGTGGACTTTCCATTCAGGAAAGTCCAAACAGAGGGTAGAAAGTCCACAAATAAAATAGAAATGAAAAGGTGTGAACAGTCAGACCTAAAGATTGTCTGAAGGTTTAAAGTGAAGTTGTGACCACAGCCTTAATTCTTCTCAAACCCATAATATTATGTCAGCCGCTTTGAGTCCCCTTAAATGAGTGAGAAAAGCGGGGTATAAAAGCTAACTCTTCTTCTTCTTCTTCTTCTTCTTCTTCTTCTTCTTCTTCTTCTTCTTCTTCTAAATGAGCCCAGTCAATCTGTCTTTCTTCCTATGAAAAAATGAATACTGGTATTAGTAGTTAACCCAACTACACAATGCTGGGTCCTCACTTTCTCATCAAGATAACTCCATTATGGATGTGGAGGGAAGCTGCCACTTTCTGCCAATCAAAAGGACACATCCACATCTCCATTTGTAAGCACAGAGGTGTTATTTCCAGTCACTGCCAGGGGCAAATCTGTTCAGGATGTGTGATCACACCCTGCAAAAATGCCATCTCCAGTGATGACCAAGCTTGGAAATGAGGCATCACAATCACTGCACAATGATTTCTGCTACCACACTTGGAGACGCAGTGTCAGAAATTGCCTTTTTGGGTGCCGCTGTGGGTAGGTGGAGATGCGGACTAAATCTTGTCTTGAATAGCGACAAAAAATTAATACTTAAGCAACTGAAATGGGATTAATCAACGTGCAACAGAATTTTCATATGAACTATGAGCATGCAACAGAAATTGAAACTAATAATAACAATCAGAGCTACCTCTTCAAATGATCTCTTTCGTACTTAGGTTGAACATGATGTTTCTGTTAGCAACTCAGCTTGAAAACTAGGCTATCGAAGAGAGATATTTATTGTATGCAGCTATTTAAGGTGAAAAGGTGTGAAAAATGGTCAACAGGATCTCAGACTTCATAGACAGAACTCAAGTCAGTAGTATGGACATGACTGGTTAAGCACACAGAGCTGAGTAAGAAATGAAAGAGAAATGTGGAATAGAGAGTAGGGGTAAAATGGGGGTAGGCCAAGACTGCTACAAAAATGCTACCAGTGCCAAGGACACATGGGAGTCATTAGCTGGGATAAATATATGTGAAAAGAAGCAATGGAGAAAAGCAAAGACATACAGGGTGTAGTATATAAGAAAAGGATAAGAGGTTGTGGCCATTGAGGGCTACATTTGCTATTGGCCAGAGTGTTCTGAGCTGCACACCAGAACAGATTGGTCAAAATGTGCAACACTGGATTTAAAGGGGGAGATGCCATCTTCTGTTGTTGCCTCTTTTCTTTTCAGGCAGGCATATAGCAAATGGAACAAACATTGAAGCAAATCTTATCATGGTTACAATAATAGAATCATAGGTCGTGTCCCCATGCAGCTTTGGCAAGGTTCCAAGCACGGAATAGGCGTGGTCCATCCCCATGGGCTTTGGATTTGGCATGCAAAAAAGCGTACCAAATCCCCCCAAACCGTGCCACAAGCATGCCAGATTTGATACCTGTTAAAACAAGTCTCGACGAGGTTAGGGGAGCCAGCACACATTGCTCAGCGAGCAGGGGATGCACATGGGGAGGCTTGCAAGCTAACGGGGAGATGATCTGTGCTCACGTCATTGGGAGGTGGGGTGTGCTTGCTGTTCCTGTCCTGTCTGTTGAAGATCACAGCCCCTGACTTTTCAAAATGCTGATCGCAAAGGCATGCTCGAGAACGGCTTGTTTTTTTTTTTTTTAATTTTCTGCCACTTCTACAGAAATAATTCTAATCCCACTTCAAGAATGCCAAGGCAGGCTGCATAATGGCTTGATTTTTGTTGCATTTGCAACCCCCATTTCCCCGATCGTCAAGGAAATCATAAATAGTCTTGATTTTAAAGTTGACGGGCGCTACTGCGGTCCCCAGTGCAGTGGAGGTGCACAAAACTGCTCAAGCACCTACTGCCGCTAAACTTCGTTGCGGCTTTCGGCATTTTAAAAACAAATTGAAGTTATTTTTATGAATGGAGCTTTGTTTTTACTTGTTTCCATGCCTCCCACCCCAGTCCTGGCTGCCAGTGCTTCTAAGGGAGGGGGGCAATCTGGATGAAGTCAATCTGGCTTGCAATGAGGAGAGAGCGGGAGGAGAGGTAGTGACGCGGCTCCCCCGTACCAGGGTTCGGCACACTTCTCATGGGGACGCCACCATCAACGCCCAACCCATGCCTGTCCCACGTTGCCAGGAATGTCATGGAGACTCCCGAAATGCGTGCCCGGTATCGCGCCTGGCCCCTGCGTGCCCAAACAGCACCCAAAGTGTGCCAGATGGCCAACATGGAGACGCAGCCATAGAATCTGTGAGTTGGTGTGGACCTTTAAGGTTATCTAGCCAAACATCTTTAAATGAGGTTTTATTGTTTTAAGATTACATATCTGCAGTGAGCACTTGCATTTTTTAATCTTAGAATTTACTCATATAGCGGAAGGGTCCTATGGGGCCTATCTCTGATGAATATAGAGAAGGAAGACTTGGCTCTTAGTGTGTCTGAATTTGTGCTGTTATAAGATTACTGCATGGAAAGGAGGTCTGGAATGCTACATCTTTAATTATTGAAAAGAAGAAGCAGTTTCAGGTATGATGTGCATTATGGACTGAAACTGCTTCTTCTCTGCAGCCATTAAAGGTACTTTCGTTTCCATATGGTAAACCTATTCCTAATCTAGGTCATAATATCTTACTAGGTAAGACAAAACAGATTGAGAAAATTAATATACTGTTAACTTGTTTGCACATAAACGTGATACAAACAACAAACAGGACAGAGCAATGCCTTTAGTAATTCTTAATTTATTCTGAAAAATAAATAATTAGCTACTAGCGCTAGTTAGTGTGAGGGGATGAAGTCCACTTTGTCCTGTATGTAATTCTCAGAGAGGACTTGAGAACATAAGAGGAGCCCTAATAGATCAGGCCACATCCCATCTAGTCTAGCATCCTGTCTTGCACAGTTGTAGAAATGCCCCCTCCATTCGGATGGCACTCCTCAGTGGTAGAGGGTATTCTGTACACAAGTCAGACCTACTACAGGTCAGACATGCATAAACGTACCCCCTCTGCATTCATACCTAGGCTTTAATCCAACTTCAGTCTACTTTCAGAGAGAAATATATCAACATCTTAAAGTGAAGCTGGATTAAAACTTAGATGTGAGTGCAGTCATAGGTGCCTCTGCATTCATACACAGTGGGGAAAAAAAGCATCTCTGGAGCAGCTTAGAGACGGTTTGCAAGTGGGATTGTTCACATGCTAGTTGGCCCCTTTGCCTTCATCAAAGTCTAGGCCAGAAAAAGGGGCCTGAGAACACAAAAGCCGCACACTGCCATCTTTAAGGTGTTTTTGAGGAGCTTTTTTTTTCTGTATGTAAACAAAATTTAAATGCACCATTAGATCCAACCTCTTCTTTCACTGCCCTTAGCTACCTTTAATTAGCACTGACATGAAGAGGAGTAAAAATGGCTGGTTCGTCTGGTTTGTCCTTGATTTCCTTTAAAGGACATGGCAGGCCTACTTTGGCCTCAGATTTTTAATCTGCTCTGATCTTGTTTGTTTACAACTAGTTTTCAAATGAAGAAGTCATCTTTACTTTTTCTGCCTCCTGCCCTCCCATGAGTGGTTGTTACTTAGTAACCCCCAAAACAAAATATTTGAAGTGAAAGATAAGATTTATCATAACTCTAGTTAATAAAAACCACTTGGGCCCCAAGCGAGTATCTCTGTGTGTGTCTGTCTGTGGTGTTTTCATTATTTAGTTCTTTCTGGAATTGACTGTAACTACTGTGAATTTACTGATCTCACCTTCCGTCACCCACCCCTGAGCAAAATGAATCATTCTGAAAAGCTGCCTATGTTTAGCACAGAGTGTACTGGGACATCCGTGAGTGGGCCTTAGCTATTTGGACTATAGGTAGATGTCTTCTCAGGCACAGTGGTGAATGATGAAGCAGCTCAGCTCAAACTAATTTTGAACTTTGATGAGGGTCGTCCACAGACACACACCCTCTTAAGACTGAAACCCTAAAGGGATGTAGATTTAGTTACATCCTCCATATGCATCTTCCAAGGATTTACCCTGCCAATTGTTACAAGAGTAACATAGTATAGGGTGGATTTAAACGATAGGAAACAGTGTTGAGGTTCATGCGTTCTTCTTAGGATGCTGATAGTGCCTGGCAGGTGGTAAGGATTATGTTTATTTTGGATTACGTTTTTCATGTCAACAACAACTAAAGTGCTCCTGTATTTCTATGCTTTTACAACAGTGAAAATGTTTATAATAAATAGTAATACATCCATTATGTAAAAACTGGATTCACTAAACTTTAGGGAGGAAAGATGATTTTAAAGAAAACAAAGAAAAACCTTATTTTTTTACTCGACATTGTAGGTGTTGGAATATTTTAGAACTGAAACAATTGTACAGTTACTGCAAGTTCTTAGTAAATTATTTTGGTCTGTTTACAATGTGCTTATGCAAACTTAAGGCTGAAGGAAAATATGTCTTGTAATTTGAAGTGAAACTTACATGTGACTCAGAATTTCATAGTTTTCTTTCCAAGACTTATTATTCAGTTTTGCTTGAAAAAATAACACAGAATGCACTTCAGGAGCATCTGTCTGTCTATTAGGTTTATCCCGTTCCTCCTGTAATGTATGTGGATTTCATGTGATACTAATTGGTATTTTGCTTTGTCTTGCTTTAATGCATCTTTATTGAATTTTATAGTACTGGTGTATGACAGTAACAAACAATGAATTTGAATCCTGGGCAAATCCCAGATCTACAAAAGGATTTTAAAAAACATATTGCAGAGTTAAACTTCGGGATTCATTACCATGAGACTGTGAGCAGAGCAAGTTGTGAGTTTGTGTCCCGCTGATGGGCTTCCTTGTGTAGCTAGTTGGACACAGTGAGAGCAGGCTGCAGACTAGACTAGATGGGCCATTGGTCTTATTAGTGGTGCACTACTTAAGTTCAAATAAACAAACAAGCACAAACAAACAAAGTTACTGACACCAAGTTTACAAAATGCATACACAAAAATCTGTATAATATGCAGAAATAATAAATGCAGTGATTTTAAAACAATGCTGGTGGGGACATGGAATAAACCTATAACTGAGTACCTAGGAAACTACTATAAAATGGAAACATGCTGATTAATTCATCCCCAGTAGAAACCAGAAACAGCACTAAATATACACAATATCAGCTTTCTTGAATCATTTTAGAGTTGTTGCTTCCTTTTCGTTCCACTTATTTTCAAAGAAATGAAATGTTCTATTGCAGGAGTTATTTTTTTAAAAAAACAGTTTATACTGTTCATAACAAAATATTTGATTATTATGAAGTTTGCAATTTCATAGTGCTTTTGAGATGATAATAGCTTGCTAGTCCTGATGCCTGGAACTTTTTTCCAGGATGCCTCCAGTAGGTTGCTTCTTTATTTCTTTAAAATGCATTTTCAGAAGAGGTCTAAAAACCTGTTATTACTAGAGATGTGCCAAACTGGTTTGGTTGGTTCATGTTTAGCAGCAAACCACCTCATTGACGGATGTTTACATCAAACTGAACATACAGTTGTTTGGCTCAGTTCAATAATTTTTTTTTGAATATTCAGTCACCCACTTGCAAAAAATGCAAACTATTAAATTGAACAGTTCTGTGTTTTTGCCCTAACAAAGGGCTTTTTTCCAATGGAAAACACCCAGTATTCCTTATTTTCAAACTGTTTCAAAATTGAATGCAAACAATGTTTGGTTCAATTAAAGGGTTTGCTGTTGAGCCAAACAAAAGATAGAAGATAGAAGCAGGAACCTTTTCTAGAGCACACGGCAAGAGATAGAAGCAGGAACCTTTTCTAGAGCACACGGCGAGAGATAGAAGCAGGAACCATTTCTAGAGCACATGGCGAGAGATAGAAGCAGGAACCTTTTCTTAGAGCACAGGGAGTGAGGTAGAAGCTTTCTCAGACCAATCAGAGCAGCGGACCAATAGGAATTAGCCACACCCTCAGGGAGGAGGAGTTACTCTGCTCAGCAGGGCTTAAATAGAAACGGCGCGCGAAATTAAAAAAAAAAGAGGTCCAGTGGGATAAAAAAAATAAAAAAAAAATTCATTCATACCTTAGCATCACATCTTTAAAATCCTTACCCTAAAAGCAATATGGAAAGCAAGAACACCTGTATTGTCACATGCAATGTATGCGGCATGTTTATGACCCTACCACAACAGATGCCACATTTTACCTGCCACAAATGCAAGCTTGTGGCTCTCCTGGAGGAAAGGGTTAAAAGTCTAGAAGAGAGAGTCAAGACACTGAAGCAGATTAGAGAAGAAGAGAACTTCCTCGACAGCATGGAGGAAACACTTCAAAGTGAAGGGATAGAAGAACATCGTTCTGTAGTTGCAGAAACTGAGTTATGGAAGCATGTGACCCAAAGGAGCAGGAAGAACAGGAGACATTCGGCACCCTTGCAATTAAACAACCAGTTCCAGATACTCAGTCAGGAAAACAACACATCTGAAGAGTCGACGACAAGGTCCACAAATATTACTCCAATAGGCACTGAGAAACCTCTGGAATGGAGAGGAAGAAATGGTAATGCAAAGAAAAAGAGGAGAGTAGTGGTCATGGGAGATTCACTTTTAAGAGGAACAGAGGCAACTATCTGCAGACCTGACAGAAACTCATGAGAGGTGTGCTGTCTCCCAGGGGCCCGGATCAAAGATGTAACTGATAGCATATCGAGGCTATTCAGACCTACAGACTACTACCCATTATTACTCATACATGTGGGCACAAATGATACGGCAAAAAAGCACTTTGAAAACATCTACAGAGACTTTGAAGACCTTGGCAGAAAAGTAAAGGAACTGGGAGCACAAGTAGTCTTTTCATCTATCCTTCCGGTGGATGGTCACGATAAAAGTAGAAGGGATAGGATTCTTGAGGTGAACAAGTGGCTACGTCGGTGGTGCCGGCAGCAAGGATTTGGATTTCTGAACCATGGAGAAAACTACCTATATGACGGACTCCTTGCAAGAGATGGGTTGCACCTTACAGGGACAGGAAAGAATGTATTCGGGAAGCGCCTTGCTTCGGTTATTAGGAGAGATTTAAACTAAAACAAAAGGGGAAGGGTAACAAAAAGTCAAGCAAAAATACTCAGTCAATCAAACCAGGCGATATTCTTACTCCCAGAAATAGTACCAATGAACAAACGCATAAATTTTGTAAGGAAAACAGAGGATGCAAGCTCGCAATAGATAGCAATTACAAACTAAAATGCCTCTACACCAATGCCCAAAGCATGAGAAATAAAAAAGGGGAGCTGGAGATCCTGACCCAGGTAGATAAATATGATGTCATAGGTATTACGGAAACCTGGTGGGATAACACACATGAATGGAACACAAACATCGAAGGCTACAACTTGTTTCTGCAAAACAGACTTAACAAAAGAGGAGGGGGTGTTGCGCTGTATGTTAAAAAAGAAATTGTCTCCTCAGAGGTTCAAGTTTCAGAGAGTGGAAGCTCAGTAGAATCGGTATGGGTAAGAATTCAAGGAGAGAGCAACAGAAAGGATACCATTGTAGGAGTCTATTACAGGCCCCCTGGACAAACAGAAGATATGGATGACCTCTTCCTAGACCAGATGGCTAAACTTTCACGAAAGCATGACATAGTGATTATGGGAGACTTTAACTACCCAGACATTTGTTGGGAATCTCGCTCAGGAAAAAGTCACAAGTCTAATAAGTTCTTATCCTCTCTCGCTGACAATTTCATGTACCAAAAGGTGGTGGAGGAAACAAGAGGATTGGCTATCCTTGATCTAATTCTTACCAACAGAGAGGAAATGGTTGAGGATATCAGAGTTTCTGGGGCATTAGGAGGCAGCAATCATGTTATCCTTGAATTCTGGATAATAAGGGAAGGAAAGCATGAGAGGACTCAGACTTCAAAGTTGGACTTCAGAAGGGCGGATTTTGATGGACTCCGGAGGAGGTTAGGAGGGATCAAATGGTTAAATGTACTAAAGGATAGAAATGTCCAAGAAGGATGGGATATTTTGAGAAATGCAATATTAGAAGCGCAATCATTAACAATTCCTCAAAGAAGGAAGAATGGAAAACATCTAAAGAGACCAGGGTGGATAAACCTAGAACTTAAAAACTTGATAAAAAAGAAAAAAGAAATGTTTAAGAAATGGAAGGAGGGATACATATCTAAGGAGGAATATAATGAAATCAGTACAATCTGCAGGGCAAGTATCAGAAAAGCTAAAGCTAAAAATGAACTGAGGCTTGCAAGAGAGACTAAAAACAATAAAAAAGGGTTTTGGGGATATGTCAACAGCAAAAGAAAAGTCAAAGAGGTTTTGGGAAGTCTGCAGGGAGAGAATGGAGAAGTGATCGAAAGTGATCTTGAGAAGGCAGTGATTCTGAACTCCTATTTTGCATCTGTTTTTTCCAAGAGGGATAATGTGCATGCAACAGTCCTTCACTGTACTGATGAAGGACTAGGAGAATCAAGACACAAAATCGACACTGAGAGAGTAAGGGAACGCTTAGCTAACTTAAACGAATTTAAGTCCCCAGGTCCAGATGGATTACATCCTAGGGTACTGAAGGAATTAGCAGAGGTAATTGCTGAACCACTTGCTGTAGTCTTTGAGAAGTCATGGAGAACAGGAGAAGTCCCAGACGATTGGAGAAGGGCAAACGTTGTTCCTATCTTCAAAAAAGGGAAGAAGGTAGACCCAGGGAACTACAGGCCTGTTAGCCTGACTTCAATTCCAGGAAAGATTCTCGAACAAATTATTAAACAACACATATGTCAGCATTTGGATAGGAATTCAATAATTAACAGTAGTCAACATGGGTTTGTATCAAACAAGTCGTGTCAGACCAACTTGATTTCATTTTATGACAAAATCACTGAATGGGTTGATCAAGGAAATGCAGTAGACATAGTATTTCTTGATTTCAGCAAAGCATTTGACAAAGTATCTCATGCGATCCTCATTGAAAAATTGATCAAATATGGGTTTGACAAGGCAACTATAAGGTGGATTCAAAACTGGCTTAGTAATCGTACTCAAAGAGTGGCTTTAAATGGCTGCACATCCAAATGGAGGGAAGTGTCAAGTGGAGTACCACAAGGTTCTGTCCTGGGCCCAGTTATGTTTAATGTTTTTATAAACGATCTGGGCGAGGAAGTTGAAGGGAAACTGATCAAATTTGCTGATGACACAAAGCTAGGGGGGATTGCAAACACCAGAGAAGAGAGAGAGAGGATTAAAAAAGATTTAGAGAAACTCGAACAATGGGCTGCAACTAATAAAATGGTATTTAACAAAGAAAAATGCAAGGTTCTGCACCTGGGCAAGAAAAATGAAAAAAGCACATATACAATGGGAGGAATTCGGCTAAGCAGCAGCACATGTGAAAAAGACTTGGGTGTCCTGGTAGATCATCAACTGAACATGAGTCAACAGTGCGAGGCAGCTGCTGCAAAAGGCAAACGCAATCCTGGGGTGTATTAGGAGAAGCATAGAGTCCAGATCACATGAAGTTATTATCCCCCTCTACTCTACCTTGGTCAGACCTCATCTGGAGTACTGTGTCCAGTTCTGGTCACCCCAGTTTAAAAGAGACACTGACAAGCTGGAGCAGGTTCAAAGGAGAGCTACCAAGATGGTGAACGGTCTGCAAACCATGTCCTATGAGGAACGGCTTAAGGAACTAGGAATGTTTAGTCTATCAAAAAGAAGACTGAGAGGAGACATGATAGCTGTCTACAAATACCTCAAGGGTTGTCACAGGGCAGAGGGATCAGCCCTGTTCTCACTCTCTCAAGGAAGGACTAGAAACAATGGGGTGAAACTGCAGGGGAAAAGATTTAGTTTAGATGTTAGGAAAAAATTTCTAACAGGAAGAGTGATCAACCAGTGGAACAGGCTGCCACGGGAGGTGGTTGGTTCCCCTTCGATGGAGGTCTTCAAGCAGAGACTGGACGGCCATCTGTCTGAGATGGTTTAGGAGATCCTGCCTTGAGCAGGGGGTTGGACTCGATGACCCAGGAGGTCCCCTCCAACTCTACCATTCTATGATTCTATGATTCTATGAAAAGGTGCTCCATTTGATGGTTCATGCACATTCCTAGGTGAAACTCAGCCAAAATATGTTGCATAGATGTTGCACAAACAGAAGGCAAGCTCAGCTCGTGAATCTTTGTTCTGTCTTTTTTGCAAGTGCTTGTCACAGAACAGCAGAAAAGAGTTAACTGGGTAAATGTAACCTTGTTTGTTCCCGCCCTTTTCTGTAAGAACTGAGATCAGTTCCAGTTTCGCTTTTGTAGTTAGTTGATTGCTGTTCAACAGGAGAAAAGAAGCCATGTAGTATAACAGACAGAATAGGCAAACTGAAATGTTATTGTTTGTTAGACTTAATAAAGTATAGGTTTTGAAGCTAACAAAACTTGTGGACTCTATTCTTGGTAACCAGATTGCTATTGTACTCTAGCACAGAAGTACAGCTCTGCAACTAGAAAAATTCCGCACACGCATATCTTTATCCCCAACAATCTTTCCCTTTTGTGTGTATTTATCCATCAAAATTCTCTCAGTATGATGTGAGCAGAGGAAACAACTGTGAAGGAGAAATAAACCAGAGAATCAAGGCATACTTAATCACTGAATGGATATTAGGATGTTTGTATGAATAAACTTAAGGCTTGAATCAAACACAAATAAAAATGAAGTTTTGATCCACCACCCACCACCACTCCGGCCACACGCTATGAAATAGAAGTAAATTTCCCCAAATCAGACAATGGGGTTGGTAAACAGGTTTCAGTAACTATGGGGCTTTGTACAGTTACCGTGTTTATGAAATAATGTGCCATCCAGTTTTCCTAAGGAGGTCTTTGAGGTTATAGGAAAGAGAATGGGAATGAAAGATCCATTGAGTGTACTTGCCTTCTGCTACGGCAGTGTTTGATGAAACTGGACATGATACTTGATATAGTTCTAATTCCCTTATTTTATCGGCATAATCTTCTCTGTATGTGGTGCTTGTAGATATTTAGGCAGTCTTGTTCATGTCAAATAATCAAATGTGAACAATGTAGAATTAGGAAGTTTACCATATATTGTGTTTGGATACTTCTGTGTTGAATAATTTCTTTTAAAAGCAGTGGCAGCTCAATAGAGTGTACTAAATCACGTAGTCAGATGTGTAATCTGATTCCAAAAAGTAAATGAAGATATCAGTTGCCAGCACTTGAACACTTTCTTTAAAAATTCTGCTTTCCTTTTTCACATTGTTTGCATAATAATGTAACTCAGTTTATTAAAAGTAAAAATGTCTTCTTGCATTTACCTTATGTGTGACTTTTTTTATTGTTACTCGTTAGATAAAGTTCACTTTGTGACTTCAAGGCAAGTAGGGAGTAGTTCTTTTTCTGTAGGGGTACTACTGACACACCTGAAGTTCTACTATTACTAACTACTAAAGATGATAATGAAGAAAATAAAGAGGTATATTTTGAATTAAAAAGCAATAGGTTCATAAAAGATCTTATAATAAAGGACTAAATCTCAGATAAATAAAACAGTTGCTCCATCTTGTCCAGCATTGCCTAATAATACTTATCAGAAGCCTCTCTTTAGTATCTAAAATACATATTCTACACCATAAGCACAATACAAGGGCATTAAAAGGGCCTTTTTGCACACAGTATTTAGGAACTTTGGCTCTCTATAATGATGGGAAAGGCTGAACTGATACAGAATATGTATGATAAATAATGGAGCCATAGTACTGTCAGTGGCATCACATCTGCCTAGAAAGCAGAGGATAGCAATTTTAATCTTTACTTAATTGTTGGTAAAATCAAGATGGAGTTAACTCTTAGTGACTTGGTATCTTTTGTGGGGAAAATACTGGGGTAGGGTGAATTTGTTTCAGGCATTTGTGCAGTTGAAAATTTGTCTCTGTGTTGAAAAATTTGTAAGCTCGGAGAAAAATCCATGACAATACATTTGACCTGCAAGTATCTAGGAAATTGTGTGTGAGAGAACCAAGACTTTATAATGGACTGCTCTGGAAATGGGGGAAGAGCTTTTGCTTTGTCCGTTGGTTGTATGGTTAATTAGGCAGGATCCTCACAGTGTGCAAATAACACCAACGAACAACTCAAGGGGTGTGGGGAATTGCATGTCCCTACACCCGTTGGGCCATCATGCCACCATATACGAACAGAAAGCTTTATCAGAGTTGCCTTTTATGCACTTTCCACCTTGTCCCTGCCACCATTGTACAGACCTATCTGCAGTGCTCTCTTCCCAGTGTTATTTTAGAAGACCTATAAAATGACTGACTCCTGTGCTTTCCAAAATAGAGCCATGCAAAAATCTTTGAAGCCTGGGAAATTTCATTCCACAGCTTTGGTGTTAACACAGGTGCAAACCGTATGCAGCCTGCCTCCGGGGCCAGTGGAAGCACTTTAGCCACCACAACTAGTCATTGTGTGGATCCTGCCATAGGTTGCCTAGGTGTTGAGAACACTTCCAAAATATACCTGCAGCATACATCACCTTAGTTGAACTACAAAGAGAGTTGGTGGTTTAAGTATTTTTAATCTGAAATACCAGTGTAATGAAACTGTAATAAATGGAAAATAAGGTGTGATTAGAAAAACAAATATGCGAGTAAACAAGTTACCAAATCTGTGGGGAAAGATGAAGGACCACGCTCGTGAGTCTAGCCGAGATGCATCTCCTAGCTGCAGTAAAAATAATTTCAAAGAACACAGTGTTCACAGTAGATGTGCGTCACAACTGAACTATGAATTATTCTGCCATACCCCTCCCACTGTTTTCTGAAGTCCAGATTTCATTCCACCGATGAGTCTGTTATGCCCACCTCATATGTTCAGCTATGGTCTCTTTACAATTGTTTCAGTTCTCATTAAACTGATTTACGGAACTCACTGGCTCTGTTCAGCTTCATTTTATCCCTACTTTGTTTGAGATTCGGGAAGTCCTGGGGAGGAGGGGAGTGGACACTAATGGCTGCACTTGTGCAAATGGAGTGACAGCTGATTTATTACAAAGGTTATAAAGGAGAAGTATTAAGTGTGTTCCAGCCGGCTTGGTAAAAGACATCCTGCACAGTGTCCAACAAGCCCTGAGAGCACTGTCTTGTTAAAAAAAATATAAAAAAATAAAACAGGCGGGAGAGAAAGACAAGTGGGGAGCAAAACTCCACCAAGTATGCGCTCTTCTTCTTTGGAGCAATAATTAAGACTGTAAATCAAAGGCAACATGAAACAACTGTATCCAATAGAAAGTGGACAGTTTTGGAGTTTTGCTGTACTTGTGTGATTGGTCTGAATACCTACACTGAAGCAGTAATGGGAGGGCAAACTTCAAAGAGAAGTTTTGGCATGAAGGAGAAGCCTGTGAGACCATTACATGGATAAAGCTGTAAAATAGACTCCTCCATGCAAATTGGGCAGGGAGGGGGAATTAAAGTTTGAAAGGTTTATGGTGACCCAGGGATTTTTTTCTCCTTTTAAAGCACGTAGTAAGGTCTATATTAATTCTTTGTAGTAATACGATCCTGAGCTACGTTTATTGTTGATTGGGTAAAAAATAAGAGAATGGGGAACATGAACGGAGTTATTCCTTTAAAGCTAAGTTGCCCATTTAAAGTTGCTTGATTATTAAATTATTTACTTACTAAGTAATTTAAGGGCCAAAATCAACATTTGTTTACTGTACATTGACTCGGGAAAAATCTGGGCCATTTTTCAGTGAGATTTTTAATGCGGCCACTGTGGTACAAGTTACGTTGGGAAACTGTTTACATTTCTTGCTGTTGACAAGAGTACTTGCAGTCAGCTATGAGTAATTAATCCAGATATATCTAACTTTCTGGAGTAAAATATTCTCAGCATTTGTAAATTCAGCTAATTCATTTATTTTGATTATGTAAAATACTAGTGATCTCGCCTGAACATCGATTCAGCTGTAACTCAATAATACATGGTGCAGGGTTTAGTTTTCCTTTGAGTAGGACATTCTCTTATAACAAAGGTTTTCTCTCTTTTGTTTCATTGTACGGGATGTTAAGCAAAAGCAAGGGAGGGGAAGGAGGATTATAAAAGCAAATAACTCTCCGCAAATCTGGAATGATTTATGATTACTATATGGAATTTGTGAGTTGTTCACCACATGCATACACATACGCCCAAAACCACCCTGTTAGCAATATGGCACCGACTTCCACTAAGACTTCCTGTGTAGCCCTGTTTCCCTTATGAGATCTGTGGCAATATATATGACAAGTATCTGTTGAAGAAGGCAAAGGATTACTTACTTCATAAACTGTATAGTATTGAGCATGTAACAGTGTTTAGTATAAAGCACTTATATAATTTAGGAACTATATTTTGGGCAACCACAAAATGGTAAACAATATCTAAGCTGAAAGTAAGCATTCTAATATAGTAAATACAGAACAGAACAGCTATCCTGGTTTGGAAGTTCTGAATGGGTCATGGTTTATTTTCAAAGTCTTGTGCAAGTTTCTGAGTCAATATGTTCTCAAGATATAGTTTTGATGTGATTTTCATTTAGTTTATCTATAGAGTATCAAGACCCAAAAGTCTCAAGGCAGGTCACAATAAAATCACCCTAAAACAAATAGAATAAATCATCTAAAACAATAACCATTGTTTGCATGGGGAGGGGCTGCAGGCCAGATGCTTGGAGAAATCATCTCCTGAAAGCCCATTTAATAGAGTTTGTAGTTGTTTACCCACAGAAACTCCCATTTCAACTATTGTGTCAAACTAGAGCTGAAGGAAATAGGTAGCAACAGGTGCACACTTGTGGAATGCCATGTCTTGAACCTAAAATTTACATTTTCTTTCTAACATTTGACCAGTCTAAGAATAGTACTTTTATTGTTTTATGACTATGGAATTTTTAAAACAGATTGTTTTTCTAATCTTTTGAATTTAGGCATTGCTAACATAAGAAGACAAGAAGTATCCCACTGAGTCAGATCTGGTTTATCAGGCTTGTTCATGTAGGGGCCACCCAGGTTTTTTTTTTGAAGACCACAAGCAGGACATGAGCATAATGACCTGGTTTCCTTGCAGTCTCCTCCTGATCATTAGAGGCATAACGTCTCCTATAATAGAGCTAGTTGGACTGCCAGATAAGAAAGCTGTGCACCGCGATTTCTGGTTTCTTTTCTCCCTAAGATAGTGAGAGGGGTAGCCCAAATGCTTTGCAGGTTCTGGGGACACCACAAGGACTCCCATCCACTCCCTGTCACAATGCTAGCAATTTCTGTTTTAAAACAGGGATTTAAGCTGTATGATTATATTTGCATTTATAAGCTACTTGTACACTCTGGGGTCGGGGGCTGGAATAGGTAGGAAATGAAAATGAAAGAAATGTCCACATAATAAAACAATACAAAAAGTGGAAGCGAAAGCACAAGGGTGTAACTATCTTTGGAAAGGCTGCCACTTGAAAAAGGAATGTACTAGCCAGCATCTTTCAAACAATGGTGGAAACTGGAATTTAAGTGTTTGACCAGTCTACTATGTCATCATGATAGCTACCATGCTGGATGCAGCTGAAGGAAACTGTAGCCTAAAACATCTGTGTGGTGGGGAGCAGGCGAGAAGGACTCATAGCCCTGGGAACTTTTTTTTATTCTGGTCACATCAGGCAAAACACAACAAAGTGGCTGAAGGAACTCCAGTGGAGGTCATTGAGGCAGCCTGCCAGTTTGACTCTAGCTCAGCGGTTTGTGGGGAAGCACAACATAAAGAGTGCAAAGTGTGAGAGGGGTGGGTGAATGGAAAGGAGCGTGGCAGCACTTACTTGGCAGGATGGTATCATTCAAGGCCTTTCAGACCTGGCTCTTCCACTTTTCTGGCTATGGCATGGCTTTTACAGCTACAGAAGGTCTGTGAATAGGCAACAAAGAGCCCCATAAAAAGACTGAGGCCATGGCTGCAAATGTGTCACAAGTGGGCCATAAAGGGTTCCTTGGCATAAATAAACAGGTTTTCCTCCCCACTTCCAGGTTCTGTTATTGTTTTCATATGATAATTTTATATTTGGCTTTTAATGTTGTAACCCACCCTGAGACCTTTAGGTGTAGTGCGGGATGGATGGATATACATACATGCATGCATGCATGCATACCACACTGTAGCCAGAAAAGCAATGCAAAAGAGCTTGAAAAGACCAAGGCACTGCTGCATTGATGTACCCTGTCCCCTTTGCCAGAATGGGCTGAGTTGTGTCCCAGTTATGGTCTCATAAATGATCCTTGCAGTCACAAGGCCATGGTGGCCATATATGACACCTCAACGAGCTGGGTGAGCAAACCTGGCAGAGTTTTGCTTCACTTTGAGCTGAACCTGAAGCCTAAGGAGAGGCTCAGCTTATTATGTGTCTGGCAAATAACTCTCGTTTGCTTCAAACCAGTTTGCACAAACAAGGTTCAATATATTTCTACTTAAAACAGTATCTGGAGTTTGAGTGCTTGGGGAACAGACTTGTACCTGGTTCAAGCAGTCTGCTGTAGCCGACTCTGGGGGTAGGGAATGCTTGCTTAGAATGCCAAGGTTCAAAGACACTAAAACTGCCAGGGAGAAGAAGAAGTTGGACTATACCTGTTGAATCCCTAGAGCCAACCTTGGATTTTTGTCACAAGAAGAAATTTTAATCTGTTTATTAAAAAGGTGTTAACAGTAGTATCAATACTTGCATAAAGTTTGCATCCAACTGCTATAATAGATAATTTGGAAAGAGAAAGTGCAACCTAGTTTCAAATATTTTCCTGCAGTTTACCTCTTTTTAACTTTAAAAAATATCTACACAAATTCATACAAGCTTAAGAAATGAGTCATTTCATTTATTTAGTCGCTCATTTGTCTCTTTGGTTTGTTAACATGACTTAATTGAAGACATATTACACAGATTTATGCTAGCAGACTATCTTGTTTTTTCTGTTTCATTAATGTATATGTTTCATTAATATATATTATGTATTTTATTTTATCCCACCCCTCAGCCTCTAAAAAAGCTCTGAGTGGCTTGCAAAGTGTTATAAAGACAGGTCCCTCCTGTCAGGCTCAGGTCTTAGGGCATCTCCAGACTGGGAGGCAGCAGTGAAGCAAGCATTCCCCCCTCCAAAGTGAAAAGATTTTAATGCATCTTTATGGTGAGCTTTAACCAACATCTTTTTACCTGCCTTTCCAGCTCTCCTCCTGCTGGTGACTCAGCTTCTCATCTGGCCAATGGGAAGCTGTTGTTCTGGAAATACAAAGTTTCCAGTCCTCCAGTTTGGAAGACCAGAAGCAGCTCCGACTTAAATGCAAAGCTTTCAGTCATCCAGTCCGGATGACTGGAAGGAGCTTTACATTAAAGGCGGAGCAAGGGTCATGTTTGTAAGTACCCTCTTGCAAGATCTGTGCAGTGCTGCTTTGTGACCATAACTCAGCCATGACTTAGACAGCCGATACCCCTTCATAAACACTCTGTGGGGCAGAAAATAAGAGGATGTGCTTATTCCTGTTCTTCCAGCAGTCATTTTACCTCTACCCTGCCACCACTTGAGCAAATCTCCTCTTTCCATGGTTGTGACTGGCAGCCCTATGTTTTTGAACTATGTATGTAGCACCCTTCTTTATGGCAATTCCTGGCAGTGACCTAGTTTAGTGGTAGGCAAACCAGGGCTCAGGAGCCACATGTGGCTCTTTGGCCCCTTGAGTGTGGCTCTTCCAGCTTAGGAGTACCCTAATTAAGTTAATAACAGTGTACCTACTTCCTTGAAGACTAACCGGAGAAGGGTTGGTGACATGAGCTTTCTTAGACACATCTACTTCTTCAGTTGCTAGGGGACCCAATGGGCACGTCTGCTCCTTCAGATGCTAGGGGGCCCAATGGGCACGTCTCCTTCTTCAGATGCTAGGGGACCCAATGGGCACGTCTGCTCCTTCAGATGCTAGGGGGCCCAATGGGCACGTCTCCTTCTTCAGATGCTAGGGGACCCAATGGGCATGTCTGCTCCTTCAGATGCTAGGGGGCCCAATGGGCACGTCTCCTTCTTCAGATGCTAGGGGACCCAATGGGCACGTCTGCTCCTTCAGATGCTAGGGGGCCCAATGGGCACGTCTCCTTCTTCAGATGCTAGGGGGCCCAATGGGAACATCTCCTTCTTCAGATGCTAGGGGGCCCAATGGGCACGTCTGCTCCTTCAGATGCTAGGGGGCCCAATGGGCACGTCTCCTTCTTCAGATGCTAGGGGGCCCAATGGGAACATTTCCTTCTTCAGATGCTAGGGGGCCCAATGGGAACATCTCCTTTAGATAACTTGATCCCCCCAAACCCCTTAAATTTAGCCCAATAGCAAACTGGCCACTGGTGCAGCTCTTCCAGCAAAGGTGGTGCATTCAGTGAGATATAATTCAACAAATATAAACTCATATTGCAAATGGAAGAAATATGTGTAAAAAATTCAAATTCCTGCATTGCTCTTGGTCGTATTTAAAGATATTGCTAATTTTAATAGTTGTGTGACATACCTTCACTTGCACCTTAAGCAGTAGCTTGCTGTCTCCAAGTTCTTTGAATCAAGAGGGCCAGTAAAATAAATAAATGAGCATGTTTATCATTTGAGGTCTGGTTTAAAAGTTTTCAAGTGAAAACTATGTTCCTAGGTGTATAATGAAGACTGAGCTGTGCAAGTTTAATAAAAGCTAGAAGAAAAAGTCCCATGCTCTGTCGCCTTCTGGAAATTGACACACCTCACTAACTAAAATTTGTTTTCTAGTCTTTAGAAGCTTCCTGAGTCCAGACTGAACTGTTTCCCTAAATGCAATTAAGAAATACATTTGCTTCCCTCGGAAAGAACTGCCAGTGAAATCCTTTAGCTGTTTGCACTCCATGTCTCTCTGTACTTAGGGCCTGAAGCCTTTTCTTCCCTCTGCCTCCTTTCCTGTACCCCTCCCTTAGCTTAAGGCATTTGAAGCATTCCCTGTATGTTTAGGCAGAAGCATGGAGTGAGGAAGAAATGGTTAAGCAGCTGAATGTTTAAAATCCAACTAAATGCACCGATTATTATCTGCTTAGGACTTTCTTATCTTGCACTGTGTGGTGCTTAATGGCAGGCCCCATTGTCTGCAGCTCAGATGCATTAATGAAAGAATCAGGGCAGCAGGCAGTCTGATGTAGGTAGCTGAAAGGTGACCTGTTGGACTGATTTCACTTACTCCGCCCCTTTCGAAGGTTTTTCCAACTAGTTCAGTGGGAGGTTTAGTATTTTAAGCAGTTAAAAAAAATTGGCTGAGTTGTATTTGTGTGTCTGGTAAAAGGATTGAGGAGGCTCGTAAATATCCTGCTTAAAAGATGTACTTTGCTTCTGCTCTACTTTCTCGCCAGATAAAGACTTTCATCCTCTTGCAAGCAGATCAGTGTGAAAGCGGTCTGCCCTTATCACACCTGTGGTAGCTGCTGGCTACTTACGTATGGCAATTTGTATTTTTACTTGCATTTAAAAAAAAAGGGAGGCTTGATTGTCTGCTGTTTTGCTCTAGGGGTTCAGACTGTTGAAACTGGAAATGATTTCATATTGCTCAAGTGTAAAATCTTTACAATAATCTCAGGATAGGGAGCCTAATTATATTGTTTAACTTTTTAAAGCCCTTTTGTTGTTGTTTTTACTCAAGGGCACTTAAGTAGCCAAGGAAACAATTTGCAGAATTGTGCTGAGCCCTTCTCAGCCCAACTCCATGGGCCTTGAAAAAAAGCAGGATTACCCAGAACCCAGTTTCTTGTTAGTGTGGCTGGGTTCAGATGTAATAAGAGAGGTGCCTCAAGGAGAGCATGTGTTTGGCCCTCTTGTTCCCAAGTCTTCTCTAATCCACCTTTTCTAGCATGCCAGGAGAGTGGGAAGGGCAGACTTGTGTGTGAACAATCCCACCTCAAAGCCTTCTGTAAGCTGCCCCAGAGGTGATTTTTTTTTCTTTAGCTGTGTCTGATTACAGCACCAATGTCCCTTCTACACCAATTTCTACAGACAGAGAATGCTCATAATCCCTGAGAGGCTCCCAAAGAACTTTGGGCAGTTGGCAATGTATCTACAAGTGAGAAACGCGGACAGCACAAATGGATTAGATGAGATGAGGCACAGAGTCCATCAGCAGAGAAGTGTAAGACAACAGGAGATGATTTAGGCAATAAGTTGTTGTCAGGGACCAACTTTGAACCAAGTGTTAGATGAGATTGCCTTCAAATAACCAGCCACTGGCCGAATGTAGAATGGAAGAGAATCCCTCCCTGTAAAGCCTTGTGCAAAAGAATTTAAATTGTCCCTGTGTAATTGTTTGTGATTGAGTTGTTGTTTGGTACTATCAAGTCATGACCGACTCCTGGTTGACTGCATGGGCACCTCTGTTCAGTTTTCTAGGCAGTGATATAGAAGTGGGATTGCCATTGCCAGCTTTCAGGGAAGGGCTGGGGCAAACTTCTACTTTCTACTATCCTGTTTTGGAGTGTGATGGCTTTGATGTGCTACTATCTCCAGCCCACCACAGATATTCAGTTCTTTTTGTAACACGTTTTCTTTGGTCTTTGAAACAAGACCTCAAATGAATGTATCATGGTCAGGCCTGTCTGTCAGACTGAAGGCCTTTTCTCAGTTAGGTGAAAAAGGAGGCCTGGGGATGCTCCTGTTTAGAGCATTTCACCATGTGGAGCCGCTTCCCTTCTGGAAGCAGCTCCAAGCATGTGGGACCATCCCCCAGCCCAGATTGCAGTGGAGTGCTAAAATGTGCTCCACAGCTATCCTAGCAGCACCTAGGACACTGCCAGCACCCTTCACACTGCTTCCATGTAGAGGGAGCACGGGGTTGGGGTGGTGCAGCCGCAGTCACATGCCATATTGCCTGGTTATTGTGGTAATGGCCGGTGTGCATGGCTGTTGCCATGGTGAGGCTATTGCTGCTACTACCTGGCACTTAGTGAAGTGCTGGGTAACTCTGGGACAGGGCAGGAGTGTGAAATGCAAGTGCCCACCCTATCCCTGATCTTAACTTCCCTGGGAAATGAAAGTGCAAAAAGACAGGGAATGTATGAATTAATTTTTAAAATGTTTATTTTACACTTCATTATCTGCATGATTTGCCATATAATTTGTGGGAAGTAAAATATTAACAGTTTACAATATCAATTTCATACATAAGTGAAAGCATACATGAGCTTTGGTGGCTTACTGTAGTAATATTTCTTTAGGTAAACTGACATTTTCTTATTCCTGTAACAAAGTGAAGTTGGTGAAACAAACCACAGAAAAACAAGAGTTGTTTGGTTCTTCCAGGTCCCAACTGTGAAGGAGCAAAGTTGGTGGGATCAACATGTTCATGGTAAACCATTAACTATGGTTTCCATAACACGTGTACATGACCAGTGTCTATCATTCATTTCAGGTCATTGTACAGAAAAAAATCTTTAGAAACAGAATGTGAAAATGTGGAGCCGTGGTGTTCAGGGACTTGTTTGTGGAAATTCTTTCAAAGTTAATTGATTGACAATCAGCTCATGTTTTCTTTGTGTGATTGTGCCTGAGGATAGTGGGGCAAGGCAGAAATGTCCTAAGGATTTTGTGGGCCTGAAGAGAGGAAGGATATTGGGGAAAAATACAGTAGCTTCACATATTAAGAAAATCTAAGCAGCTGTAAATTGTAGGATATTCATAGCTTTGTAAACATGCAAAGTATCTAATGGTAATTTTCTTTTGTCTTTCTGAAGTAACTATAGGTTAAGGTTATTTTGTTTTTCTTAAGTTAACCTTTATTTGCTTGGCATTCAGAATGAAAAGAGGATAGCAGTGATCAAATCATGTGATAATTTGAAGGGAAAAGTGCTAAGCTTCCTCCATTAACACCCCCTTTCTCATTTGTCCTGATGTTGATTGTAAGTTAAATAAAGAGTGTTGACACTGAAATTACTTTCAAGTCTCAAAAATTTAATCAGCAAAGACCTTGGTAGCTATAAATTTGTAGTAGCAGTACCCAATATATCTTATAATTCTGTGACAGGCCCTGAATTGCCTGTGTTGGTCAGATCTTCTCAGCAGACAGTTAATGAAAGAGGAGAGCTAGAATAAAGGTCAAACACACCAAAATCTTCTTTCAACAAACCTCCCTTTTCTTCCTTGCTGTTTCACATTTTGATTTATTTGAGCTTCAACCAAGAGATCCATCTGCTGTGTGCAGAAGATACTTGTATTATATCAAGTGTGGGATCCACCAATTTTTCTTGCTCTTCATCTCAGGAAAGCCTTTGTGCTATTCTTGAAGGAGCCAGCAACTGCGGAAACAGTGGCAAACATATATTCAGAGCAAATACATTCCTGTGAATGGCAAGGGAAATTTGATTATTTTTTATTGATTATTGATTTATGCTTTCATTCTCAGTGAAAATGCAATGGCCTTTCCCTTTGCACTCCTGCTTTTATATATCCCACAGGTTCCAACAAAATGCCTTTTGCCTGAGATAGCTCAGTTTTAAAAAAACAAGATAGCACTTCTTATTTTGGAAAAAGTGCAAGTCCCAGTGTAACATGAAACATGTCAGACTAATATGGTTTACAACTAATAACAATTTGTGGTCCAGTAATTCATAGTGCATTGTCCAGCATGCATTATGCTTAGGTACAACATTTAATACTGTTTTCACAGCTTTGTTTTATCTATGATAAATTCATGGTGGACAGGTTTATCAATGATTACTAGAATGGATATCTAAGTACTGTCTGCAGGTTGGAGAGAAAGGTAGGATCTTTGAAGGGCATTTGAGGGTGAGGGTTTTGCCTTTGGCTTCTGCTTGAGAATGTCCATATGCAATTGGTGGGCCACTGTGTGAGACAAGATGCCGAATTAGATAGACTGTGACCTGATCCAGCAGGGCTTCTTCTATTTTCCTTTACCTAACATGGTGTGAATATACTCTATATGCCAGACAGATTCTCAGTTTCAGTTTTTTCAGTCAAGGACCATTAAAAAGGAAGAAAACAAAGAAGAGCTGAATAACACATTGGGTGTATTCAAGCAGAAGCTGGACAGACTTCAAGCCTTTCTGTACTCACTCTTAACATGGCATATGAAAAGGCCTAGGGGACTTCTGCATCCTGTTATGGGATAGTATGCTTCATCTGCACAGGACAGAGCATAAAATAGACTAGGATGCCCAAAATGGCATCCTAGTCCAGTTTTCCAGTAGAGTTCAATGTTGAGGTTTACTGGCCTACTAGGGGTGGAATACAGGACCACAAAGGCATGTGAACAGCACATTTCCAAGGACTGATATAACACAGGGGACCCATTTTAGTGGTGCAACAAGGTGCTCTCCAAAATGGGTGCTCCAGGAGCACCAACAGCCAGGAGCTTTCGTTCCTGGCCTTCGGAGCATTTAGAGCCCCCACCACACACACACGCACACGCGTGCGCACACACACACACACACAAAGCTCCATAGCTGGCACAAGTTTCAGATCCAGCCTGGGGAATCTGAACAGACCACCCTAATGTAGACACCTTGTTCCATGTTGGGAGTAATCCATCTCCAGTTGGAATGGTCTGGGGCAGTCCATCCTGTACTAGGATAGACTCCATGAGGGGTTTGAGTTCAACACATTTTTAAAAAAGCAGATCACCTCTAATCCATATTAAAGTCCTTTAAAAGTGTGTATTCTGCCCTTTAATGTGGATTAATTCACTAGTGTATGGACACCATTACTTCTAAGCTGCTTTTGAGCCCCTTTTTATGTCTGTGCATGGAATAGATATTTTAATTTGCATTCTTGTATGAAGCTGAAGACAGATTCAATTCCCCGAGTAGCTTCTTCCAGCTGTAAGTGCTTAATGTACAGATAAACTTCCTAAATATTGCTGAACAAAAATCTACTGTCTCTGAATCTATGCCATACTGTTTGGGGCCTATGGGATTTCTAGTCCATAATATATGAAGAGCATGATATTAATGACTAGCCTGCCTTTAACTTCTGTATTGCCAGAACTGTTGATCTTACAATGGGGCTGAATTTGCCAGATTATAAAGAAATAACTGTGAGAACAATAAGCTGCTACCAAGAGAGATGACAATTCTTAAATAATTCCTCAACTGGAATCTAATCCAGTCTTTCCAGAAGCCATTTTGATCTACACTAATTAGAACAATCCAGGCCAATTGTTGACTTCATCGAAGGGGGGGGGGGCTAGGATGGTGTTTGTGGGGGTGAACATTTGACTTTATGGGATTTCCTAAGTACTGTACTGTGTGGAAGACCTGGATTCACTAGCTTAAACTGTTGAGGTTCAAATCCTTCTCTTCTGCTGATGAAATGTTTAAAAGGTTTCAAATGATCAGGGAATAGTCTGCAGTGCTACTGAATCATCCGTGCTGAATGTAGCAGTTGAGGCAGTTGAAGAGAAGGATAGCTGTCTTTACAGACAAACATTTTTCATCAGTTTGCAACTTAATCATTGGCCATGACCACTGACACATGGGAGTGAAGGTGGGAGGGGGAGGGAGAGAGAGAGAGAGAGAGAGAGAGAGAAGACCCTATCATGTGACCCTTCCTTATATTGCTGTGTTGGCACAGGAGACTTTAGGATCCACACTTTAGAGTGGCTGGTGAATAGCCTCTGCTTTGAAGACAGAAGCACTGCTCAAGTGCATACTTCTCAATGCATTGGAGCCCATATAGGGTTTTGAAGTTTTCTGAGTGGGAAAAAGTGAGTATTTATTGTGTTTATTTATGTTTAACCATCAGAGAAAAAGAAAAGTGATTGTGTGCTCTGCCTGACTTTACAAAGAGGAAGGTAAAATAAAGAACTTGATGCTTCTCTTGGTTGACTGTTTTAATCCAATATTTTACTTCAGCTACTGTCTTCACTTATATAGAAACTAATTCCATGCAATTGTGGGATGTGTAGGAAAAATAGGAACAACGGATCAGGATCTTGAAGATTTTTGCCATTTCTCATACAGCAGCACGTAGATCTGAGAATCAAAAGACATAGAAGCAAGTGTACATAGGATAGTACCTTTCAATACAGGATCTGTGTAGATTTAAGTATTATAAAATTATTGTACACTACTTTGAAGACAGGAATCAGGAGATCAGATTTTTATACTTGGCTAAAGAAATACAAGACAAAATTTGCTTTACAAAAGGAACTGCTTTAACCTTCTTTAAGTTGTTGTTCCTGTGCAGTTTGCTTTGTATACATAAATGGCCCAGAATAATTTTTAATTGTTTTTAACATATTTGGCTTAGTTTTTCAAACTTGGATGTGATATTGGGTCTCTACTTATTATGGGGGTATATTTTCTCAGATTTACACAAAAGAGAAGTTTTACAACCCTAGAACTTAAAAAAAATGAACAGAAAACATGCCTGTTATATAAACAAGAAAATATAAATTATGTACAAGAATCAAAATGCACTCATAGTATATCATCTAAAGAAACGGGGGATTAAAATTCTAGGTCCTTATATTATCTACCTGGTCAGTAACTAGACATTTTGCTCATTAATTTTCAAAATGTTCAGCAATCTTACTATAGCTATCAGATGGAGTGTCTATTTTACTACAGGGTTGTTGTTGTTTTTTGACAAGTGGAAGGGGAACCTAATGATGTAGCTGCTGAAATAAACATACCTTGGATTCTTTATAAATCCTCTTTCCCATAAAGTACCTTTTTCTTTTTGGGGGGCATGCAGGATTAATAAATTTCAAAGAAGATTATTACCAGGTATGCTCCACACTGGATTATGGCCTTATGTTCCGTTTTTGCATATAAGTTGTAAGGCACTGTATAGTCAGTAATGCATTTACAGTACATCAGACCTTAGCGCTGTCATTTGATTTTGGATTACAATTACAATTGGAGTCAAACAGTTCATTTCTGCTTGCCTGAACTGATGGAAGTTGTATAAGGCATAAATTAATTGTAAGTGCAAATTCTAAAGCCATCTGAAGTGTAAGCTGTGTTCCACTGGTAGAAGTAAGTTTCATCAATGATTACAATGTTACTGGAGACTCACCTGTAGAAAGGTCCTTTGGCATTTGGAGGTGTCAAAGCAGCTGAGAAAGATTGGATTCCCAATTGTATTCATGCTTTAACTAAGCCAGCTTCAAAACTGGTATATTGACTGTGAGAAACAACTGAAAAGGGGACCCCCCCCAAACCCCCCCCCCCCTACCATCTAAAAAGCAATTGCCTACTTCCCACACTGACCTAAAAGAAGCTAGAAAGACTTAACTGGCATTCTCATGTAGCAAAAAAGTGTTTTATGAGGGCCTCATGTTCGCATCCCATCTCCAATCCACCTTTTCCAACCTGCAGTGTTCATGAGAGGGGGAGGGGCAGACAGGCATGTGAACAACAATCTTGCCTGTGAACCATTTCTAAACTACTTCAGAAGTGCATTTTTGTGTGTGAGAAAAACAGAACTCAACCTTAGACAACTTACAGGACCTCTGCCGCATAATCATTCTCTTTCATCCTTCAATTCTTTAATTCTCAAGTCCTGACCGTATTTAGGGTTGGGTGTGATGTTTACTCTTTCCAAAGTGCAGTATCTTAATACACTAGAAATTTACAAAGGAAGAAAATGTCACTGACAAATTTAGTAATTTTTCACTGTTTTTATTGTAACATTTTATGCAGTGCAGTATTAAGTCAAAATTGTTAACTATCTTGAACAACTAAAAGAAAAGGTAATGTTTCATAACATAAATGTTTGGGTTTGACCATTAGAACTGCATCTTGTTGGTAAAACTATTTATCTAAAGTACTATTTATCTACTTGAAAGCAAATTATACATCTACACCAATAGCGTGCTTAAAATTTCAGTACTTTAAGGAATTAAGGGTTCAGGTGTTTTGAATTGCTTAGATGTAAAGAAGCTCTGAGCATTTCCTTTAAGGATGACTTGTGTTCCTTTGGCACCTGTGCATGTTCATGCCAAGTGCTAATCAACAAGATTGCCACACTTTACTTGTAGGGTTTCTATCTTCTTTCAGCCTTCCTCATTTTTATGGTACTTTCAGCTGGGCTTATATGGATAACCTTGAAAACAGGCAAAGTACCTTTAGTTTGAACAGTGAGCCCAGCTGTTAAGGAGGTATGTTTGGTGAGTATAGAGTTTTATCACAAGAGAAGCATGTTTTATTGAATGCACAGGGGTCAGAAGGGTAAGGCAGGAAAAAGTATAAGAAAATAAAGCTATTAGCAAACATATGAGCCTGCTTTTTAGCAAAGCAGACTGTTCATTTAGCTCATCGTTGTCTCCTCCAGTTCAGAGCCAAGTCAAAGCAATCAAGCTCCACTTCAATCATTTGCATTTCAAGTCAGCGTTAGTAAGGCCATTTAAGGGGCACAATTTGCCATATTGCATATTCTGCTCTCTGGTGAAAGTAGCCTTTGTCTAATGGTAGGGCTGGCTGTGTTCCATGTTGTTGAACTGCAACTCCCAACAACCCAAAGCAGCATGGCCAGTGGTCAGATGATGAAAGTCATGGGTTGCATTTCTCAGAAGGAGCAGAAGAATTTTTCAAGGGTTGTCACTAGAGGCTCCAAGCGGCTTCTGTAGTTAGGAGAGGCTGACAAATTTGGATGGTGTGCCAGCTGTTCTCTGCCTGGCCACTGTCACCCATGCCGTGGTAATCTCATGTTGAAGTTACAGGAGTGTTCTGTTTGGGGGGCTGCCCTTTTACCTGCTCGAAACTGCAGGTAATGCAAAATGCTACAGCCAGTCTATTGAATGGAGTGCCTGTTAAAGCACCTATCACTGCACAGGTTGCCAGATAGCTGTGTGCCCAGATTTAAGGATTTTTATTTAGCATATAAGGTCTACTTGGGCTACTTAATTTGTCTCATTGTTAAAAACACAAGGTTCTGCCTATATTGCATTATAATCTACAGCAAATTTGAGAAGATAAAAGACTTCCAAAGGGACGTCTTCTCCTCCCCTCCCCTCCCCACCCCACCCTACCCCACCCTCTTGCAAGTGCTTCACAGACCATGGTAACCTGTATGTGTTTTAGACCAATGGTATTTAAATATGCTCCATGTGTTTCAGTCCCATGGATTTTGCTTACACTGGGACATTGTAACTTTTGAAATACTATGTTCCCTTGATGCAGTCTAAAACTCCATATTGTTTGCCACTGACCTTCATATGATATAGTTACTACCTTTTGAACACGGTGGCACTAAGACTTAATAACTATACAAGGAATTTAACATTGATTTAGTACTCAATTTCTATGCAGTTAAGAGTTAACTGATTCCTGCTTCTGTGGAAGAACAAATGGAAGTTTGTATCTCTTTTACCTTCATCTTGCTAAAATAGTTTTCCTGCCACTGTACTCATTAACCAGAATTCTAATGCAAAATTATGAGGACGTTCATTCCTGCCTAGATGTGCATGCTCAGATCCAAAGTATATGCTTTAATGGCTTAGAGGTTTGAAGTTTCTTTCCTTTTATCAACATGTTATTCTCTGTCCTAACGTTTCTCCTGCTCCATGACCATCCAGAGGTTAAGAGGGGCTTCATGAAGCTTTAGCTAGGTGCCTCATTGTCTGTTTTAATTCTTTGTATTAGACTCTTCTATTTTTTTTGTATCCCACCTGCAGCGCCAGTATCTGCTGTTGTGCAGATACGCTAAGCCAGTTTACATCAAGTTAACTGCGCACAACACCCCCATTCACTGGACGCTCTCCAGCAACCTGAACCAGGCTTACAGTTTGAGATTTAGCCCACCCAGGCTCATCAGGTTCCCTCCTTGGCTGCTGTGCTGCAACTGCCTGCTGTATTGTTTGAGGTGCTGCTCTTGGACTCTTTTCTTGGGAGACTACAGTTCCTAACAGATTACTTCCTATTCTGGGAAGGCCTTGACTGCTGGTCACATGCTCAGAGCAACCAATTGGTTTCAAGCCTTTTCCAGAAGAGGAAGTGGTGCCATGCATGTTAGCAGCATGCTTTACTGGGACCTGTAATCTTAGAAGGCACACACTAGGGAGGGTGGCGCTTCTGAACTATAAGGCAGGTAGAAGCAGTACAAGCTGAAGTGGGCAGGCAGTGGCATGGGCTGGTAGGTAGGAGCAGGTGAAAGTTAGGATGTAGTGGTGCAAGAGATGTGAACGTGGCAGTTTGATTAGCTGAACCTGATCTGGCTGCCCTGCTTCAGGAGTCAAATTGTAAGTTTGTCAAGTCCCATTGGTTCTGAACCAAAATGCTAGACTTGGCTCATGCGCATCTGTACACTATTGCCTTGTTAAAATATTAAAAAGCTTTAAAAGGCCTCTATGCTTGCGGAGCTGGCATCCTACCACTCAAGAAGTGAACAGAATTCTGCTTCTAAAATTATTAAATTTGTTGGGTGATTTGTCAGGGGCATTGGTGGTTGTTAGTATCTGAATATATGATCACTTGGTCGTTTTTGATTTTGGAGAGGTAAGCTCCACTTCTAGTCTCAGAATCACAGTTGATTCTGATGCAGATGTGGGGGTTGGGAGAGAAAGCCTCCCACACCCACCCATCCATGAAAATCAAAACTTCAGCCATGCTATGATTTTGATAGGTGCGGACATCTGCCAGTGAAGAGAGAGCATGCTGTAGCTTTAAGAGCAACAGCAGAAGAAGAGTTGGTTTTGCTACCCAGCTTTTCTCACCCATTTAAGGGGATTCAAAGTGGCTGACAAAGCTTTCTGTTCTTCTCCTCACGACAGACACCCTGTGAGGTAGGTGGGGCTGAGAGAGCTCAGAAGAGAGCTGTGACTAGCCCAAGGTCACCCGTCTGGCTTCATGGGGGAGGGCAGAATCAAACTCGGTATTCCTAGATATGAGCCTGGCTCCTTAACCACTAGGCCAACCTGGCAATTTTGGTCTAGCAATTGCTTCTCTTAATTTATGCTTATAGTGTCCTTCCTCTTCCTGTTCGGAAATTGCCTGAAAATAATAAATTTCTGAATTTTATACCATTGGTTAGCTGAATACTTCTGGGTGGTTCATGTGAAGGTGATAACTACAATGTATCTTCTTTATTCTCTATTGCTTAGTAATATTATAAAGTCTACCTTAATTTCCTGATACACGCACAGCACTTAATAGTTCTAATTCCCACAGACATGGTATATTACCAAGTGCATTCTGACCCTTGGAGAACATGTGACATTGATGATTGGCTGCAGTGAAACTAACCAGGACTTGGAAGGCATGTTCCAAGTATGCATAGCAAGAGAAATTTGACCACCATGAGGCTTAGTCATGATTGATGTTTTCTCTGATTCTTTGCTTAAAGCAAACATTGCTAGAAAGGGATGGCATGAGTAGTCATCTTTGGAGGCTGAAACGTGTGTGTATGTGATCTCCCAAGAAAGAGAAAACAGCAGCATTGTATCAGAAAGCCTTTTCACTGCCCCTCCAAATGCATGAAAAAGGCATCATATTTCTGAGATCTGCTATTTTCAAGTAGGAAAGGGCGGATGGTGTGCTGAGGTCTCCAGCATATACATCCCAAGGTTCATAGGGTGGCTGACCTGACTTTCCCAGCTGTTGTTTTGCTTGTTTAAATGACTGTTGTCTGAGCAGGTGCTGCTGCGGGATGAAGCTGCTTAGAATAGCTTACATACCTTTGTTTTCACACTTCAAGGGAAAAAAGAGAAGTGGAGAAGTCAGGCTGATAGATTGTAGAGGTAGTCAGTTCAGATGTCATGGGATGAAGGGACAGTATATTGTTAGAATCCTACACTTTCCATATAGAAGATTAAAAATCTTGCAGGTCAGGTGAGTTCAAGGTCTTAGGGACATGATTAAAAGCAATTATGTTACCAACTGAAAATACCTCGACTTCTGACAGAAATGTTGCTACCCTGTGGTTAAATTTTGAACATCTTCCCCACCCCACCCTGCATTCTGTTGGAATATTTTTAGGAATAGGTATTGCCAACGCATTCGTACAATTGACCTCATGGCTTTCTTTAATTGTTGTCATATGCTTTGTAAGCCACTTTGAATTTTAAAAAGGAATATAAATTAAACGTTATAAAGAGGATGTATAACAAATTAAACAAGATAATGTGCTTTTCCTAAACTTTTTCCTAAACTGTTTGATGTGAGGTTTAAAGGTCTCTCTGAAGCATGCCCATTGGGACTTTTGACTTTTTGCTTCCAACACTTGCATTTGCTTGCAAAGAAGCGTAGATTATCCGTGAAAATCATTTGGGGTGAAAATAGGTTTCTTTACAAAAACTTTTATGGCAATTTTATCAGTTTCAGTGTACTTCCCAATGTTTACAGTGCTTTATCCGGGTGGAAAGTACACATGAAATCTCAAACTCTCACAGCCAAAGAATTAATGCTTAAGACTGTCTGGAGTACAAAGGTTATGAACTGCATGTTAAAAACTGTGGAATGGAAGTCCAGAAACCTTATAGCAACTAGATATGTTATAGGGCATAGCTTAAGTACCAAAGCAAACCTATGTTTAAGGGTCTGTATTTAAAAAAAATTAAAAATGCTCGTTAACATTTTTGGCCATAAAATGTAATATAAAAAAGCAAAATAATGATACTGATTCTTTTAAAAATCTTATATATTACCATTAGATTTATTGATTTAAGAATTTTTAGCCTGCCTTTCCCTGAAATATCTCAGGGCAGGTCACAATAGTAAAAAAATAAAATATACTTGAAATATAATCTGTTTTTGCACATGCTGGAACCCACAGGGGCCATGGTCCTACTTGTAAGGTGGGAAGACTTTTTTGAAACTCACGAAGAAATGATAATGCCTGCCCGTAAATTGTGTGCGTTTTGAAGAAAAGAATCGTACCGTTGTTAGGAGGCACCAATGTTTGCTTTTATCTTCAGTTGAAGCCATTTTCCATTTTTTCAGTTTCAAGTTCTGAGCAAACTGAGTGGCCAGCCAAAGCCTCATTCTCAAGGGGCCGCATTGTGTCCTACATGGACGGCCAATATCTGTTTGCTGAGTGATGCAACAGTTTGCTGATTAAACAGTTCACCATAGGGTTTGGAGTAAAAACTGTGGACATTTAGCCCATTGAACAATTTATTGCTGTAATTGAAGGGTTTAGTTGGTGTTTATTAACTAACCTTCCTCCTATGTTTACTATCCTATCATGAGAATAACCCTTGGGCTCTGGTTTTTATTTTTGAGCCCTTCCATGGGTAGCATTGATACTTAAAGTTGTTAATTGTCAAGGTCAGGACTTTATGTAATCCTGTTTTTTCGAACTCAGCATAAAGGCTGTCACTTCTTTCTCTCTTTTGAAGAAGAACAAGAAGATAAACATGTATTAGTATGCGTGCAAAAATATATAGCTCCATGAGACTTTCCTTTTACTTTTTGAAAAGCATCTCTTAGGCTATGTATCTACAGCCATGCACAGGCAGCCTGGAAGAGATGTCTTGGGCACTATGGCTGCCTCCATACTAGCAGAATAAATTCGCAGTTAAATCATAAAGCACAGTATACTCACTGTGCAAGGAAGACCTTTAGTTCAGACTGGAAGGCAGCTCCATAGTTCTTCCTATGGGAGCTGTGAGAGTTGAGGCAACCAATCCAGTTTCAAGCTGCACTTCCTGCCTAGCTAGCATCTCCTTTTCTCACTGTCCTGCCCACAATGGATTGAAACTTCGGATTTACTATATACTGCGTAGTGACCATCGTTGATTCCGCAGTAAGGTAAATGTGCAGTCCCAACCGTATAATGTGGCGGCATGGCAATCAATCACTCATTGTGTGTGATGGCTCAATCCGGACTGCACATTCAATGCACAGTATTAAATGTGTCTAGATGCAACCTAGACATCTGGTACGATAATAAATGGATGAAACATTTTTACGTGTCATGAAGTATATTTCAGGCAGTACCCAGGGAGCTCTAACCAGTCCTGCAGTGGTAGGTCACAAGGATGATGGAATCATTTTCAGTCAAATGGAGGCTTGCATTGTACAACTCTGCATTCAGAATTTTAACTCAAATCATTTTTCTGCCGCTGTTTTTTTAAAAATTACTTGTATCAACAAGTGGGTTCTAATTAATTCTGTAAAGGAGTGGTGCTTTGTAAGCCTTTGCTGTCAATTATTTCTTACACCAAATAACGATCTCTTTCAGCAAAAATACCATGCTAACGAAATTTTATATACACTGAACTATAAAGATTTCCATAAATAATAATAATTCTTATAACTTTCTTCTTTACCTTGGCCTTTAGCTGAGGGAACAGCAAGCTCCCCAATGTAGACACTGTCATTGTTTTAGCTAACTTATTTTTATCTGTTAGAAATAGATAAAATGCAGTTGAGTGATGATATATTCTTGTTAGACTTTTAAGTATTACTGATAGGGTTCCTGTTTTGAGCTCCACTTATAAGTGAATTTGTATCTGCATTTTTCCCCTCCAGAACCTCCCTAGCTTGTGCCTTTATAGAATAAGAGATATGAGTCAAAGAGAGCAGTGCTAAGGACAGGTGCCCTGGGTTGAGAAGCAGTTGGAAAAGAGAGATCCCTGTAGGTGGGATTTTATCATTATCTTTTGCAATGTTGCCCACAAACAACACCTCCCATTGCTGGAAGCAACTCATCAAGATGATACGCATGGGAACAGTGTACTGGGATTGCCCGTGTGTGTATGTGAGACATACCTGTCCTAAACTGTTCAGGTGCTGTTATGCTCAAAATGCAGGTGGAAGTATATAAAGCTATTCCTTCTCTTTTTCCCTTCCCGATACTGTTGCAACTCCTTTCCCAAGTCAAAATAGGCTTAAGGATACCTGGCATTTGTTTCATATATAGCCCAGTCTGCATCTCCCTGCAGGAAATTTAGTCCTAAAATAGTCCCTCGGGACTATTTTTTGGAGACTACTTTGAATCTAGATTGAGTGCCCATCAGTTAATCTGAATATAGCTGTCCCCATGCAGCTTTTTAGTTCTGGTTTTGGCACTGTTTTAAAATGTTAAAAGCAAGGCTTTCAAATCCCCCCTACCCCCTCCATTCAAACCCTGCCTGCAAGAAGAGAAGCAAAAACAGAAGTTTTAACAATAAATTCTAGCTGCACACCCCACTTTCTTTCTCACACCCCTTTACTCTCACACACACACCCCGCAAACCCCCTCCACCTGTAAGAAGCAAACACGATCCTAATTACTTCCCCTTTTCACGGCTTTCCCTTTTGCGATTACAATGTATTAATTCAAGTGTTTCTAAGCTTCTGTCCTTTGCAAAAGATACATATTTCAAAAGATACATGTAAGAGAGACACTTTTCAAGATACTGTTACCAGAAAAAATATTTTAAAAGCATTTTTGCAGTGAAACTCTTAAAGCCCCTTTAAATAAAAGACAAGAATTCTCCTCCCTTTCTGCCTTTTTCCTGTTGTACGGAGCTTTTGCAAGGCTGGCAAGGGAAGGGGGAGCTTTACATCTGCAAAAAACCACCCACAGCTGACTGCCTTTGGCCAGAATGCTAGACTTCCACCCCAGAATACTAGACCTCTACCCTGTATCATCCCCATATGGGGGAAATAAAGCGGACTCAGCTTCAAAAAGGGGATGGAGACCAGTTTTCATGAGGACATTTTTTTTCCTCCAGATTTTGGCAAGATAGTCCTCATAAAATCTGGGAATAGGGAATTGCATGGGGATGCTGAGTGCCTAATTTGGATCCAGATTAATTACAGTGGCCAGGGGGACACCCCTTCCCGAATTAGAATCGAATTTGGATTAAAATGGCCATGGGGACACACCTACTGATGTCAATTTCAGGATTGTGACAGAAACAGATAAGCACTGTTCCAAGCATTTATTTGAAAGAAATAAGTCCATTATTTTTAGCCAGTGGAAAAAAAGGCATAACCCTTATAGGCACTTAAATGACCATCCTTATTCCCAGCAAAAAAATAAAAATGCTGACAATTCAGGGAAAAAAAGAGAAGAGTAGAATATTATACAACAGTTGCTTTTGAAGAACGTCTATGGACTATGCCCAATAATATTTTAAGGCAATGCTTTATAAAGTATAGTATTTTATTCTGAAATTAATTTACAAGGGCTAGAAGTGGTTTCTTCACAATCTCCAAATTTTCCTTTTTAGGAGCTGGGAATTCTCAGTTTTCTCTGGATTTCCTTTTCCCAAGCCTTCATAGTAGTAAGATTTATTCTTAGAACTAGACCAGGAAATTTGTATTTCCCTTCTAATTACAACAAACTTTCACAGTGTATGAATAAAACTCTAAGTCTACCCCAGAGACATACATCTGTTTTACATAAGATGGATTCATTTAGGAGTGTGAGAAATTGCTTAAAGATTATTGTGATACTGAGCAAATGCAGTTTATTTACTTTATAATTATCTAGGGTTTACTTTTGAGATGCCCCCTGTAATTTCCACTACTCAGTCAAACATATGTTAAGATATCAGTTGCTGTGAGCACCACCATACCACCCTCAAAAGAAGACTAGAGACAAATTATGGTTTTAAAAAGGCTGGAATAGTGGACCTTTGAAACAGTAACATTAATCTGGGCAAAGAAGGAACAACAAAGGTAATCCTTGCCTTCCAACTCTTATTATTCACTGTTCTGCCAATCTGATGAGTGGAAACAGTAGCAGGTCCAGTTATGTTTTTGAAACCATCCCACCTGCAAACTGCAATTCCAAATGGATCTGCCCTTCAGTAGTCTGCTGTAGAGTTTTGTGATGATGAGGTTCCTTCAAAATGCTGTGGACTTCTAATTGCAAATCTTGAGTCATTTTCTCTGTGGGGATTGGGAAATAGGGTTTAGAGGAAACCTTATCTGAGAAATGCAGAGTAAAACTTAACACACAAACCCCAGAAATTTGGAGTTTCTTTTTTACTGCTGAAGTCATCAGAAGGCTACCTAAAAGCCAAAACACCTTCAGATATCAAGGCAATTCTGAATAAAACAGCCCAAGTCCATATGTGCCCAATGTTGGGCCTCAGAATAGAGAGAATTCCTGTAACTCAGACTACACCAGCTAAAGACTGGTTGAACTTTGTATGGAGGCAAACATAACACATAAAAACTAAGGGAAAAACACACAATTAGGATACCATCATTTGTCTTCCTCAGTTTTCCAGTGATACAGGGAAAGTGAGAAAATGGAGAGCAGGCAAGAAGGGGATCAAACTTCTTGGAACAATGGATCATATAGACCCAGATCCTCCCCTTTCTCCATCTCCATCTCTAATGAAGAAGAAATAGTCATTGTGGGTGGCAGTGGTTTTCTGGATTCAATTATAGAAGGACCTCTGGTTGTTATTCTCCATTCTCTCCCCCCCCCCTCCTTTCTCTGAAGAACTCCTTGCATGGAACAAGGCCTGAACTTTAGAGTGTGCTCTATGAAAGAGTCCATCTGGAAGGCTTAGTCAGCATCATGGATGCAGTCTGTAGGAGTGCACTGAGCTTCTTCAGTGTAACCTTAGCTTTGGCTACCCCTCTTCTTCCCTCAGGTCTGCCAGACCTTCTCGTTTTATCTGGTGTGTTGCTACCACTGTTGCTCCCTCCTTATATTATGCAGCCTCTGGTCAGAGTCTCATTCAATCCTGGCGCCATCTGTTGATTTCCAGATAGTTGATGGCATGGGAGTGTTGTATCTTTTTCAGGCTTCCTGGACCATCAGGACAAGTTGGGCAGATTTATTTATTTGCATATACCATATATCTCACTCTATACTACAAGGGGTGTTTTTCCATTGCACTCCTTTAATCTGGATCTAAGAGGATCCGAGTCTAAGGAATGGGTACTTCCCTTAATCCGGATCTAGTAGATCTGGATTAAGGGAAGTACCCAGTGTGTTTCCACGGGTGGTCTAGCACCCAAAGCCTGCCTGCTTTGGAAACACTGGAGCACCCATGTGGCAAATTTGGATTGGACCATGAGGGATCTGCCTGTCACATTAGAGAGAAGTGCATATTAATTAGTTCCTTGCTTGCATCTCTCCTGTGAGCACTGATGAGTCAGCCTTATTAATATGTACCTCTTTCCATGCCTTGAAGTAACAGGCAGCTCTCAAGTCAGCCTCATTAATATGCACCTCTTTCCATGCCTGGAGACAAGGGGTTTCTCTGTGGAGTCTTTGCTAATCTCAGAAGTTGCCTTCGGAGGGATTTTGGAGCTGCCTTTGGAGGGACTCCAAAGTCTTGATTTTGGGCATCCCCCCATGGGTGCCCCCCCCATGCCTCCTCTAGATGCCATTGCTGGATTGTGATGGAAACAGGCTCCCTACAATCTGGATTTTAAGGCTGAAGACCCCATTTTAGACCCCTTTAATGGAGTCTACACGAAATCCAGGACCCATAATCTTGATTTACCTAGCTGTGGTGGAAATGGGGTCATCTGGCTCTCAGCCAAATGGGCCCTTAATGGGTGCTTCAATGGGTACTTAGTGACAGCGGAAAAACACCCAAGGTCTCAGGGCAGGTTATAACAATTTCATACCAATACAAAGCAAGTTAAAAGCAAGGCTGAAATGAAGATTTGAATTTTAAATTACAGTGCCAAGTACGGAAGGATGAGCTGTTCCATTTAACCAAAGGCTTAAGTAGAGAGGTACCTCTTTAACAGGTCCCAGACTGGATACTTATAATGAAGGTGCCTCACTCACCTCAGGGGGAGGTTGATCCATAAACTGGGGGTTGTCACCGAATTGACTTTGTGCATCCCCATAACCTCCTGATCTAGTAGCATTCAAACACCTGGTCCATGATTTGGAGATAGAAGATGGGTTTCAGTGACAGAAACACCAGGTCTCTGGGTTGGTCAGGTGCATTGTCCATAATGCCTTCATTAAAGGTCACTCAGCTTGCATGACAAAATAGATTCTGTTTTGGGGAAGTTTCAGCAGGACCCTTTCTGCACTTGGCCTTATTCCTGATTATATCTTGGAATAGAGACCTGTCATTGGCCATGTCTTCACGGCAACCTTATCTCAGATTCATAACGTTTTCAATCCTTGGAGTCCACATGGCAGTTTGGCTTAACACGCGTTCCCCATGTTAAACCACCCCAAAGCGTGGTGAATCTCAATCCTGATTTCAACAGGTCTCACTCCGGATCGTGCGCTTGAAACGTTTTACATTTTTACTGTGTGGACAGTACCATTTTAAGAGATGAGAATCCATGTTTAGGGTTTCCCTCTCCCAATAGCTTGTTTCCAAAGACAGTGATTTCAGTGTAAAAATCCACTTAACAGGGATCTCTACATTGTAGCGATGGAACCACTTCACACCTTGATGGCTGGAATAACAATGTTGCATTTCAATTCTAGCTCTTTGGAGTTCTGACTTTAGAAAGGGAAAGGGAGGAAAGCAGCTGAATGTGAATGTTTAAAGCAAAGGGGCTTTAGTTGCCACTGCTGCTGTGTGCCCTGAGCAATGGGGAGAGGAGGGGAAAGAATCACTGGTTGGCTGCCCACTGCCATTTTTCCTCCATCCATGGAAGCGGCAGCCACCCAGCCACCCAGTTAGGCTCGGTGAAGGGGTCCCTTTTAGGTGGCGCGTCCATGCCAGGAGGAAGAGGGCAGGGCAGCCCTGAAAAGCAGCTTTTAAAAAGTAGCCACTTGAGTCCCACCTTGAGTCACGTACACCACGTACGATCCTCAGAATCCGGATCGAACGTGATTAAGTTAAAAGTAATGGGAACAGGCAAATTCGCATTTGCATCCGGTTCTATTATTTTGGTTTAGGGAAAGCAAAATAAGCTTGCTGTGGGGATTCACCCATTGTGTCATGCTGGTGCAGACTACAGAAGGTCCCTCCCAGGGCTTGCTGTAGTCTGCACTAGCATGAGGATGTCAGCTCTCTACTCCAAGATATAAACCGGATTAAGGCCAAGTGCAGAAATGGCCTAGGTAACCCATACTTTCGGATTAGTAGGCCAGAAAATCAGCTGCTGGTCCTGGGTTTTTTTCTTTCCAGGCTCAAATAAGGGCTTTACTCTCTTGAAACAGGGAGTCTGCTCCTCAGCTTTGTTATGTATATGCAACCTGGCATTGTCTTTCATCTATCTTGAAGATGTGTTTTGGAGAGTCTGCCTTCATGGATGGCCTCACACAGAGGGAACTGTGCAACCGCCTTCTAATTGGCTGAAGCAAATTATCTAACAGGCCTTATATGAGGGAGGCTAATTCCTTGTATAAAAGTAGCCCATACTGGCTGAAAATGTTTCAGCATTACTCTGGCCAGATGACTCAGTTGGTCATATGTCAATATGCTATGCCTTCACCAGTAATAGAGGTGTCGAAAGAAACATTTTAGGTCCTCAGTCCAAATGTTAAGGTCCTTTCCCATCTCCATCATTAAAGCAGTCATTTCCTTATTTCACAGCCTTTATTGAGGTGAAGATGCCACTTGCAACAGAATCCCTGGCTGTCTGGCTTCCACATTCTTTTTGATGTGTTAGATTGTGGATTTGTTGACTCCAACAAACATGCACTGAATGGTGCAATTTTTATGGTCGTCATGAAGGACTCTGATCTTCTTCCAGTTTTATAACATCCTTGGCCTGATTGACCAGAGGTTGCCCACTAGTTTTGAACCATATCTAAGTACAGCCACACAACACAAAAACACGAGACAGACCCCAAGAGAGCATAGCACATCATGAAAGGACAGTAGCCACACACAAGGCAGAACAACAGAGCCCAGAAACAGTACCAAAAAGCATTGCACATGTAGGAACGTGGCTGCAAAACAAAATGGGAGCAGTAACAAATATACTGTAACAAAGGGTGTTTTTCCACCGCAGCCCTTAGATCCGGATCTAAGAAGATCCGGATCTAAGGAATGGGTACATTTCTTAATCCGGATCTAGTAGATCCAGATTAATTGAAGCACCCAATGTGTTTCCATGGGAGGTGTAGCACCCATTAGCAATGAGTGCTAACCCCCTCTAGTGGAAACACCTTTGCACCCATGTGGGGAATCTGGATCGACCCCCAAGGGGTTGGTCCGTTACCCCAGGTGTCTCTGGGGAGAGAGGGGTGCGATCTCCAAAGTCCCAGCTTCAGAATGATTTCGGAGTCATTTCAAAATCATTCCGAAATGCCTCTGAAGTGATCATCACAGACTTCGGAGAGGCTCCGGAGCTGTCAGCGCGGTCCATGCACTGTTAGCGCAGACCGCGCAGACTTCCCTCCGAAGTCCGTCCGAAGAGATCGGCAGAGACTTCAAAGCCTCTCTGGAGTCCCTTCGGAGTGCCTCCGAAGTCTGCACTAATCTCTTTAGAGAGACCGGTGGCGAGACCCCAAAGTCTCTGCCGATCATTTCAGAGGGACCCCGGAGTCTCGCCGCCGGTCTCTCCGAAGAGATCAGCGCAGACCTCAGAGTCTCATTGCCGGTCTCTTTGGAGGGACTTCGGAGGGAAGTCCGTACGGTCTCTGCTAATAGCGAACAGACCGTGCTGACAGCTTCGGAGGGACTTCAGAATCATTTTGGAATGATTTCAAAATAACTCCAAAATCACTCTGAAGCTGGGACTTCGGGGCTCCCCCCCCCCCCATGGGTTCATCCCCTCCCCCTAGCCACCTCTAGACCCCATTGGCTGTTTCCTCTGGAAACAGGCTCCCTTTAATCTGGTTTTTGTGGCAGAAGACCCCATTGTAGACCCCATTAATGGGATTTCATCTTACCAAGTCAGAGGAAATGAGAAGAAAGGGTTGCCTCTGAATTTGGATGAAATGTTGGAAGGGTGAAAGGAGATTCTCCTGTTCAGGACTGGAGTAACAACTCCTGGCCACTTCAGCTGTTGCAGCTCTTTGCAGTGTTTCTTTCAAACAGCTTTTTCCAGAGAGCTGCTTCCTGATGGTGGCAAGAGGCAGAGACCTTTAAAAGTTAGTCTGTAGGTCAGGCAAAGGTCATTGTAAATTGAACTCAGCTTCTTTGAAGGGAAGGAAGGAGAAAGCTCTAGGGAATAGATTGATTTTATGAATCATGCTATTTTTGTAAAATTAGTGGTTTGAGGTGTAACTCAAACGTCTTCATAGGTAGAGCAGGAGACATGTGCTTTTAACCACAAGTGCAAAACAAAACTAGTGAACTTCAGATACATTAATGTTGACAGGAACCCTGTCTGCATCAGGGAGCCATGCTAACTCACCAGAATTTGCCCCAGCCTCCTTCAAAGCTAAAAAAAAAAAACAGTCCTCACACTTGCCAGAAGTGACTAGCTTGTTCCTGGACACTCCATCTATACCCCTTTCCAAGTGTGGCATGGCAGGTGAGTGTAGTGGCACAACCTGGCACCTACCTGTTACTGCAGTCAGATTTCATTTCCACTGGGGCCTACATGGAAGCTGGTGTGTTTGCTTATTTGTTCCAGAATCCATTCCAAGCTTGCTACACCAGTAAGAGAAACATTGGTAGACCACCTTCTAACTAGTAAGAAATGATGAAACAGATAGACGAGATCGAAATTTAACAGAAATTTTCAAAGAAATGTTATTCTCTTGGGAACTATAAGTTGTTCTATCAGCAGCAGCAGCTGATTTTGATTTTCTGTTGATTTTTCTCTTAATGTAAAATGGTAATCCATTGTACCATTTGTTTTTATTAGATCTATTTAGGTTACAGTAGCTTGACTTAAAAGCTTCTCTCTAAAGTCATAATTACAATCTCCACATTTCTAATTTCTGCTTTCCTCCTCATAGAAAAAGAGTAAAAGTTTCAGAGAATCCTGATTGAAAAATAGCTTTTAAAAATGTCGCACCAGAGGGAGGCTGTTTAGGCATAATTGTCTAGAAATGGACAATCTGAATGATTGTTTTTTCTCCGGACGCTGTGCCTAGGTGGTGAAAGTTAAGTATTGTTGTATAGATAAGGTCTGAAAGCAGTTTTCCTGGATGTCTTTCCTGTCCTTCTGTGAAATGTTCTCTGAATGCAGAGCTGTGGAGAGATGGAGTCCAGACCTATTGACAGCTTTTGGAGATGGAGCAGTGAGTTTTTTCCTGTTGGATTTTGAACATCAGGCTGCTCCGTGTCTCTGACCAGAGATTTTAAACGAAACGTGCTGAAATCACAAGATATGAGTGGCTTGAATTAGGAAGTGGCATTTACGTCTATAACACTGTGAGTGAAGCTGCTAACTGATGCATGAGGAAATTTCATCCTAGGATGCATTTTTTGCTTCCGTCTAACTTCTTCATTCTTCTGGATAAATATCTTTGTACTGTAAAAGATTAATTGCAAAAAGATAAAAATGCACAGTCCATAGAGATTCATATGTTTTTGGCTTTTACTACAAATAGCTGCTTATGAAATTTGCTTTAAAGCATTTGGGACAATTCTGCTTTGAAAATCAATCCAGGATATTAAATTATATTAGTTTCAAATGTGAAATGCAAGTTAGCTGACATGTAATTGGATTTTTTAAAAATAGCTTACATTGATATTTGTGTTCTTCCCTCATTTATTAATGATGAAATGATATTTTCCATTATTTTTTCATATGAAATATGGAAAGAAAGCTGTAAATTGGGAAAGCCAGACCTGTCATTTTTAAAGCACTCAAATACTGTATTGGTATTTTTCTGATTTTTTTTGCAGAGTCAAAGATTTATTTATATTTCTGTCCCATCCTATATCTGAAGGTCTCAGAGAGAGTGATTACTATTGTCAGTTTTATCTGTAAACCACAGCTAAGATTTTTTTTTAATTCTTTAATAGCAGACCCCAGTAGCAGTGTAGCTATTTTATCTGATTAGAAAAAGTTACAATTTCAAATTCTCTACTATTTACAGATACATCCTAGGGAAAAACACGTGATAAGAATTTTATATCCACTATCAAAGGAATACTCTTTCTCCAGTATGTTGACTTTTTAATATGTCGATGTGTATGTTCTAATTCCATCCATTTGCTGTATTTATCATAGTGTGTATTGCACTTTCTAGATACACTGGATATGAAAGAGGTGGGGGGATGCTTTTTAAGATAATCCTAGGGAAATGAACTGTACACTCATTTACTAAGCATTTATTATCATTCTCCCCTCACCCAAGTTCTAGAGTATATTAAAATCAGTTTATCAAAATGCTTCTGATTGCAATCCTCAAGAAAGCATATGTATTTGCTGGGCCTATTCCTCAATAATCTCTTGCAAACATTATTTCCAATTATTATAATTCATCTGTTATGTGTCTGTTTGTTAGAGTAAAAAATGAGGCAATAAGCTTCCAGATAAGAGGTTATAATATAGGGAGATTGAAATAGTTCATTGCTTCTCTTGTGCTTGAGTCCATGACCACCAAAATCAAAGGCCTGCCCTAATAATCCTAATGGATTGACTTCCAAAATTCCTTGGATTTGTAATACCGGGCTTGTTCCTCTATGGGGCTTAGCTGGATTCCCTGCAGATAGATTTTTTTCAGGTTTATAAATATTAATACCACTTAGTCCAGTGGTAAACGTGTAGCGGCTGGCTTAATACACTATTATAGGAAGGAAGCAGTTTACCTATGAAACATCCAGTGCATGTATCAAATGCTAAGGGACTGAGAAGGGACTCCAATTAGTTGGCTATGTGGCCTGACTGAGCAACTGCCCTATGGCTAACAAAGCATTGTCTGTGGTATCAGCTTGCTCTTCATCCAGCAGGGCAAACAGAGTGATTCTGTGGCTGGTCATTACTGGCCTAGTCATTGTGTGGTGGTTTTGTTCTTAAATGGGGGCTTTGTCTTATCCCTGCTGTTTAAGCCCTCTCCAAGCACTCCTCACCTGTCATATCTGTCATACATTTAATTCATCACGCTCCCTGGTCAAAAGCTACACTGATAATATCAAAAGCAGGGGGGGGATTCTTATAACTTTAGCGATCAAAGGAGATTACCAAGCAGATAAGATTTTAATGAAGGTAGGTTTACGGCACTGTGGTTCAAGAACATCCATGTAGGGTGAAGGAGACAAAATGTGTGATTTTTGCTCATTAAGAAAAAGAAACTGATTGATACGTATACACGTTTGTATGTACTTTTCAAATTCTGGGGTTTTTTGTTTGTTTTTGCTGGTTACTTATTTATTTATTTATTTATTAAGATATTAAATCTGTTTTTAAATAAAATGTGATAGTGTATTGCACATAAGGAGCCGATAAGCCCACTTTGATCTTTGGAAATTCAACCTTAAGCACGAGAGAAATAACAGATACAGAACAGATTCATTTCGCCAATTTCAGATTTTGATTCTTTGAAGACAATACTACTGTGTACAGGGATCTGTTGCAGTATTATTGTCACAAGTTGTGGCATTTGGATAATTCGTAAGTGGATTAACTCCATACACAGACTCTTTGCTTACTTGTTTACAAATAAAAGCATACTTAATGGCAGCAGCTCATTTTTGTTGCATTAATTTAGTTTCTAGTTGCAGTTGTTAAAATACAGTTTTTATGTCTGAATGGTACCATTTGTCAAAACCGTTTAGAGATTGTTGATCCTAAAGATGCCATTGTCAATGAATTTCCAAATTCATTTAAAAAAGGTTTTAAACTTAAAACGTTCAAGACTCAAGCTTTGCCTCATCTGCTCCTATTATGTAAAGAAGTAGTTCCCCCTGCTCTAGTCTATATATGATATGGTATAATTAGTTCTCTTTAGGGGTAAAAACACAGGGGAAATGCTTTTGTTAATTTGAAGCCTTCTTTGTAAGGTTAAAATAGTATATTTTATTTTTCAGGAAAAAAGTAACAATATCAGAAAAGAGTTAAATTGGTCTTATGAAGCCTAAAAGAAAAATGTTTTCATTGAGACTTCAGGAATTTATTCTTAGCTTTCTGTGTTAACTCATTTTTGGAATTAAGCTGCTAGATATTTGGATACACCCTGGTTTGCACATTTGCAGTTTATCTCTTGCTAAAACTATCAGAAAATAATTAGAAAACGAGGAGAAAGCCCGGGGTAGAAAAACACCCTATTGAAGTAAATAATGGCTGTTTTTCCACACTAGTGAATTTTTTCATAGAATTCAACTATTTATGGTAGATTCTTTGTAGATTTTGCTAATAGGATGGATAGGGTGGTGGTCACTGACAGTGTCCTGAAAGGACACAACTATAGGATAACAATTAAAGACCAAAGATTAATCAGCATTTTAGATCGTTAGAGGTGGAAATATAATGCCTAAAGTTCAAACTTAATGGCTTGCTTTTGTGGGTGTTGGTAGTGGGTGTTGGCTTAATAAATAGAGGGAATAATCTATTTGTTCTGCTTTTTTTGGAGGAACATGTGATGTTGCCTGATTTGTATCCTAACACAAAACTCTTATAATAAACATAGCCCTAGCTATACTAGATAAATATAGCATAATCATTTCATTATCATTTTTATAGAGACAGATTAAAAACTTCCATCTTGCTACCATTCTGGAATATATGGGTTCCACTTTTAACCACTCTGAATACACAATCCTCTTCTCATTGTGGTATGAGTTAAATTGGTGTGTGGGTGTGTGTACACAATTACACAATTGTCACCCTGCTGGGGTGTTCCACAAAGGAGGTTCAGTAGGCGTGTCCTTTTTCCTTTGGCCCAGTTAAGAACAACAAGGAAGGAACATGGTCATGTGGTGGCTGAAAGCATTCTCCTGTTGTTTGTATAGAGCAGTAAAGTACTCCTGAAGTCATCTCAATATATTTTGCCCTCATTTCCTTTATTCATATAGGCCGCATTCCCATTATAAGCTTAATTCGGTTTGCCTAAACCAAAATAATAGAACCGGATGTAAACGCGAATTTGCCTGATCCCATTACTTTTAACTTAATTGCATTCGATCCGGATTCTGAGGATCGTACGTGGTGTACGTGACTCAAGGGGGGACTCAAGTGGCTACTTTTTAAAAGCCGCTTTTAGGAGCTGCCCTGCCCTCTTCCTCCTGGCGTGAACGCGCCACCCATAAGGGACCCCTTCACGGAGCCTAGCTGGGTGGCTGGGTGGCTGCCACTTGCCTGGATGGAGAAAAAACGGCAGTGGGCAGCCAGCGATTCTTTCCCCTCCTCTCCCCATTGCCCAGAGCACACAGTAGCAGCAGCAACAACTAAAGCCCCCTTCGCCTGCTCTCTCCACAGTCACAGCCTTAAAAACAGAACCTGCAGCTGCTTTCCTTTCCTTTCCCTTTTTTAAAGGTCAGAACTTTCGTTATCAGGTGTGAAGTGGTTGGATTGCTACAGTGTAGTGGCTGCTTTAAGGGGTGGATTTTTACAGCAAAATCACTATCTTTGGAAGCAAGCTATTGGGGGAGGGAAACCCTACATATGCATTCTCATCCCTTAACATGGTACCGTTCCCACAGTAAAATGTAAAACGTTTCAAGCGCATGAACCAGAGTGAGACCTGTTGAAATGAGGATTAACATTTACAATGCTTTGGGGCGATTTAACATGCGGAAAGCGTGTTAAGCCAACCTGACGTGGGAAGTGCGAGGACTGAAACCGTTTTGAATTCGGAATAAGCTTATAATGGGAACGCGCTGATAAAGTGAGAAGCCAAGCCACACTGCAAGAAAAGGGGTTTATGAGAAGATGTTTGGTTAGAAAAGAGCAGCCAACAAGCTGCCAGATCACAGTGACAACCCACAGAAACAGGGGAGAGTCAAAATGCCAGTTGTCATTTCTGACTGTTGGTCTGTGACAGAACAGTATTTGATAGTATCTGAACCTGTCTTTCCCACTGCTCCAAGCATTGGCATTGGCTTTGCACCTCACGCAAATGTTAGATTACTGAGGAAAAACAGAGCACACATGCCACTTTGTTCCAAATCCACGCTTATGCAAAAACATGAAATGACGCTGTAAGACGCAATTGTCCTTTAGCGGTTCTCCTCAAAACTTCACATAAAGGCTATGATCAGACACAGGAAGAAATAGGATCTCTGAGGCATCTTAAAGGAGGCTTTGAGGTGGGGTTGTTCACACAGCAGTCTGCCCCTCCCACCTCCTGAACATTCTGTGCTAGAAAACGTGGATTAGAGAAGGCTTGGGAACATGAAGACCACACATGGTTGCTTTGAGGCGCTTCTGAGGCACACCTTTTGTTCTGTCTGAACACAGCCAAAGTGTTACTTAATGTAAATGCATCCTTTGTTTTTCAAGGGATGCCATTTACTTTTCTGCTAATTCAAAGGACCTAGGCAATGGTAAATATACCTGAGGACTGCTCATTTTTTGCCCAAAGCTGAGTCAGACAGGTTCAGCAGAAAATGCGTTCAGATTAAATGCATAGTTCTGAAAGTAATAAAAATATGCTGGTAATAAAGTTATAGCCACATTGTGTGACATAGCTGGAAAAGCTAAAGGCATCAAGTGAGCAAAAAAAGAAAAGTCACAAAGTTTATCTGATTGTGCTGAAAACTTAGTAGCAAACAACACTTGCATTGTGTAACATTTCTGACATCACATCATACTGCAGTCTAACAGTATCTTGTTAATGTAGAAAATAAATATAAAGAATGTTGCAGGTTTTGCAATAGATTTAGGACATCTGTTAAATGCCATGCATGGCATCTGTCAGTCGATAAATGGCACACTCTTCAGAAAGGGAGTAATTATTTGAAATTTTAAGAGCTTATAGAAATAAAACATACATTTTCAGATAAAAAAATCAAGGGGGCACCTTTTCATACCTTTAGCAAGTGTAGAAGTACCCAACCCTCTCTCATGGAGCTGTAAGTCCAGCAGGGAGTCATATACACTCTTGTGTTATTAGTATGGAAAGATATACAATTTGTTCATTTAAGTAATGTCTCTTTGATCAAATGCTGGATGGTCCTATAGCAAAGGCAAACAGGACATATGCCTAGTATTGAATTAAACGTAGCTGGTTAGAAGCCCCCTTTTTAATGCTGGTGAAGCCGTTCTTTATCTCTGTGCAATATGTATAGTAGCACCATCTGTTGAACTATTAAAATATCCTATTTTTCTCATCTTGAGAGCTACACGAACTACTATGCTTTTTTTTTTAATTATCTGTCTCTTTCTTGCCAACACAAAGAAAACAGTCCAGCCAAGAAGTTGAAGAAAGTTATAAATGCAACAAAGGAAAGGGCCGTATAAACAATTTGAAATTACCGGATGGAACAAAACTATCAACAGTGCTACGTTTAGTGTATTTTAAAATTACTGACTCTTTTTTGGGCAAGAATCTTTATATGAATTAAACTATCCTTAAAAGAGGTAGATGTCATTCGAACTGCATGAAAATCTAGATATTCTAGTGCTGTACTTCTTGTTAGGAAGAGAAAATATTCTGCTTACGTGTGTCATAGCTGCATCAGAAGTCAACAGCATGTTACTACTTTTCTGAGTTATAGTGTATATTGGTGTAGCTTATATTTGATAAAGGAAGGAGAAGGGGCAGAGGAAAGAAACAATCTCTTCAGTGACGCGTGCCAAACACGTGGAAGGTAAATCCCCTAATTCATTCTATTATTCCAGCATTCCTTGGCAGATAGCCAAGCTAAATATTTCTGCTGGATAAAAATGTGCTGTTGTGAGTGCGGCCCTCTCAACTGTAGAGATGACTCTTCTCCAAGCAGCTGAAGAGCAAATATGTGTGCCCCATTATCTATTTATTTTATTAAAAGAGAGCTTTATGGGCAGTGATTGGATTAACAGAGAACCCTGGTGAAAGAGGAAAAACAAATTGGGAAACAGGTTTAGCACCCCCACTTTTTTTGTCATCTTCTTTTAGGATTTCCTGGCAGGCTGCCACCTTTAGTCTATTGAATGTTCTTTAGATAAATCAATTAAAAAGGCTTTAATAGTTGGGTGATTGGAACACAACATATGGGCTGTGGTGCTGGTGTCATGGGGGCCTTGCTGTTAATTGAAATGATTAACAGAGGTGTTATTTTCTTTAAGACTAATTGACAAAAATAATGTAATTGAAAGCATGGTGTCAGCTTCTTTATTAACTGCTGTTGAATCTTCCTCCATACCTCTATCAGTAACTGTTTCCTAAAACTAGCAAAATGAAAGATTCTTGAAAATTAGTGTGCCACCATTATTACTGTGATCAACAAAAAGTTGGAATGGTTGATACAGCATGTGTATTTGTGTTTTTATATATTCTCAGAATATTTTTGGCATCCTATAGGGCTTTGAGGAAGGGGGTAAGTCAGTTTTGTGGTGTAGTTTCATCATGACACTGAGAATGGAGTTTTCAAGCTAAATGGTAAAATTCTCTATTCAGTAACACAGTGTGTCATTAATAAATAAATAAATTTCCTTACAGCGTATCGCGTAGGTCATTATTACTCTTGATAGCCTCAAGAAGCCTTCAAGATATTCACTGGTTAACCTGCAGGACTTTACATTTTCAGTATAGTATTGCATTGTAACAGCACAATTCATCTATTCTCCTTGAAAATCCACTTACAGTGAGTATTTTGATATATTTAAGCACAAGGCCCAATCTGGTTTATTTACTGATGAGAGATTTAATAATGGTTGTGTTCGGAAGAAAGCAACAGCAAACCACTTTCCATGGTATCCTACAACAGCTTCAGGGATTGGGAGGGTCTGTTTTACAGTGGTTCTCTTCCTATCTCTGGGGCAGGCCCCAGAAGGTAGTAATGGGAGACTTCAGTTCAATGCCCTCATAACTCTTGTGGAGTTCCCTAGGGGTCAGTCTTGTCTCCTATGCTCTTTAATATCTATATGAAGCCACTGGGAGAGGTCATCAGGAGTTTGAGTGAGGTGCCATCAGTATGCTGATGACACCCAACTCTATCTCTCCATTGCTTCTGAGTCAGGAGAGGCAGTTGAGGTCCTCGGTTGCTACCGTCAAGCAGTGATGGGCTGGATGTGGACCAAAAAATTGGAACTGAATACAGACAAGGCAGAGGTACTGTGTGTCAGTGGGTCCCAAGTTCAGGAAGTTAAGGGGCACCCAATTCTTAGTGGGGGAGAAATCAGGTGTGTAACTTGGGGGTGCTCCTGGATTCATCGCTGTCATTTCAGCCTCATGTGGCACTGGCCTCTGGGAGTGCCTACCATTATCTTCACTCAGACTACTTTGAAAATGGGGCTACCTTTGAAAATGGTTTGGAAGCTGGAATTGGTGCAGAACGCAGCAGCTCGACTGCTGATGGGAGTCTCTGGCCAGACTCATATCATGTCAATCTTAAAGGATCTGCATTGGTTACGTATTCACTACCGAGCCCAATTCAGGGTGTTGACATCAACATATAAAGCCCTAAACGGCTTGGGCCTAGGTGTCTGAAGGAACACCTTCTCCCATATAGACCTTCCCATGCACTGAGATCTCAAGGAGAGGCCCTTCTTGTAGTACCTTCTCTTGCAGAGGTAAGAGGCTTGGTTAGGTGAACAACAAAAGAACAAAGAATGGAAAACTGCAAAATGATAAAGATAATAAAAAATTTAAAAATGTAACATTTTAAAATGTGACAACCTATAACTATGTACAGGCCAGAAGTATAAGGGAGGAGAATGCCACTAAATGGCAAAAGCCAGATTATAAATAATATTGTCTGAAGACATCCAGACTGACATACCCTTGAGGGCTTATGCTTCCAGAGCCTGGGGCCACCACTAAAAAAGCCATCTCACTACTGGAGATTCCATGATAACTGCATTACTTTACAAGGACTTATGTACATTTACACCAGAGTAACAACACAGAAGTATTCTTGGAGTAAAATTGCATGCCTGCTGTGGAGTTTACTTGCAGCTTATGAACGCCAGGTTTATTTCCACTTAGTGCCATCAACAAGTTTAAAAGGCAGTTTTTGATATGAGAGGAGAAGAAGGTGCTGCTGTCTTCTGACCTTTCGCTGCATATTTTACCAGCAATGAAAGTTTAGTGTTACGGTCTAGAAAGAAGACAAAATAAAACCACTTTTGGTGCTATAGCTGTTCTTAAGCCCAGCTGTAGTAAGTTGGTCACATTACGCTTTACACATTTTATAGCAAAAGATGAAATTATGCACGACACACCACCACCAAAGGCAGGTGAATATTACCATCTTTTCCCCAGGGCAGTGGTCTGTTTTGAGCAGCTACTGCCTTGTACGGACTGCATAACAGCTGGTTTTCCATCACCAGCAACACTTTCTAACTCACACATATGTAATGTGAACAAATGAAGGACTGGAAGAAAGTATTACATTTGCCAAAATGGATGCTGAAGAAGGAAAATTCAAGCTGTATGGGCAGAATTAAAGGAAACCACTGGAATGTCCTTGGAAAAGTTGGCAATATTATTAGAGCATCGTGAAAAAATGCAAGCATTTGTCTATAGAGTCACTAGGACTCATTTGTACCTAATTACAGTAGTATCTGTTTATCAATCTATTATATGTCTATACTACTTCATATTACAGTTCCATTTAAAACCAGCTGAATATAAAACACTATTAAAAACTGATGGGGGTACATGAAACCCAACATTCACTCACACTGGGAATGCCTTACTGAACAAATAACCTTTTGTCAGTTGATGGACCTCTCTAGGGAGATCTTTCCAGAGTGTGGGTACCACCATAGAGAAGGCCGCATGCTACAAGATGACATTCAGTGACTGGTGGTACCCATAGCTGTGTACAATACAAGGGATGCTGAATGTAACTGCTTTATACAAAAGCACACTACACAAGGGAAAATGTTACAGGTTTGGGGCCTTCTAGAAAGCTCACATTTAGAAAAAAGCTATGGAGTGCTAGACAGCTAATCAACTAGTCTTCTTTACTGATGGAAGAACAAAGTGGGATATACAGTGGCGAAGTATCCTTATGGATATTTAATGATCAGCCATGCTTTCTTCTGAAATATCCAAATATAGAGGAATAAATAACAAATGTCTAGAATGCAGCCTAGGCTCCCATTGGCCCAGAGAATTAAGGCCAGAACCAAAAACATAAGGGGAGGGTGTGCTGATAAATGGGGTGGATTTCCACATATTAAAGTAATGCATAATTCATCTAAATTGGCAGGGTGGGATGGGAAAACAAAACCAATAGAGACAGATTCTGAAATTGCTTAATGCAAAGAGAACATGCTCAAAAGCTTATCATTTCATGACACAATTTAGTAATATCAAGTGACTAAATTCATGTTGCCAACAGCAGGAGCAGCATTTATGGACTGCCTCTTGCCATTGGGTTAGATGGAGATAAGGAACAATAACAGGCAGAAGCTACAGGACCTTGTTAACACCCTGTTGAACACCCAAGGAGTTGTGACATCACACACACACCAACAGTGCCCTGGACTAGGGTATAAGTGCAAAAATGCAGAAGTCTGGAAATTCAAGAGAACATAAGAGGAGCTCTGCTGGATCGGCCACAGCCTATCTAGTCCAGCATCCCATCTCACACAGTGGACCACCAGTTCTACTGGGCATCTCAAGCAGAAGACAAGGGCAAGGCCACCAGCTCTTCACGCTCTGCACATGGCCTTTAGAGGCATCCTGCCAGTCTCCCCAACCTGGAGGTGGTAATTAGCCATCCATTTTAGTAGCCATTTATACACCTATTCTCTATGAATTTATCTAATCCTTTCCTAAAATCTATCCATTTTTAAAGCTTTTTAAATATTAAAAGGTTTGAAGGTTAGAGCAGCTAACATACGTGGGAGAGGGAGAATATGCTTCCTGGAAGCCTTTGAGGCACTGGATGTTTGGATCAAACGAAGAGCATGTGCTTTCAGGCATCACAAAATCAGCCCAGAGGAATCCTTTGTTATAAAGCCCAGGGAGGCGTGTGGTTGGTTTTTTCCCCCCTTATGTTTTGTAGAGGATGTTGTCAATTTTATAGACTTCCCACACATTTCCAGTCTTTTTATTTCACAAAAAGAGAGAGAGAGAGGTTTTTGTTTTTATATCACCAAAGGCTATAAACCTATTGAACAATGCAGTCTTCTTGAATGATTGAAGTGGCTGCTGTTAGGATGGTGGGTGTTCCGTGCAATTAATACCAGCACCAAACCAGATTTCCTTGACACCAGTTGTCTGCCTGGAAGGGAGATGCTAAGGAGAGTACACTACCTCTACTTTTAATTCATGAGTTCCTTGAAGTATATTTATTTACTTATATATCTACCCCTTCCTATCCCCAAAGGTCTCAGGACGGGTCACAATAAAATCAATATAAAAGCAGACATGATAAGTTGGTCAAAACAATGACAGTGCCTGCATTGTGAGGGATGCTGCTCCTTCAGCCAAGGCCAGGGTAAAGAGGTAAAATATTGCAAATGGTCTTTCTGCACTCTAAACAACACACTCATGAAATTAAATTGAGTAAGGAAGCAATCCTAAGCTTTCAAGCAGTAGTATGGGATAATTGTTTGACCACTGCTGCTGAGAGAAGGATACTGGGAACTGAAACAGCCACTAAAAATTACCTGTGCAGTGGTATATCCGTGTGCCTTGAACAATCAAAGAATGTGGTGATCAGCTGTCTGAACCAACCTAAGCCCCACCATGTTCCCAAAACAGGACTGCTGCAACACTTGCATAGCTGTTTGAGAGCTGCTGTGGAGGGAAACTGCTGAGACGTCTGCATTTCTTTATCTCCCATCAGATTACCAGAAAAATTGTGACCTGTGGCTGAGACAATACATTCATTCATTCATGCACCAGAGAAGAGTTTAGAGTTTTGCTTGAAGTTAATTGTGTACATTCCCCTCTCCACCAAAAACAAAGTAAAGAAGGCCCAGGAAGAGGAAAGGACTCTGGATTTAAACTGGCAGCTTTAATGTTTTGTTTTGTTTTGTTTCAAAGTGTGTGCATGCATGCATCTGCACTTGTATGTGCCCATGTGTATATACACGGGGATGCATTATCATTCCATTACTAGGGTTGGTGGTAGTTCTGATGGTGCCAGTTTATTTTTAAGAGGTTCAGATCGGCTCAAAGAGGGAATTCTTATTTGCCATACTCCCCTCCTACAATCCACAGGTAGCCGAAGGTAGCTGTGTTCACACCAAATTTCTAATTCAGCTTCAGTTCACTTTCAGCATGAGATAATGTATTGGCAAAGTAACAAGCTGTTTGTTTTCGGCTTTATTTAACTTGGAAAATCCACCTTTAGAGTGGATAAAGTGGAAAGAAAATGACTAGTCACTTTGCTGATATGTTGTCTCACTCTGAAAATGGATTAAAGCTGGATTAAAACTTAGGTGTGAATGCAGCCCTAGTTAACATGTATACTTTCAGGATTGGTGAACTAATCCAGAGCAGGTTATCTTTCCTGGAGTAAGCTTAGAGATAGGTTACAAAAGCTACTACTTGTTTGCTGACCTATCAGTAAGTATACTTCAATAATTACATTTGCAAGATTTGGATTTTTTGAGAAGCGGGGAGCCAAAAAACCCTCAACATGGTAAATCTCATTCTATTCCGACAACAAATGTCTTCCATGACTTCCAGGCTCTTTATATAGTACCAAACGCACAACAGGACGTGTGTCAAAATGCGTACATTAATTAAATTAATTTGGTTTCAAGTATTGTAGGTGAGTCTTTTTAATAGACAGATAAAAGAAAACTATATTAGCGATCACAATTTTGTGTGTGTGATAATAAAAAATGAAATGATTTAAATAAGGGACAAATCTGCTTAGATGTCCTATCACGAAAGGTTAAATCATTTAAGACATGGGCGCTGGTGCTGTGTAGTGTTAATACTGACTTTCTTGGTGTTAAATATTTCTGGCCATTTCCCCCATTGTTTTAGCAATGCGAATGATCAACCCACCTTAAGCAGCAGTTTATTTTGTTAATTGCTCTTGTTAAGCCTAATTACTGAATGGCGTGGAGTAGAGACAAAGGGGAGGGGAGAAATCTTCTCACCAGGGAAAATTCTAAAATCCTGAGCTCAGATCACTTCGAGGCCGAGTTAGTTGGATCATCAGAGTGCTGGAGGGAGAGGGGGCAGACAGCGAGTGTGCTGCGTGCATGCTTGTGTTTGCGCGGATGTGAGGAAGTGTGCATGTCTATGAGTGACTGGACGTCAGAAGACAGACATATGGACTAAAACCCTGTAATGTGTGGACGAAGACTAGAAATCTCTCCTACATGGCTAATGAAAGGTACTCTTAAACTGTCTCATTCACCAGGATCATATAAATGCAGAGCTGATTGTTTAAATGTGGCCTTGTAAACAAGTTGTGTGTTTTGATACGTTGACTATTTCTTGTGACAGGGATTTGTTTAAATGCGTGTAAAAACCAAAACCAAAACCTCTTGGGAACTAGCCTAGCCAGTGTGTTTCAATATATATATATTTATCCTTTTGTTTGTAGTTTTGCTTTTGTGTGTCACTTGTTAACGCCAGTTTCCTGCCTTGAATAACAACAGTGGACACACACTAGGTGGAGTTTTAGTCGGTGGTACCTTGTGGTGTTTATAACCAGGTGTTTTATGGCTTGGAAACAAAAACATCAGGACTTTGCTTTGTCACACTTTTGCGCGTGTTATTAATGCCGTTCACTGCTATGCATTAAACAACAGACCGGTGATACACAATAGAGAAAACGCTACTGTTCTCTGACAAATGAGTATTTGGGTGGCGCAGGGAAGTGAATTACGGGAGTGATTTTTCCTCGTCGACTTGGAGATACTGCTGAGTAAATGTGTTTACTTTCCCCCCACCACTGTATTTATACTAGTTAATGTGCTGCGCCAGATAAATCTGTTTCCTGAGTCCATCTTTCAGCTCTCTCCTTTCCTTTCCCAGTTGACAAATGGTTTGAGTCTGACACAGTTTTATCAGCTGGGCCCCCGCTGGGTGCTGCTTTCTTTTGCTTTTATCATGGAAAGTAAATTATTTGCAATATTCTAACTAGCAGTTGGCAGGACCAAATTAGGACGAACTGCCTGTTGTCTCTCTCTCTTTGCAAAGCCCCTGTTGTTATCCTAAATGGAAACAAAAGATCCAGGACATTCTCCATGACAAGCTGTTTCGCCTTTTTTATTGTGAAGCACTTCTTGAGTTTGTTAGGGAAGTTTTATAAGCCAAAATGTCAGTTGATGTAATCTTCTCTGCAGTCTCAAATACTTTACTCTGTTGAAAAGATGTTAACAAGGACAGAGGGAGACAAGGCCACAGTACACCAGGATGAAATTGCAAACAATGGTGAACTTAAAAAAAAATTAAGAAAAAAGAAAATTGAAACAAACAAATTACAATAAGAAATGCTGTTCTTTAAGCAGCTACCAGTTTGAAGTATCTGTAAGAAACCAGCAGTTCATCTGGGTTATTTGGGGGGGGGGAGGGGGATATGGACTTTTTAATTTCTGCACATGTAAATATTTGTGGTGAGACTGTAAATTGAACCTTTAAAGGAGTAACATTGACAATTCAGATTCTATATTTTAAAAGCAAAACAGTAAGCTGTGGTTAAGTATTTAAAATGCCACCGAGATGCAGGCTTGTGAAAATAAAGTACAGTAATGTTGGTTTTGCCTCAAGAAATGAAAGACACATTTATATCTCAATATCATGAGTCCTTCTACCTGAAAATGGTTGTCATTTTATGACTGTTGCCCAAAGATAATTTTAAAACCAGATGGCATTGTCATGGCCATCTTCTGATATACTGTGTTGTTCACCCATGCATCCTGAAATTAATCAATCCCTACACCTTGATTAATAATTTACTTAAAATAGGCAATGGCAAACCACTACTGTATATATATATTCAAGAAAACCTGCATTGAGCTACCCCTGGAGGCGCCCATGTAGTCAAGCAGGAGTTGGCCACAACTCACTGGTACACAACAGCAATGACAGGTTGTATAATATTTAATTATTAATCAGTGTTCTGTGCCTGGCAAATCCAGAAATCTACTCTGGATCCCACTATAATGTGCATTAATAAACCTAGAATTATATATCTTCTAAAAGCTGTGTGAAAGGCTCAGGTCTTAATTTGCTGATTTAGTTAACTTCAGGAAACGCTGAAGCAACATCTTTGTCTGTATATAGCTGATCAGAAAAGTAACATGCCCAATAAAAAACAATCCCTAACGAGAAAAAAAGAACATCTCTAAAGTCTGCCATAGAATATACTATGTCACTTGCTAGCATGTCACCTTTTTATTTTGAATAATATGCAGTAGTACAATAATTATCTCCAACAGTACTCGAGAATAAGCATGTAACCACAAAGTAAACATAATAAGATTAAAGTATGAACAGTTTAAACAGTAAACTTACAGGCAGGCAAAATATTGTAACTGTAAGAGGTAAAACCCATTTTACTTTCCTTGGTAGTCATACTTCTTATTTAAGAGGTAGTGAAATTAGCGGCACTGGAAACATTACATTCCCATTATTTATTGGTACGTCATCAATAACAGGTTGCCTTATTCCTCAGTAAGCAGTCCGATTTTAACTAGGCAACATTCTGCTTCTCTTGCTGAGCCTTCAATAAAGAATATGTATAATTCATGCCCTGATATGCGGGACTGAGCACAATCAGCAGTTATTTGCAGGTTACTGCAGTGGTTGTTTTGAAGTTTGAGGAATACCAGTCTGAGATCCAGGTTCTGATGTTTTCTCTTTCATTGCATATTAACTTTCCTCAGTGTGTTGAAAGCAGAAGAGGATCGGGGGTGGGGAGGGAGGTCCAGATGGGAAGAAAACAGGTCCTGAAAAGACCACATAGGAACTAGGTCAGGTACTGTAGAGATTAAAGAAGGCTGCTTCAGCCCATGTGCAGGAGGCAGCAACAAGCAGCACACAATTACAAGGAATTAGAACAGCAGCAACAAGTAGTTCAGATTGATCAGCTTTAATTGTCTATTGTCAAGACAGAGCTGTTCTGGTAGATCAGGCTGCTGCCAATGCCTTAATACCCCTAATGGACTCTCCATTGTGGGATTATCTTTTCTAGGGGTAGGGCATTTCTTTAAAAGTCCTTGTTTGGGGAGATGCAAAAACAAAAAGGTAAAAATAAAAGTATCTTTGACCTTTAGCATCTCCTACATAAACCCACCAGGCACTCCTTTGAAAAATTGGCGTTTTCATGAAATGGCAATAGATGAAGACTCTGCAAGGGCACTAAAACACCTAAGTGAACATTAACTAAGTTTGGTCAGCCTTCCTTGTAAGTTTGGTTGCTGAAACAATAGCCCTGTTGATAAAAGCCCAGATAAGGGAAGATGATAGGGTGAGGTGGAGAGGGTGGAAATCTCTCAACTGCCCGTGTTTCAAGAGCTTTTCTTATTTTGCGAAGCAAATATTGGCAACATTCAGAAAGGGAAATCAGTAACACGTTTTAATGAGCATGGAGGAACTTGTCATAATAACTGCCAACTTGGCTAAGTGAAAAAATGGAAATCCAAATAATCAAGGATACAGAAGACCCGCATCAATAAAAAAGTAAACGTCTTCATTTTTGTCTGAAAAGAAAAATCAGAGTAAATTATGTTTGTAAGCATATTTCACCGTGGAGATTGTAGTACATTATTTGAGGAGACACCTAGAGCCTCCACTTCAGAAACAAACAGCACTTGCAAACGTTTGTCTACACCTCAAAATGTAGCACAGCTATATCTCTTCAGCGACCAGCACTTTCAGTCCTGCGAAGTATTTGTTTCCTTCTCTTTGCTGCGGCAGTGTTTTAAAAGAGAATGTACAGCATGAAGGACCATCACATCAGGACTGAAATAGGTCAGTTCCGAGATCCAAACTTGGCTTGGGTTCAGATTTTATTTTAATATATGTACTTGGTATGTGGCTTTAAAACAGTTAATACGAGACTCTAACTGTAAAACTGAGGACAGGATTTGTTTGGGAAAATCATTTTTTTAAGAAAACAAAAATCTTGTCAAGGTATTAATGACTGAGTATGTGGCCACAGACCATTCAATATGCATTTCCCCCTGTAGGTTAGCACAGAGCAAACCTTTCAGTGTAAGAATGTGGTTAGCTCCTCTTAGTGTGCCCCCAGACAGTGAGAGGAAAAATGTGGGATCTTGTTTGGATCCTGCAGTTGCCTCTCACCATCCCTGTCAGTCGGCAGGGCAAAACTGAGACAAGCCCAGACTCTTCCCTGTCTGTAGTTAAGGGTATTTAAATGGTGAGTAATGTCTGCAAGTGTGTGGCTTCCGCACTTGCACTGTGACCATATCTACAAAGGGGATTCCAAGAGCAAGCTTCCAGACAGGTAAGCCCAAATTGCTATTGCAGGAAATCCCAGGTTGGAAGGTGGTTTACCCAAAATACTGATACCATGGGATTGTACTCCTGTATCCAGAGACTATGTTGTGCTTGCCACAGATACATGTGGCAATGCCAGTATAGCCCTGCAATATTTCTTACGTTTTAGGCCTTGCCTGGATGCAGCCTTAACGTGTTTTTTGTACCTTCACTTTCTCAGGAAAATCTCCCAAAGAGGTGAAGATAGAGGATAGATCTGGCATGTATTTTTTGGGATCCTAAATCTATTCCAACCCTCACTAGCACATTCCAAACCTCGCCAGCGCTGCAACTCACCCACCTGGACAGCAGCCAGGAGGGAGGTAGAATGGTTACAACTGTTCTACTTCTGCAGGGCAGGAGGAACTCCTATATCTGCAGATGCACCATCTGGGAGTTCTCTCCATCTTTGCCTTTTTGCCAAGCGCAAAAGACGTCTTAGACTACACTATCTGGAATTAAATGAAAAGTAAAAACCCCTTACCTTATCTTCAAGTGGAATCTAATAGCACTTGGTCTACAAACACTAGTTTGAATAGTCTGAACACCTGTTTAGACCTGAGGACTTAGGCTCCAAGGAAAATTATCCAGTCAGTGGACAAAACAAAAAACAAAAACCCTTGTGTGTTTGTTTCAGTTATTTTTAAATTGAGGGAGGCATGTTGAAAGCATCCTAGCATGTGGAGCCTTGACTTAAAACCATACAGAGTACCTTTTCTTGCTTGGAATTTAAAAGAGAAAAATATCTTTTTTTTACTTTTCATCTGTTAGTGCTAGGTTAAATCTAGCAAGCTATGTTGTTAATTTAATCATTCAACACTCAGTTCCATTTGGCATTGTGAAAAAAGCCATTAGTAAGTATTCTATTGCTAATTTACATTTGCTAGTTAAAAGTAAAAATAAACATATAAATTCAGGAAGCACAATGACTGAGTGATCCAGTTTAATACAGAATTAAGGGGCATTCTGAAAAGTTAAACGTATTAACTCAAGAACCTGAATATCCAAGCTTTATAATTTTGCTTTAAAAATTGTAACCCTGAACTTTTTTTCCCCTTCTGTAAGGATTCTATCACAAAACATTATCTTGGAATACTAACATTCTGAACTTCACATTTGTAGAATAGGGCTTTCTTAGATGTATAGTGAGAAATTAATTTTTCTTTCTGTATCTGGTATTCTTCAACAGTTCTCTTCTCATTCTCCCATTCCCGACCCATTCAGTTTGCTGTCAGGATTTCTTTCACTGGAAATAAACTCTTTGAGGTGGCTGGGACAAAATTCTTTCATTAGGGCGGATACTTCAGGCATTTCTTAGAAGACATTTATTTTATTATTTAAGAATTTATATCTAGAACTCAAAGGTTCTAGAGCAAGTCACAACAATATAAAGTAAAACATACACATACATCTAAAACATGTTTAAAATACAAGTAAGGGTGATCTCCAGGTTGGTTCTTGCTGCTGTTGATGGGGTCAGTTTGGGTCTGGTTTTGTTTGCACTGTGACGGGTGGGCTGCAAAATCAGCTATGCTTTTGTCTCTTTGGCACTTCAGCGTCTCTGCCAGTATTCTAAAGGAAGCTTTTGTCAGCTCCCCTTGTAAACTTACATTCGTGCACAACCGTAAGGAAAATGTCGAAAGCGCCGCCACTGAAGCTGAGTAGCATCAGTTTGCTCTACAGCTCCACCAGCAGTGATAACATCAAAGGAAGTGGGGTGGGGGTGGGGAGAGTATTTCTGACATCAGCGCGCCATTCAGAATTTGTGCTGGACCGGCAGCAAGTGGAGAGGCAGAGGCAGGCCTGAGAAATGCTGAGAAATGCTGACTAATACAAGTAGTTGAGGTTTTCTATTAAGCACAAGGGGGAAAATGAAAACATGATTAAAAACTCCTTTTTTCTAAAATGAGCAACACTGAGATTGCAAATTCCGCATGATGGCACTTCCGTGCAGTGAACAAGCAAAGTGCACTTGGGAGGTGTGTGCTCAAACACACATACTGTCCTTCTAGCCAGAGAGATGCTGTTTTGAGGGTGAGAAGTGCAGAGGTATGACATGGTGCGCCTTCAGCAGATGCCATTGAAGGCTGTTTATGGTCGTGCCCCCCAGCCATGGTATACCAGACCACTGTTACAACTTTTCTTCCAGACTAAAGCCTATGCATCACTCATGTTTACAATAAGTATGTTATGGACCTTATTCACATTTGCATTACACATAGAAACGCTGCCTTTGTTTTTTTTTAAGCAAGAGCTAACTGCTGATTATTCTGGTGGTATTATTTTGAACTGGCATTTCCCCTAAAACATGGGTCATGTCTCTGGCCCTCTTCTTTACTCATTGCACTCTTTTCAGTAAAACATCCATCCCATTCACAACTGAGGTAGGTTAGGAGAAATTCTGAATGGTGCTGAAGCTGAAAAGGGATTTTATCTTGGGTGTTCCCATTCTTAGTCTATGTCAAGTATGTAAGTATATGACCAAGTAGTAGTAATTGTACTAAGCAATGGTAATTCATACTGCTTTCCTACCTGACTTGGGTGATCTGCTGAATATTTTTAGTATCCACCCTGTCACTGGAAAGCAAATAGTGTTTATCTCTTCCCGCACATCCTTTCTATCCAGTGGGAGTTTCTTAAAGCAGGAAGCACCACAAATGTTATATTCCCTCTAGCTGTGATGTCTGGTTGTGTTCACAATTAATAGCTACACAGAAACACTCTTCCTTAATGATGGGTAACATTGTGGAAAGGCATTGTTGTTTGGTACCATGAAAATCCATACTGACACTTGATGACTACAAGGACACAGTCTAGCAGTTTTCTTGGCATCTAGCTATTTGCCATTTTTGAGGGTCAAATCTAGGACTTCCAGGCAGTTGTTTTGCCACTGGAATACAGCTAGTCCCAGCAAAAGCTAACTTGTGTTAACTCATTTCTGATCATCTGAGGTTCGCTAGTGGGTTGTGGGTGTGGTCATCCTGAACATCATTCTGATGAGCAAGGAAAGGGCCATTTGTATGACATGACTTTTTTATCTATCTACCCGAGAGCTGTGCTTAGTTTCTAGTTTATTTTTTTCTGACTACAAAAATATGTGAGATCTTTGGGGAGAGATTTTTGTGCAGATTGTTTCATCAGAGGTTAAGCACCTCTTATGATTTCAACAAAATGTATTTCTGCAGTAACAGGGACCTAGAAAGCCCTGTGACCCATTCATGTCAAAGTGAGACTTACATCTTGCTATATGTGTGGGGAGGAAGAGTTTCATTATGACTACATTGTTTTCCATCCCATGTGAGGTGACTCAGGCCAATTCGTGTTAGCTGAGTCGCATGTTTGCTACCTTGATAAGACAAGGCCCCATGCTTAGAAGCATTCATACATAATTCTCATACTCATCTTAATTCCCATATTAAGGTTGCTCTGATAACCAGAAGTGCTAATAGTGTTATTGTACCAATATGATGCAGGCTGCACATTTTGTTTCTAAGTATCATTGGAGCAGTATACAGAAGGAGCAGCTCTCAGGTCCTCATGGTTAGAATGAAATCAAACAAGCAGTAGTTAACATTACTACCCTTTTTGTTTCTGATGCAGAGGAAATGCTCCCTCACTTTGACAGATTTCTGTGCAGGTTCAGGGATGCGATAACACTTCAGCTGCTGAGACATAACCGAGAGTCTACATTTATTGTGCCAGAGCAAAGTCCATAGTTAAACTAACCACCATGTGTTGTTAGTGGTCCTCTGATTCTTCTTGAGCAACTGTTAATTACTCAAGTCGTAGTGTACAGCTTCCTTTGCTTTAAATGAATGTTTCTTCCAGTCACACATCCAATTACCTTTATACCTGTCAGTGTGTTGCCCTTACCACCTTTCTTCTGGAATTACGTACTGGTAACAGTTAAGCCCGGACATTTGTTTGGTGCTGTTGTCCTACTTATGTCCAGAGGTATGAGTGCTTCTCTATTAGAAGATGCCAAAGGTCTTTACACAGATATGTACTATTCTCAGTACAGTGTCAGCTAGAATGACATGTAATCCCTTTCACCTTCTTCTGTAAGAACTTCAGGAGAGTGGTGATTTGGCTTATGTGTCAGAGAGATGGTCTTGCACTCCTCGTACTGAGAAAAGGCAATAGTTTCTGTGAATAATATAAATCCCCGCATAAACAGGTACTTGGGTTTTATGTTTTCATAACAAGTCAAAACAAGTTCCTGCCTACGTAAAAGGAAAGGCATGCTAAAAACATGTCTATAGCTGTGATGTAAAAAGGAAAAGTAAGAGACGTGTCCTTCAGTGAACTGGCTGGATGTTTGCAATAGAGCAAGTGACTATAAATGGAGCTATGCCTCATCCTAACTATTGTGAGCTGAATGGTTCTTCAGTAGAGGACCAGGATTGCCAAAGGAAGTTAAGCATCTGTTTTCTTTGGTAATGAGAAAGAAGAATGCAAGGGCTATGTGTTTAATAATAAACAAACAGGACATGGGTATGGCATCATCACAGGATGCCTTTCCTTCAGGGCAACACACAGGCAGGGTATGGAGGAGGGAAAAGAATGGCAAGGCAGCCCCTCCCTCTGTTTATTTCTCATCAGTATTGCACTCACTCACGGAGTGATCAGCATTAAAGATACTTTGGGCTTTTGTTTTCTTTCTTTGCCAAACTGTGCAGAGTTCAAAGAGAGAGTTTTTTCTCTGAACTAGTACTGTTTTAAAAGAGGACAAATCAAAGCAAAGGATGCAGTCCTGTCCTCTTTAACCTGGGAGTAAATCTCATTCTCTTCAGTGGCTCTTCTGATTAGATCAGTCTTGGATCGTCCTGCAAAATAAGGAGCTTCTTTCTCATAATTTTTTTTTAAAGGGAGGGAGGGAGGGGCAAGGTGCATAAGATACATAATGTTCAAAATAACTGACAATATTTTACAAAGGAGGGACGTGGGAGTGGGTGTGCAGTGTTTTGAAAAGAAAGTTAAGATGTTATCTTCATCTTGTAGCTGTAACTTATTGGATAGCATATTTCTAGGAAACACAAGATTTTATAATCGGCTTCACCGCAAAAGGTTTCCTTTTCCCATCAAAGTTAAGCTGGAGACCAGCAGTGCGTTAACAGGAAAATCAGTACTGGTGTGACCTGCTTCAAGGAAAAATTCCTTCTGACTGGTTCAGAGTTTCATTTATAATCTGACAGGTATAGCCCCACCCCTTTCTCTTGGGAGTCCTGACTATGAGTAAATCAGATGAGTGGCTTAACAGGGAGGAGAAAGGAAGAGTCTGTTTGGTTTTACACAGACTGAAAGTATTGTAACATTCAGCCCTCCAGAAGTACACTGGCACCTGTCTTGACTCTTGACAGTAAACGAGAAAGAGGGAGAGAGAGAAAGAAGCAAAAGGAGTTAGCTCTGGAGGTGTGAGTCAGTATTCCTTTAACCTAGACAGTGGAAGACAGAAGAAATGTTTACTCTGTAGATATGTGTGAAACTCACCTGAAACGCCGTGCTGTGAGCTGGAATTATTTGTGGACTGTACCTTGGTAAGCAATTTCCTTCCTTCTGAATCCACAGCTCAGATTATTTTAAAGCAATCTTAAGTAAATATAGCACCAGGCAGTTTGGAAGTGGCAAATGTCCTCTTCTTAAGTTCAAGGAACCTTAACTTTTAATGATGATTAATTCTGTCACTGCTAGTAGCAACTGCCAGTTCGCTGAGTTTCAGTATTAGTTTTCTTTCCTAGCCTTCAGAGTATTAAAGCTCTTACTTAGACTGCACTGGGCTATGAGAGAGGAATTGATCTTGTGAACACCAAAGGCACTGTATAAATTGTACTAAATGGCAATATTTTTAGAGGCTGTGACGATGCGTGAGATTTAGACTAGCTTCCTCTCCGCTGAATGCTTTGTTTAATGCAAAATGTTTAGAGTTAGAAAAATGATCTTGCCAAATTCCAACCTCAGCAACAACAAAAATTCTGGTAGGATTATTACTACAGGGTTTAAGTCTTGGGCCTTTGCTTTGGAGAAGCTTTTGTGATCGGTTAACATTGTATAGGCTTCAGGATGGGATACAGGTGGAACCTTGGATTCAGTATGTTCTTTAGATCAAAGCTCCTCTATGGTATACACATTTGCTGTTCCTTTTAAAAGGTCATGGTCTGTTTTAAATTGGCATGGAATCTGTATAATAAATAATAATCTTTATAGTAATCCTCAAAAGCAGGCCATTTTTAATATCATGAGATAGCAGGCAGAGAACTATGGGTAAGAGAAATTAGTGTGTTTGTTTCCAGGTGAGGATTGAAGATTCTGAAGGTCCTTCCTTGATTTGAGCCCTTTCAGAAAGATGAACTCCACTGATGTATATCTGTGATGGGTTTTATTAAAGAAGCTGCTTTAATTCTGTACAGAGACCTTGAGAGTGAGATTTGCAGACAAAGTGTCCCCAGTTGTTTCAGTTGAGCTGCTTGTGGAATGGATGGGCCAGGATGCAGCCTTTCTTATTTTTCCATGCCAGAGGATAAAAGGATCTCAGGATGGAGAGGGAGGCTGTTGTTTTTGAAAGTTGTTTGTATCTTGGAAGCTGGTGGGAAAGTTCAGCCTTCCCCATTTGGAAAAGACCAAGCTGGGTTCCGCTCTTCCAGTGTGCACTTTCCATTTTTAGCCCATTCAGACGCAGACGGCAGTTCCTTCCTTTTCCTTTCCTTGTTTGTGATATTTTTCTAAAGTAGCTGTTCTACAGGTTCTCTTGCACACAAAGCCTTGAGTTAACGAAACGTCCCCAGTTTACCGAGTCCCCATCTCTGCCACAACTATTGATAATACTGAGGGGAAAGTCCTAAAGTTCTACTGGCATTTTCCTCAAAACATGTAATTTTTCCCTAAAATACTTTATCCCTTTTGGTGTGTGTTTTTATTCTTCTTTCTTTCCAATCTCAGATATTGCTTGAGGTTCTACAGCTCCATTGGTGGCATATTTCTCAGCCAGCCAGCTAGTACCACCAATATGACTCTATATAGCCATTTAGGTCACAAGGGAATGAAAAGTAAATGTGATGATTTTCTTTTCCAGGCTGCCACAGTGTGTAGCTCATATATTGTGAATCCAGGAGTACTGAGGAAAAGGGAGAAAACTGATAATGAAAATGGACATGAAGGACGCTGATATGACTTTATGGACAGAGGCTGAATTTGAAGACAAGTGTACGTACATTGTTAATGATCACCTGTCAGAACCCAACTCAGAAGGCTACAGTGTCATTCAGGCTGAGTCTTCCTTGCCAAGGAACTTGATTTTCAAATACGCAGGAAACAGCAAAGAGGTAAGAAGATGCTTGACAAAGATGAGTGAAACAAGATCACTTCGCTCTTGAAAGTGGGGGTTGGCCTCTGGCTTTTGTGTTTGGGTATCACCTATACACACACATATACACACAAGCGTGTGTGCATGGAGAAAGAGGGGATAAGGCTGTTTCCAGACTTAACAAAAAGTGCAGCTCAGGTGCTTCAGAGAGACTGTTGCCCTTTTGAGCCTTTCTTTAATCCACCTTTTCTACAAGTGAATGTTCTGGAGAGGGGGACGGGCAGACCGATGTGAACAATCCCATCTCAGAGCCTTCTCTAAGTTGCCTCAGAGATGCTTTTTGTTTCTGTGTCTAATCACAGCCTAAGGAAAATCAGCACGTCCCCAGAAGGTGTTGATATCTGGGGTCATGCATTTTGTGACTGCTAGATATAAGTTGTGTTTTTCATGTTTCTTTCATGTTTGTAATCGGGCTTAGAACATTGTTCTGTGAGGGGTAAGTCCAAAACTTGTATACTTGCCCAGTTTAGCATTACTTTTTCCATCATGTCTATTAAACCGAAGGGTGGGTTGTTGTATTGTTAGACCAAATCTTGTGTTTGTCTGTTCTAATGAGAAAAATAGTAGGGACAGATCGCTGAATAAGTATCCTGTGTTTATGAGACTTGTTTATCTAGGGCATAACACCTTTATTTGTAGCTGGATGGGCAGGTATATTTCAGTTCATCTCTCTGGAGTGGATACATTCTTTGTTGTTGTTTCAGAAGGGCTGGGAAAAAATAGTTTGAGTGAGCAATTGGCCGCCTGTTTATTCCTTCATATAGAGTAGCTATTATAGTTAGGTGTGAAGTTCACTGGCTAATGATGGTAGGGACAGCCCATCATTTCTTGTCCCTGACCTGCAACTTGTGGTGGAACAGCTAAAACCTGTGCTACTACTGAGGCTAAATAAACTGACCATGGAGCTATGGGAGGTCATACATTCATTCCTTTCTAGTTATTAAAAGCATCCTCCTAAAACAAATAACATGGAGAGGTTTTGTATGCTAAAAGAACACCAGAGCTTTGGCTGATGTTAACCAGATCCAGATATCACAGTTGCTGGGTAGCGGGTTAGTTATCTTTATAGAGTAATACATTCTCTCACCCTGTACCTCAACTGGAGGAATAACTAAGGGAAATAAAAGCTTTTACATGTTCCTACCATATCTTGTAGACCTGGCTTAGGAGATGAGGTTATATTACTGTGACAAACACATTAGTGATGAGCTTGAGACAAATTTGAGATGCAAGGAACTGTTAATGGCAAGCTTTGAAGATGAGGCAAAGCAGAGCGATACAAGCAAAGCCACATTATATCAGGTTAAGATTGTGTAATGAGCATAGCGCTTTTTCTCTTCTGCCCAAACCCAATTCTGTATATCCGTATAGGGATCTCTGGAAACTATATGGAGGCTCCTTCTGTAAATGGGACCTCTGTTGATAGAAGATTTCTTTGTCTGATCTTGAGGTTCCTCCAGGTTCCCCCAAATCATCAGTAGAAGCCCCTGGAGTATTTGGGGGCACCTTTAGAAGAAGAGAGCAGAGATCTCTTCTTACACATGCTTAACTCTGGATATGACCCAGATCTTCTTTTATTATTGTTTTACATTATTGCAGCAGTCTGGCATTAATCCAAAGGTTGTTTTTAGCTGTGCTTTGGGAGGCCAAAAGGCTTCTGGTTGTTGATCTTAATTGGCTGCTTATCTGAATATATTCAGAGAAGAAACTGAATAGACAGTATTCTTGCATTTGCTATGTATTCTAGTGCCCTATGTCAAGTAGAAAGTAAACAGCACTGTTTTTATTTTTAATGATTCTATATGTTGCTGTGTTTCTCTATATATGTACTCTTAATTGTTGTTTGAGGATAGGTTGATGGACAAGGCAAACCAAAAGAATCCGAGCTACATAAAGCCAGACTTTAAGGCTAAGTAATACTTACAGATCCAGAGTTCATTAATCGATCTGGACTTCTGGTTCGTTGTATTAATGGGGGACGCCAGTATAACTCTGTTAATCTGACTTCTAGTTTATCAGTAAATGGAGTGAGAACAAAACTTCTTTCTCTGACAGAGCCTTGTATAAAAAGACAAAGTTCTGGGATCGGCAAAGTGGTGTTGATGTTCTATCATCTTTCGTTGCTTTGCTTATCCCAGAAATGTGTCTCTTTCTGCAGGGTCTGACCATGCTTAACCTTTATTGGGATTATTTAAAGGACATGATTTTCATTATTTCAGTTCAATCTAGTGATTAGGGAGCCAGACTCTTGTCTGTGAATACCAGGGTTTGATTCTGCACTCCTCCATGAAGCCAGCTGAGCGACCTTGGGCTAGTCACAGCTCTTTCTGAGCTCTCACCACCCCATCTACCTCACAGGGTGTCTGTTGTGGGGAGAAGAACAGAAAGCTTTCTCAGCCACTTTGAGTCTCCTTAAACGGGTGAGAAGAGTGGGTAGAAAAGCCAACTCCTCCTCTACTTCTTGTTGTTTAAAGTATTATATAGTTCCTTCAGATGAAATAGTTAAAAATATCTTTTTAATATTAACTTTCCATAGAGAAGTCCATTTAAGCACTAGCTGTATAAAAGAAAAGAAGCTGAAAACAGAAAAAGCCATTGTGATAGAAAATGATCTATGAAAAGTTTCCCAAAAGGTGCTCAGAAGGGAGTTCTGGGAGAATAATAATTGCTGGATATATTTATAGAAAAGTAGCTTCTGGAAGTATTCCAGTCTCCCATTTGTAGGACTTAGATTCCAGCACTTTGAATTAGAATCAGGATATCCTTTTCAAGACTGTTGAGACAGAATCTAGTAAAAAAAAAAGAAGTAAACAATCTGACTTAATTTATACTAACTGAAGTTTACAGTCCATTTTCAATGGCATTGCTACTTATGGCACAATTAACACTTGAGGTAAACTGGTTTCTGGGACAGCCGTTTTAGAAGATTGTATAGCCTACTGCTCCTGCCTACAAGAAGATCATTTTGGTTCACAAAAAGGCAGTATAAGTATTTAAAACAAAATAGTGTGCTCACCTGCAAGAAACGCCTCTACATGTTTTTGATAGAGACTGTAGTAAGGGACAATTGCTTATTCGCTATGTACATGTAAGAAGGAAACAACAGGAAGACATTTCCTCTCACTCCACCCTTTTAAAAAGAATAAATTATAGGATGTAGGCTGTCTTTTCAGCTGGATAATTCTTCAGTCTGTGTAGCCAAAAAAACAAAAGAATGAAAGTTTGTATTGTTCAAAAACAAATGGTAAGTGAACAAGTCATCATGGTAATACTGGGGAAGTGGAGTTTAAGTGAACAAGGGGCTAAAATTAAATCATTCTTATTCCAGCACCTGGCCATTAGTTCAACCCTTACTTGTTTGGTTGTTTTAATTTTGTATTAGTCCTTTCTGAAAGAAGAAATAGACTGCATATTACTTGAGCCTGTTTTGTAAATTATTTCCACAGCTGTCTTTTTAAGAAAGAAAGCCTTGAGTTGCTGGTAGTTGTTATTGATGAAAAACATCATATAGATCAAAATTATGGCACGTGATTTTTATGGCAAGTTTCAAATATGCTGGGGTGTGGTCTCTGACACAGCCTAGTGATTGAGACTGGTGTGGAGAAACACGGGGGGGGGGGGAGTGATGCCCATAAAGTATCTACAAGATTAGCTTCTATAAGGGTTACATGAACCATAAGAGAGCAGAGTTTTGCAGAAAGCATCAAGTGTTGCTCTAACAATAGGACCCTGGTCAGTTCCATCCATTGTTTTCTTTGTGAGTTTAGTAAATGGGCAGGTTTTGAGAAGGAGGCTTCCAGAGACCACTTGAGCCAAGAAAGGTAGTGAAGAAACGATCCTATAATGTCTGTATCTGCAGTTGTATAAGCAGCAGTGGACTTTAATGCTTGTGAACCTATTGAAAAGAAATCTGTCTACATTTCTTGGAACTTCGGCTTTCTGTACATCATGATAGGATGAAATCTGGACCCAGTGCCTGATCCTGAAAAGAAGTACAGCTTTCTAGGCAAGCTCAGAAGTGTACTTTTAAGTGCAGCAGTACTTCCACGTGTAACTTGCAAATACTAAAACAAGCATTTCATAGTAACTGTAGAAATGTCTATTGGACAAATGGGCTATCTGTGTGAATGTTGGGCCGGGGGGGTGGGGGTGGGAATGTTTCACTGATATATGAAGCTGGCTTATTAAAAAGATATTGGTGTCCATGATCCTGTCGGCTCCGTTAGTCTAACTAATAGTGAGTAACATGACAGAGAAGTAAGATCCAACAATATAGGGGGGCACTTCTTTTTATGCCAAGTCTTTAGGAAAGGTGCTAATTTAAGTAAGACATCAGAATATCACTTGTAGTAACTTCTAAAAAGAACTTTGGAAGGATTGGAACAAGACTTTGACAGAAGAAATGCTAAAGTTGCATTTAACCTCAATATGTTTTTTAAAGTAGATCTTAGAAAGCCCATCCCTGTATTAGCGAGCTATTTTAATTTTATATAGGAACAGTAGTATGCAGGTGTGTTTAATGACACCTTGTGGACAAATTTGAAATGCCACCTTGTGCTCAGAATAACTAGTGACCCTAATTCAATTACGTATTAATTCTTTCCATTTTCATAATAGTATTTTTTTACAATGTTTACATACTGTATGAGATCACAAATTGTCCCCACCAATCTATAATGACTTGAATGACTGTTATTGCTTGTGGATTTCAGTCAAATTCTCTTGTCTCACTCAAGTCTAAATTCATATTTTCCAAGTCAATGTAATGCTTAGTGTATTTTGTGCTTCTTCCATAGAGAGCATATCCGATGTGCTTTAGTAGCTAGAAATTTCATTTGTCAGGCAACAAGAGTGAAACTGACATAAATTCTAAGTAAATGTTCCACTTTGTACTCATTTTCCTTTCAATAGTGGGCTTTTTCAGGCCCCTTATTTACCACCCATTCCTCTCTCCCATACATACATACACACTATTTTTCATGTGAATAGGATCACACATTATAATCCTTCCAAAGGACTTAGTGCAAAAGACAAGGTACTGTTTGGGCATGTATTCACTGAATGATTGTACAAAAACCCCCTGTTTCAAGTAATACTGATTCCTAGACTTTCTGAAAACTTTACTTATACTTTTGAACTAAAACCAAAATATTTCTTTGCCTCTATTTCCTATGAAAGAGGAGAAGCTTACCTTACAGCCAAAGTGCAAGTATATGTTGTAGACCAGCTGCGAACTTTTTACTGAAAGTTAGCAGCATGTAAATGAAGGTGCATGAGGAAAGCTAGAAAAACATCTGCCTTTTTCACCTCTTTATGCAAAAAATGCACCAGAGTTACTAAAATAAACACTAAGCACATTCTTGCTAGTGTTTTTAGCACAAAAGTAACTATAGTCTGATTAAAAAATAAATAAAAAGCCTATATGAAATAATTATCCCAAACTCACCAGTGAAACACATTGCAGACAGAATCCTAGATTTCAGTGTTCGTGTTATGTTAAAGTATTGCTCAATTTTTGAGAGGCCCTTGGACTGCAAGGAGATCAAATAAGTGAATACTAAAGGTAATAAACCCCAATTGTTCACTGGAAGGACAAATACAGAAGCTGAAGCTCAAACACCTTGGGCATATGATGAGAAGACAGGAATCATTGCAAAAGACCCTGATGCTGGGAAACATTGAAGGCCAAAGGAGAAAGGGAGAGCAAAGGATGAGATAGATAGGTGCTGTCATGGAAGCAATAAACATGAAGTTGGGCACACTTTGGGAGACAGCAGAGGGCAGAAGGGCCTGGTATGCTGTGGTCCGTGGGGTCACAGATAGTTGGATATGACTAAACAGTGTTTCTCAACTTGAAAATAAACTCACTCATTTTTGGGAAGGACTTTGAGTAGAATTATTTGGGAAGTTACACCAGTAACCAAGTGATGATGCTATGTCAAAGCTGTGGTAACATCTGTAGGATGAGAACAGTATGGCTATTTCTGTACTGGCAGCTGTAAACTCAGCTGGTACTATAAAGTTTATTACTACTGTTTATGATATACCACTCTTGGTACCTGGTGCAGAGAGATGGATATTGAACTAGAGGCAGGATGCTGGACTAGATGGGAAGTGGCCTGATCCAGCAGAACTCCTCATTTGTTCTTATGGAGGCTTCAAGAGCTGCTAGACCAGTGATGGTGAACCTTTTGAGCTCGGTGTGTCACAATTCGCAAGAAAGCCTAGCTTAACTCGGGTGCTGTGTCACATCTAGAAATATCCATAATTTTGTGATATTTGTAGCTCTAGTAAAAAAATTATATTTTTGCTATATGTATTTTATTAAAAGCAAAAACAAATAATTCTTTACATTAGTGACTTTTGTTGCTAAATCTTCAATTGAAAGTTGGTATTTCGTTCACTTCAGGAACAAGCAAGCACTACACGGCCAGGTGCCAGGGTGACCAGGTGTGTCACCCAAAAGGGCTTGGCGTGTCACCTGTGACACGCGTGTCATAGGTTGGCCATCACCGTGCTAGACAAAATTAGTTAGGATGGGAAAGATACAAAGTTAAACTGTACTGGTTTCTGTTTTTTGTTTCCTATGAAGCAAAGTCTTTTCCAAAATCTGTATAAGAGTAAAACAGCATTAAAATCTGCTTCAAGCTGCACAGTATAAAAATTATTGCACGATAAATTATTGCAGGTATTTACTAAAAACTAGGCACAGTAATCTTAGTAGATGAGTAACAGAATGAGGTGCTCTGATGTTTTAATGAATATGTTTCATGGTTATTTTTTAGTAGGTGTATTGAATCTGTAATATACTTGCGTCTTTTCATAATTTTGGCAGGCAGTAGTGTGAGAAGACCATGAATCTTTAATAAGCATTCATATTAAAGCAAAGTTAGTGGAACAAATGTCTTTGTGCCCCTCCCCTTTCAGTTTAAAATACAGAATAAGGCTCTTATTCGTGTTCCTGGTTTACTAGGTTACTCTTCATACATTGTGTAGAGTGAATTAAAGTTTAGTAGGCTTAGTGGATTTGGAAATGGAAAGAGGAGTGAGCATAAACTCTTGTGTTTCACTTTCTCTTTGTGGGGGGAGGAGTTTTGTACAACTGAACATTTCTGATAAGGGATATATTTCTGAGGAGTGAATGCTGTCTAGTGCAGTGGTTCTCAACCTGGGGGTTGGGACCCCTTTGGGGGTTGAATTACCCTTTCAGAGGGGTCACAATGAGTCTCCCGCCGCCCTTCCCTCCCACCTCCCAGCTGCTCCACCCCTGTGGTTGGGGATCTCCACAACATGAGGAATTCCATTAAGGGGTCGCGGCATTAGGAAGGTTGAGAACTGCTGGTCTAGTGGATCATGAGGTAAATTACCAGTAAGAAGACTGCTGAGCAGACCCGTAGCTGTGAACGGGGGGGGGGGGGTCCCCCAATTTCTTTTGTCTCCTGTCAAAATTTTGAATTTTTTAAAAAAATTTAATTCAGCAAATGTGACAGCCCTCCAAATTTGTGACAGCACCACCTCTCTCATATGTATGGAGCTGGTTATGGGCCTGCAGCTGAGGAACAAGTGCATTTTCTACTTGAGCATATTGGAGCTTTAAAGTTGCATTTATCTATGTTTTACATCTTTGAGCACTGGAGATTCTGTCTAAACACAAGAACCACTCTTTTATTGTGCGTTTGTATATGTAAATAGGAAAATAGATTAAAAAATATAGATTTACAGATTGGCAATATCCACTTCCTCTATTGATCTTTATGTTTCCCTACAGGAAATTTTTGCTTCATCTTTTACTGAATAATTGTCTCCCAGCCATTGTCTAGTTCAAGTTCACTTCTTCCATGAAGTTATTTGTTTTATTTTATTTGTATTTTTATTCTACCCTATACCTGAGGATCTCGGGTCAGGTTACAACAATGGGTTCATACTCTTGCAAGATCTTCAATACTGTCATGGGCACCATTTTGCTGTTGCCTTCATATAAAAACATAATTTCTAATAGCTGCATCGAAATTCTATTAATACAGAAACAGTTGTTTGTATACAGTGTCTGTATATGCTAGATGTATGAAATTCTTGAAAAAGCCTTGAAATTGTGCCTCTCCCTCTCCCCTAGGTTATTGGAGTTATTAGCAAAGACATTATTCCAAAAGGAACACGTTTTGGACCCTTGGTTGGTGAGATCTACACCAAGGACACGGTTCCTAAGGATGCTAACAGAAAATACTTTTGGCGGGTAAGCAATAATGTAAATATAAGTACCACTGAAAATATAACTTTGTTTCAAATCTTAAAATAACAATGCACTTGAAATATAGGTAAACGTGTCTTGAATGTCTTAGAATAATAGAATCAGCTCTTTCTGTGAAATTCTACAACTGATGTTTGTTAGATCAGAATTTTTTAAAAGTTACTTGATTTGCATTAATATTTCATTAATAGCAGATTTTTATACATGTATTCTACTTCCTTTTGTAACTCTTACGTTTAAAATATTTTAAAAACTAATTAGCTCTCTTGCCTAACCTCTTACTCTCCATTTGATTAATATGACTGCTGTTAAAATTCAAGCTATTGGAAACAGCAGGAGCAGCAACAAATTAATTCATCCACATCACTGTGAGTGGGGAAACTTTGGTGTAGGTGTATTTTAAAAAGTTCAGAAAACATGATTATATGGTACAGTTTTAGAACACTCCCAAGGAATAAAGCCTTACAGAAATAATGCCAGTACTATATATGGATCAGCTTAAATAAAAGTGGATGCATAACAACTCCCCATCAAATTGATAATTTTCACCTGTGTTGATGAGAGCTAACAATGAGACAAAAAATACCATAATAAAACAAAAAACCCACACTAATATTTATAGATATAAGGCAGGATACTTATTTTTTCATATGCTAAGCTGCTACACTATACTAGCTTTTCCCATCGTGTTATTTCATGTTTTAGATTACAGTACTCATCAGCCTTAGTCAGTACAGTTAATTGTAGGGAATTATGGGAGTTGTAGTTCAAACTATCTGAAGTGGTCCAAGTTGAGCAAGGTCAATTATTTACTTTTCTGCAGGCCTCATTACTGAATTTGCTGGGGCCACTTCCTGAGATCCTACCCACCCTACTGTTTCAGGATGTTCCTAATAACAGAGTTGAAGAGTCTGGTGCTTAGACATTCACTCACTGGACAGACTTGACACATTGCTTAATTGCTCTTCTCTCTGAGGTTGTTATGAGGCAAAAAAAAACTCCTTTAGAAAAACATTTGCCACAAATGAATGTTCAGAGGCACATATTACTATATGTGGAGGGAGAGGAACGTGTTGCTAGACTCCAGCCTTATCTTTAGTCATAGGATAAACCAGATTGTGATAAGCTCCACCATTGCTGATTTATCGTTTTAAGACCAAAAGATAGAGGTCCCACTATAAAGCTGACAGCAAGTACTGGAAAGAACCATTTTAAAACAGGATTGCTCAACTGCAGCAATATCCCTGACCTTCAGCTTCCATCATTCCTTCTGAGGGCTCAGAGTGGCTTGGGCTGATGAGAGTTTAGTTCAATAATATCTAGAGGGCTGTATTTAGTCAGTTAGATCTTAGACTTGTCTTCACAAAGGACATCAAAGCAAAGTCCTTCCAACAGCTAGCAAACCAGGTCAAAGTGAAGGTTTCTGTCTTTCTCTTCCCCATATTGAGTGGCATGATTTGTCCTGGTTTATTTGCTGGCTGCCTTCAGTGGATAAGGTTTTATAAACAATACAGTATTTTCAGACTCAATGGAAAGAACAAAACCAACATTTTTGCTTCCCACTAGCCTTTGGTACATCGAAGAAATTCAACAAGTCTTACAGGATTAATCTGGCTAACAACCGGAAGTCTGGATGATGTTCCAGGATTTCAGTGAAAGATGAAATCATATGTATGTGACTTGGCTTATGAAGAGTCCTAATAAAGGTTTTTTCCTAAGGGCCTGAAAAGAATCTTCCATGTGCAAAGGAAATTGTCAATAGTAGTTTCCCACATGTCACATAAAAGACATCCTGATTTGGCTGGCAGAAATAGGAACATCTGTTAGATGCAAGTGTGAGTTTTTCATTGAGATTATACCCTCTAAAAAGAGAAAGCATGAATATACTGTACAAAGTCTAGATGAGGCAATTTCTGGTAATTGTTGCAGTGTGACTCAGCATATTTTTAATCTTCCTTAACAAGATGGTACATGGAAACCTGGTGAGGTAGCAAAATAAAGGTTTATGAGGGCAAGAGATCTTAACAGTCATGAACTGTGTGTGTTCTGAAAAGCATATGCAGAAAATTGCAATTGCTTTGGAAAGGTGACGAGAAAATTATTCCCTCCATAAAGAAGGTTCTGTCTGTAACAG